>OU893342.1:20626001-21375669 GCA_918026875.4 Diatraea saccharalis | reverse complement strand
GTGCCCGATCCCCATACATTTGTAGCAACGTATGGGGAGCGCGGGCAATACGCGGACCTTTGATTTCCCCCAGCCGATAGTAAGGAACCCCCTCTTCTCGACAATCTTTGCCGCTTCAACCGGTACCCTGAGGAGCGCTACACCCATCCCCCCGTATCCCGGTTTAATTGGGCCGACCTTTATCTGGTCCGGCTCACATTCTCCCATCTCTGCCATAGCGGTCTTGATCTCTTCCTCACTGGTGCCGTCGTTAATCCTGGTAACCCTCAGGTCGACGCAGAATCTAGGTCTTGAGACTCTGACGTCCTCTCCTACCGTTTCCACCAGTTTCGCCATTAGCTTATCTGCCTTTTCGCACCGTCCTTCTCCTTCAATTTCCCAGATTCGGCCGCCAGTAGCGGAGATGCGGTTTTTCATTCCTCCTACTATGCCGGCGTCCTTACTCAGATTGATCCTCTGGGAGGCCTTCAAGAGTACATCCCTGAAGGTTACTCCTCTTGCCTCGGCCTCAGGTTTTAAGTCCAGCTTCACTGCAGCAGTATTGGGGACTCTGAGCCTACGTTTCTTCCTCCTATTTCTCCTCTTTTTTATCCTCTCTTCCTTCTTCGACAACTGGGGAGCTCCCTTCCCTGTAGCTTGGTGGGCTTTCTCAATTGTCGCATTCTCTTTCTTCTTGGCTTTTCCTCTCTTTTTCTTCTTTCGTCCCTCGACCTTCTTCCATCCCTCTTCCCCACTTTCATTTGGGGGCGGTTTCCTCTTGGGAGGGGGTATCTCCGCTTTCTTATTGCCTTTGTCCGAGGCTAGCGATGGGCGATTCTTCACGATCCATTCTCGCTCCCTCTGGCAATGCAGCTCCCTCTTCAGACCTTCTACCTCTTTCATGAGGCGAGACACATCTTTGTCTCGAGCCTCTGCCTTGTCTTTCAGCACTTGTATCTCAACTCGCAGCTGATTCCTTTCGTCTCTTATGAGTTTATACTTCCTGTTCATCTCCTTCATCCAGTCTGTATCCACAAGACTGGCCAGGCTTGCTATAGTTCTCTCTATAAACCCGGCTGCAACTTTAATGCTTTCCTGACTCTTAGGCTTCCCCTTCAGCACCTTCTCCCTCACATCGTTGAGGGTTTTGAAGGCTTTCTTTACTTCCTCACAAAGGAAGGCCTTGTCCTCCTCCATGCACTGCAACTCCTTTGTGTTGTGTTCCAGGTCCTCTGCTGGTACTTCATCCACTTTGGAATGGGCGGGCTCATGGACAGACTTGTCATGAGTCTTAGAGGGTTCCTTCTCCTCGGAAGCCTCCACGTCCATTTCGTCTGACGAAATTTCCACCGCCTCTCTGTCTCTCGTTTCTGGGCTCTCCGCCCCGCTTCTTTCGCTTTCTTCCTCTCTTTGGTCGCTCGCCTCCGATTCCTCTTCTTGGGTTCGAGTGGGCGTCTTCCATCTTCCTCTATTAGCCTGAACTTTGTATACGGGGGAGACGTTTCTCTCCACTGAGGTGTCTACAGCCTCGATTCCCCGTTTTCCCCTTTTTGGCTTCCTCATCTCTCTTGAGCTGTTATCTGTCGGAGTCAGCTTCTCCTGTGCTCGATTTCTGCCCTCCTCCGAGCGTGGGCAGCCTGTGACCAGTGTTGACGCGCTTGCGCCATCACTGGTCACAGCGAGGGATTCTCCCGGCCGTCGGGTACCCTCCGGAGGTATATCAATTTTTGACCTCGAACTTTTCATATTTTGGTTTTCCTCTTGCGGGCGAGGTAGCCCCAAACTCCCTCTCTCCTTCTCCCCTCTTTGGTTTTTTAGTGAGGTTGACTCCTCTTGGCCCCCGCCCGCAGGCAGCGGCCCTCGGTCCCGCACCACGTACGGGATAACGAGCGTGGCCGGAGGCGGCTCAGTAGAGCCATTTTTATGTCAGTACGTCGTACAGACGCGGGTTAGACCGCACACGCCCATCCGACGCACCGACCCTCCGCCCACTACCAACAACGACGCCCCAAGTCGCGGCCCACAAGAGGCCTTACCACCCCCTATGCTCCGCGAGTCACGACGTCCTCGACCGCCGCTACCGGGAATACGTCCCGGACGCCGGCCGAGCCTCCGATCCGCGCCGCCGCTACCCGACTTACTGCCAGGACGCCGGCGCGGAACAACCTCTTAGCCCTCATTGGGCTCCCCACACGTGGTCCTGGGTGGACCTTACCTCCCCCCTACGCGCAAGACGATGGAGGGCACAGAAGCCCCAACCCAGCAACCCCCCCTCCCCTGTCCCGAAGGACTCCCCCCCCTCGGCGGCCGCTACTTGGAATATGTCCAAGACGCCCGCCGAGCCCCCAGTGTCGGACTCTTGGCCATAGGGACCGATGAATCAGCTAATGCTGAATTCATCCTTCCCTATGCCCGGGGTACACCGGCCCGCGACAATGGCGGATCCGCTCCCAATGGGAACTGATCATCCATTGTAGCAGGCGCACGAGGAGGTGTTCCGACCACGCACCCCAACCTAACCTAACCTAACCTAACCTAACCTAACCTAACCTAACCTTTTTTTTTTTTTTTTTTTTTTTTTTTTTTTTTTTTTGACGGAAGGAAATGCATGAAATTGCATACCCGCTTCCCACAGCGCGTGGTCCACGGGTGATGTGGGGCTCTCCCCGGCAGACGGCCGGGGCCTACCCACTAAAACCTGCCGATGTCCCTCACAAAGAAGGCGGCCGTGGGGTCGGCACGAAGCCATTCACCACAGTACCGCCCTCAAAGAACCCGCCCAGACGGGGCAGGTTCCCTCTCGGGTTAGGGGGGAGGCTCAGGAACATTCGAGTCTCACCCCCCAGACAGGACAAGGAGCGTGCAATGCCCGGTGGCGCGCAAACCACCAGGCTGCCCCTCGTCAAGGACAGGAGACACGCAACTGTGTCCCTCCTGCCCTAGCGACTGTCTCGTGGGGACACATATGGGTTGCCCCACATATGCCCCTCTCCCCGATAGCCCCGGTGACCTTCCCTCCTCCCCGGTACACCGTTCCTTAGTCGCGCCCATGACCGCGGCCCCGCCGGCGCCCGATCACCCCACACACCGAACGGTGTGTGTTGCAGTCGGGCACCGGCGACCCCGCGGCCATGGTGCGAGATGGAAAGCTCCCTCCCCCACATACGTAGGTTGAACTCCCTGGTTCCCCTAACTACCAGCCATCCCGCTCCACATCGGCAAGCCAGAGGGTTAAGGTAGGCTGGTAATCTTCGCGGATTTTGAGCCTCGCATACGGTCGCACATAAATGCACGGCCGCCATGAAAGGCCCGTCCTCCGGTCCGCACGGGGAAACGCAGGGTACGGAAGCCTGGCTGCCCACCAGGAAACAAGAAGCCCGCGGCCCCCCTGCCCACCCCCAACCGGCGGCGCATCCGGGACCCTCTCTAAGGAGAGGGATGGAAGCGACGCCGGCAGGGGCGGGGAGGGGGGGAAGGTAAGTGTAAAGGTAAGTGTCTGTGTATTGTGTAGTTGTAGATAGTGTTAAGTGTGTGAGTGACAGTGTATGTGTGTTACTGCTAGTGTGTGAGTGTGTGCGAGTGTGTCCGTAAGTGTGGTGTGTGTGTGTGTGTGTGATGAGTGAACCGATGGCCGCCCCTCCGGAGCCATGCCACCCCCGAGGGGGGTGTCTCACGGCCCCGGAGGGGCGATTACCGTCACTCTGAGTGTAAGTGTTGTTAGTCTGTATGTGTATGTGAGTGAGTGTTGTGTGTGTGAGTGTGGGTGTGCATGTGCATGATCACCGGGCCAAAGGAAGGAGTCGCAGAAGCGAACCACCCCGGCCCGGAGAGCACCACATACACACCGAGGGGCGCGGGCCCCAAGTCCCTGGTCACTGACTACGGAGGCAGCAGTTGCGCATAACGCCTGCTTCTCCTCCCTCCTCTGCGACGCCGTGGATTCCCACGCGCGTCTTCGCGTGCCCTCTCTGCAGCCTCCTTCTGTGACATTACTTCTTCACAGAAGGAGGCAACTGCCCTCCAGGTCCTATCACCGCCCAGCATGGCACGTATCACGCTGGGCAGCGATAAATCGCGGCCAACATATGTCTCCAAAATACTGCGCTGCGGCTGCCAGGCGCTGCATTCCGCAAGGGTGTGCTGCGCTGTGTCATCCGCAGCGCCGCACTCGTGGCATATCGGGGTCGTCTCCTTCTTGATGCGGTACAGGTAGTGGCCGAAACACCCATGTCCGGTCAGTACCTGCACCAAGCGGAAGGACAGGCCTCCGTGCCTCCTCTCGCACCAGCTCTCTAGGACCGGGCAGATGGCTCTTACAGTTCGAGCACCAAACTCAGCACTGTTAAGCTGGGCTAGCCATCTCGACAGTCTCCAATCTTCGGCGTCCCTACGGGCCTGGAGAAGGCTCTCCGGGGTGGGTCGCTCACCCCTGCTTCGTGCCTCCTCGCGAGTGGAGTGGATGTCCGCCAGGATACGGGCATCCAACTCCCAAGGAGGGGTGCCAGCAAGAGCACACGCCGCCGCGAAGGAGATGGTACGATACCCTCGTATCGTTCTGTTGGAAACTACTCTCTGCGGCCTGCGCAGGAGCGCTCTGTTGGTGGCGTCTAGCTTGTTTATCCAGACAGGGGCACCATAGAGCGCCATACACCTTACCACCCCAGAGAATAGCTTCCGGCAACGAATTCCCGGGCCTCCGACATTTGGGAGCATTCTTCCCAAAGCGAGCGCAGTTTTTTCGATCCTCGGGGCCAGCCGCTGGAAATGGTGATGGAAGTTCCAGCGGCTGTCCAAGTGCAATCCCAGATATTTAATGCACTCTTTATATGGGATCGTGACTCCGTCGATGATAAGGCAGGAGCCTGCAGGAGGACCACGCCTGGGTCCATGGAAGGCAATGACGTCAGTCTTTGTGGTTGCAACTTCCAGTCCCAGCTTCCGGATCCTGCTTATCACGAGGTCTGCTCCGATTCTTGCAAGGCTATTCACGGAGGTGAAGTCATTGCCACGCACGACAATCAATGTATCGTCGGCGTAGCAGATGACGTTCATGCACGGCAGGAGCGCTCCGCGAATAGCCCAGTCATAACCCATGTTCCACAGGAGCGGTCCAAGGACCGACCCCTGTGGAACACCTCTCACCATCCTATGAGATGTCAGACGGCCCTCGTGGTCGATGTACTGCACGATTCTCTCCTTGAGGTAGTCCTCGATGATGTTCCTGAGGTACCGAGGAAGGCCATGGTACTTTAGGGCATCCTTTATGCAGCAGTAGGGGAGAGAGTTGAATGCGTTAGCTATATCTAAAGATATAGCTATGGCTATCTCTCTCCTACTGATCGCGCCCTCGGTAAGTCTTTTTAGTTGGAGCAGTGCATCCACAGTCCCTAGTGCCCTCCGGAAACCGTATTGGTTGGGAGAGAGGTTGGGGCCTACTGAGTCCATGTGCTGCGTGATCCGGTCGGCGATGATCTTTTCAAAGATTTTGCCGACTTCGTCTAGCAGCACAATGGGACGGTACGCAGCTGGAGAGTCCGTTGGTCTGCCCTCTTTGGCAAGCAGGCACAGTCGCCCAATTTTCCACGGCTTGGGGAACGTTCCCCTGTCCAGGCAGGCGTTATAGAGGGCCCTGGTATACTCTCCGAGGTGCTCCATGGCTAGGGGGAAAATACGGCCAGGAACTCCATCAGGACCCGGGGCCTTCTTTTTGTATCTGAGCCTGTCCACTGCATCGTTAAATTCCTCCTCTTCAATAGGAGGGAATTCATGATCTTGATCCCGCTCGACAATATTGGGAAAGGCCATTCGCGGAGCCAAATCCGGGGTTGTAGAAGGGAATAGAGTATGTATTACTCTATTTAGTAACTCCGGATTCATGGTTTCCGTGGGTGGCGCTTGGTTCTGGAACTTCTTACGAACCATTTTGTAGGGCCTACCCCACGGATCCCTATCCAGTTCCGCGAGGAACTCTGCCCAGGCATCCGACTTGGCTTGGCAGATCGCTGCTTTTAGCGATTTCTTCGCAGTATTATAAGCAGCACGCAATCGCTGTTCCTCAGCCTCAGTCCTGTGACGCCTTCTGCGGTGTCTGAGCAGAGCCCTTCTGGACCGGTATGTTTCGTTCCGTAGAACGCTCAGGCCATCGTTCCACCAATAAACGTGCTTCTTGGGTGGCACCTCTCCCACTCTGGGCATCGAGGCATTACACACCTCGGTAAGGGCATGTTTTAGGCGATCAGCTGCGTCTTCAGTGTCTGGGCCAATTTCAGTGGGAATTGCCCAGGCCTGGACAGCAGCAGCTTCGTCTGCAGCCTCTTTATTGAATTTGGTCACCGACCACCTTGGGAAATGAGGTTCCCGTAGTTGGTGTGGAGTGGGTATTTCCATGCCAGACTCTGGGGTGAGCCAGAATCTTATATACCGATGGTCTGACATGGAATACCTGTCCACGATGACTTTCCAGTCGCGGAAACGTGGTGCGAGGGCTGGGGTAGCGAACGTGATGTCCACTATTGACCCACCTCCAGCCCTAACGCAGGTAAACACATTTCCGCGATTCATGACCTCAACGCCCTGTGTCCTGGCCCACTCAACGACGAGTTCGCCCTTGACCGTGTTCCTGGGGGATCCCCACGCTGTGTGTTTTGCGTTAAAATCCCCCAGGACAATCATTTTGGCGGTTTCGTTCCGACGGACGACCCGCGCAACCTCGTCGATCCAGATTTCATATTGTGCGACGGTTCTATTGGGGGAGAAATAAACGGCAATGAGCCTAAATTCCCCCCAATCCGCCACCACAATACCGGATCCCCTTTCCCTGACCTGGATGGGAGGGGAGTAGAGATGTGTGCGAGGGATGAGTATTGCAACACTCTCATCTACATCACTCACCCAATTGTCCCTGTCTGGGACAAAGTAGGGCTCAGCGAACACCGCGATGTCCACTGTCCATTCCTTGACCATTTGCAGCAGGAGATCCTGGGCTCCTGCTGCATGGTTAATGTTCCCTTGGAGGAAGTTGATTGGTCTACGGAACATTAGACGGATTTTCAACTTCCTCCTGGGCAATGACTACCTCCATGGCTGTTACTTTGTTGGCCCGGGTCTTGGAGGCCCTTGAATTAGTAACAGCCGGGGGTTTACATTTGCCGCTCCCCATCACGTGGTCCGACCTGAGGCCAGCCTTCGAGCAAACTAGGCACGACGCAGTTTTGTCGCACTCGATGGCTTTGTGGCCTGTGTCTCCACATCTGTAACACACTCCGCTGAGGTCCGCCGAGCTTGGGCAGAGCTTTCTGGTGTGCCCTGTACCCATGCATTTAAAGCAACGCATGGGTAGGGGGGCCAGGTGTTGCACAGATGCGGAGGTCCACCCGACAAGTATCTTGCCTTTTGAGTTGATTGTTTTGGCCGCTGCCACCGGACACTTAACGACAACTACCCCCAGGCCGTTCCGGCCGAAACTTATCCTGCCCACCTTTACCTGGGCCACCGGGCAGCCCCCCGCTGTGGAGACAGCCTCTGCGACCTCTTCCCTATCAACAGAGTCGTCTATACCCACTATACGGAGATCCGCGGTTTTTGTGGGTCTGGACACACTGATGCAGTCCTGGTAGAGGCACTTCATTTGGTCCGCCAGGAGGTCAGCTTTTTCGCCACTGGAAGCCCCGGGGATTTCCAGTTTACGAGCCCCAGTGGCAGTGGGGCGTATCTTGATGCCTGTGATGCCCAGGTCTCCCAGCTTTATGTCACTCCTCGCCTTTTTTACTATCTGGGAGTAGGTGACTCCTCTCTCGATAGCCTCCTCCGAGAGGGTTATGACGACCGCAGTAGTGCGGGGTGGCGTGAGTTTCGGCTTTTTCGCCCCGCCACTTTTTGACTTGGTCGGTTGTTTGGGGGCCGACTTCCCGGAAGGGTTAGGGGGAGGGGAGGAAGAGGGTGCCTTTGTCTGTTTTGCAGAGGTATTTGTAGCCTCCTTCATCTTCCCTTTGCCCTTTTTCTGCTCAGATTTGGACTTCTTGTTTTGAACAAGAGTCCAGTCCCTCTCTTGATTAGGTCGCATCTGTTGCGTCTGTGGTCCAGGCACAGGGTTGGCCTCTTTACGTCCCTGCTTCTTTGAAACAGATTGAGAGGTCTGTTTTTTAGAGGCCGGGCCCGAGGAGGCCTTCTGTGGTTTGGTGACGCTGGAGGCAGATGGAACAGGTACCGGATTGGGTGCAGTTGGCGGTCCTTGTCCCTGCCCCTTGTCCTTATTCTTGTCTGCTGCCAGAGGGGGGCGATAGCTTTTATCTGGCAGCAGTCGGTGCTGGATCCCCTCGAATCGGGCGTTTATCATGTTGCCCAAGGATTCGAGGAGAGATTTTTGAAGGTCCCCCATTGCACCTCCAAGTTGGTCCTCGAGAGAAGGTATCGGGGTCGATGTCGGCGTCGGCGTGATCGGCTTCGACTTTGCCCCTCTCGTGGGTAGAGCCGGGAAGTCTGATTCGTATGGGGAGAAGGGTTCGCGAGTCTTCCCCTTGTCTTTCCGGTTCTTCTCTTCCATCATGCGCTTAATGGCAGCTAGTTCTCCTCTCACGTTGACTAGCTCTTCACTAAGCCTCTTATTGTCGGCTTTGAGTCGGCGAATCTCCTCATTCTCATCGAGAGGAGGCCTCTTTCCACTTATTCTCTCCAGGACGTGCCCCAGTAGCTTGAGGGAGGTGTTAATTCCTCCCTTGACACTGCCCTTGAGGTTGCTCGATTTATCGATGTTTTTCCGTATGTGCTCTAGGTGTTTTCGAGCTTGGCTTGCGTCGTCCAGTGATCTTATTTCTATGGGGGTGCTTTCCCATTCTAAGGTTTGTCTTCTCAGGAACTTTCTCCTGGAGTTGATTCTGTTCACGCCATCATCATCACCTCCCGAGTAGTCTTCCTGTGCGGAGCCCTCCTCAGATTGAGCCGGGCTCAGGCTCTCTGGCTCGGCGACGTTCCCATCACCTTGATACTCTGAGCCAAGTTCTCTGGTCATTTCGGTAACTTTCTTCATATCCCTCTTAGCCCGTGTAACCCCCGAGGAGCAGGAGATGACCGATTGGTCACTCTGACCAGAGCTAGCAGACTTCTTTTTGATCCGCTTTCTGCTGTTCCGTGAGGGTCTGGGTCTGGGGCAGTCTTTGTTGTTAGTTGAGCTTTCACTAACATCTCCCTCTCCATCAAAGTCTTCCAATCTGCGCTTGTTGGACTCTGATGTGTAGTCCATAGGAGTGGGGATGGGGGTGGTAGCAGGGCCTACTCCCCCCTCCCGTGTCAAATCAATGGATTCCACGTTCCTATTACGCTCAGCCGAGTGTTCTCTGGCCTCTTTAGCGGCATCCTTCGACGTAGGATGGGCAGGGAAACTTATTTTAAGATTTTTGCCCTCATCCTTGCGAGACAAATCGCTTTTATTAATCTCCTCAGCAATGTTGATTTTTTCTAGGGAGACCACCGGTATAAGCCCAGGAGACCCGACTGGACTGTCAGGATTAGGTGTTTTCCTCTCTGGGTCAGTGACACAATCCTTTAGTGCACGCATAGCACTTCGTGTTAGTCGGGTTGGCGTTGACGTTCCGTCTACACTTAGGTTCAAAAGAGAACCGCTTTTGGGAGAGTCAACAGCAGACTTGAATGACACTACTGACTCCCTGCTAGTACCTCGACTTAGTGGGTTAGCAGCAACACGACTTCGTGTCCGCTGCGCCTTGGGTTCGCCTACTCCACATACTGAGCTGGCTCTACTCTTCTCATCTCCACTTCTGGACCTCGATCTCGAGGTCGGCTCGCAACATACCGACCTGGAGTTTGAGGCAGATCTTCCACGTCTTGGTGCGTCCACGCCCGCACCCGGCCCATCTCCTCCGTACGGAGATTCGATAACCTCACCACTACGCGCACTTCCGCCCGCGCCAGGCCCATCCCCTCTGTTCGGGGAATCTCCCTCAGCACTCCGCTCGCTTCCGCCCGAGCTAGGCCCACCAGTGACGTCAAAAGTAGAGTTTTTAGGTTTATTTAAGAATTCCATTTTGAGTCCCACGAGTTAGGATCGGAAACACAGTCGACACAGACAGAGCCGCCTTATCTGTGCAAGGCTATGGTTGTGAAGGTGGGGGTCGCCCGTTCCCCACCTCCAGAGGACGCGTAGCGACTGGGAAAAGCCCCCAGCCACGAACCCCTCGGCCGCGTCTACCTTGGGCTGGCTGTTTTTTATTGAGGTTGTCTCCTCTTGAGGCCACCCAACTAAGGGCAGCCCCCACCCCGGCTCCGCGCTTGCGGAGTAACGGGGTCGGCCGGTGGTTGCCGAAGCACCCACTGGAGCATGACTTCATGCCCAGCAGGCCCACCGCCCTCGCTGGCACGACCGCTACCCGAGATAATCTCAGGACGCCCGCCCAGCCCGAACCGCGCCGCCGCTACCCGACTTACCGTCGGGGCGCCGGCCCGGAGCCCACACTGCGAGACTTCTCGCGACACGGAGACAGAACTCCGTAGCCCACACACGTTCTGACATCAGCCGTGGCGGCTCAAAGATGCTTTGAGCGGCCACGTTGCCCGGGGTGCACCGCGAGGAGGTTGTCAGACACCGCACCCCAACCTAACCGAACCTAACCTAACCTAACCTAACCTAACCTAACCTAACCTAACCTAACCTAACCTAACCTAACCTAACCTAACCTTTTTTTTTTTTTTTTTTTTTTTTTTTTTTTTTTTTTTTTTTTTTTGACGGAAGGAAATGCATGAAATTGCATACCCGCTTCCCACAGCGCGTGGTCCACGGGTGATGTGGGGCTCTCCCCGGCAGACGGCCGGGGCCTACCCACTAAAACCTGCCGATGTCCCTCACAATGGAAGACGGCCGTGGGATCGGCACGAAGCCATTCACCACAGTACCGCCTCCAAAGAACCCGCCCAGACGGGGCGGGTCCCCTCTCGGGTTAGGGGGGAGGCTCAGGAACATCCGAGTCTCACCCCCCAGACAGGACAAGGGGCGTGCAATGTCCGGCGGCGCGCAAACCGCCAGACTGCCCCTCGTCAAGGACAGGAGACACGCAACTGTGTCCCTCCTGCCCTAACGACTGTCTCGTGGGGACACATATGGGTTGCCCCACATGCATGCCCCTCTCCCCGATAGCCCCGGTGACCTTCCCTCCCCCCCGGTACACCGTTCCTTAGTCGCGCCTCATGGCCGCGGCCCCGCCGGCGCCCGATCACCCCACACACCGAACGGTGTGTGTTGCAGTCGGGCACCGACGACCCCCGCGGCCATGAGTGCGAGATGGAAAGCTCCCTCCCCCACATACGTGGGTTGAACTCCCTGGTTCCCCTCACTACCAGCCATCCCGCTCCACATCGGCAAGCCAGAGGGTTAAGGTAGGCTGGTAATCTTCGCGGATTTTGAGCCTCGCATACGGTCGCACACGAACGTACGGCCGCCATGGAAGGCCCGTCCTCCGGTCCGCACGGGGAAACGCAGGGTACGGAAGCCTGGCTGCCCGCCAGGAAACAAGAAGCCCGCGGCCCCCCCGCCCGCCCCCGACCGGCGGCGCATCCGGGACCCTCTCTAAGGAGAGGGATGGAAGCGACGCCGACAGGGGGCGGGCAGGGGGGGAAGGTAAGTGTAAAGGTGAGTGTTTGTGTGTTGTGTAGTTGTAGTTAGTGTTAGGTGTGTGAGTGACGGTGTATGTGTGTTACTGCTAGTGTGTGAGTGTGTGCGAGTGTGTCCGTAAGTGTGATGTATGTGTGTGTGTGATGAGTGTACCGACGACCGCCCCTCCGGAGCCATGCCACCCCCGAGGGGGGTGTCTCACGGCCCCGGAGGGGCGATTACCGTCACTCTGAGTGTAAGTGTGTTAGTCTGTATGTGTATTGTGTGTGTGGTGTGTAAGTGTGGGTGCGCGTGTGAGGTCGCCGTCCCGGCATAGCCCGAGCCAGCAAGCCCACACGCGCACTAGGAGCACGGGCCCCATGTACCTGGTCACGGTGGAAGTTGGCGCACGTAACGACGGCGCCTGACTCCCACCCTTCTGCTCCGGCGAGTATTCGCCAGTGCTGCCGCCTCGCGGACTCTCTCCTCTTCCTCCTTCTGTGAGATCACAGTCTCACAGAAGGAGGAGACCGCCTCCCAGGACCTGCGGCTGCCCAACATAGATCGAACTAAGTTGGGGAGAACAGGTCCTGGCCAACCGCCAGTGTAAGGGCGTATCTCTGCGAGGCCCATTCGCTGCACACCTCTAGGGTGTGCTGCGCGGTGTCCTCCGCAGCTCCGCATTGGTGACATTGCGGAGTGTCCTCCCTCCCAATCCGGTGCAGGTACTTTCCGAAGCAACCATGCCCGGAAAGCACCTGCACCAAACGGAAACTGAGTTTCCCATGCCCTCTCTCTTTCCACTCTTCAAGCACTGGCTGTAGAGCAGTTATGGTGCGGATGCCGTAAGACGGGGAAGACAACCTCCGCTTCCATCTCACCATCAGCTCCTCCTCAGCTTGGCGTCTAATGCCCACCATTTCTTCCGCCGTTAGGCGGTCTCCTCTCTCTCTTGCAGCCGTCCGGCCCCTATATACCTCCGCCAGGACTTGGGCATCCAGGTCCCATGGGGGCGTTCCCGACAAGGCGCACGCAGCCTCGACCGCAATGGTGCGATAGGCGTAAATGGCCCTTGACGTGATGACCCTCTGGGCCCTCAATAGCAGTGCCCGATTTTGGTCGTTCAGGGAGCTCACCCATACCGGCGCGCCGTAGAGCGCCATACTCCTTATTACGCCCACATAGAGGCGCCGGCAGGTGGAGCTAGGACCCCCCAAATTTGGGAGCAACCTCCCCAATGCCATGGCGGCTTTTACCAACTTGGTGGCCTGCTTCTTGAAGTGCTCGGTGAACCTCCAGCGTCCGTCGAGCACCAAGCCGAGGTACTTGAGCTGGGGCTTAAGGGGAACTTCTATTCCGTCGACCCTTAAACTTGCTCCAGCTGGGGGCCCTCTCCGTGGGCCGTGGAATAAAATGGCCTCGGTTTTATCCACGGCCACTTGGAGACCAAGTCTTCGGATGCGTCCGATGACTAGGCTCGTGGCCACTTCTGCACGATGTTTTGCATCTCTAAAGTTATCCCCTCGCGCGGTGACCAGGGTGTCATCTGCGTAGCAAACGACCTCCACGCGGGGGAGAAGTGAGCCACGCAACACCCAATCATAGCCCAGGTTCCACAGGAGCGGTCCAAGGACCGACCCCTGTGGAACACCACAGGCCATCCGATGGACCTCCATCTGCCCCGATTGCCCAACGAATACCACCTCCCTATCC
Organism: Diatraea saccharalis; assembly: GCA_918026875.4. Taxonomy (NCBI): domain Eukaryota; kingdom Metazoa; phylum Arthropoda; class Insecta; order Lepidoptera; family Crambidae; genus Diatraea; species Diatraea saccharalis. Next base: position 21,362,378 of record OU893342.1, on the reverse strand, counting down.
TTAAGGTAATCTAAGATTACCAAGCATAGGTATTTGGGAATACGGTGGTAGTTCAGCGCGTCCTCAATGCACCGAAAGGGGAGAGAATTGAAAGCGTTGCGAATGTCTAGCGACACCGCTATCAAAACCTCTCCCCTCCCTGTTGCTCTGTCGCACTCCCTTCACAGCCACAGGCGGCCCAAAGCCCCTTAGCTATAGGGAGATGGCGGAGACCTCCAGAGTGGGGATCCGGAATTCGGAACCCATGACGGAAGCCCAGATGGCGCTCGTACATCGTCACCTCATCGTGGCCCTAACAAAAATGGACGCGGAGGGCGATGGACCTGAATTTGTCGGTTTCAGCCACAGGACAGGATGGATACTGGTAACCTGCGCGAACCAGTATAGCCATGACTGGCTTGTGGCTGTAACACCAAAAATGAAGCCATGGCCTGAAGCTCAGCTGACCACCATGTCGGAGAGCGAGCTTCCAAGGCCATCTACGGCAACAACGTTTGTACCCAAGACGGAGGCTGCCTCAGTTACTGAGGCATTAGCCCTGTTGAGGGTACAGAATAAAGGCATAAATCCTGGACTCTGGAGGGTCCTAAACGAGAAGGAGGAAGAAGGAGGAAGGCTTGTCACCTTCTCCATCGACGAACCTTCCGTTGAAGCCCTCAAAGAGAAGGATTACTGGGTGACCCTCGGATTTAAGAGGGTTTACTTCAAGATCAAGGGCGACCATCAGGCCCCTCAGCATCTACAGTCTTCCTCCGAACCCCCTCCTGCCGCCGAACCAACGCCGTCGACCAGCGGAACACAGAAACCCCAGGGCTCACAACCTCGGGGTGGAAGAGCGCCGGTGGTCGTGGGCGGGGGCCGGCGAGGGAAGGGTAAGCATGCAGCTGGAGTGGCAAAACCCCAAAACCCGAACGCTAAAGCGCGACCAACGCCTCTAGCGGGGGGATCACGGGGTGCCGCGAAAGCTGCCAAACGGGGGAAATAAAATGGCCAACCAGGGGGCTCGGGCAAGGGTTCTGCAAGCAAACCTCCAACACGCCGCTGCTGCATCCGCAGTAGTGGAACAGTGCTTTGCAGAACGAAAGGTCGACCTTGCCCTGATTCAAGAACCCTGGGTGCATAACTCAACCATACTGGGACTCAAAGCCGCTGGTAAGGTACTTTATAACATTGATGGCTTGAAACCCAGGGCGTGTATTGTTTTCAGCAAAAACACTAACTATTTGCCTGTTACAGAGTTGTGCACAGATGACCTTGTAGCAGCATTTGTCAATCTCAAGGGATGGCACGGGCCCAGAGTGCTCGTGTGCTCGGCCTACCTGCCCGGAGATAAAGCTGACCCGACTGCTGAGCTCACACCCGTGGTCGACTACGCCCGGAGACACCATGCTGAGCTGCTTGTGGGGTGCGATGCGAACGCCCACCACACCGACTGGGGAAGTACAAACATTAATAACAGAGGTGAGTTATTAAACAATTACCTAGTAACCAATTGTCTTCAAACTTTAAACAATGGCTGTGAACCAACTTTTGTAACTAGGACGAGACAAGAAGTGCTAGATATTTCTTTCGCCACTTACAACCTGGCCAGGCATGTAGAAAACTGGAGGGTTAGTAACGAAAACTCAGTGTCAGACCATAGGCATATATGCTTAGAACTAACATCAGAACTAAGTACACATACTAGTGCATTTAGGGACCCTAAGCGCACCGACTGGGATGAATACAACAAACACCTTGTTCGGAACTTAGAAGTAATTCCTAAATGCATTAGAACGGTTGAGAACATTGAATTCGCGGTAGAGGCGGTCTCTAATGGCATTAAAGATGCCTTCGAGGCTAGCTGTACACCCAAAATCAAATCATCCAAAAGGAAAGTACCGTGGTGGAACTCAAAGCTGAAAAAACTTAGGGAGGAAACACGAAAGTTATTCAATAGGGCTAAAATCACCCATGAATGGGATGCCTACAGGATGGCCCTAAACGAATACAGTAAACAAATTAGAAAAGCCAAGCGTGCATCATGGAGGAAGTTCTGCGAGGAGATAACTAACACGCCTCAAGGAGCAAGACTTCATAAGATCATGGCAAAGGCACACTGTAATCCCTTAGGTCTCCTTAAAAGACCGAACGGGTCCTTCACGACTAACGAGAAGGAAACCTTGCAGCTAATGGCTATCACCCATTTTCCGGGATCTACTGATAATGCAGTAGCGATCACTCTTCGAAGGCCTCTACCAGAGGACTGGAGAAGAGCCGCTCTCGTTATTAGGCCTGGAATAGTGAAATGGGCCATTAACTCGTTTAAACCTTTTAAATCTGGTGGAATTGACGGCGTAGTCCCTGTGCTTTTACAACGGGGTGCCGCCAATCTCATCCCTTATCTGGTAAAAATCTTCAGAGCCAGTTTCGCCTGGGGATATATTCCAGATCTGTGGACTAAGGTGAAAGTCGTGTTCATACCTAAAGCTGGAAAGAAGGACTATACATCACCAAAGTCCTTCAGGCCAATCAGCCTCACGTCATTTCTTCTGAAGACCATGGAGAAGGTATTAGACAATTATATCAGACAAGGGAGTCTTATCAACAAACCCATACATGATACCCAGCACGCCTACCGAAGCGGCAGATCTACGGAGACTGCCCTACTAAACCTTATAGACAAGGTTGAAAAGGCACTGGACGATAAAGAAATAGCACTCGTTGCTTTTCTTGATGTGGAAGGAGCGTTCGATAACACGCCCACCGAGACATTAGTAAGAGGATTAGTCCATAAAGAGATTGACTCCACTACTGTAAGATGGATAAGAACCATGCTAGAGAGTAGGACAGTGAGGATGGAACTACTCAATGATTCACTAGAGTTAGCAACAACAAGAGGATGCCCACAAGGTGGAGTACTCTCTCCGCTACTGTGGACTCTTGCGGTGGATCAGCTTCTCCATAAGATGGCTGAACTCCGCTTTGACACCCTGGGCTATGCCGATGACCTGGTGGTGATAGTGAGAGGAAACTGCCAAAGTATGCTATCGCACCTTATGCAGAGGGCGCTGAACACAATTAACTCATGGTGTAAAAACAATAATCTGTCGATTAATGCAGGCAAAACCGTGGTCGTCCCATTCACAAGGAAACGAAAGCTGGACAAGCTTTCGCCTCCGACCATGAATGGGAGGCTCATTCCGTTCTCGACAGAGGTCAAGTATCTGGGGGTAACACTGGACCAGAAACTTACCTGGAACGCACACGTAGACGGAATTATACAGAAGTCTAAAACAGCTCTGATGATATGTTGTCGGCTAGCGGGAAATAGATGGGGCTTGAAACCCAATATAGCCCTCTGGCTCTACACAGCCATCATAAGGCCGATGGTGTCTTACGCCTCGGTGGTTTGGAGTAGAAAAACGACACAGAGTACTATCATATCAAGACTTAACAGTCTGCAAAGGACTGCTTGTCTTATAGTAACAGGAGCTATGTCTTCCACCCCGACTGCAGCCCTTGAGGCTCTGCTAAACCTGCCGCCCCTACATCTACACATTGAAATGGTGGCGAGGGCTAGCATGTACAGGATTACTAGCATGGAGGCGAAGACATGGCTGTCAGGTAATTTGAGGTACTTGAAGGACTCAATATGCAATATACCAATCCTGGGGATGCCTACTGACACCATGCCCCCGAGAATCGATTCACACAGGTCATATCTTGTGGAGATACCCACCAGGGACGACTGGTCAAACAATCGTATAGTATGGAAAAATGGAAGCCTAAAGTGGTACACTGACGGCTCCAAATCCGGTCCTGAGGTAGGATGTGGAATTCATGGAGAAGCCCCAAGGAAGGCTATAAGTCTGAACATGGGAAAGTACTCCTCAATATTCCAGGCAGAGGTGTACGCCATTTTGGAATGTGCGGCAGCCAATCTGCAAAATAACTACCTCAATCATACTATCTACATCCACTCTGATAGTCAAGCTGCACTCTTAGCACTAGCTTCCGACATAACTAGATCGAAGCTGGTCGAGAACTGCAAACAGACACTGAACTCTTTGGGCAACAACAACAAAGTAGTTCTACGATGGGTTCCAGGGCACGCTGGACACGAGGGCAATGAACAGGCGGACAAACTGGCGAAAAAGGGTGCTAAAGACGCCCTTATCGGACCAGAACCTTTCTGTGGCATCCCTCAAAGCCTAACCCAGCTCACCTTGAAAACTTACTGCCACTACGCAGCTATTCAACTATGGAGAAACACTCCCGGTATGAAACACTCTAAGACCCTGATTAAAACCTTCAACAAAAAGGCGGCATCAGAGGCCTTAAACTTAACCAAAACTCACCTTCGCACACTAGTACGAGCACTCACAGGGCATTGTGGACTGAACAGACACATGCACAATATGGGGATCAGCGACAGTAGAATGTGCAGAGGATGCAAGGAGGAAGAAGAAACACCTTTGCACATTTTGACCGATTGCCCGTTACTAATGCGAAAACGATGTATCTATCTGGGAAAGCACGTGATGCACCCAGACGATATTAAAGAACTTACGGCCAAGAAAATACTACAGTTCCTTGTAGAATGTAATCTTGACCGTGAACTGTAGTATGTGGAGATCACAATAGATCAGCAATGGTCGCAGTGATACTGGGCTGCATAAACCCAAGATAATCCGCAACTCGAAACAATACAACAAGGATGGCATCTATGGTGGAGCGCTGCTTACGGAAGCCATACTGCCTCTCCGACAAACCAGGCCCCACAGTATCTAGGTGGACAACGATACGGTCTACCACGATCCTCTCGAAGGTCTTACAGATCTCGTTGAGCAAGACTATGGGCCTGTATCCCGACGGTGAGTCCATCGGTTTGCCCTCCTTGTGGAGAAGGACGAGCCTGCCCCTTTTCCAAGACCTGGGAAATCTGCCCTGCTCCAAGCAGGCATCCATTAGGGCTCGGATGTGAGTTCCCAGGTGCTTGAGTGACAGAAGGAGGGCTCTACCGGGGACCCCGTCCGGGCCTGGGGCCTTCTTTTTCAACCTTAGCCTCTCAGCTGCATCCTCCAGTTCTCCGTCGGTGACAGGAACAAAATTGTCCACGCTGTCGAGCTCTTGTTGAGGCCCTATGGTGTCAGGCAGCGGGGGCACCTCCGGTGGATCCGGGGGAAAGAGGGTCGACACTACCCTGCGGAGGAGAGCTTCATCCATGTGCTCCGTGGAGGGAGACTGTTGCCTGAGACGACTCCTTATCAGTTTGTAGGGGCGGCCCCACGGGTCCCTGTTGAGGTCTGAGAGGAATTCGTCCCAGGCTGCAGACTTTGCTCTGCATATGGCCTCGCGGAGCTCCTTTTTGGCATGTGCGTACTGCCTTTTCAATCTGACCTCCTCGACTAGGTCAGGGATACCCCGGCGATGAGATCTTAAAAGGGCCCTTCTTCTTCTCTTGCATTCAGCTCTTAGTGTTTCAAGGTCAGCGGACCACCAGTATACCTGGTTCCGCTGCCTTGGCCCAGATGATCGGGGCATGGAGAAGTCGCACACCTCTGTGAGTGCGCACCCTAGGCTGTCTGCAAGAGCGTCGACGTTGTTGAGTCCTGTCTGCATCTGTGTGTCTAGAATCCACGCCTGGACAATTGACGCCTCCTCTGCTGAAGAAATATCCATTTTCGTCAATGCCCAGCGTGGAAATCTAAAGTTTCCGCCCGTATCCGATTGCCGAGCGTCGCTCACCCGAGGGGAGATCTCAAACCGGATGTAAACGTGGTCTGAGTGAGTCTCCTCCTCGGTGAGTACCCTCCAGTTGACTACCCTTCTGGCCAGAGTAGGGGTCGCAAACGTCAGGTCAACTATTGACCCGACCGTTCTTCCTCGCCAACGCCGGACGCATGTGAACTCTCTGCCCCTGTTCAACAACTCCTGACCCGAAGCCGCTGCCCAATCTAGGACCAAAATCCCCTCTTGCGTATTTCTGGGGGAACCCCAAGCCGTGTGTTTGGCATTGAAGTCCCCCAGTATGAGCATTTGGCTCGACGCGAGCCTCCCAACAGCCTCGCCTAATCTTTCCACCCATTCCTCGTACTCCGAGAAGCGTCTTGTGGGAGAAAAATATACAGCAATAACTGTGATCCCACACCATTCAATTGCCACATATCCCGATCCTTTCTCTCTAACCGTATAAGGGGACGAGAATGCCGCAGTGGTGGGGAACACAATTACCACAGAGCCGTCTGTGTCCGCTATCCATCTATTGGACGCGGGGACTGTGTATGGCTCCGCAAAGACGAGGAGATCTATCCTATCACTGGCGGCGCTCTGAAGGATTAAATCCTGAGCTGCCGCCGCGTGATTTGCGTTACTTTGGAGGCAGTTAATAGGGACTCTATACATTAGTAGGTTCCGTATTGACTACCTCCATGGCCATTGCTGGCTCCACCATCACTCGACCCACCCCTTTGCGACTGGCCTGAGCCGGACGAACTTTAGTGGCAGGGCAGCTTTTGCCACCCATAACATGGTTATGGGGGCGCTTTGCTTCTTCACAAACAAGACACCTCGGTGTCGCTGAGCACAATGCCGCTTTGTGACCCGGCAGTCCACATCGGAAGCATACTGCACTGCGGTCAGTTTCGTTTGGGCAGGTCCTCCTGGTGTGACCCGCGCTCATACATTTATAACACCTCATGGGCAGAGGTTCCAGGGTACGAACGCGGGCATTGCTCCAGCCCACCTGTAGCCTACCCTTTTCCGCCAACAATTTCGCAGCGGCCACAGGGCAGTGCACCATAGTTGTGAATAGGCCTCCTGGACCAGGGCGTAGAGCATTCACCTTGACGTTCTCATCACGGCAGCCACCCTGAGCAGCGACCGCACTGGCAATCTCCTCGGGGAGGACAGAGTCATCCAGGTCAGTTACACGGATGGCCGCGCTTTTGACTGGCCTGGAGACCATTGCGATACCTGCAAGGGAAATGGCGATTTGTTCCCTAAAACTTTCCACTTGTTCTTCTTTCACCTCCTTGGGGATCTCATACATCCTAGCGCCTGTCGCGGTGAGCTTCAAGCGCAGCCCTCTTGGGTCAATCCCGATGCGTGCCAGGTCAACTTCCTTTCTCACTTTGGCTAATGCCCCAGCATAGTCAAGTTGATCGTCAAGGATGTCGATGACGATTGCCGAGGTCTTCGGCACCTTTAAGCCGCGTTTTCGTTTTCTGGGTGCCTTTCCTTTAGTGGTCTGATCCTTAGACCGCAGAGGGGCCGATTTAGGAGCCAACTCATTTGTCTCCTTTGTCTTTTTGCGCTTCCGCGTCACTGTAGCCCACGTCTCCTCATTTCCGACGGCAACAGGTGTTGAATCAGCTACTGCAACTGAATCTTGAACGCTGGGCCTGTCTGCCCTCAGGGTAGGACCTGCTTTTGGTTTCTTATTCCTAGGGGGGGGCTCCCTCTTGGACTCAACAGCAGCCGCCTTTACCTTTGACTGTGTTTTGGGTGTTTTCGAGGGAGCTTTCGGGGCACCCTGTGTCTTAGCAACACCCTGTCCAGGAGAGTCACCAAAAGTGCCTTCCGTCGTATCAGTTGATGAGGGCTTTGAATGACCCGACTTTTTATTGGCAGTTTTTTGAGCAGGTCTCTCAGCCTCTATTGGCCTCTTGTCCGCCGCCAAGGGGGGACGGTGATTTTTGGCAGGTAAGAGTCTGTCTTGGATGCCCTCAAATTTGGCATCCACCATCTTCCTTAGTTTTTCCAGCAACGAGTTCTGTAACAAGTCCACATCGATAGGTGAGATGTCCATATTCTCCTCATACCCCCTTTGTATGTGGATTGGGGACGCATCTTTTTGCACCTGTCTCGAATTTAACATATCCCTCATCAATATGTCATTCTCCTCCCTGGCTTTCCTCAGCGCAGCCACCTCCTTTTTCATATGGCTCATTTCCTCCCCCAGCCTTTTATTGTCGGCTCTCAGCCTACTTACTTCATCAGTCGTTGTAACCGATAGGGCCTTCTCCATTAGGAAACGGAGAGTTGTGGTGGCCTCATTAAATTCCTTTAGGATCGTACCCTTGACATGACCACACTTGTGAGCAGCAAAGTACACCCTATTGATTTCCTTCACCGCTTTTTTGTGTATTTCTGTCATGGATAATTCCGCCGTGGGATCCGGTTCCGATACCTTATCCGCGTCAGGGTCAATCTCAGTCTCTTCCTCATGTCCTTTATTACCATGCTTCTTATTGAGCTCCTCTTCCTCCTCCTCAGCTCTCTTCCGGAAGAGCTCCTCCTCTGCCTGCGCAAGCTCATGGTAATGAACATCCGTGGCGTCAGTAGCTGACTGGTCCTCATCTGGGATTGAAATAGTGGACTGCTCTTCCGCAGCCTGCTTCTTCGCAGCCGGCTCAGTGAGCGTGTCTACGCTATCTCCACTCTTTGCACTTTCACCCGAGTCCGAGTGAGTTCTTTGCCTCTTAGAAGTCTGACGGGTGAGACTCTCTATACTGCCACTCTTCTTAGAAGTGGAAGGGTGGTTTTCCTCAACATCAGGGGGGCGAATCTGAAAGTCTGAAAGGATGACTATGGCCTCTTTGACTATTCCAGCCTCTTTAATAGCCTCCTTTCCTGCCTTGGTGACTGATCTTGTAATAGGTTTCCTATTAGGAGAACGGTCTCTCTCCTCGACGTCACCTTTTAAAGCTTCTGTTGAGGAGGACAAATCTGTCTTTCCCAATCTAGGAACAGACCCTCTAGCAAATCGATCCCTAGATGTGCTCGCCGCACAAGGCGACCTTGCCAAGGATGGCGACCTTGAACTTGAGACAGCAGGGTGCTTGCCTCTTCCTCTACCTACGCCAGTGCCACTCTGTCTCGATAGCCTTTGTTCTTTCGACATCTCATCCTTCGGCATTCTCGATAATGCCGAGTCTAGACTCATGGTCGAGCCCATAGACGGCGAACGACCAAGAGCATCTCCACGAATAGGTGCGACCACGTCCGCACCAGACCCATCCCCTCTGTACGGGGATTCCGACACAGCACTACGCGCTCCTCCGCCCGCGCCAGGCCCATCCCCTCGGTTCGGGGAATCTTCCTCAGCACACCGCTCGCTTCCGCCCGAGCTCGGCCCACTGACATCTGGGGTGTTTTTATTTGTTTCAGTTAAAAATTCCATGATGTTCCCACGAGTGTAACGGTTGCTCCGACCACCCAGACAGAGCCGAATATCTGGGCTAGGCTAGGGTTGTGAAGGTGGGGGTCGCCTGTTCCCCACCTCCAGAGGACGCGTCGCGACTGAGAAAGGCCCTCAGCCACAAACCCCTCGGCCGCGTCCACCTTGGGCTAGCCGATTTTTTAGTGAGGTTTACTCCTCTTGAGACCACCCAATTAAGGGCAGCCCCCACCCCGGTTCCGCGCTTGCGGAATAACGGGGTCGGCCGGTGGTTGCTGGTCAAAACAGCACCCAACGCTCACGCCACCGTGACACGTCAGGCCCACCGCCCTCGCTGGCACGGCCGCTACCCGGGTTACCCCCAGGACGCCCGCCCAGCCCGAACCGCGCCGCCGCTTCCCGACTTACCGCCGGGGCGCCGACCCGGAACCCACACTCGCGAGACTTCTCGCGATACGGAGACGGAACTCCGTTGCCCGCACGTCGTCTGGCTTTAGCCGTGGCGGCTCAAAGATGCTTTGAGCGGCCACGTTGCCCGGGGTGCACCACGTGGAGGTAGCCAGACTTCAGCCTCGAACAATCAACATCGTTTTGTGTACGCTCCGTGTAAATAAAATCAAAGTTGTGGGTTCTATTGTTCCAAACCCCATAAATTGCATACCATCATACGCGCAAACGCAAGCCCTACGTGGGGATATAGTTTTTGTGGAAATCCGCGATAAATTTGAAGACTTATCATCGAAAAACCGTTCGCCGGTATCGACGCCATCTTGTCCGGATATATCCCGCGTGTGTTGGCTTACACTTACTGTGAATTGCGTGCTTTTATTTAGATAACCGACTGTGTTATCATTTAACGTTCACGGACGATACAGTGATTCGAGTGATTCAGAGGAAATTACCATCAAAGTATAAAGAACGCTTAGTTTGTGTGCGAGTGTTAGGATCAGATAGGATCGCATACTGCGTATTACTTGCCAGCGAGTGTGGTCATCTGTACTACCGGATACCTAGAGGAAAAGTGTAGGATCCAGCAGGATCATATATCGCGTTGTGTTATCGTGTTGTGTCGCTCAAAACACCAGTGATTGTGGCGCGACTTTCGTCGACTTGTTCGGTTCGGAAGTCGTACGGTAAACCAGGAGTGCGGCTGCTTGTGTCGGGGGCGTACCCGATTCTACCCTGCCTTCATTCGTGTGACCCTTGAGTCACGCGAGTCACCACGACGCTCCTGGCGCTGTCGCCGCGGCCGCAACGGTTGCATTCGCTGTCGCGAGCGGCGCGCATCGATCTCAACCTCATCGCTAGCTGCATCCTGACGCAAACCCAGGTAGGGGTAGTCACATCCACGTACCTTCAACACGGTCACCCATCATTCATTTTGAGGGACCGTTGCATCATCGGAACGTACCTAACACGCGCCCGCTGGAGAGTTTCGACTACACTCCGCTCAACGATCATCGGTTGCCGGCTCTGCATCTACGCGCATGAACGGCGCCTTATATTCTAATTAAGCTTAATTTTCTTTTCTTTTTTAATATTCAATATTTAATAATATTAATATCATAACCTTGGCATTTAAATAATTAGTTAGTTAATATACATATAACGCCGTACGGATTGTTAACGTACCGCGTTCATCTTGTTCGGTTCCATCGCCCCAGCCTTGTTAGGCTGTGTGAGACATTGGATGTTTTGATTATTATTTTCTTTGACTGATATCATTATTTATTTTGTGTATGTCTTGTCCTTTTCATGCCTGTGTATTGTACTTTAATTGTTTTCTGATATGTTTGTAATTAAGTACCTATTGTTTGGCCGTTAATACTCATCCGAACACGATTATCATAGTGAACACGTACAATCGGATCGCTCAATTCGTTAGGCGACCGTATCGGTAAGGTTTGTTAACACGCGTTATTTCACTATTAGGTTCGTTCGGATAGAACCGATAATCTGCATAATTACGATCGATCTGATCGGTTAGGTTCCATCGGTCCCGTTAGATCAACTCCGTTAGGACAGGATCGATCAGTCCGGTTAGGATCGCCTGCATTGTTAGGATCATACACTTTAGTTACTGGATGTGACAACACTGCCCGCGCGCACGCGGGCGAGCCCGGGGCATGGGGTGAAGAGGAGGAGGAGCGGTGCTCGGCACCGACCGAGGGCCGCGACAACGTCACGACACACTCCAAAGATTACAATATTATACTGGTAATAGATAGCAAACTCAAACTTTAAATAGGTCACGATTACAGCGCCATCTATCCGCCAGCTAAAAAAAGTCACGCGTATGTGTGCGTGTATATGTGTGTAGCCAGCTACAGCCAGGTTTATTTGATCAGTGTTTTTTTTTGATAAGATAAATAGGTATATTTTTTCTTTTATATAGATTGATTCTAAAAATGTTTAATAGTTATTATTCATTTTGAGAATCAATACATATATAAAAAAAGCAAATGTACCTTTATAACTTATCGAAAAAAAAACACTTGGCTAATTAAACCTTAAATATAAAACATAATGTAAGACCGCAGATTATTTTTCGTTTTATTTGCTATGATTAAACAAGTATATCAGGAGTCATATTTATATGGTTTATGTTCAATGCTAACTATTATAAATGTTTAGAGCGAGTAAAATAAATCAATTAGTTTATTTCAATGAAAGACTTGTTATTTTTGTAGCTTTATTAACCATCTTATTTCAGACATTCATCAGTGATCCACACACAGTTTTTATTATATCTTTATTTTTTTTAAAATGGTTATGAGCCTTTACCTTCATTTCATCATTTCTATCCCAAAATGAAATTTTGCCATTGATTAAATGATTGATATTTTTGCACCAATTATTAATAAAAAATACTGCACATTTCTCTATTATGAATTCTTTTAGTGAATTTGGTGTTCTGTGCATTGTAAAAAAATTAAATCTAAATTAATCTTTATGATTAACTTTATATATGCCAAAATATTTTTTTTATTGCAATTTTCTTTTAAAACTTCTATTGTTTTCAGCATTGGCAACATAGTCAAATAGGTTTCGGGTAGGATAGCACAACCAGCTTTTGTTTTCAAACTCTTTTAAAATTATATAAGTATGAAATATCTGCTTTTCTTTAGCTTCTATGTTGTTTTTACATAATAAACAGCTTATATAAAATTTTTTTCTTTGCTAATTGTGCTATCCAGCCACTACAGTATCCAATTGCTGCGGATTTTTCTACTTATTAAACTTTCTGTATTGATTAAATCAATGCATAAATGAGCATTTTCAATTTCAACTTCACATTCAGTGGGTATATCATCTACGTCTTTAGCCAATAGTTCTTTTAGTGTTTGCAGACAAACGCTATCATCCATTTCGCAATTTGATCCCACTGAATGTGAAGAAGAAATATTGTCAATAAGCAATGTTTTAAAGGCCCCCTCAAAAGATTGTGATGTAGGCATCGTATTGCTGCAGGCATGAGCCCTTATTGCCCCAAAAAATTTCTCCAATGCGTCTTGGTTGAAATTTCATAGCAATAATGAATTTATGCCTTTTGAATTCAAATAAATTAAAATTCTTTTGAAGTTTTCTACTGTTTTTATCCAGCTGGACAACGATGGAACTATCCCATGATTAATTCCATTATGATGATGATTCCATTCCATTCCATAATTTATGATGAGGCGATGTTGGTGTCACTGCTGTCCTATACGTTTTCCCCCCTTTTGGTTTGCTAAAGCTGCCATTGACACTGTCGAATAAGTCATCAAAAAACATCAACAGGTCTGCAGTTTCAGTGCATTCTTTTTCAAGAACTCCAAACTCTGCAATGAAAATATAATGTTTGTTTAGGTTTGTAATGGAAAATATAAGTTTTTAGTTTATAGTATGCATGTACTATGTATACCAAAAAAATTTTCTATAATAAATCTGCTCTCAAATATATGAAATTTTAGAGTCCATATGTTTTAACATATGGACTCTAAAATTTCATAATAATATTAATCATCATCATCATCATCAGCCCTTTTACGTCCCCACTGCAGGGGCTCAGGCTTTCCTTGTGGATGGTTAAAGAGGATGGGCCATGACCCATCCACGCTGACCCAATGCGGATTGGAGTGAATAGACGACTGTAAATGCAGCCGGGACCAACGGCTTATCGTGCCTTCTGAAGCATGGAGTAGCTCGAGCTAATAATTTTTTGGTCACCCATCCCATAACCGACCCTTGAGAAAGTTGCTTAACGACAACGATCGCGGGCCGCGGCGCTTATCTACTACGCCACCAAGCTATTCTCATAATAATATTAAAAAATATCACCTGTCATTGCTCCAATAGCAGCTCCAACAGTTTTACTTAACACCTAAGTGCAGTGTTTCACTCTCATTTTTAGTAATAATGATGGCACTACATGATGAGCTGTCAACTTAGGTGCCATCTTCACTCCTTTGTAGCCTGGGCATCTTTCATATAATTGTAGAATGTGATTCCACTTAGCAGTACATTCCTTTCCATTCATGTTATATTTTAAATTTTTTGTTAACAAATTATACGTGATCCCTTTTATTAAATGAGGTGGGTCATAGAGTGAAAATACTTTTTGTCTCCAACTTCGAAAAATCCTTCTGTATTGTGCTGCCCTCTTCTCAAATACATTTCGTTAGTCTCTTTTAACAACAAGTTTATAGCAGCAATATTAGATGTAGTTTGGTCACATACTGCTGCTACCACCATAAGACCAGTTTCTGCAATTTTAATAATCATATTCTTTATTAAAGCTTTAAGTTCCAAAGCTTTAAGCTTTAAGTTCTTGTACTGCCACTGCAAAAATTATAGGCCAGTGGCTGTTTATATTTTTTAACAATGCCTCTAATTAAGAAAACAAGTACATGGTTACTGTACTATTTGCTTCATTGCTCCATTATCAACAAATCCTGTGATAATTTTTTTTTTATTAAAGCTAATGCTTGGTGCTATTGCCATTTCATCTAATACCAAGGTGCAGTATTTAAATTTATCTGGCATTCTCCTAACTCTGGATTTTAGGTTGTCAAATAAAATTTCATTTATGCCTGCCTTTAACTGGACTTTATACAACAAAGTCTGCAATGTTTGTCTACTAGGTAAAATACAAAATTTTCTTAACAGACGATACGCCTTAGGTGCAGGTTTATATAATGATAGCGCTAAAATCTTTTCATCAATGGTAAATCGATGCCCTTGCTTTTTCTTATTTCCATGTGACATTTGCATTCGGCAAAATAATTTTGCAGTAGGTGACATATTTTTGGAAATTATTTGGAAAGCAGAGGTTTTCATTAAAGATTTAGCAAGAGCCAATTTTTGTTTAAAGCTCCTTTTTTGAGCTTCTCATTTTTTCAATTTATTCACAATTATTTTATATTGTTACTGGTCTTTTAGAGAAACACCTGCAACAAATTTCATGAAATGTAAATTAAAGCCTCAAAAATAAATAGTTTCTATTTTTGCATTACACACTGTACAAAAATATTCAGAATAACTGAATATTTTTCAGATTTGCAGATTGTTTCCAATTACATGCAGCAATTTTCAAATTGGATAATTGAGATATATTTTTGCAAAACATACCTTTTAATTTTCTTGGCAACAGGTGTTTGTGTCTTTCCAAGGTTTGTATGGTGACCTGGAAATAATAACAAATATAGTTATTTCGTGGATATCATTGGCTTATCAGTCTCTGGCTCAAAATATTAAAGATTGGCCTATCTTACACAACATAGATTTGCAATTTTGAACAAAGGGACATTCAATTTTTGTATAACTATATGTTGACTCATGAATTTTCCTTTATATAAAAAATAATATTATATTTAAGATGATTATTTAACTATTTTAATTTTCATCAGAAAAACGTTTACCAACCTGATGTGCCGGCATGTAGTTGAGAAGGTACAAAATGTGAGCTACATGGCAAATCCGCACTTGCAACTATGTGAGGTTCTCCAGTTGATTGCGCTGAACATGAAGAAAAAAACATTTTATAATATTTTATTTTATAATAAACATTAAAAATTAACATGGAAATTAAGAGCATTATTTGAACAATGGTATAAGAAACTAGCTTTCGCCCACAAGGTCTTATATTGTACATATAAACCTTCCTCTTGTACCACTCTATATATTGATGAAAACCACATTAAAATACATAATGTTTTTTATAAGAACTCAGCTTATAGAAAACGTATTTGTTTTCTACTATTTCATTTTTACTTTAAACTTTTTATAGTTTGAAAAATTATTCACTGGTCATTTCAATTATTCACTGGTGATTCATTGTTAATCACATATGAATGAATTTTAATGCATAGCCTGCTGCTTCCATCTTTAAATAGATAGGTAGACATTCAATATGCAGTATTATTTATAAATAATAAATTACCTGACATATGAAGTGTAGGCATTGCTATGTTGCAGTCTATTATTGGGATATTTATAAATATCTAGAAAATGTTTTCCACAAATATGCATGTTATTATATATTTTGATTGGATCCAGATGAGTTATTTCTCCACCAACATAGTCTAGCCATTTTTTAAATTTCTCTGTTTTAGTCTAGGTTCAGGAAACCGGTGCAAAGGTATACCTGAGTAACATAATAATATGTATTATTCTCTGCTATTCACACAACAAATTATTAGTCCTTAATTATTTGTATAATGGATGAACAAATAACAATTCTTAAATTGTAGGCACATAATAAGTTTTTAATGAATATTGTATTCTATGATAGCTCAAAGAAAAATACCTGAAAAACATTTGAATTATGAAACTCCACGTATAGGTATTAAAATCGGTTGAAAACTTTGACATTATAGTACAATTCATAAAGTATTTATTGTACAAACTAAAAAGCACTTACCGCTATCCTTAGTCACTGAACATTAAAGTACACAACAACGGTTTTGAGCCATGATTTTTTGAGCAAAGTTCAAATTAAAAACAAGTAACATTTCGGTACGGGATATTTCAAGACACAATACGATTGCTAACACAATATATTTCGATTACACGGACGAACTTAATCAACTCAACGTGAAAAGCAGAAAAAGTTACAGGAACTTGCAAAAACTAACAAGCACACGGACATTCACTCAATACATTTTCCATTTGCGAAGTTAGTTTTAAAGTTTAGCCACAATACCAAACCATGACATACGCGCCATTTTCAATCGATATTGCCATAGTATATTTAATATTACCACTTAAATTAGAAACATTTCTAGTGACAATTCTATAATTACTATATTATTCTGTAACAAGATATATTATTTCAATAATATTAGGTATCATAAGGCTTTTTAACTAAGTTTCAAGTAATAATAAACAAGATTTATTAATGATGCCTTTAAAAATTATCCCCAATTATAAACATATTTATTTATTGTGGCTACACCATGATTTCTATTTTAAAAGCTGGTACATAGATGGCACTAGAAAGTAAAAAAAAATCGAGTTCTAAGTTTGCATAGCATGACACACTCGCTCCACGACCGCACGAGACACCGCGCGGATACATAGTATTGTCGGGCTACTTTTGTACCTTTGCATATAAACCTATAATTACAGTCCACAATCTTTTATTCATCTCTTTCATATATCTCACAAAGCAACATTTGGTCCTTAACGACCACGTCGCGTTACAACAACGAAGGCTAGACGGTGTATGCAGCGGCGAGCAACGGTATATCAGCTGTTCAAGCAAGAAAAACCGTTACGCACCGTCCAACGGACATCGATTTGTTAGCGGGACGAATACCAGCTTAAGAGTAGTCTTCCGATCAAGATCGCAAGGTGGATCATCAGCGCAACATCGTGACGAGTGGCATCTTATTCTTCACATGAAGAAATTCAAAATAGAAGAACGGATAAGTTGGCATCTTCGCATCAAAACCGTGAGATCGTTCCAATTTCTTTCTTCTTCCAATCATTTTCATTATCATAATTCATCCTATCTATCATTAGTATCATTACTTCATTTGTATCAGTCGTAGTTAGTGGTGTTCAGTAATATTTTTGTAGTAAGGATTGTCGTTATAAATTCAAATCATAACGTACTGTGAACGTACTTTTTCATAGTCATAGTGTTTGTCAAGCTTTGCGCAGTAATTAAAAGTAGTATTAATTGCAATAGAATATTTATTTATTAACATATTTACAAACAATTGTGAAATAAAAATACAGAATTGAAAATAAAAAATATATATATATAATAAAAACAGGCTTAAATTATAGTACAAATTATTAGTAGATGCTTATAATTAACATAGAAAGTAGTACCGCTTTGCATTTATGTAATTAGTCGCTGCTTACTAACAGTATTTGGCAATAATATTTCAAATTCTATTTTTTTTTATTTTTTAGGTCGGTAGTCTGCACCACATACCGGTGATTGCAGTTCGACTAGTGATTGCTGTAATTACATAGCAAAGGTGTATCTTTATACTTATTGCATTAGAAATAGTTTAGTATAGTATTTTAGATTTAATTTGTATTTTTTTAGTGAAATTTGTATTAAAAAAAAATAATAATAATAATCGTATAATAGACATTTAAATTAATAAAATTTTAGCTTAAATATTTATTGCCGAAATACTTAGTTAAATATACATTTTTAGATTGAATATTTTTTTACAACTTTAGTATATTCAGATTTACAATGTCAGAAGCAAAGGCAACTCAAATTGCACAATTGATTAAAAAACGAGGAACTCATAAAAGTAAACTCACTAGCTTTTGCAATTATATAAAAGTAATAAAAGAGTGCACAGTAGACAAACTTAACCCTTCAAATTTAAGCGAGCTTAAAGCACGGCTTGATAAGATTGAGGAGTTGTACTCTGATTATGATGTACTTCAGGGGCAGATCGAGGAGCTTTCCGAGGATCCAGAAGTGAGATATCAGGAAAGGGAAGCGTTCGAAAGCCAGTACTACGATGCTGTCGGCGTTGCCAAGGCCTTGTGCGATGCGTCTTCGGCGGCTTCTCCGTATGCAGCTAGTAATTTGGCTGAGGTAAGCTCAATTGATGTTAACACACAGAGACACAACAATTTCGTAAGACTGCCTAAAATAGAATTGCCTTCATTCAATGGAAACTATCAGCATTGGCTTGAATTTCGCGATACATTTATTTCAATTATTCATTCGAACGATAGCATTGATAAAATAAATAAATTTCATTATCTTCGCGCTTGCTTGCAGGGTAGTGCAGCTTTAATTATTAAAAGCTTAGACTTTAAGGCCAATAATTATGCTTCTGCTTGGGAATTGTTGTGTAAAAGATATGATAACAAGCGCTTGCTTGTGAACAATCATGTACAGTCACTTTTCAACGTCAACTTAATAAAAAAAGAGTCAAGTAAAGCTTTGCGATACATAGTTGATGTCACGAATAAAAATTTGCGTGCTTTGGCAACCCTAGATCAACCCACTCAATATTGGGATACTTTAATCATATACATGATGTCCACAAAGTTAGACGATATCACAAATAGAGAGTGGGAGGAATACCGTAATAATCGGAGTGAGCCACCTACCTTAGAAATATTTATTTCTTTTTTAACTAATAGAGCTGACCTTCTAGAAACATTAGAAGAATCCAGAAACAATAAGAATAAAATTGAGGGTCAAACAATTCAAAAACCAAAAAGTTTTGTTGTTTCAAATTTTACACCTAAATCTAAAGTTTCTTCATGTCCTTTATGTCATAAAAATCATCAATTATTTGTATGTGACTTATTTCGTAAATTATCAATCGAATCACGCCTGCAGAAGGCTAAAGAATTCAAGGTTTGTCAAAATTGCCTAAGATTAGGTCATCATGAGTCAAGCTGTAAATTAACACACTGTAAATATTGTAACAAAAAACACAATACCCTTTTGCATGTGGAGGAGCCTAAGGAAATAATTTCACATGAAAGTATAGTTCTGTCAGCCGATCATTCTGGGGTCAGTACTAATGCATGTAACATATTGCTATCTACAGCGCTGGTCAAGGTCATCGACAAGCACGGCAAGCAGCATGTTGCTAGAGTCTTGCTAGACAACGGCAGCACGGGCAATTTTGTCACCCAGGACCTCTGCACTAGGCTGAATATTGCTCAACATCACACAAATTCGAAGGTAACAGGCATAAATAACCTAACGTCATGTAGTTCACGGTCTTGCTCTCTTACATTGGAGTCTTATAATGGCTGCTATAGGACGGACATTGACTGCTTCGTTTTACCTCAAATTACTTCTTTATTACCCAACAAGTATATAAACACACATGAATTGAATTTACCGTCAGGCATTTGTTTGGCCGATCCAGGGTTTAACGTGCCGTCAACCATTGATGTGCTCGTAGGGGCGGACGTGTTCTGGCAGGTCATCGGCACAAATCGCATAGAGCTAGGTAAACATAAACCGGTCTTATTTGAAACAAAATTCGGATGGTTAGTATCAGGCGCCATCTATCAATCAGGGCTAAAGGGTCATGTATGTATGTTCACTAATAACGATAGTTCTAATCATGCATCAGTGGATCTATCACAATTTTGGGCATTAGACTCAATACCTCATAAATATAAATTAAATTCAAATGAACAAGCATGTGAGCAATCTTTTATAGACACCACTTATCGCAATCATGAGGGAAGGTACGTAGTTTTTATGCCTCTTAAAGAATCACCAGAAGCTCTGGGCGATTCAGTAGCTATGGCTAGACGTAGGTTTCTTTCTCTAGAGCGCCGTTTGGATAGAGACCCTGACATGAAGCGGCTGTATGTAAACTTCATGAAGGAATACATAGAGTTGGGACATATGACTGAAACATTGTCAGAGCAGCCTAGCTCTATGTATTGCTTCCTTCCACATCATGGAATTTACAAAGAACATAGTTCAACCACTAAATTACGTGTGGTCTTCGATGCCTCGGCTAACACGTCGTCTGGTAAGTCACTTAATGACATCCAGCGTGTTGGTCCGACGATACAAGACGATATAATTTCTATTTTAATACGTTTTCGCCAACATCAATATGTCGTTTCAGCAGATTGCGAGAAAATGTATCGACAAATAAAAATAGATAAAAGTCAACGTCCGTTGCAGTGCATTTTATGGAGGTTCGATCCCTCGCATCCACTTGCAACGTATACTCTTAATACCGTAACATATGGTACGGCTTCAGCACCGTATCTAGCTACCAGATGCCTTTCACAGTTAGGCTACGACTCTACTGACCCAGATGTCAGTAGAGCCATCTGCCACGATTTTTATGTTGACGATTTCATCTCTGGGGCGGATTCAGTAGAGTCGACCGTAGAGTTGTGCAAAGGTGTTATTGCAACACTTGAAACCGCAAAATTCCGTCTTAGAAAATGGCACTTCAATAACGAACAGATACGCAGCGCTGTCAGTGATCATAGTAAGGTATCAGGTAGCGTCGACTTCGGGGCGAAAGAGCCTTCTAAAACTTTAGGTCTTAATTGGATTTGCTCTAAGGACGTTTTTAATTTTTATATTAATATAAGCCCAGAAGAAAAAATAACGAAAAGATTCATATTATCAGTAATTTCACAAGTGTTCGATCCACTTGGTCTTATATCGCCTTGTATTGTTGAAGCAAAATTACTTATTCAACAGTTGTGGATACTGAAATGCTCGTGGGATGAAATAGTTCCTCCAAACATAAGTAAGCAGTTCAAAGAGTTTTTTCAATCATTACAAGGATTAAACTACATAGAAATCCCAAGATGCATTAAAGTAGAGTCTGCAACGGATACACAGATACATATCTTCACAGACGCCTCGGAGAAGGCATACGGGGCATGTGTTTATATACGGAGTTCATCTAGTGATGGGTCAGTCAGTGTTCGACTTCTAGCGTCAAAGAGTAGAGTAGCACCTATCAAAGCGACAACTATTCCACGTTTAGAACTTTGTGCGGCTCTAATGGGTGCAAGACTGTGTGCGAAGGTTGTTTCGTCTGTTACCTTTGAATATAGTGCTCGTATATTTTGGACCGATTCTATGATTGTGTTGGGCTGGCTTTCCTCTTCATCGAATCAACTAAAATCCTTTGTACGTCATCGTGTTACCGAGATTCAGGACACATCAAATGGATGGCGCTATGTACCATCAAAGCAAAATCCAGCTGACTTAGTTTCTCGGGGCTTGAGAGCAAATTTATTAGGCAACACTACATTATGGTGGTCGGGTCCTTCTTTTTTAAAATTAGATTCTTGTCATTGGCCTATAAAACCAAACCAGAATAATAATGTAAAGCTCCCAGAATTACAAACATTTCATATTAAAGAAGTGCAATCAGAATCTAATATAATATCTATTCTAATACAAAAATTATCTAGTTTTACTAAATTAATAAGAATCTTTTCATTTATTTTACGGTTTATCAATAACTGTCGGAGTAAAGGTTCAATAAAATTTAATAGTCATTTGTCAAATGTTGAATTTAAAATAGCAAAACTAAAACTTCTACAAGAAGCTCAACAAGATTCCTTTCCAGTAGAGAGAAAACTTCTCATGGAAAACAAACCATTGCCGCATAAAAATAGACTCTTATCTTTATCTCCATTCATAGATTCGGATAATCTTATTAGAGTAGGCGGTAGGCTTAATAATTCTTGCTATGATTATAATGTGAAACATCCCATTCTTCTTTGTGGCAAGCATCGTTTGTGTCACCTTATATTTGACATGCTACACACTACCTATATGCATTCCGGTCCACAACTTTTATTAGCTACGGCTAGGCATAATTATTGGCCATTAGGGGGGACCAGATTAGCTAAGCGAATAGTACACTCTTGTGTCAAGTGCTCTCGATTTAAAGCCCAGGCATGTCAACCTATTATGGGTGACTTACCTAATAATAGAGTACAACTAGAGTATCCATTTCTCGAGACCGGTGTTGACTATGCCGGGCCAATGCTGATAGCAGACCGTAAAGGTAGAGGGTGTAAATTAATAAAAACTTACATTTGTGTCTTTGTTTGTTTAGCCACCAAGGCGCTACATCTAGAGCTTGTCTCAGACCTCACTAAAGAAGCCTTCATTGCGGCTCTTAACAGGTTCATAGCACGCCGGGGGAGGCCGCAGAGCGTATTCTCAGACAACGGCACGACATTTGTAGGAACATTTAACGAGCTTTCCAAATTATTAAAAGAACCTTCGTTGTCATCCCATCTTGTTGACCAAGGTATTAATTTTTCATTTATCCCTGCTTATACTCCCCATTTCGGCGGTTTGTGGGAGTCAGCAGTTAAATCCGTGAAACATCATCTTCGTCGCGTGTTAAAGCTGACGCACTTAAACTTTGAAGAGATGACAACTCTTCTGATACAGATAGAAGCAATTCTAAATTCTCGGCCTATCACACCTCTTTCCCACGATCCGTCAGATTTATCCTTTCTCTCTCCAGCCCACTTCCTCATCGGACGATCTCTCGTTGCATTGCCTCATCCGCAACTGGTTGACAAAAGAATCTCGTCACTTCAAAGATTCCATCGCATCGAAGCCCTAAAACAACATTTCTGGTCACGTTTTCATAATGAATATGTTTTGTGGCTTCAGAAAAAGTCGAAATGGCACACATCCAAGGGCGAGCTGAAGGAGGGTGCACTTGTCATCATCAAGGACAAGACGGCGCCTCCACTAATGTGGCTTCTTGGTCGCATTCTACGCATTCTACCCGGACAAGATGGCATCGCTAGAGTCGCCGACATCAAAACTAAAAAGGGCATCATCCGCCGGGCCTTCAACAACATCTGCCCGCTGCCAATCACTAGTGTTGAAGACACTTCAAGGCGGCGAGTCTATGGATGTGACAACACTGCCCGCGCGCACGCGGGCGAGCCCGGGGCATGGGGTGAAGAGGAGGAGGAGCGGAGCTCGGCACCGACCGAGGGCCGCGACAACGTCACGACACACTCGCTCCACGACCGCACGAGACACCGCGCGGATACATAGTATTGTCGGGCTACTTTTGTACCTTTGCATATAAACCTATAATTACAGTCCACAATCTTTTATTCATCTCTTTCATATATCTCACAAAGCAACAGTTACTATTGAACGACCTCGCTGACCGGTCCGGATTTATCGGTTCAACGTTGCCGGCAGAATCGGTTAAGATCTTTCAGGTGGACTGGACTAATAGCGTTAGTTAGGATTCTTGTATTGTCATTATTATCTCATTGTGTTATTATTATTGTTCTTTAATTATTAGGCTATTTATGTTACGAACAGTTAGGACCGATCGGTAGTTAAGATCATTCAAATTAATAGTATTGCTCGGACAAGCTACCTTTGTGCCGATCGACTGGGATCGATCGGTTCTGCTAAAATCGCTCGGATTGATAGGATCGATCGGCGTGTTTCGATCGACCAGTATAAATCGGATCGTTCCGATCGGTTAGAGTCGACCGGTTTTGCTGGGATCGTTCGATTAGTTGGCGAACATCGATTAATTCGACCTGCGATACTGAATTGTTAATTTTGCTAATTTCGTACCGGCGTCAGATCGTACACCGGCGCCAGCACTCACTATGGATCGTGATAATTCCGATAAGACCTCCACGGACGGTTCTAGCAGTGGTCGCTCCTCCAGGTCAACGTCACATAATGTCGCGGTAGCACGAGGCCCGATCACGAGGAGCAGAACGAGGAAGGAGAATCCACGCTCCACGTGTCCCGATCCAGCTCTGTTAGAAGCCCTCATAGATGATGAGACGATGGTCAGTACTGAGCTGTTCGAAACAGTGACGGCCGGCAGAGCACACGGTGAGCCTGTATCGGACCAATCACCGGATATCGACATCACTACCATCACTGAACAGGGAAGCTCGAGCTCTCATTCGAGCCTGGAATCGACACAAACACCGAGATACTTTGCTTCAGTCACGATCGCTTCGGCAAATTCAACTCCAGGCTCCGCGGCCGCTCTGACCTCCGCCCTCACACCACGCGTTATAGAAACTGAAATAGTCGAACTAGGGTCTGACCATGGAAGTGGCGGCGGTGGTCGGGGCAGTCGGATCCGCGAAAAAAGGCATCGCAGCAACACTCGCTCTCCGTACCCGGTCGTGTCGCCATCGTCCCTCACCTCTGGCAATCTAGCAGATAGACTGTCAGGGAGACACTCACCACCACAGTCAGACCGGGAGGACGATGGCGGCACGGCGTCGTCACCCACCATACAAGCACTCACACAGGACCCGCTGTCGCGTGGATGCACGCCAACCTTGGTCGGAGCGTCGAAGGGACCGCAACCGCACCCGCACCCGTACCAAATTAGCTGGCCATCGGCCCCGGCCTCAATTTTGACTTTGACCCCGACCTCGACCTCGGCCTCGGCTCCGGCCTCGAACTCGGCTCTCGCCCCCGAAAACGAGTCCGAAATAGAAGATACTTCGGGCTCGGCGGTGGCCGTTCGAGGCTCCAGCTCTTCTCGCTCTCTCTCCGTCTCCCGCCTTTCATGGTCGACGCCCGTCTCGTCTTCGCCTCTCCCGATCTATCCATCGATTGGGGACCTCAATCTGTCATCCGACACAACCAGAAGTGGCGGAATGCCTGACAATATTACCATCTCAGCTGTCGCAGGGACGGAAATCGAGATATGTACTACCACCTCCGCTGTCGCCCCTTTGAGTGTGACAGTAGATACTACTATGGCCTCCTCCTCCCCCTGCATGATTATTACTGCGACGGCGACGACAATGACAACAACGACGGCGACCACTTGCATTTCGGGGGATGTTGCCGCCGCGCGCGTGTCGAAGGATCCCTCACCCTCTCTGCTCGCCAGTCGGGAACATTACTCATTCGCGATCGGGGATTTTCTCCCCTTGGAACAACGATCAAAGCGCCGCACTGGCTCCAAGACGACGACGACGACCAGATTGGGGAACGATGCGGAGGATACGTGCAGAGGAGGTGGCTGGAGACAGAAGAATACACGAGCGGGAGCCTTCGACCAGCATCGCCTCGGCTCTTTGGAACCTGCTATCGAATGGAGCGGTAAGCCGGGAGCATCGACTTCTGCGGCGGAGCACGAATCTTCTTCGTCTACACATCTGCCGCCTCAACCTACCATCTCCCCGGTGCCGCTGCCATTGCGCATGTCGACCCCGACATCGGCATCGACTTCTCCTAATATTGATATTCCTGCCACGATCACGCTCGGTTTTATGGGTCCCACGGAAGCGACCGGAGCAGTGAGAAAGGAGCGATCACAGTCAGGGGGAGCAACCGCTATAGAGGATACCGCCCTGCCGCTTCCTCCTCCCCCCCTGCTGCTGCTTCTGTCGGCTCGGTCGATACGCCTATCGACAAGGCAGAGCCACGGAATGAACACATAGATCAACTCACACGTTCGTCACGTGATCAGGAGGGGAAATTCACACCGAAGACACTCGAGGATCCCACAATCTGTGTTCCCACCCTCGCCATGGACGATTCGGTTAAGAGAACTAACATCATCATAATAGGCTTGGCGGGCATAAGGGCGAGGACCTCCAGATTACTTAAGAGAGATCCCCTTGTTTTTTCGAGATAAGGTTCACTTTGGTTTGTAGGTTATTTTTTATACAAACGCGACCGGTTCTTTCAACTTATTTATTCGCACTGTCTTTGGTTATTCCACAGATACAAAATAGAGACGACATACCGCCCACCAAAACTAACAGTTTTTTTTTTTTTTTATTAATTAAAGAAAACCTTACATTAATTCTTAATATTATCGTTATGGCACATGACACTTTCTTAGATCAATGTAAACATTGTATTAATATAAGGAACAAAGACACATCTCTCTTTAGAGTATTTCAACAAATCTAACAAATAACTAAAGTATGTCAACCATCGAAACAAGTTTCTAAAATAATTAAAACATGGTGTAAAGTAATGGACTGTATAAATAAATGCCTTGTTTGTATGGATGACATTAAACATTTAAGCTTTCTTCATGACAATATTAAATGTAAACAATTGACATGTACATAACTGGACTATTTACCTTAAATGTAATAACAAAGCAAGTATTATTAAATTTAGTATATATCAACTGTAAATAAAATAGTAAACAATAATTACCACCAAATATGCCTCTTTTTTATATATCCAACTACTTTATAACATAACATATTTATTTATTTATAAAATATGAATAACTTTACATTTTGCAACTGATGCAGATCTTTAATATTTAGATGTATGTAGATAAAAGAGATAAGCAGCCAGCTAGATACTAATAACTAAAAGAATCCGACCTTTAGATGCTCTCAAATAAACGGGACCAGCATAATCAATTCCGCTTTGATAAAAGGCTCTGTGTTGTGTGACTCTCGCCATAGGAAGTTGACCCATCAGCTGTTGCTTAGTAATTGCATTATTCCTTATGCACACTACACACTTTCGAATATAATCTCTTACTGCTGCATTAAGACCCACTACCCAATATTTACTTCGAATGTAAATTATTGTTTGAGAAATAGTTCCATGAAAGGTTTTAGTATGGGCTTCTGTTACTATCAGTTTTGTCAAGTGCTGCTTGCGAGGAATAATAATCGGGTGCTTCGAGTTTTCAGGTAAGTCTGCTTCATTTAAACGTCCACCCACTCTTATTAAATTGTTCTCATCAAGATATGGTGTAAGTTTAATTAATGAACTTTTGTTTCTAACTTTTCCTTTCTGTTTAAGGTATTACGATCGGGAAACGGAACCGGAGGATTATATCTACAAGAAAACCTTCGGCACCCCCTCCGCCGGCAGAGAGGTCGCCGTCGTGATCGGCAGCGATAGACTCGAGTCCCGGCACACCTTGATGGAGAAAGTTAAATATTCACTAAAAGAGGGTGGAATCAGACCTTCGTATCTCGACGTTCGCTCCTTGTCGGGAGGCAAAACAAGGTTCTCCTTCGCCGATAAGCAAACGGCATCCAGATTCTTGGAAGTCGTCAATTACTACAGGGACGACACACATCTCAAAGCGGAATGGCAGAAAACTATTAGACCCTCGGTCATCATTAAAGGAGTCCCGGGCACGTGCCAGCCTGGGGACCTCGCGGCGGTCGTCGCCGCACAGAACGAGTGGCTCGACGTCCGGCGAGAGGACGACCTCGTACTCCAATACACCACTGCCAACCGCAATCCGGGCAGATACAATGCCGTCATGTCAATCGCCCCTCGGCTATGGGAGACGTTCATGTGTGGCGGGCATGTTAGAATCGGCCAGTACCAGATTTATGTCGACGCTCACACAAATTTCAAGCAGTGCACCAGATGCCATCAATTCGGTCACACGGCAGGGCGATGCGACGCCCCCCCGAAGTGTGCACACTGCGGTGGCACTGACCACGATCTCGGGAACGTTTGTCCCCGCATCAACGACCCGCCCACCTGTAGCAATTGCAGAACAACAGCGACGTTTATCAACTCGAACAAAAACCCAATAGATCGCGCTCAAATTGATAATCTTAATTTCTACCATAAATACAATAGTGATACCTGTCCTCGCAGGAGGTCAATGATTCAGAGGATCCAAGATAAGACTGATTATGGCCAGTAATCCAAGGAATGTTAGCTCTCATGTTATACCCAAACATCTATTGGCGCTGCAGACCAATATGGACCGGGCTCAGTGTGCGTTTCACGAGGTGGCACACCTCTTGTCCAGGAGCGCGTGGAACGTGGCGTTCGTCACCGAGCCCTATCTCGGTAACGGATGCAGCGCCAAAGGCATCGGAGGCACCGTCGTGTTCCAGACCGCCGCGGGAGGGGGACCGGTCAGGGCGGCCCTGTACATGTGTGACCTCCTGGCGCACAAGCTGAGAGCCGTCCTGGTCACACAGCTGTCCTCCCCCGACCTGGCGGTGGTCAGGATGGACATAGCGGGTCTAGCCTGGTACCTCGTGTCCGTCTATTTGCCCCCGCGAGGGGACCCCGCCGAAACATTGGAAAAATTGGAACGTCTCCTTCGTATGAATTCTGAGAACACCCGGGAGCGGAACAACATCATCATCGCGGGGGATTTCAACGGGTGGCACCCCACCTGGAACACGACTGGCGCCATCAATTCCAGAGGCCGCATGGTGGACGAGCTGATAGCCCAATACGGACTGGTGTGCCACAACGACGGAAGCGTTACGTTCCGCACAATCACCCACGGCGCGGAGAGACAGAGCTCCATCGATCTCACTGTCTCATCCGGTGGAGCTTCCCGCTTCGTGAACGATTGGCACACCGACGAGGACTGCATTCTGTCCACCCAGCATGTGCCCATTAAATTCAAACTCAGGGTGAGTAACACCGGTGCGAGAGGACATTTTCCCACCGTACAACCCTGTCCCGGCCGATCCACGTACAGATATAGAATCGGCGACTCGACCAACTGGAACCGATTCAAATCACAACTAATCAGGATCAGCACCGATCTCCTCCCCGACACCGCTCCTTCGGACATCGGTGAGCTCGACGGAACGGGCCTGGACGAGTTCGCTCGGAAGCTCACCACCGTTGTCAATCTAGCCGCGGACGCTTCGTTTCCGACCCGCGGCGGGGATGGCGGTTCTGCGGCGGCGGTGTCGAGCGGGAGGAGGAACACTTCCTTCTGGAGCTCAAAATTGGAAGCGCTCAAACGGAGTCTGATAGCGAGGAAGAGGGAAGTGCGGCGATTAACGCGTGAAGGACGGGCGGACACCCGAGACATCGCTTCGGCCTGGGCGGATCTCGGGGATCGTACGCAGCAGTACCGGGACGCTATTAGGACCGAGGCCGCCGCGAGCTTTCGCCGCTTCTGTAGCGGCATGAGTTTAGATGAGATTTGGACTGTCACTAATCCGGTACTGCGTGCGACGGGCAGACCGGCCCCCCCACCGTCCACGGTCAGGAGAACCACCACCACCACCACCACCACCGCCATTACCACCACAAGCGCTCCTTCCCCCGTTTCGGATGCTGCCGCCGCCACCGGCGTCGCCGCCGTTGCCGCTGCGGCCTCCGCCGTCGCCGCCATTACCACGGCCGTCGACGCCGAGGCGGTCGGCGGCGTCGTCGTTAGTCGAGAAGGGCGGCCTCCTTCTCCATTTCCCTCTCTTCGCGCCAGAATAAATCAAAACATTGATGGCAACAACCGCCGTGACAGCTATACGTCGGGGAGTGCCGTCGCCGCGAGTGGATCGGACGCGGGTGTCGCGAGCAACGCCTCAGAATCGGCCCGCGTTCTGCTCGAGCATCACTACCCCGACGACGACCCTGCCGAAGACACGGACGAACAGCGCGCGCTCAGGGCCGCCAGCGAAGTCATACCTGACACCGAGAACGACCGTCCCTTTACCTATGATGAGATTCTCGAGGCAGTGGGTCAGTTCTCTCCCAAGAGGGCGCCCGGGTTGGACGGTCTGACGGCCGACATATGCGCGGTAGCTTTCCGTACCCTCCCGGACGTATTCATCAATCTTTACAACCGCTGCCTCGAAATCGGGCACTACCCGCGCTGCTGGAAACTGGCCGTTGTCAAGCTCATTCCCAAAGCTGCCGAGGACGAATCGATCGAGTCACCTAAGAGCAAACGACCGATCGGTTTGATTCCCGTATTCGGCAAGCTGCTCGAGAAACTCTACATAAACAGAATAAACCATCACATGGAGACTAGTTCCGCTTCGGCCCCCAATCAATACGGTTTCAAGAGGAACACCTCGACCCTTCACGCGTTGAAGGCGGCCGTCGACACGATCGAGACGGCGAGACGACGTGGCAGACCTTGCGTCGCGGTCTCACTCGACATCAAGGCCGCCTTCAACACGGCATGGTGGCCCGCCATGTTGAGCAACCTCTCGAAAGCCCGGTGCCCGGCGAATTTGTACCGCCTAGTGCGCAGCTATCTCACGGACAGGCGGGTGCTGCTCAATTACGCCGGAGCGACCGTCGAAAAGACAATGAGCAGGGGCTGCGTACAGGGGTCGGCGTGTGGCCCTTCCATGTGGAACATGGTAATCGATCCTTTGCTGAGTATGGATCTGCCGGGCGACGCTCGCCTGCAGGCGTACGCAGACGATCTCCTGCTCGTCGTTTCGGCCCGAGACACCGCTCGACTCGAGGCCGACGCGAACGCCTGCCTGAGAGCGATCGAACGATGGGGCATTGACAATAAGCTTACCTTCGGTGCTTATAAAACGAAGGCCCTCGCGTTCTCTCCGAAGGCGGCGCGCGCCGAAATACACATGGGTGGCAGACGGGTGACTTTCTCGCATCACATTCACCGCTTCCGACGACGTCGCCGCCGCCGCCGCCGCTGATGCCTCTTCCTCTTCTTTTTCTGCAACCGCCGCCATCATAGAGGGAAGAGTCCCGATCGGTCGACTCGCCCACCCGGCACTCAGAATATCACCCGATTTTAGAATTATACCCACCGAGATTAGATTGCGGCAAATAATTCCGAACGACGCGCTCGTCTTCTACACGGACGGGAGCAAAACACCCGTTCGCGAGGGGGATTGGCGTGGAGAGACAGGGGCGGCGATCGTCATCGAGGGAGGGAGCTTCGAACACGAACCTGCCCCCCCTCCCTCGTCGCACACACACACACACACACGCCATCGTCAACATCGATCACGACACCCCTCTTCGGATCCGTGCCCGAAGTTTCGTCGTCGCCGCCGCCCTCATCGCCGGCGAGCGCTCCTATTCCATCGCCGCAAAAACAACAACAGCAGCAACAACAACAACAACAACAACAACAGCAACAACAGCAACAACAACAACAACAACAACAGTCATTACATTTCACACCGCAGGCGGCGGCCCGACGTTCTGCCCACGATTCGCTCTCGAACTTTTGCGGCACTCGGGAGTATCGTTTGGACCCGCTGTGTTCCAACTTTCAGGCCGAGGCGCTCGCCATGGAGAAAGCTTGTGACCTGGCCACGGAGGCGGTCAGACTGGGCCACCCTGCGTGGATTTGTTCCGACTCATTGTCCACCCTGATGGCCATACAGAATAGGAGCTCCACGCACCCCATCATACATAACATACATCGCGGGCTGATGCGCGCCCCCGTTAACGGCCCCTCGATCAAATTGGCATGGGTGGCGGCCCACAAGGGAATCAAGGGCAACGAGCTGGCGGACGCCGCCGCGAAACGGGCGGCCAGGAACCATCTTCTCCCTATGGAATATGAAGCCGCCCCCATGTCGGCCGTCAAGACTCGCTCAAAGAAATGGGCTATGAGAGAGTGGCGCACCAGGTATGAGTCCGCCGCGACGGGTGCGCGTACGAGGGAGCTCTTCCCCACCCTCAGCGAGCTCCTGGCCTTTAGGAGGATACATAGAAATGATTTCCACACCAGTCAGTTTCTCTCCGGGCACGGGTCGCATTTACAATATCTTGCGCGGTTCGGCATCACCGACACCGACAGGTGTCCCTGCGGGGCGGGCAACATACAGACTCCGGACCATCTATGGAGAGAATGCACCCGCTTTCAAGAGCTCAGAAGAGAGTACATACAAGAGTGTAGGTTTCTCGGGGCCGACGACCCCTTCCAACTCAAATCGTTTGCTACACTTCGCAAGGGTGAGGCCCTCGTTGAAAAATTTGCGACCTATATTAGGAAAATTTATACAGAGCTTAGAACCTTCAACGAGCGGGGCGGCAGCTCCGCAGCATCTCATGCCACCACCGTCGACTCGCCGTCGCTGCCGCCTTCGCCGTCCTCGATTCTCTCTCCACCTGGCTCAGCGTCGCCATCGCCCCCGTCGCCGTCGCCTTCGCATCCGCTTACGTTCCGTCCGCTCGGCGGTGGCGCCGGGCGGGCCGGCGGTGGCGCGGACTCGCCCTGCCTACGACGCAGTGTCAGACTTCGAGATCGCGCCCTCCCGTTGAACCCATTCGGCCGCGATCGACGTCATCATTTCGGGGCCGGCGTCGACGTCGCCGTCGCCGGCGATGATCGTCATCAATCGGATCGCCCGCCGCGGCGATCGCGATGGCGACGCATAATTCAGTGTTCGGAGTCGGACTCGGACGAACGGCCCCCTTCGGGCCCTACCTCGGCTCGATCCTTATCATCGTTGCCGTCGCCGCCGCCGCCGCCGCCGCCGCCGCCGCTGCCGCCGCTGCCGCCGCCGCGGCCACCCGCTGCGTTGTCAGCGATGTCCGACATCGGTGTATCGTCGCCGCCCCCGTCGTCGCCGCCGCCGCCGTCGTCCTTCTCGGCTCGGCCCCCGGCTACCGGCGGTCTCCTCCTTCGCTACTTTAGCGATGCCGGGACCGGTCGTTCAAGGAGACGTGAAGAACGACAACAACAACAACAACATCAACAAGAACTTCAACAACAACAACAACATCAACAGCGACAACAGCGTGCGAACACTCCCCCGGTATATCCCAGTATCACTGAGGAGTGCCGTCTATTTGTGGAAGATTTAGAGCATAAGAGTTACACCCTGCTCAAAAACAGACCGGACATGAAAGTACGACAGTGTGTCCTCTGTGGCGGCGCGCTAACACACCCCGTCAGCCGTCACTTTAAACGGGTACACCCCAACTATACTTTTGACAATCGGCACCCTCACTTCCCGAAGCGGTACTACTTTTATACGGCCACGGTCGTGATGAGGTGCCCCGAGGAGCTGCGCCCTCCTGCCAGTGTCGCGGAAACGGTCCAAGGATTTGAGCCTGGCTTCGCGGGCCCTTGAAACGGGTACGACGACAACTACTCGAACGTATCGCACGGCACAGCATCGATTCATGCATTCATCACCATCTTAGTTGATTGTTATTATTATTATCATCGATGGATAGCGTTTCGTGCATGAGTCCGCTTCACATACGTAACGTCGTTTGATTTGATTTAATCACATAGGTTAATATAGTCTTCTCTTCTGTAGTATAACATAATTATTCTCTTTTTTTCTTTTTATTCATATATACATATATATGCGCGCGTCAGCGAATGAGCGACTGTCGTGTGCATCATAACAATTTTAGTTGATTGTATTTAGTTGTTCACTATTATTATTATTATTGTTACGACCAAACAATCATACTTTCGATTCTGTTCATCTTTCGAGGTCAGAATACATTAGATTAAGCAAGTGGGGACTTAAACATACACATAATAATTCGTCTTTATAAACATAATAATTCGTTTTAGTGTATACTTAATCTAATTTTAGTTTAATTTTAAGTTTAATTTTAGTTTAACTATCATCAAAACAAATGACTGTCAAACAGTCACTTATTATTCACTCTTCTTATAAAACAATGTTAATATTAGTGGTTTAATTCTATAAATATCATATTTGTTATTATACTATTTACAAATTGTTAACTAATTGTTAATCGTTAATTTTCTTCTTTATACACATAGTTTTTTGCAATTACTGATTATTCACAGTTATCGAGGCCACATTCGGCCATTATTTGTATGTTTACATTCATAACTTACACACACATATAATAACTGTCTATCTTTTAAGCAAAATTCGCATTATATTATATAATTAATGAACAATCAGGCATTGTAAAGATTAATCCATGTCAATACCACATTGTATCACGGTCAATTATGGCAATCGTTTTCTCTTTTTTGTTTTTATTTCCCATTGTATTTTATTGTTGATTCTCCATTAGAAACAGTCTATCAAACATGTTTGGAATTTATTTCAACTAGTCATTGAATTCACAAATTATTAGTAACAAATTTTATGTATTACTCTTTTAACACATTCACTGCGTTACGGGAAGTATTTAGTCGTAATTGAGTTCTGCTCTGTGCGGCAGCTAGTTGTCCTTGTTTTACACTCCGTGCGAGGGTTATTTCTTCAAGTATTCGTACAAGTAAAAAAGAGATGCCTATATTGCCGGTGTCTTTGCTTGAAGTGTATAAAATTTACGAATAAAAATGTACGGGAATTATTTTTTCGTAACGCACAGAAAGGTAATTATTTTACAATAGTGCGATACGGGAACTATTTGGCCGTATCCTTAACCCCGTACCGCACTGAACCGGAGCCTCAGTTAGTCGTAGTGCTGTGCCCAGTTAATACGTTTTTACAGAACGCAATATTTTATTCCATGATTGAATCCATGACTAAGACATCTTTCACCGATCCAAATACCAGTGGACAAAAACAACGAATAATCCACACCTTGATTAAAGCAGATAAATTTAAAAAATGTCATATTTGCTACAACGATTTGAGGAAAATGTTTAGCAGTCGTGAAACGAATAAGAAGAATAAGAAGGTTAAAAAAGTGCGTACGTTTTGTAAAGAATGTGTTTAGAGTGTTACAATAAAGTGCATGATACTTAAGAAAAAAATCTTACTTTTGATTTCATAATGCCCAAAGTTCCTATTAATGTGGTAGCACCTGTATTTTTTTAAGTTACAATTTTTCTGTTGATTCTTGTATCAAATAAATAATTACGATATCTTTTGTTATGTAGAAAACTTTTTAAGATATTTTTTTTAGAAACGTTATATTTTTTTATTCATAAATATTTTAAGCATTCCTACCACTATGCTTTTAGGCTTAAGTAAAAAATTATATTCATAATTGAATTAGATCTCAAATTATACTCAAAGTTCCTATTAGTCGTAATAATGCAGGTTGTTATGTAAAAAATATTAAAGTTTATATCATTTCAAGTTATGGAACCTGTACTGTTACGTTTTTATTTTTTCTGTTGATTAAAGTATCGAGTAAAATAAATGATTGTGATAAATAAATCAGGGACATTTTTTTATAATTTAGCTTTTTTAAGTACCTAAAATAAATAATAATATAAAATAAGAATTTACTGATTTTTTTAAGTTAACATTAACATAGTTAATTACTTATTATTGTTGTTAAAAATAGTTTTTGTTGAATATGCAAGACTTGAATAAACAAAAATAAATCTGAAACAAAAAAATATATTTTACTTATTACACCCCATCCCTAGCAATATGACTGTTGTATGCGCCACGGCAAGTATTTTCCCGTAAAATCAACCATTTCCAAAAATACCTGTAACTTTTAAGATATTACTTAGAACTCCGTGCGACTGCAGACCTGTATACACAAGGATGTTACCTATGTGTTGGTACAACAAAAAATATCAGCTGTGGACTTTCCATGTCTCTGTGGAGGTTTGAAGTCAGGACTACGTACGGGAAAATAGACGTCGTAACGCATATCAGGCATTCTTGATACGGGAAGTATGTGACTTGTACAGCACTGGAAGTAAGTTTTAATCTAGCGCAGCCGCAGTGAATGTGTTAACAGTCATGTTTATCTCTCTCATAAGTTATAATCAATCTCATATTGTTACGTCGTTATACTATCACATGTTTATTCATTATGCTCACCTTGTTATGTCATTTATTACATTAAAATTGTTTCCTTTATATACAATTTAGATATATAATCGCACGTCGATTGATTGTATGCATTCATTCTTATGGTCGATTTCAACTTTATATTAAGAAAACCACATTGTAATAGCGTTAAATCGAGCACACTACATTATACTTACCGCCCATATTTGACAACAATATTGATAACTTTGTTAAAATCAACCGATCTAGAACACACGTTCATAGCAATTTGTTATGTTAAAGTCAACTTTCTTCTTTCTTAAGAGATCTCAAACTCTCAAACACATTGTAAGTTGGCGTACCACTACACAAAAAAAAAAAAAAAAAAAAAAAAAAAAAAAAAAAAAAAAAAAAAAAAAAAAAAAAACCTCAACCTACATACATCTTATAGTTATCACCAACGGAGTACGCCAACTCTTCTTTTCTTCTTTCTCTACCCTAGCCAATCTGTCATGCGGCAGTTAATTTTAGTTAATTTGTCATCATCATTACAACTGTCTGATTTTGTTATGTGTGCGCTGCTTTTATTCTTGTTTGTTATCATGTTACCATCCACCCGCTCGTCCAGCTCTTAGAATTTTACTATCCGGGGAGACTGGACCATCCCTCCGCCGGGGGCCCGGCCTCGGGGCACACGGATGCCCTGGGCGGCGAGGTCGGGCTCCGGCGGACGGATACTGCGGTTCGTTCGACACAATTGAACAAACGCACACTTGGTGCATTCACAATATATTTTCGCGCAAATTGCGACCACTTACCTTCTCTTTGTAAAATCAACTTAATCACTGAGCCCCATCGGGGTCACTCGAGCTCCTCTCTTCTCTCTTTCTCTTTCTTTAATTAATTTCCATCATCTTGGGAGCCGAGACATCGACACCGGGCTGAATCGCCGGCCCGGCTTTTGTCGCGTTAATTCACCAGGACCGTCTGGTCGCCTCCGCGTTCGGCGATCGCCCCACTCCGGTGGGGCGGTCGCGGGGCGCGGGGGCGACCATCAGCGGGCCTGGCGTTAATTAATTGATTAATTCCCATCACATACACAGGACGACCCCTGACCCTTCCCTCCTTCGGGGATGCTGGGATGCTAGGTGCAGACTACCAGCCGGCTTGGGCATGTCAGTGCCTTTACACTTTGCTTTTCCATCTTTAGCTAGCTCCTGCGGTCGTCTTGTGAGCGGCGCAGCGACGTCCACTCTGCGTGTGACCCCGCCGCCTCTTCTATTTCGGGAGGACTCTGTGATCGCCCCCCCGCGCCGCGGCCGCGGCCGTTTTGGTTGCGGGCGCGGGGCGGGGGGGCGGTTTCCGGGACCTCCCGACTCTTCATGTCATCTACATTATATTCTTTTTTTTTCGGTGTCGGTGCCCCCGGCGCCCGACGACCCCAACCTCCTCTCTGGGCTGGGATCGGCGGACGGCGGGGACACCCTTTTCCGGGACACCATATATATTTTTTTATTCATCCTTATGTATTGTCATTATATATATTCTCACTCCATTATATCGTATTTATTTTCTTTCCTATCTCGGGGGGGGAGTTCCGGGTCCATCAAGAAGTTCGCCGGTCTCTCTCCCTTCTCTTCCGCGCCTCCCCTGTTCTTCAGGGGTTGGTACGATCCCCCCTCACAAGGGGGATCTAAAGCAATATTTTCAAGGTACCCCTAACTAAGAACAATTCAGCTAAAGGAAAAAAAAAAAAAAAAAAAAAAAAAAAACCTAACCAACCTAACCGCCGCACCTCGAAGAGTGAACATCGTTTTGCGTGCGCTCCGTGGAAATAAATTCAAAAGAGTGGGTTTTACGCGTATCCCCCCCCCCCCCCCCGACGATCAATAGACGCGTAATCACAAGATCTACACGGGGACGTATCGTTGGAAAAGATATTCGCGAAAAAAAAAAAAAAAAAAAAAAAAAAAAAAAAGTGAAAATGGAGTGATTTAGAACCGGATAGAACCTGAGCTATGACGCTCTTGAGGCGCGCGAGCGTCGCTCGGTTAGGACTGTTCGGTTGCCGCTCCATGTAACAACCAACTTGTGCGGCGCGGACGGTTCATTCTTAACATCAAGACAGCGATTTTGAGTGAGTGCTGGGACCGATACGGAGGTCCCAATGCAAGAGACGGAGCTATCCCACGGGAGACGACAATCCACGCTACCAACGTATTCAATTTGGACGACACGTAGGGCTCCGGTCCCGCTCAGAATTCAGGTACTTTTGCTGCCTTTGTGATTTGTGATTTGTGATTCATGAACGCTATTTTGTTGTCCATCCTAACATCCTAACATCGACGAAACGAACGAGATCTTTCACCCTACATCCTAACATCGACGAAACGAGCGAAACTTTCTCACCCTAACATCCTAACACCGACGAAACGAGCGAAGCTTACTCACCCTAACACCCTAACATGGACTGCGGTTAGGATCCGCTCTGTTAGGATCCACGTTAATGACGCAACACATACCCTAACATCAATGTGCGAAACCGTCTTGCCTGGGAAGTCGTACGGAGCGCACGCGTCTCGGGTCGCTCCTTCCCCATATTCAAATAATTAATACAATTCTACTCTAAAATCATCTCAAATAGTTTACTCAAGT
The DNA here is from genome assembly GCA_918026875.4 of Diatraea saccharalis. Taxonomy (NCBI): domain Eukaryota; kingdom Metazoa; phylum Arthropoda; class Insecta; order Lepidoptera; family Crambidae; genus Diatraea; species Diatraea saccharalis. The sequence continues at coordinate 21,324,220 of OU893342.1, read as the reverse complement.
ATAATTAACCTAATTTCTTCTAAATCAAGTGTAAATAATCAAGTTAATAGACAATTAAATCAAAATTCAGTGAAAAACTATTCAAAGTGTTCCGATCGGTTAAGGTGAAACCGAATGAGACGTTAATATAACGCGTAAAAACCTTCAAAAAGTGCCTCCTGGAGGAAAACTAGATTTTCACTTAAGTGAGTACCCGGAGTGAACATAAACTTATCGGTTCCCATCGAAGGTAACCTAAATACTTAGTGAAAAGTGCTCAGTGCGATCAGTTCGGTTAAGGTCAATCGGAACATTGCTCCGAAACATCGGGTAAAAGACTTTTACCAATGTGCCTCTTGGAGGAAAGCTAAATACCAAAAAGTGAGTACTTGGAGTATAAACGCGGGACATTTTTAATAATACTTAGCCGATTTTCTACTATTGTTAAGATCGTTCAGGTCCGTTAAGGTCTACCGGAACAAAGTGTAAATACACAGACAATAAGTTAAATACGTCATCGCCCTCTCGAGATAAGCTGGGTAACTACATAGTGAACATTAGGAGTGTGAATTCGGAACTTTTTCTCTCTAATTTCCACTATTTTCAAGCATAGGTTCACATTATTTGAACCGTTAAGACTGTACAGTTCAGTTGTGTTAAAGTGCATCAGAATAGAGGACTTAAAACAACTACAAAGTGACTATTACCTCGGTGCATGCCACTATAAATTCATACTACTAAATAACAAGAGTTAGGAGTGAACGAACATTCAAATTCCTCATCAAATTCCGACTTTTCAACACATTCGTTAAAATTGTTCAGTACAACCTGAACGCATTTGAACAAAGTGTTAAGATCATTAAGTTAAGGTTGTTCAGTTCAACCTGAACACATTAGAACAAAGTGTTAAGTTCCGCTCAGTTCTGTTTCGTCTTGTTCGGATCGGACAGTGCACACCCGAACGAAGCGTTAAACGGTCGTTAAAAACAGTAGTTTTGCGCTTTCCCCTCTGAGTATAAATAAATAAATAATTGTAATATAATACAGTGAGAACTAGTGCCTAAAAACCTTTTTAATTAATAAATTTTTAATTTCTCTAGCCAAAACAATTACTTCAGAGAAGTTAAAAGACTATTCTGATCACGTCAAAGCCGATCGGTTCATGTTCAGGTTGCTCGGTTCACATAGTCTACACCTGAACACAGTGCTTTAAAAAAAAACAATATAACAAGATCATTACTCGAGTGTTCATATTACGAAGCTATCATGCGACTATCATAACTTTTGTACTGGTGCGGTTCGGTACTATTAATTAATTGGTTAGTTAAGTGAATTGAACTAATCAAGTGCGTTCCGTGACTTCGCGCAACAAGTGGCGGCAAGTGATATCAGGCCTCTGGCATTGTCTTTTAAGACTGCCGGAACACATCGAATAAACTGAATCCCGGCTCTGTGCCGGCACTCTTCGAGCACACGGCTGCCGACCCGCCGGACTGCGGGACCGGCTCGGTAGCCCCGGGCCTTGGATTATCAAGGACCATCCACCGAGGGGGCTTGAGCGACTGCTCGGCCCTCCCTTCCTCCCTCCCCCGGTTTCCAGCGGCGGTTCCGGTGCAAGGTAGGAAATAGCTACTATACAGCTTGGCGATCATACACAGTCTCAGGCTAGCACACGAGGCGTCCGTTGGGGCTCGCTTACTCACTCACTCGCCGCACAACCGACAGCTGAACACCGGCCTGTTAGGAATCAGCCCCTGGGAAAGTAACGAAGAGAACCCGCATTCAAACAATTTTATTTAATTTTATATACAGTTTAAACTTTGTATTCAACAATAACATCATTAATTCACTGTATTCTAATATCAATATTAACTGTAATTTTAGTCTTAATCAACTAATCCAAGTGGGCATTCATTGGGTGGAAAGCCGGCCGTAACCCACCCCGGGCTTTGTTAATTCTCTACTGCGTACTATTCAACACCGGATTTCTGTATATTTCTTTACCTCATTTTTAATTTCTAACTTAATTTAATTTACTTTGATTCACTTTACTCATTATTGTCATAATACCGCCTGCGGGATATTGTTTATGATTTTTAATTCGTATCCTATTGTGTATTTGAATTACCACTACTAGCAATAGGGACCGTGTCCGGATTGCTGAGAATCAACCCTGTACTCATAAAATTCATATAAAAAGTTCGTCTTCAACCCCCTGTGTGCATGTTTGTTCTTATCAGCAGTTTGCCTGTCTGCGTTGCTTGCTTTACATCAACTTGTTAATCTTTCGCGAGCAATTAATTGTTTAATTTAATTTAATTATCACAATTAAATAATTACACTTTTACCATCATCATCGTATAATCATATATTTCAGATTTAGTTAAAACACAGTTCAGATCAGATTGTTAAGTTAGCCCAGTTCAGATTGTTAAGATTTAATCGTTCAAATTGTTAAGATTGAGTTGTTCAGATTAGTTCAGGTCAGTACAGATTAGATAAGGTAACTGTTGGGATCTGATTAGATCAGATTGACAAATTAGATTAGTTCAGATAATTAAGATTCAGTTTCAGTTACAGCACAGTTCAGTTCAGATCAACTCAGGCCGGTACAGATCGGATAAGGTACTGTTGGGATCTGATTAGATCAGATTGCTAAGTTAACTCAGTTCAGATTGTTAAGATTTAGTTGTTCAAATTGTTAAGATTGAGTTGTTCAGATCAGCTCAGGTCAGCACAGATTAGACAAGGTACTGTTAGGATCTGATTAGATCAGATCGTTAAGTTAGCACAGTTCAGATGGTTAAGATTTAATTGTTCAAATTGTTAAGATTGAGTTGTTCAGAACAGCTCAGGTCAGTACAGATTGGATAAGGTACTATTGGGATCTGATTAGATCAGATTGTTAAGTTAGCTTAGTTCAGATTGTTAAGATTTAATTGTTCAGGTTGTTAAGATTGAATTGTTCAGATCAGATAAGGTACTGTTGGGATCTGATTAGATCAGATTGTTAAGATAGCCTAGTTCAGATTGTTAAGATTTAGTTGTTCAGATTGTTAAGATTGAGTTGTTCAGATCAGCTCAGGTCAGCACAGATTAGATAAGGTACAGTTAGGATCTGATTAAACCAGATTGTTAAGTTAACTCAGTTCAGATTGTTAAGATCTAGTTGTTCAAATTGTTAAGATTTAGTTGTTCAGATCAGCTCAGGACAGTACAGATTAGATAAGGCACTGTTAAGATCTGATTAGATCAGATTGATAAGTTAGCCCAGTTCAGATAGTTAGGATTCAGTCACAGCACAGTTTAGTTCAAGTTCAGTTTACCATTTAATATATTCAAACAAACTGCATATGCACACACAAACACACACACACACATTCATACACGTATACAACAAACACACACACACACGCACACACTCACACAGATCTCTTAACTAATAAGGGGCAGGATGAATCAAACAACAACTAAAACCTCTAATAAAAACAAAAGCAATAATAATGATAAAAATCCCGGGGAAACAAACTACAAACACGTTACTAATAACAACAACAAGGGCGATAGCAACGGCGATGCGCGCAAAGGGCCGCTCACTAGAAATAGGAAAAGAAGAGAAATGCTGATGGAAGAATCGGCCAAGGACCACGATCACTGTGACGACTCAACAATAATTTCTGACGGATACACGGACACCGGATCGACGGTCACCATCTCACCGGACAGATTTTTGGGCGTGACGGGCGAGAGACCGTCCGACTCGGACTCCGTGGACACTATAAACATTTGGGCATCACAACCCCCGCACCCTGCTCCCACAAGAACACCAGAGCCCCAACCGCCGTCTCCGCTCTCTCTCTCCTCCCTCTCGTCTTTGGCATTACCGGACAACTTGCCGAGGACACCTAGACTATCACTGTCGTCATCATCATCATCATTTAGCTCCACCTCCAGCCATGATACGGATAGAACTGCCGAATGCACCTCTCCAAAGGGCACCATCCCCCCCAGCACAACAACAACAACAACAATAACAAGAAACAAAGACAAAAGGAAGGGGGACGAGCCTTTCAGCATGGAGGAATGGAGAAATACTCCCAGCTGCTCATACGCATGGACGGGGGACAGAGAGAAGGAGACTGCGAGACGCACCGAACGGCCCCCCCCCACTGTCACGGCTCAGGGAGCAACAGAAGAATACCGCTGGCGAATCAGAGGGCACTGGGAGGGGAAGAATCATCAACAACAAAGAGGTGGGGGGAAAAGGGAAAGGGATAGGCAAAAGATCGCTCCCAACACCCGCAATCGAACCCATAGGGGAAAACGAGGAAAAGATGACCTCGGGTACCCCCCCCTCCTCCGCCGCCCCAGCCCCCCCCTGCTCAACCTGCTGACACACACAACGCAGTATCACCGCCGAAGGGAACAGGCGCAGGAATAATCAATGGGGCCTCTGTTAGCGAAAATTTAGACAAAACCAAAACAGAAACCGAAATTCAAACCAAACTCAAATTTACCGGCGTCCTCAGCGATAGCCGTGCAGCCGCCTCTGTCGCCGCTGCCACTTCTGCACCAACTCTACAGACGACGGGAACGGAAGAGGAGGACCCTTCCTCGCTCCCCACCGCCCCCCAGGAGCGCCCTTCGGAATCCTTCCTCCCCTCCTCCTCTTCCTCCTCCTCCTCCTCCTACTCCTCTCCGCCCTGCAAAAGGGAAAAAATGAATCACGATGAAGAAAATTCTAACTCCAACATCAACAACACCAAAGAAAAAAGACAGAATAAGAAAAAAGGAGCAGAATCGGACCGCCACCTAAATACAAAAACAAACAAAGACACGCACCCACTAGATGAGGCGGTGAAAAAATTGAATGCCATAATACTAGGACTAGCCGGCACACGAACGGGCACAGCCAGAACAATAAAAACGGACCCACTCTTCGCAACTGGGCTCCGTCGACACACGCCCCGCAGGTCGAACGTCAATGCAAACAGCAACAAACACACGGATGCATACAACACCGAAAGAATAGCTGCATTCATTAGGAATAGGTGCGAGGAACTCCTAAAGGTAGAAAAACAAGCTATACAACTGCGCAAACTAATAATCAACCTAGGCGGAAAAGACACTCTCTCGCGTCCCCCCCCTCCTCGGCACCCCACCCCCCCCTCCGCCTCCTCCCCCCCCTCCTCAGAATCAAACCCGGAAAACTAACGAGCCTTGCTCGGGAACAAGGAATGGCTATGTCATCCCGAAGCCTCAAACCGGCCTCACCACCTCCTCCCCCAATTCCTCTCCTCACCATGCAAGGAGCGGAAACGGGAATGATCACAGGAACAACGGGAAGGAGCCCGAACAACACACCAACGCAAACGAGCCGAGGATCAGGAGAAGCTACAAGCACCCGGACCTGGTTCAAATCATGAACGCACTGAGAGAACATCAAAAGATCCAACGGGAACAGGACCAGCGACTATCCCGTTTACAAAAGCAAATTGAGACGCTTCGCTCCGGTTACGCTCCCGGGCAAGAACGGATTACCCAATCTAAACCCGAGACCAAAACTAAAACCGAAACCCAAACCGAAACAAAGGAAAATGCAGACAGAAAGAGGAAAGCAACAAGAAAAAACAACAGAAGAAGGCGAACCAAAAATCATCGGGAGAACACCACCATACCTACACCCGCTCCACCACCACCACTACCACCACCATCAACCAACACCCCAACATACGACACCACACAACGAGCGCGACAACAAAGAGAAAGAGTCCCGCAAAACCAACATCCTAGGATTAACGAATCAACTCAACGGACGCAATTATCATCACAACCGCTTCCACAATCACCACGACTGCAACAACAACCCCTCTCAATATGGCAACGAGGGCGGCCGCAGTTACCTCAACGACAACAACAACAACAACAACTACAAAGATTTAGGCCTCCACCGCAAGGGGGTAATGTAGGCTTCGAGAGGATCAGCAAACAAAGCCCCTGGCGACCACCCGAGGAGATGGCAGGCCCAATCTCTTATCCAGAGGGTCCACCCTCCCAGTGCGGAAATCTATTCGAGACCCCCCCGATGCTCTCGTTACCGCCCATCTGCCCTCCCCGACAGTGGACGCAGGCACGGCCGCAAATCATGCCGCCGCCGCTCCCCCCACCATCACTGCCGCCGCCGCCGCCGCCGCCCCCCACGTCGCATCGACCTCAACGACCTCAACAACCGGCGCAGGGACATCAGTCTCAGGCACGCCCGCCGTTCTCACAACAACAAAATTACACGCCTCGACAAGTTCCAGGGGCATCCGGAGAAACCTCAAGTTATGCGGAGATTGTTCAAAAAAGACAAGTGGGCAAGAAAGGAGACACCATCCCGGCGAACTCTTCAACCCCTCTCCCACTCCCACACCCCTCCCCCCTCCCCACTCCCTCTAGATTCGTGAGAGGTCTGGGAGACCAACATGCGGACGGTCACGGCTGCGATCCCCACAATCCAATTAAAAACCCTTACTCCGGCGACGTCGTCACCACCACTGCGGCGGACTTCGCAGCCTCCCCACCTGCCGCTGCTACTCACCACCCTAGCCTGCCACATAAATCGATAAAAGGCCGCAACGACAATAACCAGGCGAACAATTGCTTTTCAATGCCCTCCAGTAACGAGACCGCAGTCATCATCGGCGGAATAGGCCTCGAAAGCGAACTCACCATAAGGGAAAAGGTCAAAGAATCTTTAAAGAGAGCGGTAATTAAACCAGCCTACCATAGCATAGAACCCCTATCCAAAGGAAAGGTGAGATTTGCATTTGACAACAAAACAATCGCCTCCAGGTTCATGGACGCCATCAACTATTATGAAAAGGAAACGCGCATGAGAGCAGAATGGGAGAAGCACCTTCGTCCGGCGGTCATACTAAAAGGAATATCCAATTCGATAGAACCACAAGACCTCCCGGGAATCATCATTTGGCAGAATGAGTGGTTGGAAACGAAAAACACACAGGACATACGCTTCCTTTTCACCGGCAACAATAGAAAGGCATCGACAAGGTACAACGCGATCATGTCCATAGCCCCTCACCTTTGGGAAAGACTGATCTGCAGCGGGCACGTCAGAATGGGCTCCGAGGAGATTCGGATCAAGGAATACTCAAACTTTAAACAATGCAAAGGCTGCCATCTGTTCGGACACACAGTCAGACAATGCATCGCCCCCCCCAAGTGCGGACACTGCGGAGACACCGCTCACCCCATTGACAGATGTCCCAATATCAATGGCCCACCCACATGCAGCAACTGCAAAGCGGCCAATATTAATCTAATATACAAGCAAAGATGCGACACCGGACACCTATTCAATAGTCATTCCTCCTGCCCCAGATTGAGGGCTATGAAACAAAAAATTAACAACAAAACAAGGTATGCCTAACAATAGACAAATAAACAAATGAACGTATACGCGACACACACGCACACCGACACACAGACGCACACACACACACGCACACACACAAACACACGCACATGCACTCACACACACACACCAGGGCGCTTACGCGCATGCAAGCACACATGCACACATGAACACACGCACAAACGCACACACACACAGACACACACACATCCATACCAATTACACGGGAGCACTCAGCGATACAACTCATCCTACGACAACAATAATGATAATAAAGAACAAATACAAACATCAGCAATCACATTGATAAATAAATGATTAGATAAATAAATAAATAAATAAACAAATGAATAAACAAATAATTAAACACACACAAACACAAGCAGGCAATGCCTACATGCACGAACGGGCGAACGAGCGCACGGGTGGATGAGCGAACGTGTGAACGAACAAACCAACCAACGAACGAAATGCACGACCCCCGTACAGCGGATTAAACAATCAGGGAAACCCGGAATCATATTCAATTCAATTCAAATTCGATCGACTGACCGAGCTCACAGAGCCAGCTTGCGGCCGACTTAACACCACGGAATTGACCCGCAGCGGACCCCGCCCTGCCATCTGGACAGGGCGAGGGCCCGAAAACACAGGACTAGACGTTGCATATTCCCATCCCGACTAGGGAGGGAATAAGACGCGGGCGCGGGTGGGTAGGATGCTGGAGACCTCTGAGGAGGGGATTTACCTTACTAATTAAATATTGCAGAGCAGGCCGTCCCACCCGCCACCCTACCGTCGCTTAGAGTCACCGGAGCCCCTTCAGGGAAACCGCTCCCCACTTAGGGGGGCCTTCAAGTCGCCACCCCGCTTCAAGGGGACGGGCGCAAAAACAATATAGATAAATATGTAAATATGTAAATATGTAAATACGTAACATACTCAATGAATAAGTTTGTACTGTAGAATAAGTTTGATTTAATAACAATAATAATAATCATAGCCAGCAATCTCAATTATCAGTGTGTTCAATTTGATTCAAGTAATTACATTATTACAATAGTAATAACTACCTTAATATTACACTGTATTCCATTATGCCGGACACCATAGAATAAGTTAAGTTTGATTCAATAATAATAATCAGAATCATAGTTAGCAATCTCACAATATTAGCGGGTCCAATTCGATTCAAGCAATTACATTGTCACTATAGTATTAATAATAATAACAACAATAATGTACAAATAAATTAATAAACAAGTAAATAAGTAACATATGCAATGAATAAGTTTGTACCATAGAATAAGCTCGAGTCAACAACAACAATCACAATCATAATAATGTAACCACAAAAAAAAAAAAAAAAAAAAAAGAAAAAAAAAAAAATATATATACTCTCATATATACATCCTACTATATAATAATAATAATAATAATTATAAGTCAGCTAATCAATATTGATTCAAACCTACCAATTAGAGAACTATCAAAAGCACACCCAACCATTGGAATTGTATAATATATCCAAACCATGTATAAAAGATAAAAAGGGTGTAACAAACGACATATATATAACTATAATTACTCTTTTACATAAGGTGATTGTCAATCAATTGTACTCAACTCATACACGCACCTGTAAATACAATCATTATTATTATATCATTATATTACCATTAGTCAATCAAAGCTGATCGGAATCCAATGACTATCTAGATCCAGCCAACAATCGATCCATAATAATAATAATAATACATCAATACAAGCTCAAGCTTAACCTCTCATCAGTACTAATCATCACAAGTCAATAACAGCCATTGGAATCCGACAGCAAACTTAATCCAATGTACAATCAATTCACAAGAGCCGTAATCAATTCAATTTAATGTAATCATCAGCTAGCCAGCAGGCAAACAGAATAGTCATTACCAGAATATAGTCATCCAATGTAATTCAATAACACCGATGTAATCTAACATACACTAGGCAACCAGCCTGACCTCTTCTTTGAAATTATAACTCATAACCCATACCCAATTAATGTAACTTCAGCATTAGACTCAGACAGGTTAGGAAAGGAAACAATTGTAATCCCAATAGCTTAGGTACTTCTTCACAATTTCATAATGATTAAAAACAGCATTTTATTACCACCATCTCATGTAGGAAAGACTAAGGCCTTAAGCCACACTCGTTATTGCCGCGGGGGCCGGTAGCCCCAAGGCCAGTGGTGTGGAGGGTGGGGCCTTGGGGCCATCGGCCCAACTGCTGAGCCGGGTTCCTGCTCGAACAACTCTAGTTGTAAAGTAAATTAGAGCGCTAAGGCGAATCCGCTGAAATCTGGAATGCTCTCCAGAACCCGAAGATCGGCAGTGCAGCTCCTGTTTCTTTCTTCTCATTCCTCCCCCTACAGCTAGCCTAACTACAAGGACGGGACAGGAGATCGGCCTGACATCATCGCAGGGCCTCCCTGTCCTCACTTCGGGATGGAAGTGGCGCCCCCCCGAGAGGGGTGCGGGCGCTTCAAAGCAAGAAAACTTTACCAGCACTTCAGGGGCTGCAGCGGCTTACAATCTCTTCTCTCTCTATTCTCCCCTAGATCCAATGAAGGAGGAGGCTACTCGTGAATGCGGCGGGGGCTGGTGGCCCCAAGGCCAGTGGTGTGGAGGGTGGGGCCTTGGGGCCATCGGCCCAACTGCTGGGCCGGGTTCCTGCTTGAACAACTCTAGTTGTAAATTAGAGCGCTAAGGCGGATCCGCTGGAATCTGTAATGCTCTCCAGAACCCGAAGATCGACTGTGCAGCTCCTGTTTCTTTCTTCTCATTCCTCCCCCAACAGCTAGCCTAACCACAAGGACAGGACAGGAGATCGGCCTGACATCATTGCAGGGCCTCCCTGTCCTCACCTCGGGACGGAAGAAGCGCCCCCCCGAGAGGGGTGCGGGCGTTTCAAAGCAAGAAAACTTTACCAGCACTTCAGGGGCTGCAGCGGCTTACAACCTCTTCTCTCTCTATTCTCCCCTAGATCCAATGAAGGAGGAGGCGACTCGGGGTGATCATCTCAACTTGGACAGCATCAATATAACATACATCCTTCTGTCACGCCCGAGAGTCGCAACACACAGGGTTCCATGATCGCCGCGGGGCGGCGGGGCCCTCATCATTCTGGACACCCTACTCATGAATCACCGCTCATTACTCACGCTCTCCCATACTATCAACAACCATTTCGATCACCCATTTCTATCTGGGAACAGGGGTTCTATCCTCACCTCACCCTCACCTTTCTTCTTTCACCATTCTTCGACCCCTGTTCCCACTTTCTCATCACCATCTATCCCCTTTTCTTTCTCTCTACCCCTTAGGAGGGGGCCAGATTGGACCATCGAGAAGCTCCCGGGTGAATTCCCACCCCCTCCGCTCATCCTCACCTCATCATCAGCGCCTCTCCCATTTTTAAGGGGAGTTGGTATAATCCCCCCTCATAAGGGGGATTTAAAGCAAATTCATCCAGGTTCTACAACTAAAAACAATTGGAATTTTATAAAAAAAAAAAAACATCAATGTGCGGTTAGGATCGTACCGCTGAGAACTATGCCAACGACGCAATATACATGAAAATAGGAAACATCTACCGACTGGATCTACACAAATTCACTGGATTAATATACTAAGGGAGACAACTACGCACAATAGATTCGGAGTGCAATGAGCGACGCTTCGGCCCCAAACCTTTTGGACCTTGTGACCGCGACCTAGACCGGGGACTCTTCATGGACCGTCCTTTGTTGCGAATACTGCTGCCATGCCTCCCACCCCCGCGAGTCGGCCGGGCCCACCGATGCGAGGTTCCCGGTGGCTGCACGTGGATCGACGGGACTGCGGAGGCGCGCCGCGTGCCTTTCTGCCGCGAGTACCGCTGCCCTGCCTCCTGTCTCCGCGAGCCTGCTGGCCCCATCGGCGCGAGGTTCTCCGGCGACCGCGCTGTGGTTCGGCGAGAGAGGCGGAGTTGTGTGCTGCCTTTGGACGTGGAACTGTGACTCCCTGGACAGGGCTACTACCTTACGACCCTGCGGACAATGAGGTTTGGAGATTAGTTGAACGCGCCTTTTGCGCTCCTTTCATTTCATATACCAACCAGTGCTTAATAATTACCTTACCTTACTAACCTACAATAATTGTGTATAACATTCCATATCCAGTTCGCATATTAATGTCATAATTTATCACCATCTAGACTAGACATTATTCCGTACAATACTATCGTGTTATATTGGCGGCCGTAGGGTAAGTTAGCATTGTTAGCTTACAGACACTGTTAAAATCACGGCAATACTAGCTCCGCGTACCATTCAATCACCGGACTAGCCGAGTGACTGGGTTAGCATTGTTAGCTTCCTGTAATAGAAACCAACTTTTGTTCAGTTTGATTATTGTCAATAGCTCGAGAGCGATCCGAACCTCCCAGAATAAAGTGTTAGCAATGCGTTCGGACCAATCAAGATGGTTAGTTACGTTCGGACCTGTAAGGGTAGCCATTGTTCAGACCTGTTAAGATCGATACTAACATCCGGACCCGTTAAGATACTTAGGTTTGTCCGGAGCTGCTAGGTTTTTTTTTTTTATTATAAAATTCCAATTGTATTTAGTTAGATGAACCTTGATGAGTTTGCTTTAAATTCCCCTGATGAGGGGGGATTGTACCAGCTTCCCTTAAAAATGGGAGAGGCGCTGATGATGAGGTGAGGATGAGCGGAGGGGGTGGGAATTCACCCGGGAGCATCTCGTTGGTCCAATCTGGCCCCCTCCTAAGGGGTAGAGAGAAAGAAAAGGGGATAGAGGGTGATGAGAAAGTGGAAACAGGGGTCGAAGAATGGTGAAAGAAGAAAAGTGAGGGTGAGGTGAGGATAGAACCCCTGTTCCCAGATAGAAATGGATGATTGAAATGATTATTGAATGTATGAGAAGTGTGAATGATGATTTATGATGGATGATTCAGAAGTAGGAAGTCCAGAATGATGAGGGCCCCGCCGCCCCGCAGCCGCCTCCACCGAGGCTGGTGGCCGCGGCTGCGGGGCGCCGGGGCGATCATGGACCCCTGTGTGTTGCGACTCTCGGGCGTGACAGGAAAGGTGTTGTAGTTGGAGCTGTCTGAGTGAGTTAGTTGCTAGGGTCGCCCCGAGTCGTGTCTGCTCCAGCGGAATCTAAAAAAAGAAGAGGGAAGAGAAAGGTGGTAAACTGCGGCGGCAGCCCCTCGTATGATGGTAAAGTTGCCTGACTTGGAGAGCCTGCACTCATGTCAAGGGGTGCTCCTGTTTTCCCGGAGTGAGGAAGGAGCCGCCCGACGACGGTGCCAGGCCGGTCCCCTATACTTGCAGTTGAGCTAGCTATAGGGGGAGAGAAGAAAGGCAGGAGCTGCACTGTAGATCATCATGAGCCGGATCTTGGAGAGCGCTCCAGACTCCGGCAGATACACCTTGGTGCATTGACCTAAAACCGCGTAGTTAAGCAGTGGACCGGTACGGCCTTTGGGCCGATCGCCCCAGGGCCCCGCCACCATGCTACTGGTCCTGGGGCGACCGGCCCCTGCTGCGTTTTCTAATGTTGCTTAAACCTCTTCTTTTCAGTATAAGCTGGAGGTATAACCCGGTCTATGGAACAATTACTTGTTGTACAATGATACTAGAGAGAAATTGAGCTTGGGTAATTAAAGTTGAAATTGATTCCTTTCCTAACCTAGGTGAATCTGAAATAAAAAGTTACAAAGGAGTGGATCGGGCTAGTTACAGAGTAATTGAATGGCAATAACACTTTACATTGGATGGTTATGTTCTATGGATATATTGGTACATAATGGCTGGTTTGATCAACTGATAATTAACTGAAATCACATTGTATTGGTACATTATTATTATTAATAAAAATAGAATAAAATAATCATACATCAGATTTGATTTGCTGTCGGATCCCGATCAGCTTTGATTAAAATATGATGATTTGTACGATTGGATAGTTATATTATTTGTTGTTGGATTCCGATCAGCTATTGATTGATTGAGAAATGATAATAATTATTTGTATATAAAAAATAAAAAAAAGGAGTACTTATGTGTTAATTATAATTATTGAACTTAATCTATCTTTATGACCCAATCAATTAGTGATCAGAACTGTAATGATTGAGTATTGGATTATATAAAAGCTCAATCATACATTGGATTAGTTGAATATCGATCCATTTTGATTAAATTATAAGGATAACATAATTGGATAATTGGATTATTGGATAATTGTTACATAATCATGACTAAATGCTTATACTAAAATATATATGAGCTTGTTTAGCCCTTGTGTCCTATAGTAATAATTGTACAATTAGACAGTTGTTTTGTATAATATCTTGTGACATATTCTAATCAACTTGTAGTAATTGTATAGTTGTGTAATGGATAGCGGCAATTTGATTAACTAATCATAATATAGTTGCTTGTATATCTATGTATGTGTATATATAATTTTTTTTTTTTTTTTTTTTTTTTTTTTTATCTAATTTGGATAAACAGGATTGTTTTAAGATACACAATGTTATGAGATTGCTTTTGGTTAACACAGAATAAATGGAATTGTTTCACAGTGCTTGGGATAATGGGATTATTTATGTAACATAACTGTACTGATATTAACTTAGCAAACTTGAACATGAACTTAACATATTTACGGAACAACTTGAACATGATCTTAACATAATTGAACAGATTTGATCTGAACACACTTGTACGGATATAACATAGCTATTTGAATATGATCCTAACATAATTTTAACATATCTGATCAGGACTCCTGAACCTGGTCTTAACATAACTGTACTGATATTAACTTAGCGAACTTGAACATGAACTTAACATATTTACGGAACAACTTGAACATGATCTTAACATAATTGAACAGATTTGATCTTAACACACTTGTACGGATATTAACATGACAATTTGAACATAATTGAACAAATTTGAACCGGTTTTATAGTCGTTAATGGTTTCACCAATCCTACGATTTTTAGCAAGCCAGGACCAATATTAACGTTTTAATTTTAACATATCTGAGCAGATCTGCTCCTGATCATAACATAACTGTACTGATATTAACTTAGCAAACCTGAACATGAACTTAACATATTTACGGAACAACTTGAACATGATCTTAACATAATTGAACAGATTTGATCTGAACACACTTGTACGGATATAACATAGCTATTTGAATATGATCCTAGCATCTCATAAATTACAAAATCACAAAAATCACAAATATAAAACAAAATAAAATAAAAAAAATAATGAATCCTAAGTAGTTGATTAATTGGTAATAATTATGACAATCATCATTGAATCTATTTATGAATTAATCGCTGCAATTGAGAAGAACAATGATCATAATTGTATTTATGAATTAATCGTTACAATTGAGAAAGAGTAATGATTGCAATTGTTTCCAGTTGAATTTCAGGCAGCCGCAGCTGGATCGGTGCCCGGTTCGGCGTGAGCAGCCCGGTTCGGTGGTCCGGGTGGCAGAAGTGTTGGCCCGTTTTGTAGAGGAGAATATAATGCATGTTCCTACCTTGAGTTGGAGTATGGTTACGGGTAAGCAGTCGCCGCCGCGCGGCAGCCGGCGCCGGCAGCCGTTCGGCGCGGGGGCAGCTCGTCCTGTGACGCCACGGAACAAGAGTCGTGCTCGGCGGCAAGCTTGCGTTCTTGGAGATGTTGAAACTTCTGCCCGACTCAGCCGGACGTGCAGATGCCGGCCCCGCTCAGCAAGATGTTCAGATGTTCTGGTGTCGTTCCGCTTAGCGAGGCGCCCGGATGCGAGCCCGGATGGTATGATGTTGGGGTGCCGGTCTGAAGTTGGAGCGTGGTTGCGGGTCAGCAGTCGCCGCCGCGTGACGGCCGACACCGGCAGCCGTTCGGTTCGGGGATGACTCGTCTTGTCTTGTCGCGCCGTGGGGTAGGAGCAGTGTTCGGTGGTGAGATTGCGTCCTCGAAGGTGTTATAACCCCTGCCTGACTCAGCCGGATGTGCGGTTGCCGGTCCCGCTCAGCAAGGTGTTCAGATATCGTTCCGCTCGGCGAGGTGTTCGGATGCGGGCCCGGACAGTGAGATGTTGGAAAGCCGGTCCTTGGTGATCCGAAGCTCGAGGTGGCTGAGCCGCTCCCGCAGCCCGGCGGGTCCGCAGTCGTGTGCTCAAAGGGCGGCGGCCCCGAGCCGGGATCGAGCTCATCTAGTGTATTCCGGCAGTCTTAGGAGGCAATGCCGGAGGCCTGATGTCACTTGCCGTCACTTGTTACGCGAAATCCCAGAACGCACTTGAGTAGCTCAATTCGCTTAGTTAGCCGATTTATCGTACTGAACCGCACCGGCACAAAAGTCACGATTGCAGCGTGTTAGTTTCGCTAGAGAGGCACCCATGTAATGATCTTATTATACCACATCAAGCTCTGTGTTCAGGTGTAGACTATGTGAACCGAACAACCTGAACCGATCTGAACGAAACAGAACTGAGCGGAACTGAACCGAACTGAACCGAACGATTTTAACACTTTGTTCAGGTGTGTTCAAATTGAACTGAACTAACTTAACTTGATCTGGTCTGTTAACACTTTGTTCCGGTCTATCCTAACAGACCTGTACTATCTTAACTATTGCGAAAAACAGCTAAGTTTTGTTAAAAAATGTCCCGCGTTTTCACTCCAAGTACTCACTTTTGTTGGTATGTAGCTTTCCTCCAAGAGGCACCTTGGTAAAAGTCTTTTACCCGATGTTTCGGTGCTATGTTCCGATTGACCTTAACCGAACTGGTCACACTGAACACTTTTCGCTAAGTTTTAGGTTACCTTTGAAGGGAACCGATATGTCTATGTTCACTCCGGGTACTTACTTATGAGGATAACTAGTTTTCCTCCGGGAGGCACTTTTTTGATGGTTTTTACGCGATATTTTATCGTCTCATTCGGTTTCACCTTAACCGATCGGAACACTTTGAACAGTTTTTCACTAAGTTTTGGGTTATTTGTATATTAATTTGATTTTTTTTTTCACGCTTGATTTGGATAAAGTTTGTTTAGTTTTACTTGATTGGATAATTTAAAGTGATTTTAGTGTTAAATTGTATTATTCTATTGAGTAAGGGGAAGGAGCGACCCGGGACGCGTGCGCTCAGTACGACTTCCCAGACAAGACGGTTGGAGCTGCTAGGTTCGAACGTATTGTTAGAATTGTTAATATCGTCCGGACCTGTTAAGAATGTTCGGAACAGTTAAGATCGATAGGATTGTTCGGATGGGTGTGGCGGTGCGCTCGACCAACGGTATCCGAACATAACTGACTGATTGTATGTACATATAATTATATTACTATTAAGCAAAAGGCAATCTTAACAATCACATTGTGGTAATGTAAATAACCAACTGACTGCATGTACATATAGTTGCAGTTTTATTATTATTAAGCATATGATTTTATGTAAATAACCAATGCAATGATAACATCGGTTGCTGTTGGCACGGGTGTGGCGGTGCGCCCGATCAATAGTTATTCGAACATAACCAACTGATCGCATGTACATATAATTACATTATCAACATTATTAAGTTAAATAGTCACATAGGATTAATGTAAATAACTAAAGTAAGAACAACATCGTGTACTGTTGGCACGGGCGTGGCGGTGCGCTCGACCAATAGTTATTCGACTGCATGTACATATGATCACATTACTATTATTAAGCATTAAGTATCACATTAGATTCAATGTAAATAATCAACGTAATAACAAACATAGTTTACTGTTGGCGCGGATGCGGTGATGCGCTTGACCAACAGCTATCTGTACATAATTAACCAATTGTATATTAATGTATAATATAATATAACCAATCGCTAGTGATAGCTTCTGCAATAAAGCGAATTCAATTACTCAATAGCCAATATTTAATCAACGTTAATTAAGCTCTGTATATTAATCACTATCTATAAGTTAGTTAATAGGAACTGTGTTATATTAATCAAATGTACATATAAATCCAACTTAATAAAACAATTAATCGCCATTTGCAAGCTATCATGGCTAATAACCACTCAACTCGTAACAATTAGCACAGTACATATGATTATAATAACCAATATTAAGCACAAAGAACGATCCGAACCTCCCAGAATAAAGTGTTAGCAATACGCTCGGACCAATCAAGATGGTTAGTCACGTTCGGACCTGTAAGGGTAGCCATTGTTCGGACCAGTTAAGATCGATACTAACATCCGGACCCGTTAAGATGCTTAGGTTTGTCCGGAGCTGTTAAATTCGAACGTACTGTTAGTATTGTTAATATCGTCCGGACCTGTTAAGAGTGTTCGGAACAGTTAAGATCGATAGGATTGTTCGGATTGTTCGGAACAGTTAGGATCTGTTGGATGGTTCCGATTGTTCGAAACAGTTAAGATCGTTAGGATTGCACGGACCAGTTAGGATGGTTCGGATCGGTTAAACTGACTGGGATGTACCGATCTGTTAGGATGTCAGATTTGTTAACCATGTACATACATGTTACTCAATTAATATTATCAGTTTTATATTAATTTTATATCCAGTTTTATATTCAATTGTTAACAATTAGTTTTATAAACACTTTTATATACACTTTTATACAAAAAATAAAAAAAAAAAAAAAAAAATTTTTTTTTTACCCACTTGAATATGAATCACTTATGTAAAATTTACCTACCTGTATATGAACCACTTATGTAAAACCAGATTCTAGATTCTAATAATAACCACTTATGTAAAACTTACTCACCTGTATATGAACCACTTATGTAAAACCAGATTCTAATAATAACCACTTATGTAAAACTAGATCCTAATAATAACCACTTATGTAAAACTTACCTACCTGTATATGAACCACTTATGTAAAACCAGATTCTAATAATAACCACTTATGTAAAACTTCTTCACCTGTAAATAAGTAAATGAACCACTTATGTAAAACCAGATTCTAATAATAACCACTTATGTAAAATTAGATCCTAATAATAACCACTTATGTAAACCTAGAATAAGTCAGTACAGTAGCAACAAGTCTTAATCAACATACAGGAATTGAATTCGGGACCACTGTGCTGCTCCCGCGGTTGGCGTCCGGGGCCACGACGCGGAATTGGCGAATCCGCGCCCTGATGCTTTGCGGCCAGGCCGCGGGGGCGTGTTTACCCGTTTTATTTTTTCATTCATTTGATTTGTCGGAATCTTTCCGGAATTTTAAAAATCATCATTTTAAAATCATCAAGCCCCTATGGGGCCCTCTCGGACTCCAAATAACAGCTCGTCGGAGCCGAGGTTTCTGCACCGTGTAAATACGGGAGTTCGGTTTTTGCGAAGGCGAAGTGCCTACACCGACCAACATCGCGCGTTACGATCATGACGGCCCGGCTGCCTCCGCTTCCCGCGATCGCCACACTTCGGTCGGGCTGGTGCGGGAAAGGGAGATGGCCCATCGCTGTCCGCGCACACTCTACCCAGGGCGACCACCGACCCCTCGTCTAGGGAAGTCGGAAATATTGTTGATTGATCAAGTTGATTATTTTACTACTAATTATACCATCTTTCTTTTTTGCCATCTTAATTTTCAGGTCATTAGGACCATAGTTTTCTGTAGTTCAGTATCCTTATATTCAATTAGAGTCGCCCTGGCACGGCGTGGTAGCGTCAACACAGGTTGACCCCGCCGTTCTCATTTGGGAGGACTCAGTGAACGCCCCCCCCGCGCCGCGGCCGCCGCCGTTCGCGGGGGCGGGCGCGGGGCGGGGGGGCGGCTTTCGAGACCTCCCGACTCTTCATCCTCATCTTATATTCTATCGGTGCCGGTGCCCCCGGCGCCTGGTGACCCTAACCTCCTCTCTGGGTTGGGGCTGCCGGACGGCGGGGGGACCCCTCTCGCGGCATCATATGTATCTTATTCATCTATATGTATCATCATTTATATATTCTCCATTTCATTATATTAATATATATTTCTTTCCTATCTCAGGGGGAGGAACTTCCGGGTCCATCCAGAAGTTCGCCGGTCTCCTCCCCTTTTCTTCCGCGCCTCCCCTGCTTCTCAGGGGTTGGTACGATCCCCCCTCACAAGGGGGATCTAAAGCACTATTTTCTGGACCCTATACCAAAATCAAGTCAGCTTAAGGAAAAAAAAAAAAAACCTAACCTAACCACCGTCGGGCTCGGGGCTTGGTGCGGAGCGCACGCGTCCATCGTGCAGCTCCCGCCCTAAAATCAAATTAAACCAATTAAATTAAATTAAATTAAATTAAACTCAATTAAACTAAATCAAGTGAAAAACTGCACATTTTTGCTAAATTTGACCAGTATACGAACAATTGTTAGGATTGTTAGGATCCGGGAAATCCTAACAATGTGCTAAATAGTGACCTAAGGAACTGTTATTTTAGTGCTGCCTAGTGCAAATAACTTAGAAACTAATAAAGTGAGTGATTCGAGTGAAAAACTGCTCATTTTCGTTAATTTTGACCAGTTTACAGACAATTGTTAGGATTGTTAAGATCGAGGAAATCCTAACAAAGTGCTAAAAAAGTGACCTAAGTGACTGTTATATTGGTGCAGCCTAGTGCAAATGATTCAGAAACTAATAAAGTAAGTGATTCAAGCGAAAAACTGCACATTTTCGTTAATTTTGACCAGTTTACAAACAATTGTTAGGATTGTTAAGATCGAGGAAATCCTAACAAAGTGCTAAAAAGTGACCTAAGTAACTATTATATTAGTGCAGCCTAGTGCAAATAATTTAGAAACTAATAAAGTAAGTGATTCAAGCGAAAAACTGCACATTTTCGTTAACTTTGACCAGTTTACAAACAATTGTTAGGATTGTTAAGATCGAGGAAATCCTAACAAAATGCTAAAAAGTGACCTAAGTAACTATTATATTAGTGCAGTCTAGTGCAAATAATTTAGAAACTAATAAAGTAAGTGATTCAAGCGAAAAACTGCACATTTTCGTTAATTCTGACCAGTTTACAAACAATTGTTAGGATTGTTAAGATTGTTGGGATTGTTAGGATTGTTAAGATCGTGGAAATCCTAACAAGTGTTTATCAAGACAATAACCAAGTGCGAGCGTCCTATAGGGACAGTTATAAGGGCAGTGAGTGCCATAACATCTTGCTGAGTCGGGCCGGCGCCCTAACATCCTGCGGACTCGAACCGGCATCCTAACATCTGGCTGAGCAGGACCGGCACCCTAACATTTTGCTGAGGCGGACCGATACCCTAACATCTTGCAGAACAGGACCGGTATCCTAACATCATGCTGAGCCGGGCCGGCATCCTAACATCTGGCTGAGACGGGCCGGCATCCTAACATCTGGCTGAGTCGGACCGGCATCCTAACATCTCGCTGAGTCGGGCCGGCATCCTGGCATCCTAACATCTTGCTGAGCGGAACCGGCATCCTAACATCCTGCAGAGCCGGGCCGGCATCCTAACATCTGGCTGAGTCGGACCGGCATTCTAACATCTCGCTGAGTCGGGCCGGCATCCTAACATCTTGCTGAGCAGGGCAGGCATCTTAACAACTTGCTGAGTCGGACCGGCATCCCAACATCTTGCTGAGCAGGACCGGCATCCTAACATCCTGCTGAGCCGGGCCGGCATCCTAACATCTGGCTGAGTCGGACCGGCATCCTAACATCCTAACATCTCGCTGAGTCGGGCCGGCATCATAACATCTTGCTGAGCAGGGCAGGCACCCTAACATCTTGCTGAATCGGACTGGCATCCTAACATCTTGCTGAGCAGGGCCGGCACCCTAACATCTTGTTGAGTCGGGCCGGCGCTCTAACATCCTGCGGACCCAGACCGGCATCCTAACATCTGGCTGAGCAGGACCGGCACCCTAACAGTTTGCTGAGACGGACCGGTATCCTAACATCTTGCTGAACAGGACCGGTATCCTAACATCATGCTGAGGCGGACCGACACCCTAACACTTTGCTGAGTCGGGCTGGTACCTAAACATTCGGCTGAGTCGGGCCGACATCCGAACACCACTGCGGACGCAACCTTGCTGCCCTGGGACCTCCCTTGGAGGCCCACTAGAGAATACTGTGCCTGTGGCACGGTGCAACAGGCCGCATCATCCCCGAGCCGACCGCCTGTGCCAGCTGCCCTGCCGCGGAGGCTGCGGACCTACAGGCTGCACACCATCTTCAGGTAGGAGAGTGCCTTCATTTTTTCCACGGGCTGCCCTGAGCTGCCCCAAGGGGCCCTGCTTCTTCCACCCATCCGGCTGGAGGGGAGCCATGACTGCCGGTGGATGCGCCCCCCCCCCCAGTGCTGGGACGGGCCTCTGCTTGCTGCCGTCCGGACCATTGGGCCGGGCCACGCGTGCTGGAGCGGGCTCCGGTCCAACTGCTGCTGCCTGGAAATCAACCTATTATTATTATAAGCAATTATTATTAGAGTCCCTTTCCTAATTGTGATTATTTAACTAAGTGATCCAATTAATTGTTATTATCATGATTATCATTGATTAACGAATTATTATCAGTAAAATCAAGTTAAGCAATGCTCATAGGGCCGTGGGCCCCTCCATCTTCCACCCCCTTAGAGGTAGTTTTGTAGATTCTGTTAATCTTAAGGAAAATAATGATAGATCTGGTTTAAATGTTGATTTTATCTATTTTGTGATTTTGTAATTTATGTTTTGTTATTTTATATTTTATTTTCTTTTAAAATTTTATGATTAATAATGTTATTATTAAGTAAGGGTGTTAGGAATGTTAGGATTGATAGGAATGTTAGGATTGTTAGGATTATCAACAAGATGATGAATGAAAGGGGAATGTCAGGATTAACAAGAATGTTAGGATTGTTAGGATTGTTAGGATTGTTAAGATTGTTAGGATTGTTAAGATTGTTAGGATTGTTAGGATTATCAACAAGATGATGAATGAAAGGGGAATGTCAGGATTAACAAGAATGTTAGGATTGTTAGGATTGTTAAGATTGTTAGGATTGTTAGGATTGTTAAGATTGCTAGGATTATCAACAAGATGATGAATGAAAGGGGAATGTCAGGATTAACAAGAATGTTAGGATTGTTAAGAATGTTAGGATTGTTAAAATTGTCAGGATTGTTAAGATTGTTAGGATTGTTAGGATTATCAACAAGATGATGAATGAAAGGGGAATGTCAGGATTAACAAGAATGTTAGGATTGTTAGGAATGTTAGGATTATCAATGAAATACGACGAATGAAAGAGGAATGTTAGGATTGATAGGAATGTTAGGATCGTTAGGAATGTTAGAAATAATGAATGAAGAGAGAATGTTAGGATTAATAGGATTGTTAGGATGTTAGGATTGTTAATAGGAATATTAGGATTATTAGGAATGTTAGGATTATCAACAAGATGATGAATGAAAGGGGAATGTTAGAATTAAAATTGATAATAATTGATTAGGAATATTAATTTGATTAAAAATGGAAAATTGCTAAAATAAATTTGTTAGAAGAATTAATTAGATTAAGAAAAAGAAACAATCGAATGGAAAAAGGGGAAGGAAGAAAAATAAAAGAAAAAAAATATTATGAACAAAAACAAACAAAGACACAATCCCAAACCCTAATCAAAACCAAAGAAAAATTCAATATGTTTGATTCAATATACTGATTATAGATACAATACTTTATTACCCAATATTGATCCAATATTAATCACTGTAAATCAAACACAACAATCAGAATTATTATGTTAACTCAAATTCAGATCCCTATTACCAACAATTGTAATCAACTAATCAATAAATGTGGAACAATTTAATACTTACAGCCCAAATCCCAAAACTGGAATAATGTATATGACAATATATAATAACACACACATATAAACTTAATAAATAGAGATAAGAACCCTAGATAGTTTAACGCTTCACTGGGTTTAGGTAAAAGTGCATGGCAGTAATTTATAGTAAGAGGAATTGTTAACATGATGCTAGGGTGATGAATGTCAAGCTTGCTTAAAATATCGAATGGTTTTGATACATGTATATTTTGTATATTACTCAAGGCTAAGTCTAGAATTGTTTTGGATTCATTCAAAACACTATTGTATTGATATAATTCATTTAGAGCCACGAAATCAACAAGAGAATACCCCAAGGGCTTATCATAATTTGTCGGTGTTAAATAAGCTTTATTTTTATTACATTTCCAATGTATGAAGTTGAGATTAAAATCACCTACTATTATCACAGAATCAGTGTGACACATCACTCTATCAGCGTTCTCCAAAAACATTTATTGTGTCTGTTACCGCTGGCGCCATCGAGTTTAAGGAAGGAAAGGCGCGGGAACGTTCTCCCCGCCTAACTGTTGTCGTCGTGAATTAGAATACATATATAAGATGGCTAACCGTTCGAGGAGCTCACTTTTCTCTCTCTTTTTTTCACAATTTTAATTTTGAAATTATATACGTCTCTAAAAACTTGTAATACGTGTAACCTAAAAAATATACGTTATTTTTGTTTTGTATTGTAATTAATCCAAGTAGTACATTAGTTAAAAAAATTAAAATACAAATTACACGTCTTACAGGCATAGTAAGAGGTATTGTTAAATACTTACCATTGAGAGTACGCTATAACATATATAACTGTCTTGTAAAACAGAATATTGATTATTTAGTTGAAGTCTGGGGTACGGCAGTAAAAAGCAATAAAGATTTTCTACAAATTGCTCAAAATAAATTGATTAAAGCATTATTTCACTTTGATTTTTTAACTTCCACCCAAAAAAATTATAAAGATACAAAACTTATGAACATTGATCAGACATATATTTACTATACCTACCTGTATTTTGGTTCGCAAAATTCTTAATAAAGAAGTACATAGTGAAATAACATTTAAACAAAAGAAAAATATACATATAAAACAATTGAGAAATATTAATGATCTGTGTTTACGCCCTCCGAGAACCAACTATGGAAAAAATAATATAATTTATGAAGGTGCAAAACTATACAACTCTTTGCCCAAACTAATAAAAGAAGCAAAATCATTGTCAGCTTTTAAATGAAAATTAAAATCCTATGTCCTGGAAAAATAAACAAATAAAAACTGAATATTTAATATGTATAAGATCAAATACTAATTTTTTAATATATTTTTTGTTCAACATACGTTATTGTAAAGTTTATAAGCTGTAAATAAAAAAAATAAAAATAAAAAAACAGGTACAAAATAATAAAAGTTAACCAAACGTAAAATGTATAATGATGCATCTTAAAAAATGCAACCTAATGTGAAAATAAAATAACTTTAAAAACTTAATAACTAAAATTTTCTAGATGCCACTTCCAGTGACGTGAAGAGTGAAGATGTTTAACTCTGTTTGTTTTCTTTCTGATTGTTTCTTT
Organism: Diatraea saccharalis; assembly: GCA_918026875.4. Taxonomy (NCBI): domain Eukaryota; kingdom Metazoa; phylum Arthropoda; class Insecta; order Lepidoptera; family Crambidae; genus Diatraea; species Diatraea saccharalis. Next base: position 21,299,330 of record OU893342.1, on the reverse strand, counting down.
TTGCTGGTTACCCTTATATTGTAATCGAATATAAGGTACTGTATGCATAGTTTTTTAAGTCAAGAAGTGTTGTATTGTATACGCTTTTCGTAGTTACTACGATTTTCATTTTTTGTCAATTACTCACATAAGTGAATTATGTAAACTCTTGTGAGAAATAAATTTCTTAAACCACAAACCACACATTAGTTAAAAATTAAGCTGCAACAGAGGAGGAGAACATGGAGAAAGTAACTAGGCTTGGAAGAATAATTAAACTACCAAGTAAGTATAAAATATAGTTCATGATTTTTATTTAGTTCATGGGTTAGTCAAACATGATTTAATTTGTTTTACTTATAAAAAAAATGTACTCAATTGAAATTAAAATACCAACACACATTTTATCTTAACATTATTTATCTTATTAATTTCAAAAGATAAACTATGTAAACCTGATTTGTATTTCTATCGTTTATATAAGTACTCGACTTGTTATCAAGAAATTGTACCAATTGTATTAAGAAAACTAATTTGTAATATCTATTTAAAATCAATAGACGTTTGTTACAGTGGGATGTGATGGTAACAATGTTTATTTCATTATAAAAATAATTTCATGTAAAATGTAACAATTACAATTTATAAACAAGATGGTTATAAATGTTAAACATGTTCCTACTACATATTGTAGTCTAAAATTTTGTAACTCATAAAATTGGATGCATTCATGTTAGTTCTTTTTTCTGGCTGTGGAGGATGTTAATTATTGAACATGAATGCATCGATTCGTCTATGATTTATAACTGAGAATTTAATGTGTAACTCTGAGTTCCGTGTCCGATTTCTTATGTTTGGTCTGTGTTCATCTGGGTCGGGTGTGTGTGAAAATGGCGACGAAATAAATGGCATGTTTTAAATAATCAAGCAATGGTTATTTGATTTATTATATTCCTAGTTCCTGACACCGTGCTGAACAATTGAGTTTTGAAAACTAATTTACTTTTAAACGTGAAAGAAAACCGGAAAGGTTGTCATGGAGAAATCAAGAACATACCGTAGCGACATCAAGTTTGATTTCGGGAACTAATGCTTTTTTTTTAAATACTTCCTCATTACCCGATTGCGCGACGCAAAGGAGGGTAATGTGTTTATTAGTCTATGTATGTATGTTTATTTCTATGTGGCGTTCAAGAAACCAAATGCGTAGGCCGATTTTGATGATTCTTACGTCAATCGATTCGTCTAAACCTTGCGAGTGTCACTAAAGACATGACAGTAATCAAAATTCACCACAGCGACAACCAGACGCCATATTGTCAAAATGAAAAAAAAAAATCGACGGACTATGTCAAGTGGGGTGTCGTTGAATAGGTATTTTAAAATCATCTTTAGGTTCCTTTTATCACTTTTCATTTTAAATTTTAAAAGTTTAGGATATATTAAGATTTAAAATTGTTTAACAAAACAATCATATTCGCTAATTTTCTTACTTTTTGATTTAAGTTTTTATTTAAAGTATAAACGATATACAACCAAAAAAAAAAAGTATTTGGACCGAGCTGTTGTCGACTTAAGAGCCATATGACAAATTTTCACTCTGTGATTTGAGTTCTCGAGAACTTGTTCAAGGTCACGAGTCCACAATACTGTGTTGAAACCACGTTCAAGCTATTTTGATACTTTTCCCAATTTTTGTATTTATTTTAGTATTTCTATGGTGAGATTCACTATCGATTCCCGAATATTTTAAACGACTGCTCTCGAAAAGGAGTCTATTGTTTTTAGAATTAATGTATGTATGTGAGTATTTTTATTGCACCATAACTTTTGAAAGATATAACGGATATGAATGTACAGGGTATCATTAGAATCATCATCCTAAGTTACCACAAAATACATAGAGTATCAGTAAAACTAGCTTAATTATTAATATTAAATAGGTATGGGGACGCGTGACGCCATTTAAAAAGTATGTTTTTTTGTAATCATAACTTTATGGGTATCAAATTAAAGGTCCATTAAAAATATATAATCTGTATACAAAATTAACTGCTCACTAAAATGAATAAAATATAAAAATTATTTAAAAATTAAAAACACGACTGCTAAGATCGGACAAAAATTAAAAGAAACAAGTTTAGCCAAATCATAGGCTATAAATATAAATAGCGATGACAATATATCAATAAAATTAAAATATTAATTAAAAAATATTCGTGCCATATTTTTCGTCGACGATTTCGAAATATTTTCGTCATCCATAGGAAACATGGACTGATGATGCCACAAAAAGACACAAACACACCACACACACACACAGAGACATGTCAAACTTATAACACCGCGTCGTTTTTGCGTCCGGGATTAAAAATATATTGAATTTAGAAAAAGTTGTTTCATATGCGGATCTCCGATAAATTTGATATCGGTCGAATTGCATCGAGCCATAAGTCTAAGTTAATCCTCATTACGTAAATCAACTTCTAGTGAAAGTCTCTTCAAAATCGGCCAAGCCGTTTCAGAGATTAGCCAGAACTAACAGACAGACAGACAAAATATATTATTTTTGTATATGTACCATGTATACACACAAATGTATTTAGTGAAAAGCGGTTATTTTAATATTACAAATATGCACTCCAATTTTATGTACTAGTATAAGTGTATTGAGAGAAGAAGTACCTTGCTTTATTTGCATTTCATAATATAAATATATATTTTAACTTTCTTATACAAATATACCTAGGGGTCTTTCGACCTATGCTGAAAATAACAAATGTGTATTAGAAATAATTCAATAAGCTATATAAATTCCATATAAATCGAACTTCGTGACCAAAGTTGGAAGTCCCACTATACTGCTCTATTTACGCTCGCTCGAACGTATCTAGATCGAAAAATGGCGCGAAGAAATGCGACACAGGTCTAACGTTGAGGAGCGCTCGCGCGGTACTGAGCTCAGACGGCCGCTGCATCTTATTTTGTAATGATTTTGCGTTTACATTTATCGTATTTATTGAAATAAAATAATAAATTTATGCTTTAAAATTATAATAACTTTGTTCCTTATGAAATAGTCATTAATCTGGCATTAATTTTGTTAAATAATATTGTTGTGGCTAAGAGAAATTCAACGTTAACTTCAAGCAATTTTTGATGTTTTTTGGTTTGTAATATAATTGTTTTTCTATATTTAATCAGTGCTATTTCAAAATTTCGAGCTACTGTTTACTTTACGACTATATAAGAGATATCATTCTATTTCTTTTATTTCGTTTGTTAAGAACAGTAGCTCAATCCAGGACTTCAAAAAAGTGTCTTTGCGCATTTTATGAAAAACTTTGTCTGGTATTTTGGATTTAATTAAAAAGATGAGCAAAATTTCCAAAAAGTTGAGCCACTAATTTCTATACCAAGAGTTATTCTTCACTATTCAACAAGTCAAAATTGTTAATTTGTTTTTGTTTCCGAGAAAAATCACGCAGAAATCACAGTTGCGATGTAATATGGCTCTTAAGATCACGCATTTTTGCTAAAGGTCAAGCATATGTAGCTTTGAGCCGAGTTAGGTCTCTAGAGGAACTAATCATCAATAGTTTAGACCACCGCAAATTACTTAATAATCCCCACGATATCAACTCCCTCAATGAAATGACTAGAATGCAAAATTTACAATCTTATAACGAAGTCAACGAATCGTAACTAAAAAGTATAAAATAAAAATAAATAATTTAAAGAAAAACATAAAACCCGACTGCGTTAAATCAAATTTTAAAAAATACATGAAACAATTAATAAAATAAAATGTTTTTTTTTTTAATAATTTTGTCAACGTGTTCATCAAAAAGAAGCTTTTAATCATGAATAATTCCAACGTCACTTATTTTGGAAAGTCAAAGCTGTGATTTTTTTAAATGTATTGAATAAGAATGATATTCTATTTTCGGCTGAAAGTTACAACGGAGCAGGGTAAATACCTTGCAGAAACTGCAAAGTATTAAACAGACACTTGAAGACAGAAATAAAAGGCTTTATCATTATTAATATTTCTATTATATACCAGATACGGCACTTATGGGACGAACCAATCGAGCAACCCGAGGTGCAACTTTATTGTTCTGCACAACTGCAACTGCCGCAGAGTCCGGATATAGACATATTGATGAAGATAATAGTGAAACAGTTGCACAATTTGATGCAGGCGGACCGGAAGATGGTGACGAACATTTAGAGTTACTACAGTGCAACTCGAGAGATGTTGAAGATTCATTATTCTGCAATATTTGTGGTTGCGGCGATGAGAATTGATCATTATTGGTGGGAGCAGTTCGTGGACGCCGACGTCGTATTCGTCGCCTAACGCGCAGTGGTCTCGCTTGTTCAGTTGACATATCGAGTACATTTTGCGAGTCCATTTTAGTTTCTTCAAAGCATTTGAGTAGTGCTAAAGCTTGTTCCTTAACCTGTTTTAAATGCTTATCCTCATCTTCTGCAGACTCAATATCTGACAGTTGTTTATCCTCTATATCATCTTTAGAACTATGAGTTTTATTATTTTTTTTTATATTATTGAGCTCTCCAAAAATGCTATCATGTGATAAATCTTTCTGATCATTATGAGAGCACTCTTTCATTTTAGTATGTTTAGGACTAATATTAACATTCTCTTCTTTTTGGCTTTCATCTTCAGGAACAATATCTTTGGTAGATTTTGCAGACTTCTTGTATAACCACTGGCATCCAGAAGATAATGGTATCACCCTGTAACAATTCATAAAAACATATCCTTCATTTACTTGGAATTACAGAGGTTCATCAATTTTGGAAAAGGACATAACACTGTATCTGTAGTTGAGTAAAAGTAATTATTTACTCAAATAAATCTAACAAATAAAAAAGAATTAGAATACAGCTGTTAATAGTATTATTATTAGCTATTAACAGTAGTTATGTCATGCATATTATCATTTATTGGATAATAATATCTTCACAAGTTATACCATTTTCTCAAGTAATAACTTTTCTCAGTTAAGATATATTTTGTCTTTATAGAACCCAACCCATATTATCATGTAGGAATTTTTTATTAGGATATATGTTATTTTGTAGATATATAGTACTGCAATAATTATAGAGTAGAATGGTGTAAATTAGATTATGCCTATGCTATTTTTGTGCACATTTAATCTGTAAGCTACTGAAAATAGGAAAGATAATAGGAGAAAGAAAGAAAAGAAAATAGGAGAGAGATTCTATAGAATACTATTTCCTGGAGCCAGTTTTAACAACACACAACATCACACTTTTCATTGTTATTTGTATTGTCTGCTCACCTTGTGCTGTGTAGTATGTAATACCCGATGGTAAAAAGGGTATAGAGAAAGACCAGGGAGCTTTTAGGTCACATACGTTTATTTAAATACACAAAAAATAATATATACTTTGTAAAATACAACCAGTACTGACAATGGCTTTATGAAGAGTGACTTTTCTATAATAACCATAGCATGTGCAGAACAGATTGCCAAATGTCAATATTCAAATTCAAATTAATTAAGACGACCTTAAACCAAGAAGGTCCAGAGCAAAGCAGTCTCCCTCAGCAGTGTGTAAGATGTGCATTGTCAAAATTAATAGCTTCTTAAATTCTAATCTAAATTATTCTGATACTTTTTGTTTGTTTCATTACTTTTTACTTAGAGAACACCACAAAATTCATCAATATTGCTTCAGTAGTTTTAAAGTTCATAATAATAATCAATAAACTTATATCGTTAATCATTAGTCAGACTTCGTCAGGCAGTTAATATAAGATTTTTGATTTCAATATAAGACCTTATTTTTTTTATTTTTATTTCATTTTTACTTTTAATTGACTTTATTTTTATAAACTATCTACATTTGAATAAATATGAGAAAATAACAAAATTAGGTACAAACTCGACAAAATCATCAGGTTGCAATAAAGAGAGCGGCTCGTCAGGCGGCAGTAGATGACCACGGCTACATAGGCACACATGCCGCGGTAGTGCAAATAATCGCCTGAGCCGCCGTTGCAACCAGCACACCCTTCGCCCACCTTGTACAGACATGTAGCACAATGCGCGTTCATCGTCGAAGAAACGACCTAAGTTAACACTTATTCGGTAAGATGGTCCAAGGTCTTCTTCCATCACTGTAATCATGTGCTTAAATTTTTAATGCATAACAAAGTGATTCTGTCTAACCCAGTCCATATCTTTTACTATGACATAATCAAATACAAGCATGCACTGTTAATGCAAATATAGGAAAAAACGTGAAAACTTTAGCTTTCAGCATAGAATCTTTCTATTATTATATTAGGTATTATTCATTTATTGTGAATTTAAATTCAAAGACTGCAGTATTTAAAGGGAGACTAGAATTCTTCTTCTTCTTTTTGATTAATGGCGTTGCCCTTGTGGATTTCGCCAGAATCCAATGTTTCGCTTAGATTACTTCATATTTTAGTCAGTGTTTTATAAACTCTAGATTAGAATTCATCTGCTGGATTTACAATGAAAGAGATACTACGTATGACAACCAAACCAAAAGAGAAAGAGTAAAGTATTTGGTTATTTTTTAATACTTATAGGGAAAAGAGAGCCCACTCCTTCGATTAACAAACAATACAATACACCTAGATAGATGTAGCGAAATTATTTACATAGAAATTATACTCTTTATAGTTTTCATATGGACACTGATTATTATATATTTTCAGCTAGTTAGTAGCAAACGCAAGCAAATAATTTTCAGTGGTCTGATAATTATATATTTGTTTGAGAATTTAAGAAGCGTTTCACTTACTACATCCAAACCATCCAAGTTGAAGTTGTCATTGAATATTCTGGGTGAATAGAACACAGTACGCAACCCCCAAATTGGTGACCCCAAAGGAAAAGTCCTAAAGGAAATTCTTATTTCCATCGGAATTTCAAGGACTAGTCTTCTTCAGTGTTATTGTGATCTGCGATCCCGTCGAGAGCCGATACATCGAGCATTGGATCCCCGACACTGCATTACTGCTTCTGCATCGGATTTTTTTCCAGTTACGTCGGAGATCAGGAAAAACAAAAGACGATCTGACAGAATTTTCGCAATTTATAAGAACAGATGCATGGTGTTTTATATCTTTTTAGTTCCGCAATTTTGCATTAAGTTTTATTTGATTTAAATTGTTATTTTAATTCTTATTAAGTTGCATGTATTTTGTTTCGAACTGTATTGCCATATATGCCATTATGACGTGTGGATGCATAATGGCACATATGGAAATACTGCACATAAAAAAGCAAGCTGAGTTTTGCGCACCGTTTTTTGTTCTTCATTCCAAACCTGAAATCAGTTGAATCAAGTCAATTGAAATTACGAGCAACCATTAAGTTGGCTCATCACTAATGTTGATTTATAAACCAAACGTCGTTCCTTTACCTGTAGCATAATAAATAAGTTAAACTAACGATTAAAATATTTAAAAATTAATTTTAATTTCATTACTCAATTTACTTTACCTATGTCAGAAAGAAAATATGAATGAATATCATAGACAATTATCCGAAAATCGCTAGTGAAATCTCGTTTGGTATAAAGAACAAATTCTAATTTTGAAATACTTCCTCATTTATGTGTTAGAACATAAGTACCAACATGGAGTAATAAATATTATGACTATGACTCTTCTTTTTCTTCTTTTATTAATGAATGGTTATGCTTGATTGTTTAAGGCTGTACGGCCTAAGCACCCTTTGCCTTCCCCTCCACTGTAGAATGGGAAAATTGAATTAAAAAAAAATGCTATGCTTGCCTTGGTGACAGGCATATGACAGGTGACATGACAACTGACAGCTTATTGCCAAAGACGACGCTATACGCTTGGAACTTATTAATTCTTGTTTTGAGTTCGTAAAAAAAATCATCTGTGAATAACATCTTAATCGATCATCGCCATCTTTCATTCATTTCATTTTCATTTTACATGTAGAAATTTATTTATTCACTTGACATTGGCAGAATTGTGCGAAATGCGCAGATAAGCCATTAATAAAAGAAGAAGAAGAGAAGAATTCTTGTTTTATTTATCCAGTTTTAAATAAATTGGCGTTATCAGGCGGTCAAATACTTCCAGTCGTTGTGATTCGTCGTTATAAATTGACGTGATTTTTAATCATAGATATTTTTATATCACTACCCTTCGACCATCAATTGTTTAAGACAATAGTGGGCCTTATTCAATCGACACCAATAACCATCAAATTATTTCACAATATATTGAAAAGAAGTCGGAGACGAAGACATGGAAAAGGAGTGATGACAGAGTGCAGTAGTGAGAGGAATCGGTGAGCGCGGCAAGAAGTGGAAATGTCGAACGTGGAGAACGTGTGCCCGCAGGTGCTGCGCGGAGTGGCGCGGGAACTGCGGCGGCTGGCGGCGCGCCCGCCCGCTGGCGTCAAGCTGGTGCTGCGCGAGGACGACCTCACAGACGTCGTCGCTCATATTGACGGACCTGGTAGATATGCTTTTTATGCTAATTTCTTAATGTTAGTGTTCTTAACATGCTATCAGTCATTTTGACATCATCTTTACCATATCTGTTTGCTGTAAATGTACCAATTAGAAGTTAATATTTTTCCAAGTTTAATATTTGGTAAGTAATATTATAGATCTATATAACTACACATCATGTTACAACATCAATGGTTTAGTTCTTTATTTCTGTGATAAGTAAAGCCATTGCTTTTCTGATCATATCAAATTGTATGCAGTTAGGCTATTTATGCTATTTTTTGTAGGATGGTTATAAGCATGACCATCAAATCGTCACCTTTGAATCTTCAAGTCAGGTTTATTGAATTTGTTAACCACTTTGTAGTTCTAAAGAATCATTTTAATTTTATGTAGGGTTTGGCTTGGAAACTTATTTAACAACCTACCTACCTGGTTGTAGGTAACTAGAGGATCTGCTCTTCATATGTCAGGTTGTTAATGATCTCGTAAAATTATCTCATTGTTGTTCCATCACGAGCAGCCGGGACCAGCTACTGGTTCAACTAGTTTTCTTCAATATTAAATAATGCCACAGGTCTAAATTAATCTTAAAGAAAACTAGTCGACTTCAAATCTAATTTTTAAATCTATTACAATCAATTTTAAAATTATAGCAGTTGTCATAGTGATTAATGGAATTGTGTAACTTTTAAAGTAACAGTTGCTTTTGGAACAAATGATGATTTGAATAATTCACTTGGTTTTGTTGTTAAGTTGTGAAATAATGTTTATGATTTTGTAAGAATTAGTTCTCCTATTTCAACTTAAGAATATTTTGTTTATTCATATAAGTTAAATAATAGAATATTATATCATTTCATACTTTTGACAAACACAAAGTTTTAATTAAACAATAAACATAACTAAGCTATTGCAACTTGCTCACAAAACACATCAAGTACATTTTTTTTTAGGTCAGGATGAAATGTGAGTAAATACATGTACTTACTTTTTACTTTTCTATTGGTACCAAGTACTTTTGGCATTGATAACTTAGAACCGAGTAGTGAGTAGTATTGTGAGGTGAGTATTTGGTTGGTCACTCACTAAGGAGTGTCAAAAATTAGGGGGATAAGATTTTTTTTTAGTTTATTCTGTTTTAAGGTGTCTAAAGTCTATCTTATGAAAAAGACCCACAGGCGCAGCATTCCTGTCGTATGACTAAGTATTACTAACCCCTACTAATTTTATGCAGTTCTATCTGGAGGGGGCACTGCCAACAAAATTTTGAAGCAATACCTAAATAAATACATAGTAAATATTTTCTGTATGCATCGCTTTTTATATCTAAACTTACTTCTCTATCACCCTTAAACAGAGTATTGCTATTGACTATCCATGGTATCAAATCTACTCTAAAAATCTATAAAAATGACGACAACGGTGTGGCATATTCAAACTTTTCAATACAAATAGGTATGAAGTGAAAGTATCGATACCTAGGTGGTATCATCTATGCACAGCTGATCAGAAAAGTTGGACAAACTATGTGTTTTATTTTAAGTCGGAATTATTTATTATTAGCTGTTCACAATTTGTTGCATACGCATATAGAGTTCTAAGTAAACCCACATATAAAAAGATCGATAACTCAATACTTAGTGAAATTTGCATTGCGGTAGTTTAAATGTATATTAAGTATATCCTTACCAAAACTTTATAATAAATCTAGAAACATAATATTTGACTGTTTCATCTGACATCGTAATTATCAATTTGCTTAGACAATTCCGATTTACGTCAAATGAACGTTAGCGTTCAATGTCGCAATTGTTTTCACATGTCGAATAGTCGTCGCGAATGTCTGTCAAAAGTACTGTTTTTTCCACGTCGATGCCGGTGTCGCATAACGATCTCTACGACGTGACGTGTTCCAGCGGACACCCCGTACGCGGGCGGCGTGTTCCGGCTGCGGCTGGTGCTGGGGCGCGAGTTCCCGGCGGCGCCGCCGCGCGCGTACTTCCTGACGCGCATCTTCCACCCGAACGTGTCGCCCGCCACGGGCGAGGTGTGCGTGAACACGCTGAAGCGCGACTGGCGGCCCGAGCTGGGGCTGGAGCACGCGCTGCTGGCGGTGAAGTGCCTGCTCATCGCGCCCAACCCCGAGTCGGCGCTGAACGCGGAGGCGGCGGCGCTGCTGCGCGACCACTACGGGGCCTACTTCGCGCGCGCCAAACTGCTGGCCGACATCCACGCGCGCCCGCTGCACGCCCGCCCCGAAGCGCAGGTTTACCGATATCTAGAATGTTCCCGGCATTTAAAGAAAGATAGCTACCCGTCGTGACGATTATCGTTGTCTCGCGGCCGTCGTTCAGACTGTCAAATATATACATATGTTTTCCTCGAGCGCTGGGTATATCCAACGGTACTCCGAATCGATGACTTCGTGAAACGGTTGCTCGGTCACCGTCGATGCCTCGCGACACGCGAAAGCACTCGTTTCCACTTTTATTTTCTGTAACTGTTCTGTATAACTTTGGCATCTTCGATACGTTGATTTTAGGCGCCATCATTTGAATGGGCCAGTCGTTCCCATAAGCCTCCTCCCGTTCTAAGCTTTTCCGTTCTGCCCTAAACTCTTCGTGACCCATATTCACTACATAAGGCCTCGGGGCGTCGTCTTCGAACCGTTCGATATTGATTTCTCAGAATTAATCATATTCTTTATTCATCGAGACGGGACTTCGACGATCGTCTCCAACGGAGACTGTTCCGACGCATGTACCTATTCCACGGCTTGTCTTTGACACGTTTCGATGTATACTCCATTCATTATAACATTAGAAAAAAGAGGGTCATAGAAGCAGCAGTGCAGAACATTTTATTTTCAAGACAAACTTTTAAAAATATATATTATAGTTTTGTTGAAACTTTGAACGTTAGGGAGTCTGAAAGAGCTGTGCAATTTTCTAATTTTTACAATACCTCAGGTTTGAGATGAGGTCAGCATTTTCTAAATTCATCTTTTACTCCCAAGCCATCATGGAACTAAAACTATCTATCTGTTGATTTGATTATAATTAGAATAGAATTTATTTATATCTATGCCCAGTAAAGTATGGTAAGCAAAATGAAATTTTTATTATTATTTAACATTTATTCAGACATTAGTCCATTGATGAAGACGTTGGAAAAACTTCTTGAAATGTCAAAGGTTGAGGGTAGGTATGGGGGCTTAGAGCGTAATTGTTGTAGGCTATTCCGGCCTGCACCGGCATCGTTCATATTTAATAAAACTTAACAACAAAAATAAAACAATAACAACTTAATCACGGGAAACGGTAAAACAACAAGAAAGGCAGTAGCATTCACGATGGATGACAATCCCAGATTACGTATTTTAACAATTATGAATACATCATAGTCTGACAGAATTAAGAAACTGTACTGCCGAAATGTTTGAAGGGATTAGGCAACGTTTTAAATTTATTAGATAGTTATAGTGACATGAGAATCGTACCGAAATTATCCAACCCTGCTTCTTTAGGTTCTTTAAGATGAACACTTTTTATTGTAATTGTTATTAAATAATTTAAGTTAATCAAACACTCATTTTGTTTAATAGATAGCTTAAATGATAACAGTTAAATATAGCAGCTGGTATTTAAGTGAATATGTAGCAATATAGTCGTCAGTCTTAAGAGTATCATGATTATTGATATTTTGTCACAAAGTATACCATAAAAAGAACCTTATTTTACCTCTGTCTAATGCTATAATGAATGGAGTATAGTCATTTTCTACGCCCATCACCGCGGCCGGGATCGCGAGTGCTAAATGAACGCGCGGATATCGTCCTCCGAATCGTTCCGTCGAACAGTCGCGGACAGTTCCCTCGGTCCCGGTGGAATATTCGGTGAACGGAAGTTTTTCAAATGAGCCTCGTTCATTTTGAGCGCTTCGTGAAATGAATACGGCGCTGTCGTCTGTAACAGAGTAAATATTATTTGAAGGAAGGGCCCGCGGAGAGCGCCGAGGGCGGCGCGCGGTCGGAGGAGGGCCCCTGTGCCAAGCGCGAGCGCCGCCCCCCGCCCGCCGCCGCGTCCGCGCCCGCGCCCGCCTCCGCCTCCGCTCCCGCCTCCGCCTCCGCCTCCGCCTCCGCCTCGGCTCCGGCGCCCGCGCCCGCGCCCCGCCCCGCGCCCTCCAAGGACAAGGATCGCCGTCGCATCCTCAAGCGGTTATGAGCGCACGGCGAATGCCGCCTCGAACTTAAGTTATATTGTGGAGTGTCAGTCTGTTATTATGTTCAATAAATATATCGTATCGAAGCCGCTTTTCATTACGTATACTTTTATGCCTCGTATCGTTTATGTGCCGGTCGACGTTCGACAGTCCGCCGGCTCGCTTCCGACGTCGCCCCTCGGGGCGGGTCCTGGGCCGGAACGTACTCCGGGAATTTATCGCACAACAACCGAAGCCGGTGTCGAGTTAATACAAGAATTTTTTAATGTCTGGCAGGATTCACATGATGCGTTAGGTGTTTTCTGCGACCTATCCAAGGCATTTGATTGTGTTTTTCATGAAACATTAATCAGGAAACTTCATTATTATGGATTTAGAGATAACAACTTATTGGATTTTATTGTCTCATACTTAACTGACAGAGTACAGAGGGTTGACATCAATGGCAAAAGATCCCCTGGATCGAAAGTTAAGATGGGTGTTCCGCAGGGCTCAATACTTAGTCCTTTCTTGTTTTTAATTTACATAAATGACTTGCCTTATTTCGTAAGGGATGATCACGAAATAGTTTTGTTTGCGGATGACACTTCACTTTTGTTTAAAAAAATGTTATAAATGTTTTGTGATACAAATATTAATATAATTATCATATTTCGAAATGTGCTTATGTAATCGTCGTATTTTTAAGATTATAATAAGCTCATTCATTTTTGGATAAGTTATGCTACCTCATCCTTTTGATAGACTTATTATCAAAATGGGAGGGTGGGGACGGTTGTAACGATTCTCATGGGGACGGTTGTAACATTAATTTTATAATATTTTTGTATTGTGGATGCCTAGAAAACGCATAAGAAAGACTTCGGGAGGTGGAAATGATATTTTGTCGTATAACACTTACGATGAAGTTAAATTAAGGGCTTATTTAAAGCAAGCTGCAGAGATACAAGCGAAAGCCGTATGCAGTTTATTAAGATAACCAAGAACAGGTTGCACATGTTAGCATGGGATATATAGCTCATAATAGAGTTTTTAGCGAATACCAAGAGCAGTATTATTGCCTTCTTTGCCTAGAGACGTATTTTGGCACTCGGTCTGGAGAGAGTAGGATTCAGTGTCAAGGAGGTTGCAAACAATGGTCTCACGTAGCTTGTACTGATGACAGTATAAATTATATATGCCATAATTGCGATGAGTTTGATTTAATATAGAAAAAAACTATTGTATAACTTCAGCTATTCTTGACTAACTTTGATTAGTTATTATTATTTAAAAAGACTATTTAAATGTGCCTTAAATGTTGTTATTTTGTATTTAGTGCATTTAGTTATTATTTATGAATAAAACTGATTGATTACGTGGGATTTATATATTATTTTTTAGCGTTACAACTGCCCCACATAAGTGTTACAACCGCCCCTGGTGTGGGGTCGATTGTAACAATCGCACACACTCTTTAAAACAGCTTATTCCTGCTAAACTGTCTTACCTAAGCTATTGGTTTTGATATTAATTTAAAGACAAATAAATATACTTTCATTTCAAAAACTTTGATGGTTGTTTCCAGTGGTAATAGCTGTGCTGTGGACAATTAAAGAAAAATTGTTACAACCGTACCCAGCCTACCTACCTATTTCTTATGACTTGTTCGATTTAGTAAAATCAAACTTAATATCATTTACTCAGTCTTAGCTTTTGGCAGCAATGGTGAATGTGGAACGCTACGCCATCGGTTCGCAAAACTGTGGGAGTATGATGATATGTTGGGTACATACATGAGTATAGATTTCTTTGCTATCCAATATTGAAACGGTTTTAAAACAAAAACAGCAGTAAAAGTTCATTTATTGTGTATGTATTTTTTGAAAAATTATAAATCAAAAACTGATGCATTCCGCGGCTTATTATTATTATACATAGAAATTAACAAAGTACGACGGGTCGGTTATATAAAAGCTGAGCTGATAGAATCATACATGAAAATAGTTCGAATATATAAAACCTAGTTCTTTGAATGGTTCTGACTGATATCTATTTTGAAATAACATTACACATTATATTGATTGACTGATTAAAAATTGACTAGGAAACAAAACATACAATAATTATGAATTCGGTAGCCAAAAGGAAAGTAACATATAAATTTTGTTTTCGTTTAGAACTTATACTTTATACCATTATTTACAGTTTATTTGAATATTGGTAAAGACTTGAGCACATTCTCTAATATAATATGGTCTGCCACGCCCACGTATACTTACTTATATGTATGTTACGTTTCCTATACATATAAGCAAAAAATGGCAGTAGATGGCAGGCTGATTGTGAACGGTAAACAATTATTGTAAACATGCTGACTTTACAAAGGATACTAACAACTGAATGCTGGATCAGTAACAGTTTAATTTTAAATGAATAATAAAATTCCAGTACAAATATTGCATGAGAGTATGTCAGGCTTCACATGGTAGGTTAAAGTATTATTAGCAGAGATTATAATTTAAACGGTTACTTCCTTTATGCATCCTTACTTGCCCAAAAGTTATCGAAATTGAGTAGGTACATAATATGCTTACATAGTTAATGGGTTTGGTCAAGCTCAATTATGTCATACTTAAACCTATAATGTAACACTATATATGTACTTATTTATTTAAAAATCTGCACGCATTAGCGATTTTCTTGGTCGGTCACTAGTTATGAATCCTGAATGAACTATCTGACTACAGTTGCACGATAGTTTTATTGATGAGAAGTCGGGTAGCCATTTTAGATAGTTTCATCGCCCGATTTATATCGCCCGTTTGCGTGCACTTAATTAGTTTAATATTTAAGTTTTACTTTAGTAGCTTATAGCCCCGCACTGATCAGTGATCACACCAGAGTGATCAAATTATAGGCTGAATAGAAATCGCTAGTGCGCGCCGATTCTATCTTTTTAAAATTGGCTTGGTTAAGTTCTAACAGATCTAAAATGTTCAGGCTTTACGCCTTTCTAAACTATAATATAAATAACACTGTTTAACAATTCGTAACAAACGAATGGCACTCATAAATGCCAATAGGTGATTAGCGCAATAACAAGTTATCGAGTCTTTAAACTATGAGCTTCTAGTGATATGGTGTCGGCTTGTCCTCTCACTTGCACTCGTACATAGCCTATCACATATATCTGCAGTTAAGGACCGACTTGAAAATTCTTCTAGAAATCTGGTTAGGTCAATCCCTATTAAAAATATCGGAGAGGTCGAAGCTACGCCTTGTCGTGTAGAGGCAGGGCCTCGTCGCGGGGCGCGGGGGCGGGGGCGGGGGCGGGCGCGCGCAGCACGAACCGATGCAGCAGCGCCGCCACCGCCGCGCCGCCCAGCGGGCCCACCCAGTACACCTGTCGCATACATTACAAATAGGTACAAGTTCTTACTTCTTTCATAATTATTTATAATTGTTATCGTTGCTCTCCTTCTTGCAATCAGGATGAAAATTCACAGAAGCCTTTTTTCTGGTAACCTTAATAAAGTAGTATTACGGAGCGCAACGGCACGGTTTACTAGATGGTGTTATGCGCCAATGAATCGCGCTAAGGCCGTGTTCAAACCAAACTGACTGTAAGCCGCCGAAAGTGAGCGAACGTTACGCAGTTTATTGTATTAGAACATTCTAGATTGGTATCGGCCTCTATAAATACGCGGTGGACTTCGCGTTCTGGTATTCTTTAGTGAACAAGCGATCAGCCTTACGATTCTGTAAAAATTCGAACTCCCATATAGCTTTGGACCTGAATTTTTAAAGTCCCGTTCATGAATGAAATAAACGTGTACTTGAAGGTAAAAGCCAAAGTAACAAAATCCTAATCGTCTTTTTCCTTTAAAAGTTGGGAATAAAAAGATATGGCATAAAATACTTTGTGGGGTTATATATTGCATCTTTGCTTTTTCGTTGAATGGACGTTAAAATAAATAAAAATGGTAACCAGTTTACTCCGTTTAATAAACTAGATTAAATAATTACATATCTAACAAGATCCAGACACTTATAATAGAAGAAACATTTATAACATATGACTAAACTGTGTGGAGTAGATCCCTTTGCCTTTAATTAAATCATAACAACTGAAAGTGACAAATAAGGGCAATGTACGTAGCTAAACTGTCAGCGTTATAATCGGATCGATTGCCATTCGGAATCCAAAATAATGCAAATATCAACGTTACTCGAAGAAACATGCTTAATTGTCAAGTTGAATATTAACATAAATATCAAACTCCACGAACGAACACACAACAAACAAACCAAACCAATCATCCACTATCATTCCACCATCATCATCATAGAACATTCATAGATGAAAACAAGCATGTCCAAATAAAATCAACCAATCGATTATTTAGAACAAAATAATCGATACGTTAACCTTTCATCGGATCAACTGCAGAACTGGCAATAATCTTCTTAAATCGGTTGTGATATCTTAGCTTTCAATTGTTTTTATTTTTCAAGTATTCAATACGTAATTTGAACGAATAAAATAAATATTTATGAAAGTATTCAAAGACCATATTTCATATAATATATTATATATAGATTTTATATTGAATATATATTTAACGTTCAATTGCTCAGTCGGTACACTTCATTACATCACATATCTCACTTATTATCAGTAGTAAATGGCGACAGATAATATTCTACAGAACATGTTTGAAAAACTCGCGATTAATTGAGAATCGCTTCTGACATCGTTGATGTATGTGATCGATTTTTCAAAAACCATCCAAACTACAACCCTTTGATATATTGCGTGGTTTTCAATTAAAGAGGACGAATTCTACACAATCTAATTTTTAATTTATATTCGATTATTAAGCGTATTAATGGTACTTTAAAGACAATATAATTAATTGCAATGTACAGGAAACGATAATATCCATTAAATTAGATGACCCTTTTATTGTCCGGCGCAAACTTCCTGAGAACACTTCCTAGATATGGTATCGGCCTCTATTATTATACGCGGTGGACTTCTGCGTTGACCTGAACGTATTCTTTAGTGAGCAAGCGATCTTTGCCTTTCGTTTCTGTACTATCTTCAGACGTTTTGTTATCTTGATAATTATTAGCAGCATTTAATATTTTAGTTTGGTTCCCCGACATTAAAATTCACCATTTTATAGAAATAAAATTTATTAATCATATATTATTTATTTGTCATATTGCCATCCATGTACGGTTTTGTAAATTATGGGGTTCAAATTTGAATTCACTCATTTGTCTGTCTAGGGTTCGAAGTATCGGCTTCTAGTATCGATACCGAGTACTCATGTGGTATCGATATTCGATACCATAAAAGTATCGCTCCCAGAGTATCGTCGATACTCAGTATCAATTACTAGTGGCCGCCAGCGACTTCGTCCGCGTTTTCTATTATTTCTTCGCTCCTAATAGTTGCAGCGTGATGTTATATAGCCTAAAGCCTTCCTCGATAAATGATCTATTCAACACAAAAATAATTTTTCAATTCGAACCAGTAGTTCCTGAGATTAGCGCGTTCAAACAAACAAACTCTTCAGCTTTATAATATTAGTATAGATTTACCGACAACATATAAACAATGCCAGAACTTTAGATTTTTCATAGTTGATGCATACAAAATTGCATAAACCCTGTTTGGACGCAACGAGGAGACGACTGAGGAACGAATTACATCAGTTTTCTAGACATATGCACTGCCGTGTTTGGTGGGTGAAATTGCCCTATTTCGAAAGACATGAACAACAAAATAAAACATTTTTATTTTTCATTTTATTTAATAATTTTGATTATTTAATTATTAAAAAAATATTAGATAAAAATCAAAAAACATATGTTAGTCTAATAAATTTAAAACATCACCTGAGTTCTGACTGATTAGGACTTTCCTCTGAGTAGTTTTAATGAGAACTCAGTTCAAAATTATTTTTATCAAAATTATTGAATATAAATAAATACAAAATATGATTAATTTGCTTTTTTATTTTCAGGCTTAGCACTAGGTACTATAGCAACATAAGTGATTCTATAGTTTTCTTTTAAATTATGACCAATTTTATAAGAGATTGCAATTGCCGCATCAATAGCAACGCTGGAATGAAACACGATCCAAAATATTTAAACTTTATAAGCAAATGGTGATTTACGGATTTTTCTAAAATATGTTTATTGTTTTTTTATTTTCATTCAAATGTTAATGTATTTATAGGGTTTTTCTTTTTAATGTATACGATTGAACACCTCAGAAGTATATTGTATTGAGGTCAGGGTAACAAAAAAATTTAAATTGTAAAATCACAGAGTAATACTTCCAAAGATTTATTAAATTTAGGCATAGAAGCTAAATAACAACTGTACATATGCCGTATCAAGTAATACTCGATTAGGCAATTTTTATGAGTACTTTCGAGTACTTATTGGCTGTGGCATCGAGTATCGCTTTTGAAAGGTATCAATACCTACTCGGTATCGAAAGAATCGTTCGAACCATACATGCGTCATTTAATGTAGAAAATCTATCGACTCCATTTTTTTTATAAAAATACAAAACAAAATTGATTTAATATACGTGTCTCAGATATTCAATTCCCTTTTCATTTCGAAACTCACTTCACTTATGCCACTTCAATTCGAATTTGGGTTCAGATTTTTACAGATTCGCAGGACTGACAGTAAGAGGGATCGGAAGCGAAAGTCGAAGCGATAACTATAGCGGTGAACGATCCAATAGTGTTGTGAAGTGTTATTAGTGACGTGAAATAGTGAAGTTGAAGTGTGAATTTTGTAGTTGCGAGTATTTTTGTAATTTTATTGTGTTAAATAAAGTCGAATTGTGAACTAGAATTGGTGTTAATTTTTATCCCGGACCCTAAGTCGTAGCAGTAGGTATGATAGTCATCTCTTACATTAAGGTATATTTCTCTGGTATTGTCATCGAGTTTCAAAGATTCGACCGTAACATATAACAAATCAAACTATGCACAGGGCGTGTCGCAGGATATCAATCGTAAGGAATGGATAAACATTTTAGATTATTATGGTTAATCAGTGTAAAATTAAAATAAATGAAGAATTATTTATAAAATATCCAATTTCATTGTAATCCTGCGACACATACAGGTTGTATGATGTATATATGTAGTTGCGCACATAGCATACTCACCCAGTGATTTGTCCAAAAGTTCTGTATTAATGCCGGGGCCAGACTTCTGGCCGGGTTTAGACTCGCGCCGGTCAGGTGGCCCTGTAATCGATACAGATATTCATATCAATATTTCGAGTCAACGACTGAAATCATAAATATAGTTCATATTTATGCCGTTTCGTCAGGGCTAGTGCAATACCGTGTGCGCGTATTTAAGTTCGATAGCAACAATTAGTTACGCAATATTGAAATTAAATCAAAATCATTGATTCAGTTTAGCGTTACAAGCACTCGTGCAAGTCAAAATTCTATGACATCGATTCGTAAATCTTCGACGGGAGACCTTGTACCCAGAAGAACCGACAAGAAACTCAGCAAGGGCTGCTTTTGTCTCCCTATTTTAATTACAAATAGAGAAGTCAATATTTAAACATGACTACATTGGAATATGATGCCATTTTTCATCATAATATTAAAAATTAACAAAATATATTTTAATCATTCAATCTTCAGTCGATTCACATGTCATGTAAAACAAAAGTCACTGATAATAAATCATTTAATATGCGATATGCACAATATAAAAAAGAAGTTTCGACCCGAGAGAGACAGTATCGACAGGTAGGCAGGTACAGACCCCGGCGTAGACCAGGCCGGCGATGCCGCAGCCCAGCTTGATGGAGACGGCGCGGTCCGGGCGGGCGTCGTCGTGCGCCGCCCACAGGCCGCAGCAGAGCAGCACCAGCGTGCCCGTGAGCAGCGCCTCCACCGCGGCGGCCGCGGCGGGATGCAGCGCCGTGCCGGTGCAGCCCGCGGTGGCCGCCAGACCGGCCGGCGCCAGCGCCCGCAGCAGCCCGAACCCGACTACCGCGCCCGCCACTTGCGCCACCGCGTACGCGCCCGCCAGTGCCGCGCCCATTTTGCCGTACAGAAGCGCCGCCAGAGTGACCGCCGGGTTCATGTGGGCGCCGGACGCGGGCCCGAACGCCTCCACGTTCATCAGCACCACGAAGCCGAACGCGAGCGCGGGGTGAGTGAGAACGATGGGCTCCTTCGTCATGAGCGTGGCGACCCCGAGCAGGACCAGCAGCGCGGTGGATATCACCTCGGCGACCAACGCGCGCCACCACCGCCTGACCCACGCCGCCGCTCCGCGGCCGTTGTCACCTGAAACTATCGTTACTTTTATGGAGTTGCCTTTCTTTTCCTGTAAAAAGATCTGACGACTCCTCGATGACCTATTTCATGTTAATTTGTCGATAAAGACTATCATATGAAAATAGTATAGCAGTATAGGTATAACTGACGAGTTCGAGCTTAAGTACGTATGTGTATACAACGCTAATGCTACACACGCAGAGGCAGAGCATATTTTTCTACAAAAGGCAAAATGCTATCAAATTTAATTTATCAAATGTGGTCACTGACACAATGTACTTAATGACTACGATTTTCCACGCGTTAATGTATGAGGAGAAGCATAAACATACATCAGTAACTTGCGATATACAGACGATGCCTATAGCGTCGATGGCTAGTGATTCAGTCAGCCAGGGCTGCAACATATGACGATGAAGAAAACAATTTCGAAATAAAGCTTAAATAGGGATCCAATCTACTATGCTTCTACGTGGACACTCACAGTACAGCTTGTCCACCAGTTTTTGGATAGAAGAATTCTAGAAGTATACTTATGTCTAAACGATATTGAAAATTCGCAACGAGCCATACAATAGCGACCGATTAGCGTAGTGACGGTGGACGGGTCACACTGGACATTCGCAAGGGTCGGTCACGGGATGGGTGACAAAAAATTATTATCTAAAATTATTATTATCTAACCATAAGGAAGGCATGAGCCCCTGCAGTGGGGACGTAAAAGGGCTGATGATTAATCTAAAACGGCAAAATGAGGCGTACGTCCAGTAGTGAATTGCTTTAGGCTGCTGCTGACGCTGATGACGGACGAAGTCTATACCTGATGAACATCTTGTTGGCGTTAGAATACGGACTCGTGTTTGTGATATCGGAAAATAGGACAGCGATTTTCTTTTTGTGAAATACAACTCTTTTATATGTGTATATGCCAAATAAAATGCTGCCGAAATACCGAAACAATACTTCTTTGTTTGTGTTTTGTATCAGAACCCGTGTAAAATGGAAATATCTGTGTGACGCACGCAACCAAGGCAACCTATGTTTCCAATTCTTCTAGTCGTGTTTTCTTGATTAATGCCCGACTTTCATTAATCTGAGAGGTCAAAAAGATTTTCTTTAAATATACAAACAAATTTTAAAATGTGAGAAGTAATGGGTACTTAGGTATATTAAAAGCGACTTCATTATTAAAGCAACTGCTATTGAATTGGGGCGGTTATCATTTAATAATCTACAGAAAACATTCAGAGAATCTAAAAAAATCCACGGTGTCTCTGGCACTCTGAGATGGGACTCGAAGTCCGGGCCTTTCGCAATCCGGGCGACTGCTCTAACCACTGAGCTATCCAGGACCTAACAGGACTAATCAAGTTTTCAAGCACTTGTTTACTATTTTTAGCTACTACATAGCGTATTTTCATCAATGTTCTGGCAGTCCACCCAAACAAAGTATTTTTTTTTAAAACATCGAACCGATGTTATTTTATAAAATAAAAAAGTTAAGGATTTTTGTTTTTTATTGTACATAAAAATACCTGCGGATGGATTTTTAATGTATGCGAAATACGCTACATTTTGATTTGTCACCAATATGTCTTATTAATATTTTGGGGATATTTGGTAAAAGGCATATTTTGTTTTGTTATAAAAATAAAACTACGCATTCGATTTCGATAAAAATTATATGGGTCCACATCGGAATCATAGGCTGTCTAATAAAAAAGAATCATTAAAATCGGTTCATAAAAGACGAAGTTATTCACTAACAAACAAAAAGCAAAGGTATATACGGTCGTACTGAGAAACCTCCTTTTTGAAGTCGGTTAAAAAGGCTTATTAAAGTAAACTTTCCTTTTGCAGCGATAACCAGTAAGTAAGCTGGATGTATGCGTGTATGTGTGTGCGTTTTATTAATCTACGCGTTATTACTATTTATTATCCAACATATAAACTTTGTCGTAATGAAATAACAGATTTTAAAATACACTGAAAGATAATTCTACCACAAATTTAATATAGGTACCTGTTAATTTTTGATTGAAAACTAAAATTTGTAAGGTAATTTTTTTTCTTATCAAATAGAATACGCACCGGTCATCGTCACGTCAGTTGGTTGGAGTCAGCAATAAGAATGTAACGATGGAATATGTGAATCCGGTTTACAGATAAATATTACTTATAGTTATCAATTTCATAGATAAGTTACATAAGCCATGCGACGTATGACTTGATTTTTTAAAACGGACGTTATGCGTTTATACTTATAATAATAAAAATAATATAGTATTTCTGTGTGCTGTAGGTATAATAATAATAATTTGCGTGTGTTGACAGATACAATTTTTTGGCGCGAATCTCGCCACTCATAGTCGAGAGTTGGGCCGGTGCGTGCATGTGTCGGCGGCGGCGGCGGCGGCGGCGGCGGCGATGTCGTCATGTTAATAATATAAATTTAATTTAGTGAACACAACACACGATTTGAATAATATTTTTGTGGCAAACGTAACTCCAGTATCTATTTTTATATCCGGCTAATAATATTCGTCGATAGTCTCCTCCCGAGTTATCGCGGCCTTGGTTGTATTATACATTGCGCGTCGCCTCAGCATTTGACCGACCGCGATTGTTGTTCATTGTAGATTTTTGAATATATGCTGAATTAAGTACCGATTGTTTGAATAGATTAATATCTTCATGTACATAATTTGTATTAAACAGGTTTCTTGCTGTTTTAATTACATTCTAGGCGAGTTGTTTGCGAGGGTGGGCGCTCGCGCATATCGAACAATTGGCATCTAATGCTAGTTTGGCAATTAAAACTTAGAAACTCGTTGTAAGTAGGTACTATAGTAAAAAAACGTAAAATTAATGATGTTATATCGAAGTATTTGTTGGGCAGTCGCACAAACGTCCTCTAGCCTTTAAGCTCTAATTAATGTGAAATATGTTTGGGTAATGTCGTTTTTAAGTAATGGCAATTTTAATGGACGTTTGTGCAACTCGCTGTGTGTCACAAATATATTTTGTCTCAAAGTAGTAGGTACGTTCTAGTTGTGTTCAAAGTTCTTCAACAGTAGCTGGATAACGAAGACAATTATTGGGTTCAAAGTTTTGACAGTTAATTATGAATGATTGATAATGAAACGAACTTACCAAGTGAAGTTCGATAAAAATTATGTGAACAGTTTTAACCATACATCGCAAAGAATGAAGCAGCGAAACATAATGTAAGCAAGTACCTATCTATAATGTAATGTTTGTCGTCACATTTCGAAACCAAAGGTTAAATATATTTTTTTAAATAACAAAAAAATATTTGTGAATGAATTTTATATGATATTAGCTTCAGTACTGTATTTATTGACTGGCTCCATTACTCTATGAAGATTAAAGACATTCGCGATCGTATCGTCTGCGTTTTGATAATAATTTCAAACAAATTAATCATATTGTTTGTTGTAAGGGGGCTCGGTAAAATAATGTGATCTGTTATTAACTAATTATTATGTATTCTGTGCTGTGCTCATAGTAAACCGCTCGGGGACGTGACGGTGACGTGACGTGATGGCGCGCGAGCCGAGCCCCCAACACCAGACCACAACAACTCACCACACTTAGCTCACAAATGCACACCTAACTATCTAATGATATGTAGTTTGTTAATCACTATTTCAAAACAATAGAGAGACTCGGACAGGTAAGCTCGGCACTGTCGGACTTTACGACAACCTTGGGGATGCAAGCTCGGCTCATTGTGTTATTTCTTAAATCTGCAATTTCTTTTATTGACATTTCAAATTAAGCGGCGAAAGTTATAATATTCATATTAGGAAATACACACACACACACACACACACGTGTTGGTAAATTGATTTTAATAGCACTTTTGCACTTCTACATCGTGACAGTACTCCACGAGTAGTTCCTCTGTTGATGCAATTCTAAATAAATTAACATTTATAATAATATTTGACGTGTTGTTGTTTGTCTCTTTGACTTTTTGCTTCGTCTCGTCACCGGTAAAATCCTACTCGTAGCACTCGTATACATTCCACGGCCGGCGCCGGCGGCACGGCGCTGGTCACTTTTATCACAGGATCATGTCCATTTTCCTCAAATATTTTATACAGCATAATAAAACAAGATAAAATTAAAGTATTAATTTTTAACATTATGCATAAACTATTTAAATATTTATAAAGAGTCTATATGCGATACTAGCTACAACTCGTGGTCCTTCAAAGTTTTCACTATCATTAGTATCACCAAATCGAAATGTGTGTAACGTGATGTTCGGTTGGTACTGACCGTCTCGGGGCATGTGTGCGGTGGAGGCGGGCGCGTGTGCTGCGCTCTCGGGGGTCGCGCGTCGACTGCGTCGGGGCCGCGTGCGCGCGCGCCGCTCCACTCGCTCACGCACGACACAACACACAACACTGTCACTGTACTCCACGTCCCACGATCGGCACAGCACCGATGACATCTTCGGCAGCCGCGGCACTCTCACGCACAGGTACCGTCGACGTTATCTTCGGCAGCAGTACAGACAGAGGTATAGCGAACGACCCACCAGTCTTGATACGGTCGGGTTCCCATTAGAGCGATCAGCTCTTTAGGTTACATTAAAATTAGCTTTGCTTTTAAATTTTTTATTCTATATTGTATGTCGTGCTTTTGGATTTGGATTTAATAATAAGTATTTTACGCAAAGAACAACGGAAATTAGGTATGTGATGACTTACGCCCTTAGGAACTTACCACAAGTAGATGATATTGATAGATGGTATTAAAATATATTAACATCTTGAAATGAAGAAATTAAAATTGGTTTCCATCGAGCCGGAAGGCTGATCCAGACACAAAACAAAACCAAAATAGTTACATAGTTTTGTGTGATCCCGACCGGGCCGGCTCAAAAGTAGACAATGTCATTAGATTTTATGTATTCCATTGTTAACGTCAAACTAGCAACCTCTCATGCTGTAAGGTATAGATTTTCTTATATTGTGCTGGAAAGTAACTTCATTTTTATTTTTGACATCTCTGTATGAAAAATACAGCCCTGTCCAGGGTTCGTGCCGGTTATTCTCAGTAAAAGGCCTCCCGATGTAGATTTACGAACCACTGGCATAGACAACTTTCACAAGTGGCTTTTGTGTCACAGCCCAGACTATATCGATGTTTTTGATTTGATATGACGGAGAGGTCACCAAGCCTTATATTGTGTAGCACTGAACATTTACCTGAAGCTCTAATCAACTGCAGGATCATGACTACTGTATTATTTGTTAATTTCTTTGAATAACAATATTAATCCTAAGTGATAGGAGTACCGTAATTGATCATAGTTGAAGACCCGACTTAGTTTCGCTATCTTGACACTCAACAATTATTATTTTCCTTTCGATATATCTGGGTAGATATCAAATAGAACGGTAAATAAACAGTAATCGTGCCCCCCCCCGAGCGGACGCGGCTGTCGCGACGGCCCCAGGCGGAGGCGCCAAACATGGCGCTAGAGAAGACACGCACAACGCGCAACACTTGTGCACACTTAACCAATTCTATGACCCATCTACACCTACAATGTTATCGTTAAATAATAACTTAACATCGATCATAATCATATATATTTTATACAACTTAGTTATTTTTTTTTTGTCACCTGCTTACATTAGCAATCCATTTTGAGCTTATTTTCATTCCGGTGAGATCAGCACCTTTACACAATAAGTCTAAATATATATTTATTTTTTCAAAATAATAGTTTCGATCGGGCCACAAAGATTAAGTACATAATGTGAAATCGCTTCATTTTCCAAGTACTAAGCTTACACTCGTATCTATAGTCGAGAGAAGTAATAACTTGACAATATGTTATAATTAGGGCAGATATTTATACCTAATAAACATGAATTTGAATGAAGTAAATACTATTAATAGCTAAAATACTATAATTATTAGCTATTAACAGTTCTCACTTCATTAAAATTTCTCTCTATCAGTTATAAATATTTGCTTAAGATATGACATTTTCTCAAATCATTACTTCCCTCGATTACGCCCGCTGTCTCAGATGTATAAGTTATATGTACAAGTATTTGTTTGTTTGTTTTATGTTATAAACAATTATCAGCATGCAGGGCTCTCTTGTAGGTAAGTGATGGGCAACGCGTGTGTAATGTAGACTTGCAACGAATATTCGGTAATTGATAAAATAAAAGAAATTATTGATTTACAATAATATTATTTTCATCCCGTGACCGTTGTGAAAGTTACTTAACACAACGATCGTGGGCCGCGGCGCTTATCCTCCACGCCACCACCGAGCTACTACGAATCGATTGTGATAAAAAAAATATTATATCGAGCTACTCAAGGCACGTTTAGCCGTTGGTCCCGGTTGCATTTGCAGTCGTTAATACCCTCCAATCCGCATTGGGCCAGCGTGGAGGGTCATGGCCCATCCTCCTTCACCATCCACAAGGAAGGCCTGAGCCCCTGTAATGGGGACGTAAAAGAGCTGATGATGATGACGTATCATGAAAGTCATTAGAACAGACAGCACACAATCATCTTTTATATTATCTACAAAATTTGTAGTTTTTTTTTTATAGTATTTATAGTTTTGAAGCGGAAGGAAGGTGCTGCAGAAAGATTATTTTTTCTGCATTTTTAGTAAGTAGTTTACTTCTTTTTGTTCACTACTTCCTGGCGGCGATTAATATTTCGATCGGCTGCTTTGCTTCTTCTTTATGCAGCGGATTTGTGAAAACATTCATTTTAAAGCGTGGATCTAAAAAGGTAGCCGCCATATAATTTTTATTTGTTGTGATGTCTTCAAATTGTTCTTGAAAAACCCGACTTGTAATGCCCGGAAAACGGTTCAGATTTAAATTTAATTTTATTGTAATATCGCATTTAAGTATCAATATACAGAATAATTTTAAAAATGCAAGCGTATCGGGACCAAGGTCCTTGGTCATTTTTGTTCCTCAAATGGTTGCAATAATTTTAAAAGATGCTCCAAAAGCTCCATCGTGCATGTAATTCGTTTTTGTTGCATTAGCATTTCGAGCATATAGTATGTGGAGTCCACCGCGTACTGACATTTTGGACCAATTGATGCTGAGGGAGAACTCTTTGTGGATAGAATATATTTTTCCCTGTGCGGTACCAAAATTATTAAAATGAACGAAACAATCACGTCGATACAAGTTTGGGCGCCATCTACCGGCCGAATACTTATTCCCAATATTCGGTTTATAGGCAAGCTCGCCGAATATTGCCGAATATGTTGTTCGTTGCAAGTGTACTTAGTGTATTTCTCTAGCGTATATAGCTTTATATGTCATGTAACATTCTACTCACTGTTGAAGAACTAAAAACAAAAAAACATACTTCAATGTTATTGGAAATTTGTGATATTTAAGTGCCCTCTTAACATGTCACGCCTTATATCTGCGCCGCCGCCGCGCGCGGTCACGGCACCGGTCACACTTATGTAACGCCACCGCCACCGCCACCGCCCGGGTTATCACAGTGACGCAGGTACTGTACACACCAACCAAACCACGACCAGATAACATTACAATTTGATAATAGTTATAATTATCCTGATGTCATTAATATTTTGCATGTAGAACTCTAAATATATAAAGTTGATTATTATTTTAATGACCGCAATGCATGGAATTAATTAGCCTTCGCTTTGTTCTATAACGACTAATTATATGTACATACTATGACCTACAGTTTTTAAAGTTGTGTTTATTATTGTAATAATACATAGTATTTTGGCAATGACATGATTTATGTAAATGTCATTACTTATGATAAAGAGCTGGTAAGTTTCTTCGCTTGTTCTTCTTGTCACTTGTTCAGGACGTCTTTTAGCTGTCTAAGTGTTTTGACCAAAATTTTTCCCCTACCACAAGTGTTTGTAACAAGTTTACTTGAATAAAGATATTTTCATTTCATTGCATTTAGCAGTTTGCTTATTTGTGAAAAATATATTACGTGATAACTTTCTGCTTATACTGAAAGAAAAATAGCAAAGAAAATTAGTGAGACCCCGAGATAACAGCATTTAATTAAAGTTTGATCCAGAATGAACAGAACAGTTACAGAGATTTCCGGTATCCTGCCTTCTCGCCGAAAATTGTTTAGCGGATTATCACTTGCCAACCAACGTTTCGCCTGATTTTCACTTTGACAACTAATGATTGTCAAATTTTTGTATGACAACGTTTCATTTGGTAGAATTATTGTTAAGCTCATTATTGTAATGACAGAACACGTTCCGGGCACTTATCATTTATCAAATCCTTCACTAGGCCAGACAACTTTTAGACGAATAACGTTTCGTCTGTATAACAGTACCCTTTTCGTACATTTATATTATAATATAAAATAAACTAATTTCGATATGCAAAATATACGTATATTTCAGATTCCTCAAGAAAACTGAGTGCTAACAAACACTTCACCTCTTTATTAAACTGAATGTCGCTTGCATATCTTTTGGCGAAACCCTGGTCTTGAACTTGCCTGAAATAAATAAAAACTTGTAATAAGTACATATAACAACAAAAATTTATATACCATTTGCAAAATTTCAAAGTGCGGAACGTAGTTGAGGTGAAATCGAAAGAAATCGGTTAGGTTAGGTTAGAACTGCGACCAACAACGCACGAGCCGAGCGAGCGAAGCGAGCGTGCTGCGGCAGCAGCCGGCGAAGTGCCAGAACCGAATCGCTTTACTACACAGGGCACTTAAATATTAGCAACATTAGAAAAATAATTATAAATATTTAGATTTAGAAAATTATAATAGAAAAATGAATATTACTCTATCTGAAACGTTCGCCACTTGAAAGTTGGCCTTGTGAAAAGTGTCATTATAAAAGCCAGACCAAACGTACAGTTGGCAATAGTTAAGTTGGGAAATAAAACAAAACTAAGTGATATAGTTGGCAAGTGATTATTCGGCGAAATAAAATTCTGCGAAACGTTGATTGGCAAATGATGATCTGCCAGACGATTTTCGCCGAAAAGGCAGAGAACCGAGATTTCCCTTTATTTATTATAAAAACAATATCTCTTCTATTTTTTTATATTTATGTTATCTTTAGGCAATCTATAATTTTAATATTATGTTGGCCATGCTCGATTTTCATGAGGGAAAATTATAAAAAAAATGATAATGTTCGTGACATTACATTTTATAGTGATGGCTCCTAATATGTATTAAGGGACTGAATTAGTATTTACGTTAGGTGATTCTTTTTCTTTGAAAAAGGTGAATCTTCGAAGTGGTCCCATTAAAATCTTATTGTAATGAGACAAAAAGTTTTGTTTTTGAATAAAAAATGTTATATTTTGAATTCACGGACATTGTTATGGATTGATTGAAATTGATTTATTGAATATGGATTGTAAAATGTTATATGCAAAATTGCCTCATATGGGTCTAGTTACCCGAAATAAATGAATTTTATTATTTATTTAAAAACTTGGTAAATGATCACGAATTTTTACTTTAAGTATTTTTTTGTCAAAAGAGAAGAAGAAAAGTACTGAGGTATTAACAGTACATCTTACAGCACCGTCATTAGGTAACCAACTTGAGCACAACAATAAATTAGAGCAAAATGACCCACTTGTGAATATTCTGTGTCTTTGGAATTTTAATTGCATATATTAAGTTAGGTAAATGTTTTTTACCTATATATACCTACCTATAGTGTGCATAAACTATATCATTTGTATCTGGCTGGTTTCGATATCATTAAGAAGTTTAAATTTTCAAGAAAATTAAACCGAATTAGAATTAGAAAAATGTGTTATTTTCATTTGTTTTCTTACTGTCAAAATGAGTTACAAATAAGGTAAAAATGCAACGCAAGCGCGAAAAAATTTTTGACGTTTATGGACCTAATACAGTTTCAGTGAGAGTAGCACAAATTTGGTTTAAGCGTCTTCAGTCCAGAAATTTTGATATCAAAGATACACGTCGCTCTGATCGCTCTGGTTCGGATAAAATGGATGCCATTTTTGAAAAAGTTGAGTAAGATCGGCATATTTGTAGTTAAGATATTTGGGTACCTCACGAGCTCACTGAAAGAACCCTAATGAACCGTGACTCTTTTGTGATTCTTTATAACAGCGTAATGAAACCGAACCATTTTTGAAGAAGCTGATAACTGGTGACGTACGACAAGAACGTGCGATAAAAGTTTGGTCAAAGGTCGGTCAAGCTTCACAGACTGTGGCGAGCTGTTACCGATAGGCAGGACCACCGATTCTGAACTCTACTGCTAACAACTAATCAATAGAAAGCGGCCAGAATTAATCAATAGAAGGGGTGTGGCATACCATCAGTGCGGAGGCGCAACGTTACTTCATAAGTAATTGCGCTGAAACCATACGAGCTCCCGCAAACATACCAGAAGCACTGTATCGCCCCGGCCGGCGGCAGTTCTAGTAGCATTCCCAATGCATTTAGTTAACCCACAAATAGCACATATATACTGCACTGTGTTTTGAAATGTGTTAGATAGTTTACCGGAACTTTTACGTGCATAATTAATACACATGCCAAGATATACATTAATACTACCACTTTGTGACTCATGTTGACTTTATATATATTAATAAAACATGAACCAGTGTGTTGGCGACTGGCTGCAAACACATCCTTCTTAAAAGTCAAACTCAAAATTATTTATTCAGTCTAGGCTGTTACAAGCACTTGTGAAAGTCGAGAGCTACGCCATCGGTTCGTAAATCTACTGTGGGAGACCTTGTACCGAGAAGAACCGACAAGAAACTCGGCAAGGGCTGCTTTTTCTCCCTGTTTTATTTCATACAGAGCGTCAAGATTGAAAAATGACTTCATTAAAATATGAAGTCACTTTCCATTACAATAGTATTTACGTCAATCGAATCACATGTCTACTCAAACAAGCTCACCGATAAATAATTTAATATACATAAAAACAAGTTTCTTTGTTTCTAGTATTAAAATTGTGTACATGACTATGTTTAATGTA
This sequence comes from Diatraea saccharalis, assembly GCA_918026875.4. NCBI lineage: Eukaryota > Metazoa > Arthropoda > Insecta > Lepidoptera > Crambidae > Diatraea > Diatraea saccharalis. The sequence goes on along the minus strand of OU893342.1, from coordinate 21,267,216 downwards.
ATTGTTAATATTTATTCTAACATAAAGTATACAATTGTATATAAACTGAGAGGCCACTGTTAATATCCCAACTTCTTTGAATTTATCTCTAAGTGATGTTCTTGAACCCAACTGATAAATGGCCCTTACTGCTCTTTTTTGTAAAATAAATACAGACTCTATATCTGCAGCCATTCCCCACATCAGAATGCCATATGACATAACGCTATGGAAATAACTAAAGTATAATGTCCTAGCAGTAGGTATCTACATCTGTGAGTTGCCTAATTTTTTGTATTGCAAAGGCAGCTGACCTTAGTGTTCCTGCCAATAATTAAATGTGAGGATGCCATTGCAATTTAGAGTCCAGCGTTACACCCAAGAAGATTGTTGAATCTACTCACTCGAGCTTTTCATCATTAAGTTTGATTTCTGTAAGTTTAGCTTTTACATTTGGTAACATAAACTTTATACATTTCGTTTTTTTAGCATTTAACTGGAGATAATCTGTGAGAGAGCATTGCACCGGATGATTTCGTACCGTTTTTATCGATAGTTTGAGTTCTGAAACTGAGGTACGACAATATTAGTTGTAGGGCAGAGTCTTTGATACCATAGTAATTTAGCTTCGTTACCAGTGTTCGATGCTCAACGCAATCAAATGCCTTGGATAAGACGCAAAATACTCCAAGAGCATTCTGTGACGTGAGAACTTTTGTTAAACCATATTGTTTAGTATGCAGAAATTTATTTAAATTAAAGTAAGACAATAATTGTTCAAGCATTATTTTTTCAAAGATTTTATTTAACGTCGGTAGTATTGATATAGGTCTATAATTACTATGGTATTCCTTATTACCGGATTTAAAAAGAGGAACAACTTTGCTAAGCTTCATAGATTTGGAAAAATTCCTTCATCTATACAACGGTTAAATATATCAGCCAAGTAAGGGGCTATATTATGAACTATACTTTAAATAATATAAAGAGCCCCATAAATCGCATGTGTTTTTTTTATTTTCAGACATTTAAAAGTTTTAATAATATCTAAGAAACTAATATATTTAAATTTAAATTGGCTGTCTACCTTAGGCACGTATTTTTCTAAAAGAGCCTTTGCGGCAGTTGGGCGAGAATTTAAACCAGATGTTTTAATTAATATGTTTATAAATTAAACCCGACTTATATGACAATAATATACAATTTAAAAAACCGATGCAGATTTTCCGCGAGCTGAAAAGTTTTCCTGTAAGCCGTAACTTCGTATATTACATACAATACAGCGGTACAAAGAGACAAGTTCTCTGCAAGATCGCCAAAGGAGTGGCGCCTTTGACGCTTGTGAACATCAAAATCATCCGAGAGCGACTTCGCCGAAATCCATGACTCACTCAAAAGAAACTCGCTCTGCAGATTAATATTTCCCGCGTTTCAGTGAACAGAAGGCCTATGGCCGTAGAAAAGTTCACTTATTAAATGATCGTCTTCGTAAGTTACGACGCGAACGTTGTCCATTGCTGCTGAGGAGTCATGATAACTGCCCAAATCGTCTTAGGGCCTGTATTAAAAACAAAGGTTGCATAATATTTCAAAATGGCCGCATTTTGAATAAAATATGTATTTTATTGTTGATTATTATTTAATGGTTACTGAAAATTTTAGAAATATAAGTTAATTATTGAAAAAGTTACGAATTTTTATTTCGTCTCAAAACTTATGAACACACGAGGTACACAGGTAAGTTCAATCGATTTTAGAAAATTATGTAACAAAACCTTGGTTTTCCGAACAATTGTATGAACCAAACACAAACATATACTGGAAAAAGAATGGTTATGTCGTTATAAAATAGTGCGCCATAAAATGATTAAACTTTAAACCGCCACTAATTATAGCAACAAATAATAATTATTCTTGTTGTTCAATAAAAGTTGGTCTACTTTCAAAACTAATAGCTAAAACATTTTTTGTAAAATATAAAACCGCTGAAATATTTCATAATAATATATTATTATTAGCTTAGAATGCGATTGTGAGTTTTGGAGTAAACTGGTTGGTAAAAAAATGCATAAAGTTACTGTACCATTTAAAAGGTACTTTGTTATCATAATCTATACTAATATTATAAAGAGGTTATTAGATTGGTTTCTATTAGTTTGCAACGAACAGGCTCCGAAACCGCTGGAGCGATTTTAATCTATAAACGTTTTAGCGTGTTTTGAAAGTGTACCCCCCCTGTAACCCAAATTTGTGAGACAGACTATGTACTTATGGAGCGTGGATCTGCTCCGTTAACTTAATGTTTATAATCTGCCTATAAAAATCGGTAACAAGTTTGCCAATTGTTTGTATCTTTATTTACTTTCTTAATTTTATAGAAAAAGTTACCGAAGTTGTAGTGACATTTCTGGCGTGCACATGTTAGGGAATCTCCAGTCCTAACAATACTAATACTATAAAGATTTGATTGTTTGTTTGTTTGATGGCATTGTATAAGCTCCTTAATTACTCGACTGATTTTAAAAATTCCTTCACCTATGAGAAGCTACACCACATACGGGTGACATAGGTTATATATTGCGTGGGCGAAGTTGCAGGAAAACAGCTCGCTAATTAGACAAACTTATAATTTTATATTAATAGCTGGTTAATTTATGCCCTACCTAGAGTGTACCTTTCCCTCGAAGCTGGGGTCTGATCTTCGAGCTATTTCTTAACAACAGAGAGCTATTGCTAAAAAAGAAAACTGTAAAAAATATAAACATTAAAAGCATTAATATGTAGAGGTCAGCTATAAAATTCTGTTTAAAAACTATGCCCGTATGGATTGAGGAGCCACAATTAAATATAAATTTATTACCATTTAAAATAGTTTTTCATACACTACCGATCTTTATCAAAACAATAAAAATATCTATTATATAATATAAAGATAAATCAAATCAAACGATTAGATCAGTTATTATTTAAGGTAAAGAAGTACTTGATCAACCAATGGTTAAATTATTTATTTTTATAACTTTCAATGCAACTTTTGGAGCAAGGTGTGATAAGTTATTGGATTGACGTGTTTGAGTCACTTAAAACAAATACTTGTGACGAAAGTACCTAATAAGATTTGGAATTCTTTTACAGGATCATTACTCAAAGGGAACACTAAAAGGAGAATGCATCTGGTATAAAATTTAAATCATACAATCTTACATTTTAAAATGGTTTATTACAAATTAAGTACGTACAACAGGCCGTAGCTTACAACCCATTTATTCTTTTATTTATTACTTATAAATTATTATTGCACACACTTTGTTTGAAAAAAAATAATTGCTAATATTAATTACTAAATTTGAGCGACCATTTGTGAGTAGGTATAGTATCAGGTAGCCGGCCTCCAAATGCCGGAACAACGCACGCCATTCGCTCAAAACTCCTCTTTCATGAAGGTCATCAGATACAATTACTTAATGAAAATGAAGATGAAGACGAGATGACAAAACGAAAAACTTAGAACTATTATAAATATTATCAATCTATTTCTATTAAATACATTCACAGTTTTTGATAAATATTGATAGATAGAATAACCAACATTTGTTTAGGTGCACATAACATGTATAACTACATATTTCAGTGTGTTAGTTTAATAAATTAATATAAAGCCACTAAAAATAATTGCTTGTTCGAAGTAGTCTCCATTGGCTGCAATACAGGCCTTTAAACGTTGAGGCCGGTTATCAATAGGCGCACGCAATCTTTAAATGGAAAATTCTTAACTGCCAATCGTATGGATTGTTTTAGGGACTCCAAATTATCATAGCGTCTAGAGCAAGCCTTACTCTTTTAAATTGGTTGCGACCCTGTGAGCTGTGATCGGGATTCTCAAAGTATCAATCCTGAGCCCAGATAATTTATTATGTTTTGTGCTTTTTAAGGGTTTCGAGTTTGTAGATATTTGGGCTCAGCCCAAGTGTGTTTTTTTTTTCGTTCCTCTCTGACAGTCGTAATCTCATCTATCAACTTTCTAGTAATAATCACTGTTGTCGTTTCCTCATATATGCCTATCTATCTATACTAAGATGCAGGAGTGCGAATCAATTGGAATCTATTTTCAACTTCTGTATGACATTTCCAATTTATTTTATGTAATACAATACTAAGTTACTATTTAATTTTTAAGTTAAAAAAAAAATGTAGTAGGTGTCGACGTTGACCTCGCGTTGTCTTGTAATGAATCAATGTTCACACAGGCACTAACCGGTTAAAGTACGCCGACCGGCGTCGTGCCGTGTCTTACAGTGAATTATATTTCAAGTGAAATTATGGGAATGACTATTACATAATATTTATTCACAATTTACAATGGGTACTTAATGTTACATAAAAACCTACGTCTAATCACTCAAATATTTAGAGGTCAACAAAAAAATAATACATTCTTCTGTTCAGACATAAATAATTATTTAATAGTAATTATCTCATTTACAAAGTCGACTTTAGTCGATGAAAAAATAGAATGACATTTTAATCTTTGAACCCGATACAGAGAGTAGGTATTTATTTCTTAACGCCTTTACTACAAAAGTATGTTCGAACGTCGGTATCTATTTATTTACTTTAGAATACATAAAAAAAAATACATAATATAAACAAAGTAAGTGGGATCCTGTCTTTTCGCCGAAAATTGTTTGGCCGATAATAACTTTCGCCAACGTTCCGCCTGTTTCTTCTTTGACAAATAACGATTAGATTAAAATTATGCACGACAATATTTCATAATTTAGAATTATTGTTAAACTGATTGTTATTATAACAAAAAACATTTGGGAATTTGGATATTTATAATTTGTTCAAATATTTCACTGGGCCACATAACTATAAGACAAATAACGTTTAGTCAATTTATCAGTTCCTTTTTAATACGTTGATATTATTTCCTCTGAATATGTAGATTTCTGTTCGAGAATTTTGTAATAAGTATAGGAACAAGAGGTATATGTATAGTTTAGGTCACATTAGATATGACGACGAGCAAAGAGATGAGGAGCTCGTTAGGTTGACTGTGAGCAAACCAGAATTGACGAAACTAATACAATATTTGGTAAACAATAAACAACTTAGTGAAAATTACGCTGATAAAAACATTTTGCTACATTAAAGAATTTGCATTTTGAAAAGTGTCATTATAAAGAGCGCACTAAACGTGCAGCCGGTAACGGTGAGGTTGTGAAATAAAACAAAATTATATGATAACTCGTCAAAAATTATTTGAAGAAACAAAATTCTTCAAAACGTCAGTTGGCAAGGGCCGTTCGGGTAAATAATTTTCGGCGGAAAAGCAGAGAACCAAAGAAAATATATTCAACGGCACATGTCACACGACGCGAGTTATTTGCATGAGGGGGGCGCACTCAAAACTCACAACGACAATCGCGCGCGGAAGTAAAATTCCACGTGTATCGGATCGTCGTTAGAATTCGTTTTCAATGTTTAACAACACTAACATATTCGATAAGTGTGAAGCCGTCACATCGGAAGGGTACTTTGGTATACGAGTGATGTGCCTAGTCGCCGCCGCGCTGCGGTCAAAATACTTACATATTATCTTAACGGCCGGACTACGATACCTGGTTGACAGACACGGCAGGGCCCGTCTCCACGAACCGCTGGATACGAGATTGCTGGACTCACGATAGACATTATACGTAAGTATGGCGTGGCGACGATGGAGTAGGTAAGTCTGACGTTGCGAACTCCGCGGAGGGTGGCGCGGTCACACCGGGCGCCGTTTGTCCCCCTCAGTGGAGTAGGGCGGGGGCGGGGGCGGGGGCAGCGCGCGCGGGACGGCGGCGGGGGGCGCGTGCCACAGCCCCGCGTACAGCAGCGAGCACAGCGCCGACCCGCCGAGCGGACCCAACCAGTACACCTGCACACGTACACGACCATCGTCAGGGACCTAATTGTATATTATAAAATCTACCGGAATTCCTCTCGGCCTGACATATGAAAGATCTTCACACTCCGACTATCTATCACGTGATACGATATCGTTAATTTGTGTTAATCGGAATCGTTTACGAAAAATGTTCGAAATCTATTGGTAGATGTCGAACGCTCCCAGCGATCTTTCGATAGGTTTGCCTAAGTTGTTATTTATTTACTCGAACGTGTAGTTGTCATGTCTACCGCGAAGTTTTTCATAAATGTGGGAAAGAGAGTTATCTTCATAGCCTGCACAAATTTGAGAACATATTGTCTACACGCAAACGTGACTTGTTCTCGGGTGCGTCCGTACGACATCAATCTCTCGACTGGAGAAATGCGACATTCGGTGTAGACAAAGAGATTCCCGAATTTGTGATGCTCCGCGTGCTAATTAAAAAATAATGAGGAAGTATTTAAAAAAACCATTAGTTCCCAAAAACAAACTAGATGTCGCTACGGTACTGTCTTGATTTCTCCATGACAACCCTTCCGGTTTTCTTTCATGTATAAAAAGTACATTAATTTTCAAAACTCAACAAACAACTCATATTCTATTTGTACTCTTTCGTATTGATATCTAAGTTTCGAACTTTACAAATTTCAGTGTTTGAATGTTAGTTAAAAGGAACTTAAATGACTATTTTTGGTCCATTTGTGTCCTGCAAAAATCAACTTTTGCTAGAGTCGCCATCTAGTCGAGGTGCTTTATTAGTGCTTTCTTTCTTTTTAAATTCCTCATTGAAAATCAGTCGTACGACGCCCCCTGCTGAGAATAGGCTTCCCCATAGATCTCCAAGACTATTGGTCCTGTGTTGCCCGCATCCAGCATATTATTAATGATAAAATTATTTAAATGAACCTAATGCTAGATAATCTGTGATGGGTTCGGTGCTTAGGTGTTGGTTGGTAAATGTAACGGCTGACTGGGCTCAATAAGTTAGATGGTGTAAATAAAAAAAACATTTTTAAGGTTTCTTCTAATTATATCGCTTATTTAACACATAGAATTTATATACGATATTCACTTTAAACATATTTGATTTTAACAGATTAATTACATATTTTTTAAATAAAATCTAATGTTATTTATTATATGTACTGGTAGAAGAATTTCTACGAACTAACATTAAGAAAGAGCTTATCGCGTTACTCAAAATTTCAAATTATAAGAAGCGAATAATAAAAAAAAATATATGTTTAAGATCAAAGAAAAAAACCTAAGACAAAACGGTGTGGTACGACGCACCGTTACAAGTCTCATTTCAGATGTGTAGATAGATAAATAGACAGCACATTTTGAATAAACATTTGATTTAGTTTGTGCCCTTGTGAGATCAATAAATGTTTCTTCTTCTTCTATATAGTCACTATATTACAGTAGTGTAGAGAGTTTGTGTTATTTTACCCAATGGTGTGTGAAATCTGTCGCCCAGAGTGCTGGTCCGAAACTGCGGGCGGGGTTGATGCTGGCGCCCGTCAGCCTGCCCTGTACACGATCACACGATTAATCGCAGACAAGTTTTTGGACGCTAACGATTTCAGAGTAAGCAATTATGTCACCTTAAATTGAATCTATGAATTGTTAGTACACAATTTTATTACCTATTTTATCAATATTTCATTAACAGTGTGAAAGAAAACACAGTGCTTACAGTCAACAGCGTGAGTACTGTGACGATGGTGCCGATGCGGAGCGGCCACGAGTCCGTGAGCAGCCGGTTCCGCGGGTCCCACGAGGCGCAGTTGGCGAGCGCGAGCAGCCCGCCCAGCAGCGCCTCTATGCACACCGCCTGCGCACACAACGCCACACTAAGTCTGCGCTCCTCCCCCACCGGTGGCATCACACAGGTGACATAAATTTTATGAAAAACGAAACGATATTACAGTTTTGTTTCTATAACAAAACAAAGATTGCTTTTTACTAAATATCACCAAAATATTTAGACGACATGTTTATATCAGCGAAAAATCAAAATGATTATTTCGTATTTTGTATTCATTCAAATTTTTATGTTCAACGGGTATGTATATTTTTTTATGTAAGTAGATTTTTTCGATAATTGTAAACCAATTTCAAAAACAACTGACCAAATCTTTCTTCTTTATTATTGTTCGGAAAAAAATATGTCGAGTATTTACTTTACAATAACAATTCAAGGTTAGTATTATTTCTCCCCTTTTTAAAGTTTGAAGTCGGTTCTTATTTTGAATTACAGCTTTTTTGAAAATTAGTTCTTTTTAGCTATCCCACTATAGGTAATGTTATAAATGTGCAAGTTTCTTTGTTTGGATGTTAGTCCGTTAATCACGCCGAAGCTATTGAACAGATTTTGATGAAATTTGGTGTACAGATAGGGTATTAGCCGACTTAGACAATAGGATACTTATTATCCCACTAAAAATTTCGCTAGGGACCACGCGGGTGTACCCCCCCCCCCCCCCCCCCCCCCTGGAATGGATCCGAGTATACCCATGGTGAATATAAAAACTTATACATATTGTATATATATTTTTAAATAATTTACTACAGATTTACCATTTATTCGAGTGGTATAGAACACGACACAACCGCCGATAAACTTTGACTCTGTAAGATCACGACGTGTTTTTCATTGTTATCAATAATACTAAAATTTAGTATCTTGTCCAGTAAACACACACACACACACACCAGTACCAGTAACTACCTACTGCACCATATTCTTTATCTCGAAAATTGAATGATGAATCCATTCACAATATTATACCCACAGAAAACGATTATTAGCAAATTTTGGGCACTCTTCGATGAGATGTTTTATAATTTGTGTGGAAGTGTCTTCGCACGTATTAATAGTAGGTATAGAATTTTTTAACAATTTTTATGCTGACAAACTGAGCACATGATCTGATAATAAAACCTAAGGATTGGTAAACAATGATACAATCAATATGTTTTTCATATGTCAGTTTGGTGACGTGAATAACACCTAGATCTCGGATTTCATTGACTTTCTTAAGTTCAGTCCCGTTGAGCATTTATTGGAAATTGGTAATTAGTTTTTTAAAGTAAACGAAATATGTACTATAGCATTTGGAGAGATCAACAGAAATATTATAATACAATGACCCAAGCAAAGACCCTCGAGCTACACTGGAGGATATCGTATACCAGTTCGAAGTGTACCCGTTTAATGCTACAGCTTGTGTTCGGTTTTGTATATATGAAGAAAACCATATATATAAATTACTATGGATGCGAAGAGCTTTTTTTGCTGTAATCAGTAAAAACCGAGTCAACCTGACCGATAGACTCCATACACGTTACGTAATCGGTTAAAGATAACAAATTTGTTGTTGATCAACGATTTTTGAGAAGTGAATGTTGTTCCGGAATGACAATACGCGATAAAGAGTTGTATACTTGGGTATAAACTATACGCTCTAGGATCTTTGAGAACAGGCATCATTTTGAAATATTAATAATTATTAACAATATTTTTGTCACCACTTTTATGGATAGGGGTAATAAATGCAGTTTTCCATACAGTGGGGACAAATCCCTCCGTTACGGTTCGCTGAAATAGTATTGTGAGGGATTCTGTTAATTCTTTGACATGGTTTATAATCAGGACGGGCGGTAGGCCATCGGGCCTGGCAGTTTCTGAGTCGTTAGTTCAGTTCAGTTCAGTTGAGTTATATGCTGGATTTTGTTACATTGGTTAGGGTACATAGAAGCACAAGTTTTATTTAACAGTGATGTAGAACTGTCAGTGAGCCCACTAGAGTTAGATGAGGTAAATGTTGACTGGAAGTAGGACGCGAACAGATTGCACACATCATTTCCAAACTTTATCTTCCGATGATAAATTTAAGGGCCGAAAGTTCGATCCTTTTTTGTGGGCTTTTATGTAAGACCAGAATACTTTAGGATTATCTACAATTGAGTCCTCATTGTTTGTATATAGGTACTGTGACATTGCTGTTCTAATAATTAGGCACGTTTTCTCAATAAAAAAAATTTATCGTAATCATCTTTATTATCTTATATACGATATTTGTTAAGGAATTTACGTTTCTCTTTTAGTACAATGAAATGTAGAAGGAGCAATGGTTTTTGATAGTATCTACTTTTCTCTTATCGAATATGTCAATCATAAAAATATGTCACAGCACTATCTGATGAATTAAGGAAGTATCAGTGGGAGGCTGGAAGACTTTTAACTAAAGGTAAGCTGATGACACAACTTCTCGCTCGAACAAGAGAAGATATGGAGGACTTGTTGGAAAATTTAGAGAGAATGAGCCTCTCGTTCGAACTTTCGATCAATAGGGACAAAACCAAAATGATGACGATGACCGAGTTGAACTGATTCAACCTGCTATCACCCAGATTGGCAACTGTGTAGTTGTTCTATGTTATGTCAAACGGTTCAACGATCACGAACACTGGGGAGCAACATCACTAAAGCCACGATAGTTCGCCTGATGAGAACCTTAGACTTCCCAATATTGACAATAGCTCGAAAACATGCACGATCTGCCAGGAGGAGTGACGTAAAATCGATGCCAACAAAATATGGTGCTGGCGACGGCTACTAAGGATTCTTTGGAGTGAGTCTTGGACCAATGATTCGATTTTGGAAGAATTGCAAATCTTTGGACACGTTATTCGAAATCAAAACTCCATGGAACGGGTCATTCATTGTTCTAGGACGAGTAGAAGGCAAGCGGTCGCGCGGTCGATCACCTACTCGTTGGACTGACATCATAATGATTTCGATAAAACCTCCTTGGTCCAATGTTGTCGTAACGCCGTAGATCGCAACAAGTGGAGGCGCATCGCCAAGCAAGGCAGCTTTATCCAAATCAGAGACATCATCATGAAACCACGACCATTGTGTCGAGAGTGAACGATTAAAGAGAATACCTACTGTTCTCATGTGTTCTCATGGGTTTATTATTTCTTTTTTTTCTTAAGTGACCAAGCTACATAACGAATGTTAGAATTTTGGTACTGTCCCTTTTCACGGTTACCGTGGCTGACCTTGTATAGCGGTAGTCCGTCAGCAGGGCGCGTGACGCAGAGTGCAGCGGTGCTAGTGAGGTTGTGAGCCGGCGCGGTGAGTGCGGTGAGTGCGGAGGGCGCGACGAGTGCGGTGAGTGCGGGCGCCGCGGCCGCGCCCAGCAGCTGCGCCGCCGCGTACGCCGCCCCCACCCGCGCCGTGATGCGCCCGCGCAACACCGCCGCCAGCGTCACCGTCGGGTTCATCATGGCGCCGCACAAGTGGTCGAAGCACTGCAATCACGATACAACTTTGCGTTACAACGCGGTATAACTCTATATACTCGTAGATTTTTATATAGTGAGCCGATCAGAATATTTTTTATGATCGGTTCTGTAAATGTAGCATAGAAACATTCGATCTATGATGTGTTGCTTTCTCGAGAACGGGATATTGTAATTGTTAGAGTACAATAAAAATAAAAAAGCTGTATATTAATATTCCAGTGTCCCGTCTCGGAGTGTATCACCTGGACGAGAAGTGTGACGATGAGTCCGGATGTGATAGACGCGTGGAGCGGCGACGCGTCGGGCGCGGCGCACGGCGCGAGGCAGCTGAGGGCCACCAGCAGCGCCGTGGCCACCAGCTCGGCCGCCGTCGCCGCCCACAGCGGCACCGTACCATCACTGTTGCCGCTGCCGCCCGCGGCATAATCGCCCCGCACGCACTTGGTGCAGTTCAGCAGACCTGAAATTCAAGTTCAATAAATAGTTTCCAGGATCAATTAACTCAATCGATATATTTAAAACATTCGTTTGTTATCGGTCATTATTAGATGTTATTATTGGCTACAAAGTAGGCACTTCTCACTTAACTGTGAACCACATGGAAAAGACAAATTTTGTCACTTCGAATTTTTGTATTGTGGTGATTTTGTAAATATGTTTTGATCTGATTAACGCAAACGTGGTTTGCATTGGTTCATTTTTATTTAGAATTATTATTTTCTCAAGTCTTTTGAAGTCAACGTCTTATTAGCTTACAACGATATAAATATTGTCATCACTAAAGCAACATCAATATGGTTTATATAAAGTATGTTGATTTCGCAATGCTGCGGTCGTGCCTTACTTTCAACTGATGAATAAAAATCTTCACCAGTCCTACAATGACAATAGTAGGTAGGTAATCTAAGATAATTCGAGTTTTGTCCTCACTTTTTTTAAATAGTCCCATAACTATAAAGGTATATAAAAAACCCATAACCGCTTCTTTCCAAAACTACAACTGAAAAAATCCTTATTAATACAATTTTGCAAACGAATGTGAAGGGGACAAGAAAAAATTAACCAGGATGAACCCTAACCAAACAATACATTCTAACAATAGTAATGGATCATAAGTTTTAGGGCAGTGTTACTCATTCGTTAGGTCGGGACCCGGTACAAGGCCATCAAAATAAAATACCGGGTTGCACATCTGCGCTTTGTTTAAAAAACATATATATATAATTAATAGTTTATGATCCTATATAATATTGATAATCTAAACATTATAACGTACCTAGAATCGATGGCCGCTTATATTTTGTTTTAAAATTGCAGCCGTATGTAAAATCTACCCACCTACACAGAAATTTTAAAAATGATTTACTTTTATTAAATTTAACTTTCGTCATTTTCCATGAACTCGGATTCTTTATTATGAAATAAGTAGCAGCTCCATACTTCACACTAAATTATTGTGACTAAATAAACGGTACCAAACATGTTATTATTAAATATATTATTAATAATTAAGCGAGTCACGTTAGGGGCAGCGTGAAAAGCAGAATAATGTTTGGGAAACATTGCTTTACGTAATAGATTGATAACGACAATAACTTTATTTATACATATAGTAAACTATAAATATTAAGTACCTAAATCGTTTTTACATACACACACACACGGATCACACACAGGCACTATTAAGCTATGCCATTAAGTTACATATGTAAATTGCTCATACGCCTTCTGTTTTATTTCGACGACAAGTTATTAGTTTTAAGGTAGGTTACACTAAACCACTTAACACTGAGTATTATTATGTTTTAAACCCTAGATGACCTCACGCCCGCCCAACAACTGGTAATGTAGTGCTTATTTCGGCAATTTATTTTTAAACGACCTTAAAGTCCAAAAAGAGGACATATGTATGTTTTTTTATGTAGGTATGTTCACCGATATTTCCTCCAATTGTTTATTGATTTACAAAATTCTTCCACTGTGTTGAATATTTTTATTTATATGTACAATATATTTAATATTTTTAGTGTTACCTGTTAGATAAAAATATTAGATTCAAAATTGAATAAATATAGAAAATAATTAGAACAAATTTTCATCTTTATCAAAAGTTAAAAATTTTGTAAATATATTTCTTTCGGCTGTTTGGGTTGATTGCCTGAACATTGGTGAGAATGCGTTCTGTAGTAGTGAAAGAGTAACAAATTCGTCAGTCCTGTTGGGTCGTGGGTTATTCAGTGGTTAGAACAGTCGCTCAAATTGCTAAAGGTCTTGGGTTCGAATCCCATCTCAGAGTACAAAATGGATTTTTAAGCATTTTTCATTAAGAATATCAATATCACTAAAAGCATGAAATAAAAAAAAAAACAAAAATAAAAGCGACTTCAAGCTTCAAAATAGTAATAATAATATTTATCTCAAAAGCGACTTATTTAAGAAAATGCTATAGAAGTCGGGAAACCTACAGTAGACCTCCGTCCTACTTCAATAGCATTTTCTTGATTAAGTCGCTTTTGAGATAAGTATTGTTTATGGCTTTTTTAATGCTTGAAGTGGGTTATATTATTTTTTAAGATTTTTATTTTTAATATCAACCAAAGTTGTTTTCAAACATGATGAATATTTGATTTGCTAAGTACCTACATATTACCGGTTGTGGGACGTAAGAAGCTGACAAATATTAGAAGTAATTAGTCTTATATAATGAATAATATGTAATAAGTACGTAATCGTGTCATAAAATTATATTTCGCGTAATATTTGCTCTGTAAGCAATGAATAAAAATCTAGTATATACAAATGATTTTTAAATGTTCGCACGTTATCTCGAGCAAAACTATTTAACGTTATCATGCTAAGTAAACTAGGCTTGATATGACTCTCAGAGTCTCCTAAAGAATTTACTATATTTGAAATGTGTGCTATCTCCTGTCAAATAATAACGCGATGAAACTGAATCATTTTTGAAGAAGCTGATAACTGGTGATGTATAGTGGATCACGTACGACAAGAATGTGCGAAAAAAGTCATGGTCAAAGGTCGGTCAGGCTTCACAGACTGTGGGAAATCCCGGGTTAACTCGCAACAAGGTGATACTGTGTGTGTGGTGAGATTGGAAGGGCATTGATATGAGCTGTTACTGCCAGGCATGACCGTCGATTCTGAACTCTACTGCGAACAACTCATAAACATGTTTTGCCACTCAGCAAAAATTAAGAAAGTTTGGCTAGGAGGTGTCAATTCAACTGCCGTATAATCCTGACCTTGCATCTTCAGAATTCCACCTGTTTCGGTCTCTTCAGAATTATTTAAGCAATATCAGGTTAACATCACGCGAGTCCATCACAACAAGAAGACAAAAAGCTATTGAACAAAATGGTACCTACATACTTTAATTAAATGTAAATAAACTTTATTAAAAAAGTTTTGAATTTTCATATAAAATGTGATGAAACTTTTCCCCCAACCTATTATTATAAAGAGGAATTTTGTTTATTTGCTCGACATATTTTTTTCAATGAATAAACAAAATCTCCTTTCAGTAAGTATATTGAATATTTTTTTATTTAGATAGATATTGAATTTTAAGTGAAAGCATGATAAAAACTTAAAAAAATAGAACCGTCTTCAAACTTAAAAAAAAAAATTATAAATAAACTTATCTTAAAGCGATTTATTCAAGAAAATGCTACTGAAGTCGAGCGCCTATAATTAAATTAATAATCTACAGAAAACTTCCGCCCCAAATCAATAACATTTTCTTGAATAAGTCGCTTAGGAGATAAGTCTTAAACACTGCGGACTGTAGATATAAGCGTAAATAAAGACACGTAAGGGTATATAATCTCAAAAATATATTAGAATACACATAAGCTCTCAAAAACAAAGAACACAACTTCGCTCTCATATAAAAGTAAATCTATAAATAACGTTGCCTTCAGCAACAATCCTCCCCGGTTCCAGCTAATGGGCAACCGCACCAGCTTTCTTGTCGCTCATCGTAAAATTCCATCATCAGTCGGAACCTCGACGGCGCGCCAGGATAAACTGTGGATACTCTGCCTTTAAGCCAGCTACCTCGGGGAAGGTTGTTGTCTATAATTAGAACTAGGTCTCCTAGATTTAATAGATTTTAAGGTGTAATAGATCTTGATCTCGAGTTAAGCTGGGGAGAAAGGTATTCTTTCAGCCAACGTGCCCAGAAATTATCGGTAAATTCTCTGTCCGAAAATTCCATTTCTAAAGGACGTTCTCCTGAAGACGTACCAAGAAGAAGATGCATAGGTGTTAATGCTTAATTATTTAGAGCTGGTCCATATAGTTCTTGCAATAGAAGCGCCTACGAAAGCGATTCCATTATCCGACAATATCGCTACTGGTGTTCCTTTTCTAACTATAAAACGGTGAAGGCTCATCACTGCCGAGTCAGGCTGCGCACCTATTGGAGATGACTATCACGTGTCGTAAGGCACAATAAAGCTGTAGAGAGCACAATAAAGCTTTTTAATACGTCGTCCAACAGACACCAAAAAGGGTTCAAAATTATCAAAGGCCACATAGGAAAATGGCCTTTGCTGGTGTAGGTACTGTAACGTCCGAGCACATTACTATAGGTAGGGTTTACTCTTCGGACGGTTTATGGTCAACTGCTGGCCGTTAATATTTTAAATTATTACTTTTTCTTATTCGAATTCGCGTGTTCGTGTTTTGCTGGTGAATAGTCTTTTTTTTCTGATCGAGACCAGCTTAGGGTAAGCATCGTAGTATAATTATTGTAAGTGATTAAATGTAATTCTTATCAGAAATAAATCAAGACTAAGGAGTTCTACCAGTTTTTTCATTGCGCCACCACTGCGCCACCCACCTCCACCATTAGACTAAGTTGCCATAAGTCGCCACAGTACTAACCTTATTTGCGGTAGAAGTCCAATACATAGGTGGGGTAAATGGAACAGCTTTCCTTATCCAGCAAATCTGAGAGGAATTAATTACTACTCTAACTGTAGACCTTAGTTTTAAAATCCAATACCTTTGTCGTATGTATATTAGTAACTGTGTCATGTAGGGCTTTTAGTGGTAATGGAGAACCAGTAGTCGTACAGTATGATTCTTACCAACTGATAAAATAGGACTTTTTACTTCTCTACTATAATTTAATGTAGCGTCGATTCTCCCGTGAAGTCGCAAAAGTCCTTTCTCTCTCCAAGCATAACAGAGTTATTTCCGTCTTTTTTTCCCCGACGTATCGGCAACCGGGGTTAAAAAAATTTTTTTTTTTCAATTCATGATTTTTAAAAATCCTTCAGATTTTTTCAATTTAAGATTAGCAATCGAAACAAAATTAAGTATGACTTTATCAAGTTTACTACCACGGTTCATGAGATACAGCCTGGTGACAGACGAACGGACAGACAGCGCAGTCTTAGTAATAGACTTCCCGTTTTACCATTTGGGTACGGAATCCTAAAAATACATAGCCATCGAACAAACTAACATCAGCTGGCAGCGCGACTTGCTAGCAAAATGAAACTAGAGCTACGGTGGCGGAGGAACTTGAGTCCGTAGTGAACTTTGTAGTGGCGTAATTGTAGATTTGGCTATTATGGGGCGCATACGGAATTTTCGATCAAGAAGCTTGAGGAAGAGAAACTTGAATGTTTAGATATTTAAGTTTGTTGATTTTAGACGTACATAAGAACATTAGTGAGAATACAATTCTTAGATCGCAAATTATAAAGTCAACAAGATCTTGAGGTTCATCGGAACACCTATGAATGCAATGAAATAAAACTATACTTAAAAGTAATTTTTATTTCGTTGCAAAACAACGAATTTAATTAATAAATCTACGAAATCTTATCTTAATATTATGATATTTCCTAAAAATTTGCAATTTTTAAATATGTCAATAGATAGTAGGTAACTTAAGAAATTTTTGTTGTCACTATTTATAGTCTTCTCCTATTACTTAGGTACAACAGTTATAAAACATAATTCAATACTGGCGCCTAATCTCTATAATATACACATATAGGTTTAAATCGTCAGTATTGTTTTGCAGCCAAACCGTGAAATAGATCGATGTTGTATGCATTCCGGCATTTGTCACCTTTTCATTGTACGACTCGCCAAACGTGCGTTCCTTTATCACGCCTGTCATATCTGATGCTCTACCCATTATTTAATCCTCGTTGTTTTTAAGTATTTACTAATCCCACCAGCTTTGATGTAAGTATACAATTTTATTTTTAACTATATCTCCGTCTGGCCTGTTAATCCTTTTATTTTTTTTTTTGAAGATTGCATCAAGGAAGGTACAATCTGATTGCAATATAAATGTATGTGTGGTTCATGAAATTAATAAGTTGTAAAGTTGTGTTATTTATTATGTTATAAATGGACGCATATTATCTTTACAGCTCTCGATACAATACGTCGTGTGCACGTGGCCCAGCTCCCTGTTATAACCGCAATAAATCAGATTCACCAAAACATATTCAGATAACATCAATCACCCATAAAATGACTTATCTCAAGATGTTAAGATATAAAACACTGATTTGTAATCGCAATCAGTGATAGCCGATGATTTTCTTACAACTCTACCCTTGAAAATGTACTACGTTTTAAGTATTGGTGCTTGACAGGATACATTATATAACTATACCGACAATCGAACGAGATGGTATCTGCTTAATTATGACGTCACGTGACGGTGACGATACAATAGTTATACAAGCAGTTCTTGTTTATGAGTTGCGTGACGAGATATCACCTATGCATGGATGGCGTGTTTTTGCGAAGCTCAGTTTTTGTGTGTATTTTAATGTGAATCCCAAAATATGCAAGTAAAAAAACTCTATCATGAATACTAGTATAGGTGCGTGTATGTTAAATTTATAAACGTGATCCGAAGATATTTTCCATTTATTTTAGTTTGGTTTGTGAACGCATATAAAATGCAGTATGATAAACTTTTTTAAAAATATAAGGTACTGGAGTTGAGCGTGATTATTTTAAATTAGTGTTTCCAGTTTCAGTCTTTATGGTTGAATTCCAGATGCAGCTCAGTCAATACTAAGCAATTGCACAGTTTTTCCAGACAGTTTTTTTCATTTAAAGTACAGTATAAACAGAAGTACACATGGTCCTTACAACTAGTATGATGATTATAAAAGTGCAATGAAGTGTTATTAATATATCACTCACAGACGCTGCCGCACCTTCTGTCTTCGTCCGATGCCATCGTCACTCTCACTCAATCTCACGTCACGATATTATGTTTGTTTTTTTTTTGTTACAATTTCTAATATCATTTGAGGCGCAGGTGGCTGAGCGCACGAAGTGTCAGCATTTTACCGATGCGAGACCGACACCTAGTTTTATAAGGCAGGTGTTATCGCGACAAGTACAGGCTGCTGTTTGCCCGCTCGCCGCCGCCGCCGCCGCCTCCGGATCGACTCATCATATTTGTTTTATTTTTTCTTGAGGAAAACTTGATACATATTTTCATGAGATTTAATGATGCGACGCACACTTTAATGTATGATATTAACGGTGGTAACATATATTTAATACTTTTCTTGTCTTATAATAATTATCTACACGAGGTCTTCCATTCGAAAATATCTTTAATTCCGAATTACCCAAATACTACTCAGTCACAAGAAATAATTGACAATGTAGAACAAGCTACCATATGCTATTTATAAAATTTTGAAATGCAAATACATTGACTCTTGGGGTCTAATTTTCACACTTGTCGTGTCAGTCTGTATGAATGATTGATGTCATCTGACTGACGCGTGCAATAAGTTAGTAGTCTTGGGATGGTACGAATATCGTAAAAGTTCAGTAATATATTTATAGCACACATATATACATAAGGAGTATACACACGGCTGCACGTCAGGTTACCATATAACGCCAAAATTCTACAATAGATTTTGAGCTCTACATTCTATTTATTAAGGTTTAAAATTGTGACCTCTTGGAATCTTAGATTATAAATTAAATTTATAAATTATAGTAGAAACGTATAAAGGCTGATGATGAAGCTTGGAACGTTACCAATGAGTAAGTGCAATGTGATGTAGTTGTAGGTTGTAATTAGGTAGAGCTCTAGCAGAGAGGGTTGAAGTTTTTTGTTTCCTTTATAATAACCCTATTACAAGATCAAGACTGAGTTCTGATTTATTACGTAGTGCTTAAGAAAATGTAATTGCCTTTTGTATTGTAATTTTTTCATATATTTCCATACGATAGTCTTATTCGTATGTACCTATACAAAAATATTATATTTCATGCGTATATTATTATTTTTATTAGAGCCATTATAAATCATGAAATGATTTGAAGATAATAACGTAATTATCACATAATAATGTTCAATAAAAATTGTAATGAGTTTATCATTTTTCAGAAAATACAACACGATTAATCCGTTAAAATATATTGCATGCTATATGTTATGTATATATTTAATCTAGTTAATAATATAATAGTAATACATACACTATGAGTATATATATTACCTCCTACCTACTGATCACTCACCCGATTAAATTATTGAAATCAATAGCTTAAGGTTATACGATTTTCAGTACGTGGTGTTTCTTATTTTATTTTAATTGAAGAGTTATAAATTATATTTCAGTAGTTAATTACTTATATTATATGAAATAGTGCACGTGGTACTCTCAAAAACGCAACAATTGTTTGTTAATCATAATTATACAGTTAATTTAATGCAGATAAGATAAATATTCATAGGATTGTTGATAAAATGATAAGTAATAGGAAGTGTTCGTCGTGCATCATCCGTTGGTCGCCGATGTGTTTGTTGATGACGGCGTCTACTTTCATATCTTTTAGTAATTTAAATATTTTTTAATGGGATTTCACCACGTGCTTTAGGTATTTTGTGTGAGTAGGTACTCTTGCAAGCGACATAACCATTTCGTCGCGTCATATAAAATAAATAAATTAATCTGGAAGTGCTTAAGTATTTCGATTATTTTTCGAGATTAGCTGGATCAAATGGCAATTTTATTATTATTATTAACTATAATTAGGTACATGTGCGTGCTGGGGGGGGGGGACAGGATGTTGTGTTGATAAAATATACCTATGAGTACCCTGGTTGATACGCGTGCAGTTTATATGGCGGCATGATTTTCTTCAGACGTCTATAATGATTTGTCAGCTCAATCACATAAAAAATTGAATGACTTTCTTCACGAATTGCGTTGATAAAATCCATTCGGTAGTTTTGAGTGCACACACGCGGCGGAGCGACTTTGTGTTATAATATGTGCTGATAATATACTGGTAGCTTAAATTGTAATTACTCTAATTATCCTTCTTATCAAAAAACTAATCTAAAGATGATTATTAGAACATTATTGCTTTATTAGGTACTTAAGCAAAATGTTTTCTGGGATTACAGTCAGGCCAGTATTCGTTCAAAATTCATGTTTGTGCGTTTTAAGTTGTACTTACCTATGCATCTAACAAAATTTCACATAAGCTTAAATTTTTCATAAACAATAGATACTTTATCTTAGGTATATTTATGATTTTTCTTTTAGTTACGATAGAAAATTCTTATAACAAAAACAAACTTAAAACATAGATTAGAAAGATAAACACCAAGTTGCACAAAGGTCTATTAAGATTTAATTACAGTTCTAAATTAGAAAATTTGCAATGTCGCTGTAAACTGTAATAATAATTTTAATGGACATTTGTGCAACTGGGTCTTATTGAACTAAACATTTGTCAAACAATAGGTGTTTTACGCAATAGACTTATGTGCATAAAATATACCAAAAAATATAAAATGTCTCATATATTTTTTAAATAAATCAAATTATAAGCTCATCTTTTAACAATCAAACAGTTTTCTCTCTTTCGTTATTTCGAAATTTGTGTTAAAATTATTCTTGCCGTGAATGCAGAACTGAATCGGACGGGTAAAGAAATGAAATTAATTTACATTATATTATTATCAGTATTTTTTGTAGAAGGGCAGTAGCCCTACTACAAAAAATTTACCCTTTTGGTCTGTATTTTTGTCTGAAACTCACAGAAAAATACCCTTTTGGTCTGTATTTTTGTCTGAAAACTCACATGTAAAAGAATTTTATATCACAAATACATTAATTTATAATAAAAGTTTAAGTATAAGTACCTAAAAAACGAGTATGTGTACGCGTATAGGCGCGTTCGTAAAATGAAGATTTATTTTATTAGTTTTCGATGCTGAAAATATAGTACAATACTAAATAATATAGTACGGTTGGCAACCCTACTAACAACACTCACACTATAATTCAATAGGAAGGGAAAACTAGGAAAACTTAAACCGGAAAAGTGAAAAAGAATGTTAAATTGTCGATTTGTTACAATATTTCAGAATACGCATTTTCCAATTTTTTTTCGTGGTTTTAATAATAGGGGTTAAAGTATGAATTTGCCGATTTGTACTGGAAATTTAAATTGATTATTTTTTAATATGTACCATTATTATCTATACATTGCTGCCATTTAATAGGAAGGTCATTAATGCCTTTGCGATGCTTAGAACTCTGAGGATCTAGACTGCACAAACTGTGTGCAAGCATTTTGTACTGCCTCCTGGGAAGAAAATTTCTTGTCACGTAGATAATTGTCCAAATCACGAAAAAAATGGTAGTCCGCGTTGTCATGGAGCAATATGAAATGGTGAAGGTCTATTCATAAGTCGGGACTGTTTTACTACTAGTTTTGCCAACATTGTTCGGAGTTCGGCACAATAGACATCTGCCGTTATTGCTTGACCAGATCGGAGATAACTATAGTGAATAACACCATGCTGAGACCACCTAACAGTTACTATTACCTTTTTATTGGTAAGTTTTGCTTTAGGACACTGTTTTGGCGTTTGACCTGGGGACAGCCATTGTATTTTTCTTTTACGGGTATCATAAAAAATCCACTTTTCCTTCATTTCTGTATCGATTCAACAAGACAACAAAGACAAAACAAGACAAGGCACCCATTTTTCGTTTTTTTTTTATTTTATTGATTTGACGCAAATGAGTCAATATTATGGGTAAGGTAACGTTAAACCACGCCACTAATTCCACCGTCTTTCTTAATTCATCGTTATTCACCTGTGTGGGCGGTCTTCCTCGTGGCTCGTTCTTCAAGTCATTCAAGTTTCCATCACAAAAGCGTTTAAACCAAAATCACACGATGCGTTCATTAGCAGACCCCTTTCCAAACGCTACATTGATATTTATTTATTTTATTTTCAAAGGTGAATCAACAGTTACATTAAATTAAATAAAAAAAAAAAAACAATAATAAGAAACAGAACCAATTATAGACTCATACATATAGATACAAACTATAATAAGGACACAAACTAATGTTACCACTATAATAATCAAACAAATACATATATTTAAATAATAAAAGAAAAAAAAAACGTATTAAAAAAGTCTTCGCTCAAGTAAACAGATTCACAAGAATTTGTCTTGTCGAGTTACAGCTTGAACAAAATAGGTCTATATCCACCTTATTACACAAATCATTGAAGCATTTGCCTGCACGGAGTAAAAATGTAATTTTGCCTATTATATTATATTATTATATTATATTATTTATACTATTTGAAATGGATATATGAATAGGCCTAAAATAACGAAGATTCCTTCCTGGTACATTAAAGGTCAATAATGAAAGAAGCTCGGGGCAATGAATAGAGTTAGAGACAATTTTCATTAAAAATATAATGTCAGCTATCATTCGACGGTTTTCCAGGGTTAAAAATTGATGCTTTTTACATAATTCGATATATTCACTGATGGACACGTTGCAAAATAAGCTGTTGAAGCGTGTAATCATATGCAATCATTCTCTTCTTCCTAATGAAAGTCATGACTGTACATTTAGATGGATTCAGATCCAACATATTCTGACTACAGTAAACTACGAGTCTGTTTAAATCGTATTGGAGTGACTTAGGAAAAAATGTTGGACGATTCAAAAGTACTTTTAAGAAATCTATTTGAATAAAGATTATTTTGACTTTGCCTATGACTTTAGCATCGTTAAGATCGTGTATTTTAGCATATATCTTCATATCGTCAGCAAAACAGAGTACACTCGACGTACGCAAACACGCATCAATGTCATTGACGAAGATAATGAACAGCAAAGAACCGACCAGCGAGCTTTGCTGAACGCCACTAGGAATCGATACCCAGCTCCAGATGTAGTAGTAGGATTACAACTACTGCCTGACAACGATTGTCAACATACGAGGCAAACCATCGGAATAGATCACCGGGAATACCAATCAGCTTAAGTTTATGCTTAACTTAAACCTAAAGCTTTGCTGTAGTCAGTGTAAATAACATCCACTCGACTACCCTCGTCCATTGCTCTTGTAAGAAAATTATTTAATAACACTAAATTGGATATAGTGGAGCGCGCTTTAAGAAAGCCATGTTGCGACGGACTAAAATTATGAAAAAGTGAATGGTATACCCGATCGTAGTCTATCTTTTCTAGTACTTTAGCCAATATACATAATTTAGAGATCGGTCTATAGTTCGAAACCTCTGATTTGGAGCCCTTTTTATGAACAGGGGTAACAAATGCCTGTTTCAAAATTAATAGACGAAACGTAACTTGAACGTAACCGGTAACAAAATTAATAGACGGAACGTAACTTGAAGTAAGAGATTGTTTAAATAAAACCGTTACAGGCCTGGAGAGCGACCGCGCACAATTAATAAGAAATTTTGATGGTAAATTATTGGGGCACGTAGATTTATGAGGATTTAGATTTTTAAGTAATTTATGTACCTCGTCTATTGTAACCTTCACAAAAGAAATGTCACAAGCATTATAAGTAGACTCAGCAAGTAATTCTATGGATAAGGATAGGTCATTGTTACTAATTATAGTTATAATAACCTATCCTATCCTCTAAGTGAAGAAAAGACGACTTGAAAAATTCTGAAAAGCATTACATATGGATTCTCCCGTGTTATAATCAAGGTTTAGGTATTTGAGATTTGAAGGAATTTGCGACCTCCCAGATTTAGATTTCATATGAGCCCAGAATTGTTTTGGATTTTTCACCATTGAAGCCTCGATAGACTGCAAATAATTTTTATAAGAAGCAGATTCTAATAATTTAAAATTATCTCTAAGTAAACTATAGGAACTCTGATCCGAGACATTCGCGATATAATGAATACAAAATATCGATGTATCGATACTTTTTCTGCAAGCCTACTGTATTCCTGGTACTCGAGAACCCGTGTTCCTGATAGTGTACTGTAATACCTAGTATTTAAATTTGCGCCAATATTTATATTTTTCTTAAAGCAGCTTTTTTAACGGCGCCGATGGTATACGGCGCCGGGTAAGTCGTGCTTTTACTAATTTACTAGGTATAAATCTATCAATGAGCGTATATATAGTTTTATAAAAAAATTCAATTGATTTTTCCAAGTTCAAAGATGTGAACTCAGCCTACCACTCAATAGCATCAATTGAATTATTAATTGACATATAGTCATCACGATCAAATAAGAATTTAGTTCTCGGTGCAAAATTCAATGTTTCA
Source organism: Diatraea saccharalis (assembly GCA_918026875.4). Classification (NCBI taxonomy): domain Eukaryota; kingdom Metazoa; phylum Arthropoda; class Insecta; order Lepidoptera; family Crambidae; genus Diatraea; species Diatraea saccharalis. The sequence continues at coordinate 21,242,356 of OU893342.1, read as the reverse complement.
AAATGCGAATTACAAATTCCGAGCTCAAATGCTCCGTGATGGTTATCAATAGGTACCAACGCATTACTGCTACAATATCTTACTTCGATTGTAATATTTGATAATACTTAATCAAGAATTCTACCAAACCCATTCAAATTCGCATTATATTGACGTAAATCCAATATATTAATTTCATGATGATATTGCGGGCTGTTGCTGCCGCGTTACTTCCGCGTCGGAACTCGTATTAAAAAATCAACAGTAACCATCTTTCTTGTCTGAATCGAATAACGAAAACAAATGAAAGTCGATATTCAAATATTTCACATTTTTTGAAAGAAGAATATCATCGGCATGCCACGCTTCGGCATGAATGGGCCGGCTCGACCGGAGTGATACCACGGCCTCGCAGAAAACCGACGTGAAGCAACGCTTGCGTTGTGTTTCGTCGTGTGAGTAAGGGTACCGGAGGCCCAACCCCTCCTTATTCCCTTCCCTCTACCCCTCAACCATTCCCTCCAAGGCCGGCAGCGCGCTTGTAGCCCCTCTGGTGTTGCGCTTGTAGCCCCTCATGGACACCTGAGCGACGATAATCACTTACCATCAGGTGATCCGTCTGCTCGTCTGCCCCTATCCCATAAAAAAAAAGAAACCATCTGAAAAAAGTTTCTTTCGAAAATCCTTAAACAATGAAGATTCTATGTCAATTCAAGGAACCTATTACGATAAAACGGCATTTCATACTTTAACTCCTAATATTCATGCATTGTATTAATTAATACTTACAGGTAAAATAAACTGTCTAACATTACCTCCTCTATATAAAGTGCTTCGAAAACCGACAACCCCGCTCAGTCCTCCTGCAGATGCACTGTTCTTGGTGCCAACACTGCTGTCTCTCGACTCGAATGTCAAACCCTCAACCGATATTACTATAAAATGAATATTTTCTAAAACTCGCCTTTTAAAATAAGAAATGTGATAATTGCTCAATTAATAAATAAATAAATAGTCTTTTTGATAGCAAAAGCACAATTCTTTGTGTACTTTTCGTAAATCATTTTGTAAATCTCTGCTAGCCTAATATATGTATTTGTACTTTGGTTACTGTAAAACTTGCTGAAGTCTTGCCATTTTTTACATTCGTTTACATCGATGTCAGTATATTATTCGCGTCTGAAGCGGTGCGAGCTTGATTAATTCGATATCTTGGCAGAAATGCATTAACACGTTATAGTCGATAAAATAATTAAACCCATGCAGGGTTACTAACTGATAATGTAAACTTTTCTTTTATGATAAACGTGTCAGATGATGATGCGTGATGCACAGACACACTGATGTCACCTGAATGACAACAATAAGTAGCTAGGTACTTAGTATTGTTTTGTTCAGAGCCCATCAATTATTCCTAATCCCCTGACTTTTTATTTTTATATTTAGTTGGAATTCTTATGTGATATTTAACTGGCTACCCTGTTGCACAGATAAGAAGTAAGTCGGCTAATATCATTATAAATTTATTATGAAGAAAGTAACGTTGGTCTTTATTTTTTTCGGAGTCAAAAATGAGGAAATCACTCCCAAAAGCCAAGTTAACATTACCAAAGTACTTGGTTGAAACTAAAAACCGGGTTCACGAAGCTAATATTGCCACATGTGAAATTACTTTCGTTATGGTGTGCATTGTGCAATCAACAGTATCTCATCTCTAACACACTGGCTCCGTTAACATGGAAGCGTAAAACTTGATGCGCGACACTAGTTTTGCTATGCGAGGTGAAGTTAGTCACGTGAAAGTAATTTTATTAAAAACATGCGTACACACTTACGACTTTTAGTGAAACTAGTGATATGGAACTACCTTCGTAATGTTGATTCAGCTTTATTATTAAGCTATCTAGTACTCTAATCGCTTTATAATATTTTATAGGTATTTTCGAAAGTTAAAGACTTCCTCGAACCTCGCGTCTAAAATTAGTGCATTGCACTGCATTTTGTCGTCGCAGCGTCATATAACAGGTATAGCGCGCGTGACCGGTGCTGGCGCGTGCGCGTGGAGCCATCAGAAGCGGCGCACGCCGCCTGCGAAATATATACTGGTCTGGTCCCCGTAGATATACGCAACAAAGTATATCCGCGTTATGTATCTTTCCTCGCAGGTATTTTAAAAATTTATAAAACTAGTGCGACATTCCTCCTAACTGTGAGTTCCGTTATATCCTACCATGCCCAACACAAAGTAAAGTAGTTTAAAGTATAAAACGGATATAGCTTCATGTATGGCAATTTATTTTGGACTGGTTCTAAAATGAGAGTATATTTTTTTTTCCTATGGCGCCAATATTATTGCGTTGTGCTCAAGCTGTCTCCTCTTTTCATGTTTGTTAAACCTCGTGCGAAACGTCTACATATTATGCTATTAATATGATCTTTAAAGTGGAGTCCCGACAGCGGAGGCCCTAAGACGGTGCGAGTACAATACCGGACTAATTCTTCTGCTCAAACAACAGCTAAGGAAGTAGCTTCTGAGGCTGGGATAGATCCATCATTTAAGCTAGTCCGACACCGGAAAAAAAAGCCATCATTTAAATATGAAGCTGCAGATGAAACACCAACAGATCCAGAAGAACTGTTTAAAATTAACGTCTTTTACCATATGATAGTACTATTGAAAATGCATTGGTTACACAGCTTGGATAATTATCCCAATACCATGGACATATACATAGTATTTTTTTTGTCTAATACAAAAATAATAACTGTTAAGTGTTTATTGGAAACAGCATGTGCAGATTTGCTTATTCTTTTAACCAATGGGGAAAATGTGACGTCTCTAGTCGCGTATCGGTTGAAGAACTTGTAACGGTGTGCCGTACCACCTTTTATTTTGTTCTAGGTTTCAGCATGCACACTTTTTGTCTCTGTTCTTCAACATCATTTCTATTTATTATTCACCTTTCGTAATTAGAGATTTTGACTAATCAAATATGCTTTTATGAATGTTAGTTCGTAAAATATCATCTGGTCTGAACATGTTATTGTAATCATATTTAAATATGAAATTTTATAATAATGAAGTTATTATAATTAAAATAGAAATTGTTAATCTAAAAGTACATCTTGAAATAACGTCCAAGTTTTTATATTAACGGAAACCCAAAAAGGGTTTTTTTAATAAAGTAAGGGTAAATAAAGAGCCTTAATTTATTACCATAAAATAAAATCAATTCTCAAGCTCAGTCAGCCTTTTCATTAATTCGCCTAAGCATCGAAACCGTCACAAACTTTGGAGCCAGAATCCATTACTAAAAAACTTCGAATCACAGAGCCACTAAAAGTTCTTCAAGTTATTAAAACAAATGATTGGCAGGATATTTTTCCGAATGACTGTACAGCGCTTTGGATTTTGCCGACTTCGTACCGCCTCGACACCACCTATCGGGTTCAATTATATATTAAATATATCCGGGCCAAATACATACAAAGTTTCAACCATAACGGTCCAGCTGTTTAAGAGAAGTTAGATGACAAACACATATATTATATAGGTATATGAAGATAACTGAATAAGATAACATTTTATTGCTTAAACTATCTTAACGATGTCATTGTTGTTATTTCTGTTACATAAATAATTATTGCTTTTTTTATGTGGCAGTCTTAAAAAAATAATATTGTATTTAAGGCAGTTAACAAATTCAAGAAACTTCATTTGAAGTCCGGCGGTTAAAAGCATGGTCAGCAAACCCCAGCCCTAATTCACATGTTTTTTTTATTTGTTAACGGTTTTTGTAGGTTTTAAGAATATTTGAAATTTTTCTGAAAGAATTCGGTCGAATTGATGCGTTGCTAAGTAACCACGTAGAAGGAACTTTTTATAAAGAGAGGGGCGCCACCATATAATCTTGCACCACCTAAAAATTAAGCTAGGACCGCCCCGATGTAACATAGACGCCCAAATCTTTAACCTCGGTCACTTGTCATATCTTCCCCATACCTTATAACTACGCATTTCGAAGTATTGAATTGTAATTTCTTTTTCGAGCTCCAAGCAACTATACATGTTTATATCTGTTTTCAGCTTCTCATAGTCTTCTAGATCTTTAATAGGATGATACAACTTTAGGCCGTCTGCATTGCAAACATTAAGTACTCCGCATATTTTCCTACAGTCCAAGGTAATTTATTATTAATATGAACTGCAGCGGTCTAAGATTGCTGCACCGAATCGCTGTTCATATCACAAAGAAATAAGAGGTGTGGCGTGAAGCCGACACTCGCTAACTTTAGAAGTAACATGTCATTTTGAACTAGATTAAAAGCTTTTTAAAATTAAAGTATGCAATGCAACGTCAACTTGTAATCCGCTGTCTACTGTAGGTCTGAGATCGGCCATATAAATAAGTGATAAGGTTACTGGCGGTGCGCCGAGGAAGTGACAAACGCACCTACGCTGTGACAACCGGTATTACTTATTATTTATTTTATTTCTGATCTCTATTATATTTTTATAGCGACTATAGTTTATAAAATATATATTAATGATTTGAAGTGTTTTTTGTTTTATTTTATTCAACACAATTTTCATAGACTTTCTTTGACTTATGTAATTAAATTTTCCATAAGAAGTTTCGTCCTTTAGCACTATACCTTGTAAATATACCTAAGAAAATAGATATACTAAAACCGAATAGATTTGGCTCCAAAACCGAATAATTCGACTGAATACGAATAGTAAAATAGATGCCGAATACGCTGAATACCGATTAGTAAACGAATTTTCGGCACATCTCTAATTATTATTACCTGTAGATGACAGCAACGTATCTCAATATATCAACGTATTCCGTCGGTTATATTACCCATTTTACTCAAAACCTGATCTAAAATATTATAATTACAATTTACCATAACGATATAGTAAGTGGAATTACAATATGTCTTAAAATATTAGTAATGATATGAAACAGTAACTGCCCTGCGATTCTGTCCCAGACCTAGTAGAAATTCTATTGATTCCATTTTTTGTATAAAAATACAAAACACGATTGATTGATGATACGTGTCAAAGCTATTCTATTCCTATGTCTTATTTTTTACAGAATCGCAGGGCTGATCTGCAAAATCTCCTTCTCCTGCTCCTCCTCTCTTACGTTTTGATAAAACACTTAAATAGGTTTACAACCTTTTTTTCGGTGCTTCTGCCAAACCAAATCCACTCACAAAATTTAATATACAGAGACCAATTTTCAGGTTGCCAAAGTTGATCGTATTTGCTCTGAGGTACACCCTAATAAAAGAAGCATAATCGTCTGTTTCATATTTGATTTTTTCGATTTTCACTTGAATATTTTTAACATATTTTTTCAAATTTTATGATATTGATATAACAATGTTATAAATTTAATATATGAATATTAAATATAATCTGAAATTGCTACTCATTTGAAACCACACATGGAGATTCATCAAGACTACGTATGATATTACAGAGAAATATGAGGGGCAATCGAGGACGAAAGTGGAAAATAGATAGTTCAGTTTCAGTTTTCATTTATTTTTAAATTTTACGTAATATAACAACGTATGTAAGTCCTGATAACTAATAAAAGTACCAATGTGATAGTTTTATTTAAACTAGCACAGTATGATATATGCCTTCTTTCTACCTACTGTTTTCTCTTGTTTATAATGACGAAGTATTAAAAAAAAAGAAACTAGTTCCTGAAATCAAACTAGATGTCGCTACGGTACTTTCTTCATTTCTCCATGATAATTCTTCCGGTTTTCTTTCATGTATAAAAGTAAATTAATTTTCAAAACAACTCATATTCTATTTGTACTTTTCGAATTTGTATTGATATCTAAGTTTTCAACTTTGTAAAGAAGAATGGCGAACTCACATATAGCTTTGGACCTGACCTGACCTGGTTCATGAATGAATTAACGTGTACTTGAACAAAACTAACAAAATCCTAATCATCTTTCTCCTTTAAAAGCTGGGATTAAAAAGATATAGGCATACAATACATTGTGAAGTTATATATTGCATCTTTGCTTTTTCGTTGAATGGTCGTTAAAATAAATAAAAATCCGTTAAATTAACCAGGTTACTCCGTTAAATATACTAGATTAAAATAATTACATATCTAACAAGATCCAGACACATAATAGAAGAAACATTTATAACATATGACTTCATTACAACTGATAGTGACATATAAGGGCAATGTAACAAGCAAAAACAAGCATGTCAAAATAAAATCAACTAATTGATTATTTAGAACAAAATAATCGATACGTAAACCTTTCATCGGATCAACTGAAGAACTGGCAATAATGTTCTTAAATTGGTTGTGGTATCTTAGCTTTCATTTTTTTTGTTTCTCAAGTATTCAATACGTAATTTGAACGAATAAAATAAATATTTATTAAAAATATTCAAAGACTGTATTTGTACATTGACTGTGTTTCAAGTTCAACGCTCTGTAACCTAAATTCACTTGTTAATTATTGTCTTTTATAATGTTATAACATTAAACCAGTGTAGAAACAGCACTCATAGGGTTTGGTGATTTATTACGTTTCCCTCTCCCTACATATCTACTTTACGCATCATTACATATTGTGTGGTTTTCAATAAAGGCAAGGGAATTTATTCTATAGTCTTATTTTGAACTTATATTCGATTATTAAGCGTATTAATGGTACTTTAAAGGCAAAAGAATTAATTGCAATGTACAGGAAACGATAAAATTAAAAAATTCAATTGGTCCCTGGCACCCTGAGATTATTTTTTTATAATTTTCAGTAAGGCATTGTGAATGCAAAACTAATCAAAATATAATAATAAAATCCATTCAAATAGATAACCCTTTCATTGCCCGGCGCAAAATTAATGAAACACTTCCAAAATATAGTTTTATTATTAAAGTACTTCGGCGTAGACTAGAACGTTCCTTCAGATGTTCGCGTTTTGTTTTTGCACTATCATCAGACGTTTTGTTATCTTGATAATTATTAGCAGCATTTAATATTTTAATTTGGTTCCCCGACAATAAAATTCACCATTTTTAGAAATAAAATGTATTAATCATATATTATTTATTTGTCATATTGCCATCCATGACCGGTATTGAAAATTATGGGGTCTGATTTCGCCATTCTTCTTTCAGTTTTTTAATATTATGTTAGTCAAAAGGAACATTTCCGTTCTTTTTTTCTTTTTTTTTCTATTTCTATGTTTGGTGCATTCGTTTCATGCAAAAATCAACTTTTGCTAGAATCGCCATCTAGTGAGGTGCTTTTTGCATGCTTTATTATTTTAAAAATAGTCATTTTCTTGTTTTTGGTGGTTGGCAGATAGTGATGCACTAGCAGCGGAGGCGAGTGCGGCCTCGGAGGGTCTCGGGACCCGTCGGGGCCGGGGTTGCGAAACGTTTGAGGTCGGAGTTTCGTTTAGTTAAGGGTACCCGGGGCTGGGGGCATTTTTCGTCAAAACTATTAAATGTTCACGGCGAGTGAATCTACACAAACGGCTTACTCCCAACAAATGAACGACCGGGCATTCGTATCGACATCGGAGGCGTCTTTTATAAAACGAAATTCTCGAGAGTAACCGCTCGACTCTCTCGCTCCAATCGAGCCAAAGTTACGAAAACGTTTTCGATACTTTTTTGCGTAAAGTAGAAATTTTTTGAATTCAGATTAAATCAATTCAGTGAATCACTGAAGTATGTAAATTACAAAACTAGAATGTTAATCGATAAAATCAATAAAACGTATTCATATACATGGCTAGAGTCGGAGGTCGGTCTGCTGCTCCGTCAGCCTGGTCTCCCGCGCGAGCGTCACTAGAGATGACTCGCGAGATTCGCTCCGTATGGAGGGAGAGCGGAGCATCGCTTTAATGGAAGGGGATATAGTTAGAATACCGCTAGTCAAAAAGCTTAAGTCGGCCTTCCGCGCCGGGGGAACGAGGGCGAACGGTGGGGTTTCCTAGCGTTAAGAAGAAAAGTTCGGACTTTTGGGTAGTACTTTGGGTAATCTGTAGCATATTTTTGTAGGGTTTTCGCGTCGTCCTCCGTCGCGGGGCGCCTTCGAAAGGCACGGTTCGAGCGGTCAGAAGGCAAGAGTCGAGGAGATCAAGTGAACGCGCGTCGCGAGCGGGGTCGGGGAATCGATCGCGGAAACTCGACACATCGGAGGAGGTTTTCGGGGCGAACGAAACGACGCCGCGGGCCCACCCCGGATTTCACGGGCGTCGGTGGACGTTTTTACGAAAGCGGCCTCGAAAGGTTCGTCGAGGTCGATTCGGGCAAGAGCTCCTGCAGCATCGGGGACGAAATGAGAGTGAAGTCATTATGATCGCATCGTTTATTGGTGTATCGTTTATTGAATACGCCTAGAGGCGGGCGAGGTGGAGGTCGAGGTCGCGGCGGCGCGCGGCCACGCGCTGGTGCAGGTAGCGCTGCACGCCCTCGCCCGCCCACGCCTGCGCGTACAGCGCCGCGCCGCGCTCCTCCTCGCCACTACTGCCCGCTCCGGTCATCGTCTTCAGGTCGCGCGCCTGGCTCACGAGCCACTTCTGGACGAACCGCTGCGGGTCCTTGCTGAAGCTGAGGAAGAACTCGCGGTTGGTCTTGAGCTGGTTGATCGTGTCGACGGTCTCGTGGATCTTGGCGTCGAGCCCCTGGATCTCCTGCTGGTTGGCGGTGGAGAGCAGGAAGGAGTTCATCTGCGCCTTGAGCGTGTCGTCGACCTCGACGTCGATGTCGTAGCAGGCGGTCTGCTTGGCGTCGTGCGGCGGCTCGACGGCGATGACGTGGTTGATGACGATGGGGTCGGGCGCGTGCAGTAGGGCCGCCAACCGCGCGGGCACCTCGGCCAGCTTGAGGCGCGCGCAGCCGAAGATCTGCTCCAGGTACTTGTCGCAGGCCACGAACTCGCGCTCGTGCGGCTCCTGCAGGCGGTGCGTCTTGACGTACTGCCACAGCGCGTTGACGATGACGGGCCGCGTCTGCGTGTGCACGCCCAGCAGCCGCGCCAGCCGCTGGTCCAGCTTGTACTGCATCGGCTGGTAGTCCAGCAGCAGCAGGATCGTGCAGCGCACGTTCTTGTAGCCGGGCCGCTTCACCTGCCGACAGATATCGAACGATCAATTATCTCCTCCCGACGAGAGCCAAAGAGTGTTTCGATAACATACCATCGGTAGCTAAAGCTCCTGACGGATCGATCTGATACTGACAAAATGTATGAAAACGGTGCAAAAGGGGTTTCAATAAACAATCTAACCGTCGGTAAAGCTATCGAACTTCCTATCCGTAATTTATCTGTCGAATTTGCCTACCGACCATTTTTCGTAAATTATCGTATAAATATTTGTAAATTACACGTTTTCCCTTGTTAGATTATAAAAAAATAACAGTTTTTGGTTAAAAATTAATATTTTACAAAAGCTTAGTGTGTTTTGTGATTACAATTAGAAAAATTAAAGTTGTAATCATGTCAATTTTTGTTCCTTTGAGGGTTTATACCAGTAAATAATTATTGCTCCAGATGCTTTCTACGATATGTATCTGGTGAAAAACTTGATAATTTCACTCTATATACTTATGAAAAACCTAGTTCTGATGAAGCTGAATTTGCCACCTACTTCTACCAAACTTATACCTGTTACATAATTAGTTTATATCCTTTATTTTTCATTAAACACTATGATATTTATTAGATTCTCAATAAAACCAATTCGGATCTACCTTTTTTGTTTTACAAATAAAAATCTACACAATTTTTAAATTTTTCCATTGCATTTTTCTGTTTGTTTAACAATTTGATACAATTATTCCACATTTTCTAATAACAATCCATTTATCATCCAATGTAATCGCAATTGTTCACTGTCAATTTCATTAATGTTATCTTGCAAATTTATTATGTACTGTAATATATACAAATCACTTAATACAATCGAAATTTTATAATATAGGTGAACTCCGTATGAAATTCCCGCCAGCTTCCACAGAACACACATCAACTTTACTTTTAGGCATAATTAAAGGCAAAGGAATATAGCACACACAACCTAGGGTGATACTATTCACTTTGAGGTTTACATAAATGTTTCAATGCCTTTTTTTTTTCATTTTGTGGACCAAAAATTGAAAGATATTAGAAATTGGCGAGGTTCGAAAAAGTGACACATTCGCGTTCTTGTACTTACTAAAGGGACAAAAAACTTTCATACCCATGTACCATACCATTTCAATGAACTATGTATTGCTCAGGTTTATTTATATTACGAAATTTCATTCGAGATCAAAACTTATATTATATAAACTAATCATGTTATTTCAGGGGTTGTAAACATTTTCCAAAAGGTTCTAGTTATTATTTAATTTTTGAAAAATGAAAATTTTTAATTTAAAATAATGATATAAAGTGTATAGTGATTATTTTTAACCGACTTCAAAATAAGATTAGGTTTTTGATTCAAGTGAAACTAATTCTGTATAATAATGTGGGGATAAAAATTTAAGATTTGTTCTTCATTAACCTATAGGAATTTCATTAATTTAGGTGTATTCCTTTTTAAAGTAATTTACTTGTTAAAAGAAACGTTTAATATGTCAATTTTGGAATTTACTTCAAATAATAAAACATTATAACTAGTTTATAGTTTACCTGGTTGATAGTTCAGACTCCATATGAATTTCTTACGATTTTTTTCTATTTAATTTGTAGTTTTTATAAAATAAAACTAACAAGGGATATTTTTCAGATTCTATATATTTCAGTATTCGAGTTCGTAACAACCGTTCGTAGTTGGCAGGCGCCTAGTCGTCTACCGATAATTGTGAAATGTAACAAAGCGAATGGTTGTCGGTAGAGAAAAGGTTTTTAGCTGCTACCGACGGTTGTCGGTAGAATATTGAAACCGGGGGTAAAACTTCACGTTTCAAGACGACTAATTTAAACATCCGTTTGCGAAAATATTTTCATTACGACCGCATGTACCTGAAATCCGTCCGTCTCCTGCGTGGTGAGGGTGCGATGCCACTCCACCAGATGGTTGTCGGGCCCGTACAGCTCCTTGTCCAGTTCGATCACCAGTGATTTGAAGAACGATGAGAACTTGCGTTTCACCTGACAACGTTGGGACGCGTATTAATAATAATGCTATGTAAACAGACCGATGTCAGTGTTCTATAATCTCGGGAGTCGCCCAAATCTGACACCTAAACATTAGGGCGTTGTCAATGGTAAGAACTCGTTTCACAAGTGCCAGAGAGCCACCTAATGACATTGAGCAACGCTTAACGTTAGGACATGCATTGTGCGACGCCTTCCGCTGGGCGTTTGCGTATCGTAATAAATACGTTTACTCTTTGGCCATAATAAAGAATGAGTCGAGGGATAAAATCGATTTAGTAAGTTGGAATCGGGTAATTTATATATGTGAAAACCATCTATTTTTTTTATTACCTCAAAATATATATTTTTGTTATTGTCTCTCTACGTATAAAGGCGACTAAAGTAACATTGGCAGAATTATGTAAACGGAAAGAGGACATAAAAATAAGAAGAACTGAAGCATGCAAAACCATAGACAAACGTTGCCTATCTAAATGAGGGCTTTGTAGTAGATTACCTAACATTTCAGGTTTGGTGAAACGACAAATCTGCTTATGCTTTTCTAGTTAAGCTATAACTTGTTCTCAGTTAGTGAAAACGGGCATAAGTAGATTATAATAAATTTACTATTATTACCAGGAATCAACTCCACGGGAATTGTCTATTATCAATAATCGACATTTACCATTTATCGATGACATGTTGTGATAAACGACACATCAGCTAGGCCCTGAACCTGATTGGTTGATTGATTAATACTTTATTGCACTAAAAACAAACACATAAAACAAAAATAAAAAAGGCGGCCTTATTGCTAGGGTAGTAATTTCTCCCGCGGCGGTTTTAGCTGTTTTTTCCCGCTACCGGGCGCGTCTATAGCGCTATCGGCCGGCGACTCGAGGGGGTGGTAGGCCTCTTGAAGGCCACGACTTGGGGCGTGGTCGTTGGTAGAGGGCGGAGGGTCGGTGTGCGGTCTAACCCGCGTCTGTACGACGTACCGGCGACAAAACGGCTCTACTGAGCCACCTCCGGCCACGCTCGGTATCCCGTACGAGCTGCGGGACTGACGGCCGCTGCCTGCGGGCGGGGGACGAGAGGAGACAACCTCACTAAAAAACCACAGAGGGGGATAGGAGAAGAGGAGGAGACTGGGGCGCCTCGCCCGTAAGAGGTAACCAAAATGAAAAGTTCGGCCACAAAAACTAATATACCTCCGGAGGGTACCCGACGGCCTAACGAGAATCTCTCGCTGTGACCAGTGGTGGAGCAAGCGCATCCGACAGATAACAGCTCAAAGAACGAGAGGAGAAAGGAAAGCGAAGGTGTGGATGCGCCGCGTCCGAGAGCTTCATCGACCGGCATCAAGAGTCCAATCGAGAAGGTGGACCTAACGGGAGACCATACGGTGTCTCCTGATGCAAAGATCCTTGCCAGGGGGCGAGACGTTCTGCGTGAGGAGGAAAAAGACGGAGAAGAGATTAGGTCCAGCAGCTCAGATCTCCCGCTGCTGGTACTGAAAGAACAGAGAAGGAAGGAGAACCCTAAGATACTCGATGCCTTAGAAATAGGAGTTGAAAAGAGAGGGAAGAGCGTAGGAGGGAAAAGTGCAGGAAGAAGCGTTGAAAGGTCAGAAGCGGATAGAAGGTCAGGACATGGAGTTGGAGATATGCTCCAGCGTCGACCTGAACTTGACGGCACCTGATAGCGACCCTGAATCCGTATTCAGCGAGGCTTCCAAGTTAAGGCACTTTGAGTACATGGAGTGTCTTGAGAGAGACAGGGACAGGCTGCTCAGAGACGCTACCGATGCAGTACAGGACGTCGTCTCCCACGTGATGGACCGTAAAGAGCTGAGCGAAGCGGGAGATTACGGATGCCCTGAAGGAGGTTGAAGACAATATCGGGGATATGTACAACCTCGTTCAGGTATATTCTTGACCTGAACGAGGTTGTACATAGCCCCGATACAGGGCCCTGACTGAACATAATGCCAAAATGAGGGAGGAGAATAGAAAGCTGAGGAGCCAAGTGAGGAGGTGTAGACATGATGAAGGAACAGGACGCAAAAATTGGGACTTCGAGGAAGGAAATGGGAGAGATGCGCGCGGAGATGGTAAAGATGAGGGAGATTTTCACTTCAGCCTCTGTCAGCGTCGGTCCGGAACTTTCTTCACCAAGAAATCTCTTGACACCTGTTGACAAAGGCCTACTAGATGGACTTATGGAGGAGTATCAGCGGTCGGTCGGAACACTGGTGAATGTCAGGATCGAGGGGCTGCAGGACGGGCCGCTCCCTCCGGTGAGACGACGCCACTCGCTGCGGACTAACGAGCCGCTAGCGCAACTCGTAAACCTGCGGCGAGGATAATGGACAGGAGGAAGGAAAAGAGGGAAGAGGTACAAGATGGAGAAGAAACCTGGACGCAGGTTCGAAAGAAGAGAAAGACAAAAGAGGGGTTCTCTTTAGCTAGTGGGCACTATTGCGTGCGGTACCGGGCGGCACGCAATAGTGCCCACTGGCGCGGGGTGGCGTAGCCCGGAGCGGCTCCCCCTACTCGCCGACCTTTAAACACGGCTCTCCTTCTGAGAACTGTGACGAGAGGCGGGGGGTGTGGGGTTAGCGGTGCCGGGATGCAGCTCTCCGAGGAGAGGGGAGACGTCCCTGTTCTCGCACCACGGCGGGGTCATCGGGTACGTCCTATGACAGATTCGACGGCCGGGCCCGGCGGCGGCGGGCTATGGCAGTCATATGCCTGTCATAGGCAGCGACGGCTGCGGCGAGGCGGCGAGACGCTTTATGAGTCGTCGGGGGGAGGAGCCACGTGGACCAGCGGTCGACACCAGGCAGCGGGAATGCTCTCACTTATCGCTCGAAGGGCGCCGGGGTTGCCCGAGGAGGAAGCCATGGGGAGGCCGAGGAGCGATCTGTCAAAGCTTAGTCAGACAATTCAGGGGGTCCAGATTGCCCAATAGTCCCTCTTCGGAAGCGACTGTGGGGGATGACCACTTCCAGGGTCATTGAACCACCTCCACAGAAGGAGGGACACCACCGAGTGTCCCCCGCGGTCCGGATCTACCTGGGACTTATTTTAGGATACCAGGTACCGGACTATGCGCGAGGGTGGTACGGGAGGTTTTGCACGGTAGGCCTGCTGTAGATAGGGGGTTCTTTAACCCTCCGCAGCAGAAGAGCCCGGGTTCAGTCGGCCTCTAGTCCAGGTCGATGATATATGTTAAGGTCAGTTCCCCTCGGTACAAAAAAAAAGAGTAGCAATTTCTACCAGGCAACCTTTGGCTAACAGAAACGATACCAACCGAGAACAAATATAACGGGTTAGTGCATTAAATTAATAAATATACTTAACAAGAAAAAGAGAGGAAAAAAGGAACAGATTAATGGAGAGACGAAGTACTAAAATGAAGAAAGATCCAGCTTGAAAAAATAGTCCTCAACTTGTTTCACAAACAGGGGTCAGGAAGAGATGTCATTCTATCTTGTCGACTTCTGTACATTAGCTTTAGAATCGGGACCGCTTTATTCTCTAAGGGTAACTGTCGAGATGTACGATAAGCAGCCCAGAGCAAAGCACACGTCTTCTATTCTATTGACACTTCTTCCATTGACACTGTCTATTGACACTTCTATCATCATTGAAATGCCGGACTACGACGAGCTGCAACGCCCGAGGGCGTATCTGGCTAAGGGCTTAACGGGCTTCAGCGCAGAGCCCCGTGGATATAAAGGACCCTCAACCCCCAAAAAAATAATATACGATACGGTACTAATGAAAACAGTTACTTAATAAAATTATGTACAATCACTTCTGTAATTAATAGGCTCCTGATTAATATTGGCCCAGGGCTCCACTTATTCACGATCCGCCCTTGGCAGTAATGGTCTTATTGTAATACTGCACAGTACTTAACGGGGCACCCTCAATCAAATGTCGACATATGAACCACAAATAACAAGAATCGACATATGTATCTCGATAAATTATTGGAACGCAATGTTTTTGAATCCAGTAAATAACACTTCCCGTGGCGTCATAAATAGTCTAATAGAGATAAAATGACCCTGATATCGACGTAGCCTAAAAATCGCCGTTGGCTGTGGTTTATTTTGCGTTGCCTTTATCATTTGGAAATACAGAAGTAAAACAATTTATTAAACTCGATCGTCTTTCGACATACGAAATATGTGTGATCTTGTCGCTACCTTGTTGGGATCATTCTTCGAATCGTCGAGCAGCCTGCCCTCGACGCGCAACTCCCACGAGGCGACGGCGTTGTCTCCTTGTCCTGTGAGGATTAATTACATTTCATCATTACACCGCTGAACTACATCGCTTACATCATAAATAACATCGCTCTTCATCTTCCCTAATGATATTAACTTTCATCAATGTATCGTTCGAATGTTAAAACTTTATACGTGTCATCACGGACATATATAGGTATACTGCGAGGGTCGAGGCCCTATTTTAAGATGGTAAAAATGGTTCGGTGGGCTCCACCTATGTGTCTCACAAATAACCCTGTATAACGAGTAACCCCTGTAACCCACTCTTCGTCGACTCATGACATTTCTACAATGTACGGCATTCAGCAGTAGACGCGATCAATAGTGATATTGCGGTGAGTGCGGTACCTGGATAGAAGGTGTTGGAGATGAAGATACGCAGCTTCCGCTTCTGCTTCATGGGCCGCTTGAGCGCCTCCTGGATGTCGAGGCGCTTGCGCATGATGGTGGCGTCCAGCTTGCGCTCGAACGCGAGCAGGTCCATGTAGGCCTGCGACTCCGGCACCAGGTCCCGCACCTGTCGAACCCGAAATTATTTAATCACGTGTCAAATGGTAAAACGATAGGATAAACTAGAAGACTGACGTTTTTATCATAGCGTCTTTAAAAATTCTCGTGACATATCTCGATACCACGCGGGATCCGATTTCGAGCAGCGCTCCTATTTTTTGAATATTTTATTCAAGAAGTAGAATACGTTTTTCATAATCATATTTATTTTTGGGAAAAATTATTTAATTAATAGGAAAATTTTATTTTTCGGAGAAACAAATATCTAGTAATGGGAAACGTATAACGTTTAACTTTTTAATATCCGACTCCTATTTCATCAATATAAGGATGCGAATCCGAAACCCTCTTACGAGAGCTGAAAATGAAAATGTAAATACCTTCTGGGGGAGGATTTTGTCAGCCAGACGTTTCTTGCGCTTCCCGCCCGCCGCCCCCCCGCAGTAGACTTCCCTGCGAATGTGACGATTCAAATTATGAATTCGAGTCTGTCAATTTAATTCAGGAGGGTTTTTCAGGTAAAAAATTAATGCAATTGATAAGAAACATTATTTAAATTCGATTCATTTTAGTGACATTCACTACGAAGGTAAAAAGGGGAACGAAACACTGACGTGTTGTACATGTTGGGCTTGTGTTGCGGCGGCATGGGGCTGCGCGCGTCGGCGGCGCGCTTCTGCGGCTGCGGCGGCGGCGGGCGCGCGCCCCCCGGGCCCCCCGCCCCCGCCCCCACCGCCGCCCCCGCGCCCCCGTACGCGCCCGCCGCGCCCGCGCCCCGCCCCGCCCCCACGCCGCCGCCCGCCCCCACGCCCACTCCCCCGCCCGCCGCCGGGAAACCGCTCCGTGCCTGCTAAATAAATACGATCAGACTTGTTTATTTGCCAATAAAATGTTATGATTGACTCCTTGAGCATTGTGACGATAAATTCTGGAATATCTCGGGAATCGCAACTTATATGTGAACGATGACTGTATAGTATTTTAGTTTTAATATAAATTGTAAGTTTTTTTTTGGAAAAGTAACTCACTATTTATAATCTACAGATTACGAGAACCGAAATTCGAGCGGCCGAGACGTAGCATCGTATGACATTACATTTGCGAGTGCGACCGATACTCATGTATATTGAAATGTGACGTCACAGTATAAAATGAGACGTGACTTATTGTTTTTGCAGGACGATTAAAATTAATAAATAAAAACACCTTTTTCATACATTCGATAACACTTTTTGGCAGGGCTCGGAGTGATAATTATCTGTATACCTTGATATTTATCTTGATATTTATAAATTATAACACAACACACACTGTTTTTGTAATTTAGGACTTGTTATTAAAGGAATAATGTCTAGAAAGAACTTACAAAACAAAACCAAAAGCAAAAAGTTGTTTTTTTCCAAGTGTATAAGCTGTTTTAAAAAACCATTTATTTAAATGCTATGATGATAATTATAATGATAAATCTCTAAACTATGTTTAGTTACCAAAGTTTTAGAGTGTATCGTTTATAAACAACTGTATTGCTGTATCTAGTCAAATTTTCATAGAGGCATAACATGGATTTGTGAAGGGTAGGTTTGTTGTCACTAATCTTACAGTTTTCAACGATTTCTTGACAGGTCATAATCAGGCTGGCAATCAGGTCGATATGGATTACAGCAAAGCATTCGATAGAATTGATCATGTCATCCTGCTTGCTAAACTAGTCACTTGGTTTCCATGGTATTTTTTAAGAAATAAGTCTCAAGCAGTTGTGTTAAACAGTTACTCTTCGTCGTGGGTAGACATACCATCTGGTGTACCACAGGGGTCTTTACTTGGTCCTTAATTGCTTGTTATATTCATCAATGACAAAATCTTGTCTCCTAAATTCAAGATTTCTTCTGTTTGCCAACAATATTAAAGTTTTTACGAGTAGATGGCAGGGTGTTTGACGCGCTTTCTTTCAGGAAGATTTGAATTGAATAGTTTGTCATTTGAATAAACTAGATCTCAATGTCAATAAATGCTTTGTAGTCAATTTTACACGTAAGTCATCTCAAGTATGCTTCTCATATTTGGAACCCAGGATATGAATTATATGTTTCTAGCTTGGAAAATATTCAGAGGATTTTTTTGCGCCCGTTTTAAGATCCCCATGTCTACAAACAGCATTGCTCACGTTTTCATATTCTCCTTCCCTTATCATTACATAGAAAAAAATAACTGATTTTTGTTTTCTACTTAACATTGCTTAAGGAAAGATAAGATAGTCCAGAACTTTTGAGCAAAATCAAAATCATTTGATATTTTTTAAGCAAAATTCAGATTAAAATCCTGAACTTAAATCTTTGTCTGAAAAATATTTTGCTTCATACCCCTTTTGCACATACAAAATTTAGGAGTAACAGCATCATCAATATCAACAAACTAAATACAAGTAGAATGACTATAGTAGATTCAACCTTTTCAATAGCACAACAGGACATTAAGAATGTATTCAGTTCCTACCTTGAAGGTACAGTTCTGTGTTGAAATCATCACTGTGCATGCAATATGCTAGATATTGTGATTACAGTGCATGTATCTACATACAGATGTTATAAGGTTACATTAATTTTACATAAATAATACTAATTTCAACAAATTTTAATTTTAAATAAAATAAAAATAAAATTCTCTGCAAGCCCTTTCATTTGATACCCATATTCATCACCAGCCCTTTTACGTCCCCACTGCAGGGGCTCAGGCCTTCCTTATGGATGGTTAAGGAGGATGGGCCATGACCCTTCACGCTGGCCCAATGCGGATTGAAGGGTATTAACGACTACAAATGCAGCCGGGACCAACGGCTTAACGTGCCTTCCGAAGCACGAAGTAGCTCGAGATAATAATTTTTTGGTCACCCATCCCGTGACCGACCCTTGCGAAAGTTGCTTAACGACAATGATCGCGGGCCGCGGCGCTTATCCACTACGCCACCGAGATACCCATATTGTAGAAGTGTATTAAAAATAACTTCTGTGATCTTTGGTAGTCCACCATATTTCATTGAGAATGATGTCACAAACCTTATCATGCTTTTGAAAAAATTTTGCTTTTCAAAAAAAAATAAAATCTTTGATATGATCATATCGACACTAGAAAGCGAGCACCTAATAACCCGCAAAATCAAAATTGTTAACATCCATGATAACCCATAATCCATTAATACTAAAGAAGGATATTTTCTTTTAATTAAAAGTTATTCTGTTCTGAAAACAAATATTAGTATTACAGGTTACTATATGTAATATAAAAGTTATAAAATACTTTTCCCAACTGTAGCCAATGGTATTAAAATGCTTTCAGATTGTAGCCGTCTTATGTAAGATTGTATGAGTTATGGAGTGAACTTCAAGGAAATGCATTAAGCAGGGACAGCCCAGATACCTGGTAACTATAATGGTACAAACTATAATGAAATCACATTAGTAAAAATTTCAATAAATTATTCCATTATATTGAGTTTTATTTTTTCTTTAGCTGGGTCATTAAGTTTCTAATCAATTTACAATATTCATAACCATTCGATGACCTTAGGAACATGTTATTCACACTGTAAGAGTGCCCGACAAAGAAGAAGGTAGGTTGGTATAGCTTAGCACTTAAAATGGTATCTTTCAGACAAGTATTAAACAAATCGAGCTGAACTTGCATTGCAGCATGTGTGGACGTAGCTATACATTGTGAACATTTTGCAAACAATGAGCGCAAATTGGTCAAACAGTTTTAGAAATAAATGTGAACTAAGCATTATTAATTAAACTTCATAATATAAGGTTAATATCAGTGGTAGCCTTATATACTCTCATTCTAAAAGTGAGAAGGTAATAGGTACCTAATATAATAAAAAAATGGGTTTTGTAGTTTATCAAACTAGGCTACATCATACAATAACACATTACTTTTGCTACTATTTAACATGCACCTTCATAAATCAGTTATATGGTCTATATGCCTAGCTGTGCTGAAAATCTATACACTGATAACTGATACAGAAACTCATAAGAAATATACTAACTGGGAAATTAGGACCCGGATAGGGCCGCGGTGGCATCGGTGAGCCTGGTGGCTGGCCAGAGCCGGGATAGCGTTGCTGCTGTTGCTGCATAGGTCCTGGCGGAGGTGCAGGGCTTGGCCCGCCAGTTGGAAATCTTTGTGCCATTTTATTTAACGTTTACACTGTGGGCTTCATAAAACTAGTCTCAACATTAATCACTCATTAGCCTTTTTAACTACTACTCTTATCACCGCTTATTTTTAAACTTATAGATCAATTTTACATTTAAGAGTTACAGATACGCGTTTACTAAGCCATTATCATAAAATATCATAAAGTGATCACAAAAATCTGGTTCTATTTTACAGAAAGAACATGAAGGTTGACATTATTTAGTTGACAGTTGATTATTAATTTGACTTACAAGCAAACAAGCATAAACAACGCCTAGCGTCATAGAAGGATAATGTTGCCAACACTAACAACAAATCTAATGAATGTCTCATTTGAATCGGTAATGTCGCATTAAATTTCAATGTACGTTAATGCAAATGTTTAAATGTTGGAAGACAGATATACAAGAACTTAATTTAAAGAAATGCAAATGAAATACTAAAAACAATAATTGAATCAACAAATCAAAGAATAAGTAAGGAATTAAAAAAAAAAAACAACAAGCTAGAAATCACGTTATTTTGTACAAATACCTAATATATTTGATACATATCGGGTAAGTATATAGATAATAAACGGAATTTTTATTATAATGATCGTTTTTATGACCTTTATTACTCATGAATAAACCCTATTCATCAATGAGTTTAATAATTAGAGAAGCAATTTCATACAACAGACGCGCCAAAAAGCGTAGCACTTTTCCGAAATCAGGACGTAGCTTTGCAAATAATATTTATACTATATAATATAAATAGGTTTATTATATTTGTCTCTCTCATATCTACGATTAAACCTTAAATTAAACAAAGACAGAATATGTGCGAATGACAGAATGAACGGAAAAATGGGTAATTGATATTGTATTGCCAGCTCTCGAAAATTCACCCATTATGATGAATGAATAAATGAACAAATAATGTAGATATATGTATAAAATCAATTAGAAAAATACTCTATCTTTGGAAATTTATTTGAAAAAACTTTGAAAAGAAAAAACAACCACAAAAGTAGGCTCTGTGCATATAAATCCCTTTGTTTTTGATAAAGTCAGTTACAAGAGAAAAACATTTGTTAAAGTTAACAAAAGATCAAATAAAGGTTCAATTTTACGTATTTTCAAAAGTTGTAGCGCGACAACTAACGAATTCCACGCCTTGAAAAAATTAAATTAACTTTAAAAAATTAAACCACTTTAGCATCTGTGTGCGTGTATGAAAAAAATATCAACACGATTTGCACAGTTGCCTAAACTAAATATGAGCCATATAATTAATTAAAAGAAGATATTTAGATAAATTATAGCCACATAAAATAAAAAGAAAAGGCTCCCATATAGTGTGGAAAATTGAAAGTGAATAGCAATGGCAACACTGACGATAAAATGTCAAAATTTTATTTGTGAAAATTAAATATTTTTATTTTATAAACTAGCTTTAATTTTGTTTTTATTGCCAAAAATGTTAATGACTTAAGTGTGAAACTTAATTTTCTTTCGTATTATCTGTATTTGTGAAAGAGAATCGTATTTTATGCACTGTTTTTCTTCGTTTTTGCGGAGCATTTTTTGTACTTTCTCGGCGGGAGTTGAATGAGTATTGAAATGAAAAACGATAAAACTAAGACAAACGTCTTAGTTTTAGTAGCTTCACTTTTTGGCTATGTATTGCGCATCTAGAGATATTAATATCATTGCTATTCATTCATTCACCACACAAAATATAAAAACATTATTGAGACTTGAAAACTATTTACCTAGTTACTGTTTTTAGAACTTTTGTTGAGTATAATAATGAAAAATGCCTAGACCTGCCATGGCATAAGTATTTTTTTTTATAAAAACTATTTCACGGTAATAATATTGTATATCGTAGCTAAATGCTGCTTTTAAACAAATTTATTAAAGAAGTGTTCGTATTAATCGAGTTGCATTTGCGTAACTCGAATTAATTGAATTTCAACTCAATATTAATGCGAATTATCGGATTCATATCAACACTGACAATTCTATTCTATCATTTATCCTGCCATCTATTAAAATGTTTTAATTAATCATTCATTCATTTTATTTTCATTTTACATGTAG
Source organism: Diatraea saccharalis (assembly GCA_918026875.4). NCBI lineage: Eukaryota > Metazoa > Arthropoda > Insecta > Lepidoptera > Crambidae > Diatraea > Diatraea saccharalis. The sequence continues at coordinate 21,220,141 of OU893342.1, read as the reverse complement.
GAATTAATTTATTCACTTGACATTGGTAAAATTGTGTGAAATGCCCAGCCAAATGATAAGCCATTCATAAAAGAAGAAGAAGAAAAGTAGTGAAATGACAATCCCAGATTACGTATTTTAAACTATACAAACCTTAATCTTTAGGTTCTTTAAGATGAACACTTTTTAAATCATTTAAGTTAGTCAAATACTCATAAATTTGTTTAATAGATAGCTTAAATGACAACAGTTTAGTATAGCAGCTGGTATTTAAGTGAATATGTAGCAAATTAGCCGTCAGTCTTACGAGTAACATAGAGTCTTAGTCTTAACGTTTATTATCTATATACTTACCCCATATGTATCAAATATTTAGGTATTTGTACAAAGTAACATGACTTCTGGCTAAAATGACGCTTGTGCTAGGTGAAACGTGCAAATAACTTGTGCGTTCGAAATTAAGAAAGTCAAGTCAAATTCAAAGTCAAAATAATCTTTATTCAAATAGACTTCTTAAAAGTACTTTTGAATCGTCCAACATTTTTTTCCCTACCACTCGTTCAGGACGACTTTTGGCTGATAAGAAGAACGAGCAAGAGACTCACCAGCTCTAATAAGAGTAATGACATTTACAAAAACCATGTCATTACCAGATCAATACATTATAAACAGAGATAGAAAAAAAACTATGGTCTTATAATGAAAACATAATCATTTCATAATAATGGAAACAAGGTAATGAGTTTAGAAGTAATCACCTATCCAGTTGCTGGATCATCTAAAGTCCAAGCGTTCTTATCTGTTATATAATCGGATATCTTATAATAAGCTTTTGTAATATGTATTTTTTTAATAGTCGATTTAAACTGCATGATATCTAATTGTTGTATTTTGCTTGGGACCTTATTGTAGAAGCGCACATAAAGACCCTTGAATGAGTTATTAACTTTTTGCAGTCTAGTGACAGGCACCGTTAATTTATTTTTATTTCTTGTATTTAAATTGTGTACATCACTTTTTATAGAAAACAAACTAATATTTTTAAGAACGTACATTAAGTTCTCATATATATATTGAGAAGCAACAGTCATAATGTCTATTTCCTTAAATTTCTCCCTTAAAGAGTCCCTAATCCTAAGATTATAAATTGATCGAATTGCTCTTTTCTGAAGCACAAAAATTGTTTGTATGTCGGCAGCATTTCCCCACAATAGGAGTCCGTACGACATTACACTATGAAAGTAACTGAAGTATACTAATCTGGCAGTATCTATGTCAGTTTACCTACGTATTTTCATTATGGCATATGCTGCAGAGCTAACTCTACTCGACAATCTATCAATATGTGGGCCCCACTGTAGTTTAGAATCTAATGTTATTCCTAAAAATACTGTGGTATCCACAAGGCCCATGTGCTTATGTTTTATATTAACATTTATATCTACTTTTTTAACATTAGGTAGTACAAATTTTAAGCATTTTGTTTTCCTTCATCAAGGAGAAGATTATTTACATTAAACCAATGTACTACTTTAGCGATAGAATTGTTCACATCGTCATTTAGAGGTAACCCTCTTTTAATTTTAAACAAAACTGAAGTGTCATCCGAAAACAAAACTATTTTGTGATTATCCCTTACGAAATAAGGCAAGTCATTTATGTAAATCAAAAACAAGAAAGGACCAAGTATTGAGCCCTGCAGAACACCCATCTTCACTTTCGATCCAGGGGATCTTTTGCCATTGATATCAACACTCTGTACTCTGTTAGTCAAGTGTGAGACAATAAAATCCAATGAGTTATCTCTAAATCCATAAAAATGAAGTTGCCTAATCAATGTTTCATGTGTGGTTTCTCGCGCCGAATATTAGACATGAAAAACACAATCAAATGCCTTAGATAGGTCACAGAAAATACCTAACGCATCATGGGAATCCGCCCAGGCATTAAAAATTTCTTGTATTAACTCGACACCGGCTTCGGTTGTTGAGCGACCTCTTGTAAAACCAAATTGTTGTCGATTCATAAGCTTATTCTTGTAAAAGTATGTTTGTATTTGATTCAGCATGATTTTTATAAAAATCTTACTAAATGTAGGTAGCACGGATATAGGTCTAAAGTTAGTAGGGTCAGATGTGCTACCCGATTTATGTATAGGAATAATTTTACTATATTTCATGAGCTCAAGAAAAATACAACAATCAGTATATTCATTAAATATATAAGCTAGGATTGGAGCTATTGTCTCAATTACCGATTTAGAAACTTCAATGGAATTACCCCATAAATCAGCGGTTTTATTTTTCTTTAGCTGATTAAAAGATTTTATTATAGCGTTAAAATCAATGTGTTGGAACTTAAATTGGCTATTAAAATTATTTAAACTTGCCTTTAAAATTGATTCAGAAACAGTGGAAGAGTAATTCAATGATTGTGTAATTAAGACTGGTATTTTAGTAACTAAATTTTCAAATACTGTAGCAAATTCAAGATCTGATGTTACCTTTTTTATTATCAATGTTTAAATTAAAATTTACATTCCGGGATTTTTCTCTTCCAGTTTCACTATTTATGATATTCCACGTCATTTTAACTTTATCTTTACTATTTTTAATTTTTGTATTGAAATAATTACATTTGGGTAAACGACACAATGTTTTTTTAAAGTAATTTAGAGTGATTTCGTACATATTCTTTGAAGTCCTCACTTATATTATAATTACGCTCATCATATAGTTCATAGAACCTTTTTCTGCATTTGTAGATTCCTGGTGTAGCCCACATAATAAAAGTTATAGGATTATTAATACTATTTTTTTTTGGGACAAAATGTTATTGAATTCCTTACAATAAACGTTAAAGAAATCTTTGTACAAATCATTGAGATTACTTTTAGTGAGGGTAGTTGGTCAAATAACTGTAAAACTAGATAGCTCTTCATAGAATATTTAATTTATTTAATAAAAATAAATTACTTACAGTTTTATGATTAAAATTAGATCCTGACACTATAATTTACCCGCTCAAGCGTTATCTCCAATTTCTGTGACTATAGAAAATTTGAGTTAAGGATGGAACAAATTCAGCACACAATGACACATCTGACGGAAATGTTTCAAGATAGGATGGCTAATTTTGAAGCACAGTTGCAGAAGACTCCTAATGCAACCACTGCCAGCACAGCAGACCTGGTTTCTGAGTTTGCCTCGTTCAAGTCATTCATGCTGGGAACGCTGAACACCCTTCAGTCGCAGATTCATGTCCTTGCAAAGTCAGTTGATAGGCTCGAGATGCAGGGCCGCAGAAAGATGCTTTTATTGCATGGTGTTCAGGAGCAGGCTAATGAAGACCTGTCACAGCTGATGGTAAGGTTTATTGTGGATAAATTGGGAGTCAACGAGTTCACACTGAAGGACATTAAGCGGTGTCACAGAATGGGACAATCAAGAAACAACAGCGACAAGCCTCGACCTATCATCATTAAGTTCGAGCATGCAGCCATCCGTGACCAGGTTTGGTTTAGTAAAGCCAAGCTTAAGGGTTCTGGTGCAACTGTCTCGGAGTTCTTGACTCAATCTCGCCGAAGTACTTTTATTGCTGCTCGTGAGAAATTTGGAGTGAACCGGTGCTGGACACAGGAAGGTATTATTCACGTTCTCAGTCCTGATAATACTAGGCACCGCTTAACCACTATCGCTGAGCTTCGATCGTTACAACTCGAGACCGCAAAGCCTGTGGCAACTTCGAAGGCAATTCCAAAAGCTAGGAGGGCTGCGGGCGTCAAGAAATAGTTCTAATTGCTGACTTCGTTCGTAAATATGAAGCAAATATTCAACATGTAAGCGAATTGATATTATCATCCCAGCATGCTTCAAGTGATTTTCGCAATTGTTTCTTGTTTCCTTACAATTGACTTTTATTTTACAATAGTTGAACTCATAATTCACTTTGCTTCACAAGTTAACTTATTTTTTTAATAAATGATAAAAAATCTAGACATTACAAACAAATACTTGTCACTGTCACTCAATGTCATTGTCAAGTTATCATCTAAGGTTGTCATAGTTTGTTTCGCTGAATTATTGTGAATCCATATCATACAGCCATATACAAATTTGTTCTTAATGTTATCTTAACTTATTATTTTATTTCTGTTGTACTATTATATAGTACATTGATATTTGTTTTTATTATTATTGTCTTTTCTGGTGAGCATGAGCGGGTGGTTATGGTGTCTTAATGGGTTTTATTGTAATTATTGTATTAGTGATATTTGAAGCATATTGTGATATATATTTGTTATTTATTTAAATATTATTTATTTATTACTATAAAAATGTCATTTTTAATTAGTGATGGTGATTCCAGCAGTTTTGTATCTGCTGATAGTAGCGATAACGATAGTTTTATAAGCATTCCTTCACTGGCTGATTCTCTTAACTCCTGTTTCTCTGATGTTCCTAGAAACTTCAATGTGGTTCATATAAATGCCCAGAGCATTCCGGCCCATTTCTCAGATATGCTGACAACCTTTGACTGTAAGAACATCCATGCCATCCTTGTCTCTGAATCATGGCTCAAACCATGTCTCCCTTCCCTTTCTTATTCATTACCTGATTTTAACCTCATAAGGAATGATCGTTGCGTCGGTGGTGGTGGTGGTGTCGCCATATATCTCCGTAAATACATTCCTTTCTCTGTGATTGATATGTCGTCTCAGCCACCTCCAGCTAATGCTGGCGAGCATCTCTTCCTTGAGATTGGACTGAGACATGCAAAAATTCTTCTGGGGGTGTACTATAGCCCATCATCTCATATTAATTTCTTTTCTTCATTTGAAAATAAGCTTGAGCTTCTGTGCCCTTCTTACAGTCATACTATAATAATGGGTGATTTTAATACATGTCTTCTCAAGAATGACATGCGTTCTGCAAATTTTCGAACTGTCCTGCAATCAAGTAATTTACATATACCAACACTCAATGCTACCCATCATTTTCCAAATTGTTCTCCTTCTCTCTTAGATCTCCTCATTGTCTCTTCTCTTCATCATGTTGCTAAACATGGACAATTCCCAGCTGATGCCTTCTCATATCATGATCTGATTTTCCTATCATATAAAACGCGTCCACCGAAAGCTAAGCCCTCAATTCTGTTGCAGCGCAATTTTAGTGGTGTCAATCTTGATAAGCTCCGCGATGATGCAGCTAATACGGATTGGTCGCAACTTCTTAATTGTGACTCTGTAGATGGCAAACTTCAATTTCTTGTGTCGAACCTTACTGCGCTTTATGATGTACATGCGCCAATTCGTCCAGTCAAGATGAAGCACCGCCCGTCACCTTGGATTACTCAAGATATTAAACTGCTATCAGAACGTAAAGCAGCCGCCAAAACGAGATATAAATGTCGTCCCACTCCTTCTAATTGGGAAAAATATGTCTATATCCGCAATCAATGCAATAAGATGTGTAGGAATGCACAACGCCAATTTATTCACAACTCGATTGAAAAAGCTGATCCAGCAAAAATCTGGAAATTCCTTAGATCTATGGGCATTGGTAAACAACATCATACATCTTCTAATACGAATTTTGATATGAACCTGCTCAACAAACAGTTCTGTTCCTCTTATACTTTTGATTCGACAAGAAAGTTGGATACTTTGAGTTTTCTTTCTTCTATTCCAAGCCCTAAATATCCATCATTTTCTCTTCGTCAATTTTCCGACTGTGATGTTAAGGGGAGCATTATGTCAATATCATCAGGGGCCGTAGGTAGTGACTGTATTAGCCGAAAAATGATACTCCTTATCTTAGATGAAGTTCTTCCACTCCTTACACACATCTTTAATTACTCTATAAGGGCTGGGGTCTTTCCATCTGCATGGAAAGATGCTCAAGTCATCCCATTACCCAAAAAATCCAAACCATCATCCTCTTCCGACTACAGACCCATAGCAATCCTACCCTTTTTATCTAAAGTATTAGAGCGCCTCGTCCATAACCAATTATCGACTTTCCTTCTCAAGAATCGCCTCCTTAATCCATACCAGTCAGGGTTCCGTGCTGGGCACAGTACTACAACGGCATTGGTCAAAGTCACAGACGACATAAGGTCGGGAATGGAAAATGGAAAGGTTACGATCCTATCATTGCTTGACTTCAGCAATGCATTCAACACTGTAGATTATGATATTTTGCTTGGCATACTGCGCTCTATTAACATATCTCCAGCGGTAATTGACTGGTTTCATAGTTACCTGTTTGGTCGCCGACAGCGAATTCGCATCGACAATTCTTTTTCAGCTTGGTGCGATATATCTGCTGGGGTGCCACAGGGTGGCGTTTTATCTCCATTACTTTTCGCTATTTTTATCAATTCTATTTCCAGTCAACTTATTTCGTCCTACCACCTTTATGCAGATGATTTGCAAATTTACTCCCAAGCACGACTAATCGAACTTCATCAACTAATTACTAATGTGAATGATGATCTGAACCGAATTTCTAATTGGAGTAAATCATATGGTTTAATAATAAATCCATCCAAGACTCAACTCATTATTGTTGGCAACTCTACGATGATTAATAAAATCGACTGGACTCAACTACCATTGATCACATTTGACGGTATCACATTAACTCCTAGTGATTGTGTTAGGAATTTGGGTGTGCTAATTGACAAAAATTTCACTTGGGGTCCCCAAATCCAGGAAGTGAGCCGTAAGATGTTTGCTGCGGCTGGGTCCATAAGAAGACTGCGCAATTTCCTCCCTCTCGCCACTAAAACTGCGCTGGCACAAGCTCTCCTTCTCCCCATTTTGGATTACGCAGACGTTAGCTATCTTGACCTTACTGAGGAGCAACTTAACAAACTTGAGCGGTTACAAAACTTCTGTATCAGATTCATATTTGGTTTACGCAAATATGATCATGTATCCGATTTCCGTGCAAAACTCAAGTGGCTCCCGATTCGTCTTCGCCGGAATGCGCATATTGTTTCCCTTCTTTACAGTATTTTGTTTAATCCACTTTCGCCATCTTATCTTAAGGAACGTTTTAATTTCCTTCATAATACCCACACTCGAGTTTTGAGATCATCAGAGAACTTAAAATTGGAGACACCGATGCATTTCACGAAATTTCTTAACAAATCTTTTATAGTTCAGGCTGCACGTCTCTGGAATGCATTGCCCGAAAATATAAGACGTGCGCAAACGGTAGATAGATTCAAAAATCTAGTAAAGGAGCACTATCTGTCATTATGACCTTTTACACTATATACCTATATATATTTATTGTTATAGTATGTTTGATAATTATCTATGTATGTTTATATCATGTACATTTAAGACACCATAGACTACCTAATTATTGATTTAAATTAAAATTTTCCAAAGTAACGGTTGCCTGGAAGAAATTGCTTCTTAGCGATAAGGCCGCCGATTGTACTATTTGTCCTATATTATTGTTACCTATTTTATTTATTGGTGTTTTTGTACAATAAAGAATTATTCTATTCTATTCTAATTATTGAACATTATATAAGGAAAGAAATAATAGTAAAAATGCCTAGTTGTAATAATAAAATTAAAGTATAGTTACAAATACTATTATAAAACTCAATCTATTAAAATATTACTTAATCTCATATAACTATAAAGTTGTTTTTACGAAAAAATGAGAGCAGGGCACTCCCCGTTGGTTTGCTTCTCAGGTTCTCTGTCAGGATTTCAGGAAGGACAAACAAAAAAGTGAGAAAAGTAATACATATATTTATCACGAAGTCTTGTAATATGTGGATGATGTACATGAGGTCATAGCAAAGTATTATTACAATGTTCTAAAAAAAGAAGAAATGAAACAAAATTATATCAGCACTTGGGGGCAGGGCAGATATGTGAAGTAGAAATAACAGTTGTTCGTGACTGTGAAAGGGCTTAAAAATATTTCAACAAATGAAATTAAATTTAATTCGTTACTCTACTAATACGTACTAATAAGTAGATATTTTTAATGGATGAAACCAATTTATCCAGCATTCCTAACTGGACCAACGTGGAAGGTTCCAATGTGGATTCGTGGTGCTACAGCCCAGGTATTCTAATGGATGAAATCAATCGTCGTGACCTCAACGGGCATGAAATATTTGTTTTTCCATTATTAATTTAAGCAATATAATCTAACCAGAAAAAAAGTATTTATATTCGTTTATTGGCTACACCTGTTTTAGGACAGACGCAGTCGGCGAGATCGCTCAATTTTAAATGATTTATCACCAGATTTGTCATGAAAGCAGTGTGAACAATGTAAGGAATTCCCTTCAGTGGCTGGCCCAAAACAGCCATTACAATTATATGTCGGTTGCTTTAACATTTTCAGAATTGAAATGAGGCTCATAGTTTTCTGGAAAATGTAGGATGTGGGACGTCACGTGACAGTTAACCTCAACGTGTCGCCGTTATTTAATGATTATCATTTTTCAACAATCTACCTAACGGACAAACAAACAAAATATGTCGTAACCCTAATTTTCAATTCTTTTCAAAAATAATGAGGAAGTATGTAAAAAAAACGAAAGCTCTAAAAAGCACCTCCACTAGATGGCGACTCTAGTAAAAGTTGATTTTTGCAGGAAATGAATGGACCAAATACAGTCATTTCCGTTCCTTTTAACTAACATATTAAATAACTGAAATTTGAAAAGTTCGAAACTTAGATATCAATACAAATAGAATATGAGTTGTTTATTGAGTTAATTTACTCCCTTTTATACATAAAAGAAAACCGGAAGGGTTGTCATGGAGAAATCAAGAACGTACTGTATTGACATCTAGTTTGATTTCGGGAACTAAAGTATTTTTTTTTAAATAGCTACCTACTTCCTCATTAAACAACAGCAATAAAGCCCTCTTCGATCTTTTGTTCACTGTTTATATTTTGAGACATTAATCAGTTCTATATCCGTCGTAGACAGCAAAGTGCTGGAATATTTAGCGCAATGGTTTCCACCAACTTAGAAAATTCCACACGGGTCCCCATTATACGTATAGCAGGCAGAGGTCCATTACTCTCCGTCTGTTTTCTAATATAAACGTGGCATCTCTGTAGGTTCTATAACAGGCCATGTTTCCTAAAACTGAAGTTTATAATACTAGTGAATAACCATTTGAAGTTTCACGAACCTTACAGTAGTTTATTGGGATAACCGTTTAGACTGGCATATTCAATGACAATACATGTGTATGCGTAATACCAAAGAGCAACCTGCTATTGAAGTGAAGTGCACATCGCTGATCAAGGAAATTCTACGCGTAGGATTTCCATTAGTGTTGTAAATAAATACCACAGGCAAATTTTTACCCGTACAACTAATGCATTGGCATTTGCCTATATTCACAGATATATAATTTTTTTTGTAATAATTTCATAAATTAATTCTGCTTGTACTTTTAAATAGTTGGAGTTGAGTTTATTTATTTTTTTAAATACTTCCTCATTGATAACGACGAAGGTGACAATGAGGATGGCGTGGGCACTATTGGTAAGACAAAATAACACTGAGGTAAATTCAAAAGCAAAAGCAAACCAGATCATTAATAAAAGTACAAAAGTCCATATAAACAAAAACACATTAAAATGTATAAAAAAGCTGTCAAAACAAAGACAAATATATAAAGGAGGTCGGTCCAGCTGCCGGATCTCAAGATCCTCCTTTTCTGTGGCGAAGCTATATCAATCTGAAAGGACCGTCAGCTGGACGAGCTTGGTAAAATTCCGTCGGAGAAGATGTGGACACATCCGCTACCCGAATCATGCTATTGGGACATGGGAATACTCTAGAAACATGACCACGGGCCAAGTTCCTCGAGACATTAACGAGTCGACGACTAGGGCGACGTCTCCAACGGTCAACGAAACGGGCGATGACGGTGCCGATTTCTCAGAGGCAAGTGTATCTATGAAGAACACACCAAGCACAGCGCAAGGAGAGGGAGCGGATCGCACTCCTCAAACATATTACCCACGAGCATTGTCGCAGTTCGTTGATGATGAAGTTTTGATGAGCAAGAACAGCTTTCTGATCAAAATGAGCCAGTAGAAGTTGAACTGTAATATGACATCCATTCAACACGGTCGGCAGCTTAGACGGGACCAGAATCAGCTACACATCCGCAACATTATGATTGGATCAGTATTTTCGATGATTATCATATACAAATAACAATCAAAGCTACGAATATAAATTTACATCTTTATAATATTAAGAAATTTCAAATGAACTTGCAACGGTTGTGTGAGATTTTTAATATTAACTCGACTTCAATAGAAGTTTCTTGAAATATTAAGTTCTTTCTTATCTATGTTCGGTGAAGTCGGTATTGTTTATCGTTTTATTATATATACATTTTTATTAGAATTATTTATTTGACAGTACAGATAAGTGTATTTTAATATTTCACGGATAATATATAGACTTAAATAACAAATTACACTTATTGTTATTTCATACTTTAGTTATACTTCGAAGTGTCAGGGGAACAGATAGACAACCCAAGTGATCTTGCTTATAGGGGATCGGTTTCTCATTTTTTCGGTACAGAACCCTAAAAACGAGTTTAAACCCTGAAAGTTCTCATTTTTCTGCCTAAAAACTTTTTGTGTGTTTGTGTGTGTACTCATTTGCAAAGGAATTGACAAAAAAATTAAAAATCAGAAACCTGTTTAAGTGACGTTTAAGTTGTTTAGGTGCGGTTCGAGACGTGCTTAACTTAAATTCTCTACTCAGAAACCTGGCGTCAGTCATGGATCGCCATGACGTTTACTCTTATCCAAGTCGTAACCTCAGAAAATTTCCATCCTGTCGGTTCATCTCGTTATTCACTTCGCGAGCGGTGTGATAACGTATAATAAGCGCATAATAAGCGTTCTGTTTAGCTTCCTCAGATTATAACTGCCAACATAAACTGATTGAAGACTTATGTCCTGCCTGACTCACTGAGGTAATACGAATGTGAAGATTTTTCTCTCCAAAAAGTTTATGGTTAACTTGATGGGATAAGATTTGTTGTGGATATATTTTTCATAAAATCAATTTATTATTGATTATTTGAACGGCATTCACTTAAAGGCAATAGTGATGTTATAAAAATAGAAGTTGAACTTTATTAAGAGTCACTGTATTACAGAAAGTTATATCAGTACGAAAATAAATCTTATTAAAATGTACGACGATCGTTGGGTAAGCAGTTAGTCGTATGACTAATAAATACAATACAATAAAAAGAAAAACTTGAAAACGGAACGACGGCTATTACTTATTGCTTATTAGTTGTTAGAATTTCAATTTCATTATAATATAATTATAAATTGACATGTTTATTACAATCTCATTACATAAGGTGACGACGTGACTACAAGATGACGTCGATGTCGTTTACAGGACGATTCTGTTAACGTCTACTTTGAAATTTTTGATATAAATAACAGTATTTTCAGTTTCAGAATATTGCTTAACAATAATGTTTATTTGAAAATTTTTAATTTTAAAAAGAACACAACTTATTATTTACCAATTATTTTATTAAACTTAAGCTTTTGTTATTATTCCGAATTTCTTTATAAATTAATTTTGCTTTCTAGATGAGGACAAAACGGAATCAATCGGGCTTTATTTTACGAGTCATACATAACTCATTTTATTAGATCATAGTTATCTTTAATTATGAATTTGTTTTCATTAATTACTTGTATTAAAAGATAAGCAAAGTAAATTGTTTTTATAGCAAATTCTTTTTTTTTCAACACAAAGTTTTAAGGGTCCCGTACCCGAAGGGTAAATTGGGGACTAAATTGTCTGTCACCAGTTTGTATCTCATCAACCGTGATAGTTAGTCAGTTGAGATTTCCACAGATGATGTATATCTGTTGTTGCTATAACAACAAATACTAAAAAAATAGAATAATATAAATATATAACGGAGTTCCCATACAATGAACGTGATTTTTGTGTTACGAATCATTCGTGCGCGAGTCCGACTCGCGCTTGGTCGATATTTTTTGGTCGGTGTTTAAGTCCAACAATGGCTTTTAGTACGCAGTCTTTAATTTTCCTTCAGGTATGGGCCATCCAATCCAATCATCTTATCTTCAAAAAAAAAAAAATCCCATTTCCAGAAATAAGAAAAAAATACAAATACAAATTGGGAACAGTCCGACCGCCCGCTGATGGTTGGAAGTGAGTAGAGTACAGTGGGAAATTTGGCACTAGTTAGCGGTCAGGAAGAAGTGAGTACTCTTTATGGGATGGGGTGTAGGTAATTTACGGAAAATCGAAAATACTCCATCGAGTTACTTCAGCAGCTTAAATATTTTTAGTTTTGTTGTTAACTATTACTAGGGTTTATTTAAAATCAATTTATGAGAAATTAATTAATTGCATAAAGTCTCCGTGGGAAAAAATACTGAAATTACAAAGTGATAACGATCGAATGGTTTTCCTCAATCGAATGGTAGACCTCATCCACCTGAATCACCAATTTTTATATCAGTCAGAATATAAACTGAACATTTAGTATGAATTAGAATTCATTAGTGTGTGATCAAATTCAATTATAAAATGTAGTGTTTGAAGTAGCTCGACTTAATTAAAGGTCGGACGTCGATCTTAGCGACTCTCGTCCGCTAAACAGAGAAAGCTATTCGGCAATCGCACATAAACAGTATAATTTCATAGAATCGATTCTTGTAGGTAGTGCAAGACCAAATAGATACACGGAAAACGAAATTCAAACCGAGTTATGTTAGCGAACGTCCGTCGTCTCGCTTCATGCATGACCTTCGTTCGAGCTGAATCATAATCGCGGCGTTCCACCCGATCTGTGCGTGCCGTCTCGATGAGATGGAAAGAAGTGCGGCAGCGGGAAGGGCAGCAGGGCATCAAGGGCTGTCGTCGGCCGAGGAGGCGTCTCGGGTCCGCGGGCGTGGGGCGTGCGGAGCCGCGGCGCCGCCTCCGCCGCACCCAGCGGGCGCGCGACACCGAGCCTGCGCCCGCCGCGCCCGCACGCACGGGCCCAGTCTGTGCCGCGCCGCCACGCGTACGCGCGTGCCCGCTCGCCTGCGCTCCTGCCCGCCGGTACTCCGGTCCGCCCGCCACTCGCGCCGCGCGCGCCTCATCATCGCCACGCCGCGCTCACCTCACAGGCCGACCGGCGAGCGGAGTTGCGGTTCGCATCTTACCGGGCAGCATTAGAGTCGTTTGGTTATTTTCTAATACTGTCAGGTAAAGATGTCGTCCGTGCTCCATGTTCTTCGAGGAATTCGGCCGGCGGAACCGGTCGGACGACGTCGGTTCACGTTTACCGGTCGAGGCGGCGTGCCGAGGTGAAACCGACGGCCGCGCGTGTTCAGGTAACGAGCGTCCCACGAGGACGGCGGCGACTCGCATCCCTGGAGCGGCTCCGGCGATCGGATTCTCCGTGGGAGCCCGTCGACGTTCGATAACGTCTCGTTACGTCACGCGCGTCGACCGGTCGGAGCCGCTTTCCGACGGCCCGTCGTCGCCGCCGCCGACGGTGGAACTTGATTTTCGTGCCGGCGGCGCGGGTGCCGACGACCACATTTCTATAATGTTACGTCGATTTTTCGCTTCGTGTGCCACAAGTTTTGAGAAATTAACCGAAATTACGTTATAACGGTCATATTTCCGTCGAGTGATAAGTAAGTTTTGTAATTAAAACATTAGAAAAGTATAATATGATGTACCGAACGAATGTGATATCATATTTACATTTCGTCGGTAACAGCTGTTGCTAGAATTTATAAATTAAGCTCTCCCTGTGCTGTCTGTCACGTCACATTTTATTGTCATCGTTTTCTGTAGTTACAATAAACATGCTTTGGTTGTGGATTTCTTGATTTATCTATTTCAAATTAACTTTTTTAAACTTTAGCCTAAACAATCAAATAAGGCAAAGGAAAGTTGTTCGGACGCAATCAACCGTTGCACAATCCTGGTAAATTAACAGTATTCTGTTAATCGTCCGTTCGTACGCGACTGTACTGGTTTCAGTGGACGCGTAGGCAATTCGAGTGACTTCAGGCGCCTTGTAGCAACTCTTTCAACGCACGAATTGAAACGGCGATTTTGGACTTTGGAGCGATGAATTTTTAAATAATGTACCTATTGAATTAAAATTTTGGTTAAATTCAACATCATGGCGACATTCGTCTATCGATTATTCGATTTCATAATGGTTTTAAACGAAGGCGATGACTACCATCATTTTTACCACCTGTGATTTTCATTTGTGTAGTTAGCAATTGTTTTCATTAGTTGCAAGCAAGTGTATCGCGCTGTGGTGCGGGGCGCGGGCGCACCACTCGCGTAACCCACTTAACTAATTAAAATTCCTCGTGGCGGGCAATGAGCACGCGTTTTCAACTCATTAACTCCACACACGGTTACTGTGCTGTGGACGATCGCGCTGTCTGTTTGCCGTTGTTGTTTAACCACAATACTGTCGATGTTTGCGGTTCGGCCTTCTCCAAACTTCTCAACTACCAAAATAAATTGTTAATATGAATTAATAATTTATTTTCTAGACACCGATCTTAATCGATAAAGAAAAATCAGTTATACAATTTAATTATTATCGCGCTACCCGTTTCATATACCCGTTTGTTTAATGAGTTCGTTATGATAATGTTGTCCGCTATCTCAAACTACATACACATTTAGAACAGTACCTAATCTCAATTGTAAATTGCAGGCCTAATTAATGTATATATACCTATTATACGACTAATTAAATTATCACTACATTCTGTGTACCTTTACAAACACATCACAGATGGAAGAAGACAACTGTTTAGAACTGGACGATAAAATAATTAAATACTGAAGTTATAATGTATAAGTTGTACATGTTGTAATTGTAACTTCAGAGTGGTGATGTAACATTAGAATTATAACTGTCTAACTAAACCAAATCAACCGTATCGCCACGTGGTTGATCATGGAACATGAACTGTACGACTGTACTACTGTCAGATAATGGAGTTAACATTTGCTTAGGTGAGCGCATATTCGTGAGACAGGGCTCGGACGGACGGTGGTGGTAGCGAGTAGCCGCTGTAGGATGCTGCAGTGGCGTTTGTGATCGAGCAGGGGACGTGGGTTAGCGGCAAAAGATCTGGGACATTATTCAACAACGGGTGGAAAGTTTCGGCTTTCTGAATATTAAGATGTGGGTCAAGGTCCGAGTTTACGGCGCGGTCTCCTCGTTCTGCAGCCATTTAGATGCAACCTCGATTTTTTGCTTTTTAATTAGCTATTATTTCCGGCTCCAGTGGGTAACTCAGTTTTGAATAACGTTAGAAATCGTCAGCCGACGAGGCTTAATTTGAATTTATAATTTGCCTAACGAAGACAACAGCTCCGAGATTTGCATATACGTAACTTCCTAGTCGGTCTTCGTCCAGAGATGTCACTTCGAGTTGAGATAAAACGTTCGATGCGAAGTGTGATCGTATGACATTCAACAATGTCGAAGTGACCATTATGGTATGCATCGGGGTCGGTATCTGCGGTGTCGAAGGTCGTGCGATAGTGTCGCGGGTTATCGCAGCTCCGGCACATCCGGAGCCAGGCGGGAGCGGCGTGCGCGCTGCGGTCACCACCACTGGCGTAGCGTCGGTCGTGTCGGCCCGACGAGCTCCGGACGGACTCGATAAATGCCGGTGAAAGCAGCAGCCGATTAATCGTTCAGGTGGATTCCGCTTTCGAATTGAATTTTTATCGGTCTCTGAGTGTCGCCGTCAGGACCGGTTCTTAATTTCCTATAGGTAGGTGCGCATGTTATGCATCTATTTCGGGAGTCGTTGACCGCGAGTTTGGCACTGTCGGGCGGCCGGTTTTATTCTGTGCGTGTCGGAGCGTCGTTCCGGGAGCGAGCGAGCGAGCGGGCGCGGTGTTCGCGCTTGTATTTCAGGAGTGGTGACGTCACGCGGCCCGGCCGCCCGTGGACACATGCCTAATCGAGCATAATGTTATTAATAAGCCGAGGGCGGGCCGCGGCTCGCCCTTCGCATAAAACCATATTTATTGCCCATAGGGCGCATGCAATCCCCATACAAATATCGTGCCACGTCGACACACGCAGCGTTGTCGCTCCTCACACTATTTATATTCGTCCAGTTCTAAATCGAGCAGCGGGCTCGTTGGCTCTGAATGATTGTGAACTACCGTTATCTGACGATGGTTTTGAATGTTGTTCGGCGCCGGCCACTCGGCGGCGACACACGCATGATGTAATGAGTGGCAGCATGTGAGCGAGCATCGGGTGCTGCTGATAACATGACTGTTATCTCATGTTTACGACGCGCTATGGGCCGGGGAGGGGGGCCTGGGGGCCGGGGCGGGGAGCGGGGCTAACTGTTATCACGGCCAACTGACCCTCGAAAGCAATTTAGAAGCCAAGGACCTATTCCACTATGTCCAGATATCTCAGCTAATCAAATTTAAATTCATTATTCTTATGTTTCGCTTTTAGTATTCGAATAGAAGCAAATAATGACAGTAGTACTTTTATGTATATACTTCATATGAGCGTTCACAGAATACCAATCCTTCATGTTCTTTTTTTCAATATGATAAATTTGAATGTCAAAATGTTTTTATTAAAGAGCTGCCTGCTGCCCGCTGCCTGTGTTAACGTATGGCTCTTATATTAAGTATCACAGTATAAGGTCCAAAAGCGAGGAACTTGTTTCGGCCGACCGTAGCCTGGTCCCGTTCACATGAGGCGTGCGTTTCTCTCTGGGTTCATAAGAGCACGTTTTAATTTGCGATACCACTCACAGTTCTTTATCTTTAGAGAATATTCTTAATTTTTATTTTTTTTATCAAAAGCACCACATGAGTTTTGTAGATTTTGATATGTATTTCGCCAGTAAAAATGTTGAGGCACATCTTCCCCATGGAAAAAAAAGAGAATTATAAGTATATTTATCTATATCTTCCTTTAGGTATATGAAATTCTGGTACATGTAGGGTGCCTGTCTATATTTCCTACGTTACCGAGCGATCGATTCATTGATTTAATGATATTATCATTTATTAGCGCGTTCAAACAAACAAACAAACTGTTTAGCTTTATAATATTAGTATAGATTTCACATTCGACGGAATATTTCAGGATTCTGGACATCCTCCGAAAAGTTGGGCCAATCCAGACCAATCCAGGCCAATCCAGACCAATCTAGAACAATCCAGACCAATCCCGCCCATCTGGCATAATCTCAATTGGGCTCCATACATCTACTTATCTTTATCTTTGTGTCTATGTTAATAAAATATTTTCTCCTGACTACTTGTCGTAATGACACTGCTTGTCGTTTACATATTATGTACTTGTTTCTCGCCAGACGCTCTGCCCGCGGGTCCGCTCGCATGCCTCTGTATTATACATATAAATTTTTCTCTTGAATCGGTCTGTATATTGATGAAAACCGCATTGTGTAGTTCAAAAGATCTCAGCGTACAGACAGTGGGAAGCAATCTTGACTTATACCTTAGATAGATAGGTACTAACTAGGTATAACTAGATTATTTTGGCTATTATACTCAAGGGAGATTTTTTTTTGTTTGTTTTAATCTTGAAGTTTATTTTTATTTTTTTCATTTAATAATTAAATAAAACTATTTAACAAACTATCAAAAATAATAGTTAATAAATATTAAAATTGGCACGCCTTAGTAAACTACTTATACTCGAGGTATCGTGATTGTGTAGTAGACCATTAGTTAGAGTTTCTATGATGTTGGCTTTATTAGGCGAAATCAATTTGTTTTATGGTGTGCATTAATTGTTCCCTAATTTCTAATTGATAACGATTGATGGCTCAAATAAATAAGATATGACATAAAAACGAGCTGAGTATGGGTCACGTGTAGTTAGGGTTGTCAGTTCCCGGCTTATCATTTTCTGAACATTTCTCGGGCTATGAACGGCATCAGCGTTTTATCGTTTGATCCGAGATTAAACTAACTAGAATTGTTAAAAAATTCAACCTCTTTAACGTTGAAATATAAAAAAAAAAAATATTATCGAAGACTATATTAAAGAGAATGATTAATTTACTAAGGAAGTCGGGCTATTTTTTGCATAAGCGTGCGCTTTGTTGAAATCAAGGATAAAAATTAAGGAATTGTCTATAGTTCTATAGATTCGTATAATATGTCGTTATAATATGCACGTAATGCAATGGAAGCTACTTAACGTAAGCAAAACAGAACCAGATGTCAAAATAAAATTTAAACGGAAACAGAAACAGATGCGGAAACGGAAGTTTAAATAGGTACTATGAAAAATAAAAACTTAAAAAAAATAGAACCAACTTCAAACTTTAAAAAAGTGAAAAATAATGCTTATCTCAAAAAATACTTATTTAAGAAAATGCTATTAAAGTCAGGCGGAGGTTTTCTGTAGGTTAATCATTAAATGAGAGGCGCCCGACTCCAATATATATAAAAAAACTCCAAAAAGATTTTATTTCATGTTTTTAAGTGATATTGGTTTTTTTATAATAGGTAATACTAAAAATACTTTTCTGAAAACCGCATCAAAATCGGTTCAGCCAATCGCGAGATAATCCCGCATCAACATACATACATACAGTTCAAACTGAAAACCTCCTTTTTTGAAGTCGGTTAAAAAAGCTTGTATTATAATATTATGTATATTATTCTTTATGAAATCATAATATTCACAATATTATAATTAGTATTATTTTTTACTTAAAAATAATAAACACTTAATAACAAATCGCAACAACCAATAAACAAACAAACAAGCTTCCGAGCAAACCGTGCATAGTGATGTTCCGTTTAAATTTCTGTAAAAAGTTGTGGAACCAAAAATAGAAACGGATGTCAGAAATCTTTCGGAACTTCTACTGTTACGGAATCAGAAGCAGAGAGGTCTGTCGCATCACTAGATGTACCTAAATTATAAGAGCAATTAATCTTGTATTTCTAACACAAAGCAATGCATAAATGCATAAAGTATTTGATTGGCGATAGCGATAAGATGCATCTGTACTAGATTTTTTTTTAGAATGATCACCAGACTTACTACGCCTATTTCAAAATACAAGTACTCCTAACTCTATGACAAGGATAGATAGCTACTCTCACAGAAAGATAGGTTCTGATTTAATCGACTTGATTAACGTTGATTCCATTACTTTTTACAGTAGAAGAATTTCGTTGTGTGACTTGAGAATTTTTGTACAAGTTATGTTTTTGATGGGATCTCATTTCTTTTTGTTAGGACGTTGTTCTATTTTTCATTTTCGGGTCACACTCTATCTCTGTTGACTTTTTTTGCAAAAGACGTTAATGTATTGGTTTTCGATAAATCTATTCGATGAATGAATCTTCAATAAGTTTATTATATTCAAAACAAAACCAAAGGTGACATTCATTAGATAGTTATAAACAATTTGGGTAGGTCGTTCTCGAAAGTGCTACTAAGCTTGACTAATAGATATAGCTTGACCGCATGTAAATAGGCACTTCCGTGCCCCCAGATATCTTTAAAACCCGTAAAACTTCGCTTTAAAATTTGTTAAATATTAAGGAGAAACAATATGAATATCAGAAGTCAGCATAATTAAGTCAGTGTAACGTAACTTCCTTTTTACCCTAATACGGTGACGCGAAAAGGAGATGACTTAGTAAGTATGTTCATCTGGTCCCTTATAACTTGGAAACTACTCATCGTAACTGGACAAATAAGGTATAAGCTATATGACGTTAGATTCAATTGGAAACAGCTAGTAGAGTGCTAGAGTGCTAAAAGTAAGAAACTAAAAATAATATATTATTCAATCATTCCTTGTATATCAAAGCAAAGGGCTTAATTAGCACATTTCAAATAAATATACGAATATATTGAAAGCTTTTGCTTGCGATTTTGCTTAAATACACCCGAATGATTCAGGTGTAGTCGGGTTTTTAGTTTTTGAACTTATTTTTTATCTCTTCCCTTACTTAATCAGGGGCACCCCCTCCCTAGTCCTTATCGACCGTAGGCATATACAAATATTGTTTCAATTTTAAATATTTTCCCACTAATTAGTTTTAGGATTTTTTTTAAATCACTGAAGTTGTTTAATTTTTTATTTTTTACATTATAACGGCCTAAAAATTCGATATGAGACTGTCTTTTTGAACGATCAACGCTACTGCACATGCAATTATGAAACACAAACTTTGTAAATATTGCAGACAAATCTTAAACATATTGTTACTCGTTATGTTTCGTTGATGTCGTATGTAAAAAGAATACGGACCTCAAAATAAGCGGGTGCGAGGTGCCCCCGTCCCGCGCCCCCCGCACCCGATCCAACCAACGAAAGACATCAACGAAATCGACACTTTAAACAACTCATATAACATTTCAAGAGTTTCAATAATTTATATTGCAATATTACAAGTACATTCCAAAGGAGCATTTTATTGAATCTGTAATTACTTATATGAATAGGTTAATATTTTCTTTTTGTTGGAATTCTTATTTTCTTTTTAAATTATGACGGCCACGTGCGTCGTGGATTAGTGATAAATGGAAACATTTGGTGGCAACAAAGTGTACGTTTTAAATTATCATCGAAACAAGAAGAACCACTGTCGGTGGATCGTGAGCATTGAGCGTGAGCAAAAGTAGAGTTTAATTAATTATTAAGACATCTACATCATCTATAATTTTTAAGATTCCAGACACAAACAAACAAATTTTGAAGTTAATCCATCATTGAAGACCATCTTATAGTCCGCTGTGGGTGAAATAACTTTTTAGTGAATCAATTTGTTAAGTTATATGAATGTTAGATTTTTCCATAATACCAATATGAAATATTCGTTTTACAAGTTTAAATGTAAAATATGAGAGTCCAAATAGAAATATTAAATGTAACGAGTGCGTATGAGTCATAATTAACTCGATCGATTGTTGTTTTGTACGTCAGAGCTACTTAAAGTTAACCAATGTTCACTTAGCACTGTCATAATTCTCGTAATTGTATAAATATGTTAAACGAATTACTTGGATTTGTTCTAAAATAAAAAATTATATATATAATGATATTTGGTTGGAATGGATTTCGAATTTGCAACTTATATTAATTTATTAAAACTAGTGTTTTTTAGAACTGATAAGACAAATTACGAGTATTTACCTCGTCATGTGATGATTGAACTCATGATCTAGGTAAAGTAGCTTTTGCCTGCTACTTCATCCGCGTGGTTTAGTTACTTTAGGCAGCGTTTCTAAAAACGCTTAAAATATTATTCATACCTGAATATAAAGTTTCATGATTTTATCTTTGACAACGACGAACTTAAATACAAAATTTAAATCGCTATTTCTTCCTGTGTCCTATCCCAAGTCAATTATTTTTAGTGGGTTAGGCGTGAGAGCTTAACAGAAACATACACCGACCTACTTTCGCTATATTATTGTTCGTATAGATTAATCAAACATTTCCTTTTGTTATAGCGATACCTATATTTAAAATAGCGATGACCAAAGAATAACGTAGTATACTAATTCATCATAACAAAACAAACTGTTGCATACGACTACGCTGTCCTCGAGAACTCGTAGCTCGAGTTAATAATTTTTTGTCACCCATCACGTGACCGACCCCTGCGAAAGTTGCTTAACAACAGCGATCGCAGATCGCGGCGCTTATCCACTACGCCCATCGAGCTACTCAGTCAACGTCTACTACTACTACGTCAGTAGGTATGTTGAAGTATTAAACGTCTACACCACTCAGTACCTACCCAGTTCGGAGGTCAGGTAAACCTGGTAGCGGCACGCGATGAAGTAAGTATGTAGAATATGACCATTACATTAGAAGAGATTCAGAATAGTTGAAAATATTAGAGTTGAAATTAACATTCAGCTCAACCCCCAAATTGTAGACCGCCGTGTTCCTTAGCACGTCTCAGAAGTTGTTATGAAACTCAACTCTAAAAAAAGGGTTTTAATATGGCTGATATTTAATAAAGAGCACACAGTTCTGCAGAGCGGTCTCTCTCTCTCTCTCTCTATCTCGTTATAAAACCGTCTTATTGATTGATTATGATTTTATTATTTTATAATATTTTTGTTTTATTATTTACTTAATTAATCAATGGTTTTAGTAGTTGTTGATTTCTGCAAATTAGTAAATTTGACTACATTTAAAAAGAAGGTTTCTAAAACTTTTTTCGAATCTAGGTTTCACAACATCTTCTGAGACGTGCTGAGCTGGCGTATTCCAAAATTGTGTGGTCTGAGCTATTCATATTATTATTTATATTAACCCTTAACACCTCTCATTATATCATATAATTACTAGATACTTAGTTATGAAATAAATAAACTAAGAACAATATAAATCACAATTGCTTGGTCGACCTTACGAGTACAGATGTTTTTTTTTTAGTTTAAATTGAGACATCCGTCCAATTAGGCGGCTAGGCCTATAATAGAATGTCGCCATTCATTTGCACGGCTAAATGGCGAACAGCTGAGTAAACATCACACTGTCCGCCTACAGTGCGGCTGTGCGAAGACCATTATTAATTTTATTAATATAAACATATACGCGATATTAGAATAAAATTTCTTTGATGTTCAACTTCGAAGACTATACAATAAAAAGCCATATACATTTATGGTTTTGTAATAGTTACACATGTAATTAACTGACTAATGTTCAATATGTTTCCAATCTAAGGTTTCAGTACTTTATTTCTGAAAACCTTAAAGCTATTTATCCAATTACAGATACAGAAAAACACAAATGTAAAGTTTACAAAAAATAATCGAAAATTGAAATCTACGCAATAATATTTTAACTAAACGCAGTTTGGTTAAATAATAAATAAACGCCATCTAGTATAGCAAAACTCAAAGGTTTTTCTTACTACATTTTTACAAATCAAAAGTTTAAATCATGCAAGTAGATTATTTGAACAACTCATATTAATCAATTATATCACGAAGTCAATTAAATTACATTAATACAAATTCAATTATATATTTTTTTTATTAAAACTCAACCTTGATCAAAAGAGTGCGATGTAGAAATATACTTAACGCCATCTAGTATATCACAAAATATTTAGCTTGTGTTTTTTTTCGTATACAAATTTATTCGTGATAAAATATTTATTTAAAATGTTATTTTTTTTATCAATTATATAGTCTATTACCAATGTTATCTATCACAATAAGTAAATATTTATAAATAATAATAGATAGAGTAGTTATTACAATGACAAATCAAATTATAAACAAGGGTTGCTATGGTAACTTATAGATTCCCATTAAAATGTAACTCCCATTTTCATCCCTTGAAGTGTTAGATTTCATGGATATAGGTCCAAAAACAAAGAAGTTTCATAGTAACGTTTTCACCCTTTTTGACCCCCTTGGGGGTGGAATTTACAAGAATCCGGTCGTAGTGCACCTCTACGTAAGAAGACGAATGTACCCTCCAAATTTCAAGTCTCCACGACTAGCGGTTTAACCTGTTTGTTGTCTGTCAGTCAGTATGTCCGGATATCTACTTTAGATAATTTCAACTGTGTTTTTACTTTATATTCGTCAGCACGTCAGATTATTACAAAAGACCAAACTCCAATCAATTTTAAGTTGATAGTTAAATTTAAAATGAAATCTGAAGGTTCTTATGAAGAGTACAATAACATGGTTTAGCTATTTTTCAGCTAATGCCAATTAAAGATTAATTTTTGTTTTGTGTATATTTACCTCTAATATAATCAAAACTAACTGTTTATACAGAAAGAAATATATCTGAAGAAGGTAATTAAGCGTTCATGTTTTAATATGTGCTATTACTCGGTTACTGAATTGAGTATTGCAAGTCTCAAACTGTACTTTAACATCACTGGTTTTCGTTTCTGATTATAGTTTTCCTACTGATCAGTGGATGGCAGTTTGATAAAAACTAGGCCTCTTTGCCTTGTGAAAATAAAAATAGTTATAAACAATAATAAGTTGAGATTTTGTACTTTCTTAATTCAGAAACCGGCCGTTAGTCGGTTTGCCTAAAGTGTCGAGTTATCGCACTTGTCGTAAGGACGGCAAAAGTATTTTTTGTAAGTCAGTTATTTGTCAATTGATGTTGTTTGTTTCTTAATTAATCGTTTGGTAACTAATTGTTCTATTATATTCAAGTTATAAAATAATTGTTTTAACTGGGGCCAAATTATGATTATGATTGCAAAAAAGGGGCTAGATTGCTATTTTGATTTAAATATTAAAAAGAACAAATTTTTCAAAGAATATTCATTTTACGACAACAACATCGTCACTTATCTATCACTGGATAGATATTGTTCCTAGGATTGAATTAATTGAATTTCTGAATGCCATAAAATATAAAGGTTCATGAACGTCAATTCAAAGGCGAATTGGTACTTCAAAGGGAAATTTGTATCGGTAACGTCAATCTTAATGAACGTTTGTGGAACTGCTTGAAGTGTTTAAGTGTAATGATACATATACTTGTGATGCTCTTGATCATATTTTCAATCACTTGGCATATTTTAGGGTTTACAAAGTTTGCAAAAGGGAGTGGCGAATCCTGAGCTGACCGTTACAGGAATGAGAAATAAATTAACGTTGAATAAATATTTTTTTTCATAACATTATGTTCCAAATTCCTTGTCATAAATGTTGATATTTTTCTTTATTTTCAGTTTTTTAGATAGTAGTCTAGCATTGTAGCTGGCTCTGCTTCCTGCACACAGCTGAGTTGATATTGTCTATTTGATTTATTGTACGCCTGCGTATATAATATTTGTTGACAAATAAATATCTATTTTATTCTATCATTAGATCTCATGACATTTATTACTAAATATTTTTTTCCAAGCGATGCCTTGAGATTATTTACGTCTGGCCTGGCCCTTCTATGAACAATAATAAAAATTATTATTTGACTGGCGGTTCAGATACGTCCATTCATTTTACTTGCAACAAAACCCTATTTATCCTAAAGGGCATTCCACGAAATTCGTTATAATTTATATGTTTCGTTTTAAACAGTAACATTTTAGTTTTAATATTCCGAAGTCATCGAGTTCAATGTAGAACGTTTTATTTAAACAGCTGTCAGTTGAAGGCTGCGTGTTGTTTACTAGAGGCGCTGTGTGTATTATCGACATAGAATATCGAGGTGTGCGCGACCACCGGCCGCTCGTTCACAGGAGAGAGATCGGTGGAGGTGACATGCTCGCTGTAAACCTGCGATGACACGCATGCATGAGTATGGCGATGCGTGGTCGCGCGCTTCCACCTGCGCCTACGCCGCACCATTCCGCGCTCATTCACCCGCGTTCCCTTTGTAGATGTCGTTGCAACCGCTTTGAACGTGGCACGCGGCTTCCGCCCTTAAGCGCCGCTCGGTAAGGTCGATTATAGTTAGTACATCCATGTAAACGTAAATAGACGCAGAAATCTGACAGTTTCAATGTCTGCGATGCTCCGGTGAGAAGATTATTAGTTTCATATTATTTTTAGACGACATTGTTGTCGTGTCGCGTCGGTTGCGCGACCGGTCCGCCTGCGTGGTGGACGGTGACTCGTACTCGTCCGGCGACGGTCGCGGCGCGGCCGGCACCGAGTCGCCGCATTAAATATGTAAAACGTAATTATAGATTCATTTAGATGTATGTAAGTAAGGATATAGAGGCTCTCATCGAACGTTGTGCCGGTTTGTCAACTTGATATGTACTACGCATAAGTTTATGCGGCGTCGTCGGTCGGCGGCGCGGCGGTTGGGGGCGGTGTCGCGTGCTAAGTTCAAGGTGATCGGTCCGGTATGCGGCGGCGGCGCTCCGCGGGCCTCCAACTACCGACCACGAACAATGGATACAAAGTTTAAGATGACGACCCGTCAACTTTACCGAACAACAGCAGCTTTGCTTAAACACGAGTTCGCCGGTGACAGTCGACGTGCTTCATACATAAGTCATGCATGTCATTCTGAATGTAGCGATAGTCGCGATACACTCAGAATCTTCATTATATGTACCTTTATTGTTTAACTCATATTCTAATTTGTTAACTGATTCACTTAAAAACTAATTGTAAGATAATGAGCGCACCTTGCATTTTTGGTTTAAACGCTTTGGCAATGGGAACTTGTACTTGAAGAACAAATCACGTGGAAGATCGCCCGCACAGGTGACTAACGCTGAGTTGAAGAAGTTGAAGTATTAAAAGAGTAAAACTACCCAGGAATTAGCGGCATGGTTTAACGTTACCTTACTTACAATATTGACTCATTGAACGATGCTTGGCAAAAATCGCTATCGAGCGATAAGGCCGCCTAGTACTACTACGTTAGGGTAAGATTTTTGTGTATTTGTCTCTTTTTCTATTGTAAAATAAAGAATATTTATTATTATTATTATTAATGATGCAAATTTTGCATGTTGTCTCAAAAAAATATGAAAACTGGGCGCCTTATTATTTGCAAGCTGGTTGAAACTCGCGTTGCCGTGTTGCATCTGTATTGAAGTGAAGGAATATTGGATCCATGTGATTAAAAGTGGATTCTTTATGATAACAGAAAGCGAAAAATGTAGTAACTGACCCCAGGTCAAACGACGCAACAGTGCTCTAAAGTCAAGGTTACCAATAAATTAATGGTAATTATTTGTTAGTATATTCATGGTATTATTTACTATAGATTTTTCTGTTCCGTCAAAGCAGACGTTTGGTGTACCGAACTT
Source organism: Diatraea saccharalis (assembly GCA_918026875.4). Lineage (NCBI taxonomy): Eukaryota > Metazoa > Arthropoda > Insecta > Lepidoptera > Crambidae > Diatraea > Diatraea saccharalis. The sequence goes on along the minus strand of OU893342.1, from coordinate 21,193,336 downwards.
AAAACAAGGATGGCGGATCTAGCGGTGAAACAGCCCCGAATCTTGAACCTCACACTGCACAAGAAACTGTTGTAACACTACAGGAGCTGCAGCTGCTGCTTAAATAAATCAAAATGTCTTCCTCTGCACTCGCCATGCCTTGCTCCAATGGACTAAATTAATTTTTGTCATGAGTTGTAGTACAATTATATATATATGCGGTAAGAAAAAAAATCCCAGAAGGTACTTCAAGATGTTTTCGCGAATCTAGCTCCCTTTAGTTGTATCACTAAGGCCTAAATGAACTTCCAATTTGATATCAACAATGTATAGATAAATATATAAAAGTTACGTACCTACGTATAAGTTACGTACATCTTAGAAAAAAAAAATACATATCGGCAATTTAATTCTTTAAGCCTAGCTAGCCTAGCTTATATAGTACTAGCTTTCCGCGAGCGGCTTCGCCCGCGTGGTCCCTAGGGAACTGTATATTTGGATATCGTTTAATATAGTAGACACGGTTATAATTATAATGACAATTTAAATAGTATACAATGATTACTATAGTAACGTTTTGTTTCCCTATACAAACTTCCACTACCATTTTCATCCCTTTATTTGATGTTTTACGGGATATAATAAAGCCTATGTTCACCGCATATAATGTAGCTTCCCGTCAGTGAAAGAATTTATAAAAACGGTCTAGGAGCCTATTCGTTGCAAACAAACAAACAAATAATCAAACAATATAGTTATATCTAGGGAAATATTCGTTATACACAAACTTTATAATACTACTTTGCAATTAATGAATCTAAGTGTTTGTGTTTTTTGTGGAGTGTGGTTTGCAGATCTTTCTTATAGCCGTGAGTAGTAGAAGGCTTTCAAGTGAAGCCATTTGTGATGATAGAAAACTTAAACGTCATAGCAAAAATCCTTTCAGATGTGTTATCTCATGTAGTCCGAGTCTAATTATTAGTCGTAACTGGCGGAGGCTCCGTCGCCTAGAACGGGATCTAAGGGCGGTGCGGACGCGGGGCGGGTGCGGGCCGGTTGCGGGACGAGTGCGGGGTGAGTACGGGCCGAGCTCGCAAAGGTCAACGCTAGCACCTGCGCGCGCGCATTGTTGCACAATTTATCACCATCGTGTTCTCGCGCCAAGGTCTGCAAGGTCGAATATCTACAGTAGGTACATAAAATTATAATACAGATTCTAGTGTCTGGAATCTAAATATTTTTTCAATAATATATAATTTATCAACTGTCATGTTGCCATTTGTTTCCTTACTCTTAAAAAGTTTTAGTAGGTTTTACATCATTACTCAGTCAAACTTTGATCTATTGCTATGAAACTAGTTCTATGTCAATATTTGAGTTCGTCTGGCACGTTGCTAGAAAAAGCTGTGACACCTTGAAAAGTTGCTTCTCACTGGCAAGGTGGAAGGTAAACGGGGCACGAAGCTGGACCGGCCAAATTCGATCGACACACGATTCCACTATTAGCGACACCATCCACACTGCAAGAAGAAAAATTCAGGTAGCAGAATATAATCCGACTCACAGCATTGAAGATATCGACGCAAGGAGGGGGAACACGTTGTGGGATATCTATTAATTAATGATCTATTTGAGAGGATATGTTTTTTCCATTCAATAGAAATGTCACTACTGATATTTTGTATGGGGAAAATGTGTATTTTAATTATCAAGGTCACAACAATTTATAGATCGTTTAATATAGTCGAAAGATTGTACCAAATCAGCGGGTGACCGTTTTGTATAATTTTACGTTTTGCAAACGACATTATTACAAATGTACGGATATGATTGAATATAAAAATTCTGCCTCATTTGTAGTTTGTCATCAAAATAATCAGAGAACTGTCCGCTCGACGTAATACAACCCATGTAGCGCAATGTAATTGTTGTAATATGCATCCAGTTATGTACGCGGTTCTCTAATAACAGTTGAAAAATGTACCAATATAAATAAATGTCAGGTATCGGGTACGAGGTGTCGGCGTGTGTCGACCGTGGCCATGTGAACACCAGCCGTAATGCTAATTCTGTTGATTTCGAGTTCAGAAGTGGCAACATGAACACGTCGCATTAAAGTTTTAAAAATGTACGTTGTATGACACGCTGAAAATGTTTAAAGTGTGCTATCAGTGTTCGCGCATATCGCCGGCGGGTGATTTCTATCGATCCTGTGTTAAATGATTATTGAGTTATGTATGACTGATAATTGATTTTAGGTTAGGCACGTCGCCCGCTCTCTATTTTCAAAGTCCATATGTGTCGTGTCTGTGTGTGTGCGATGTAAAGGCATTTTGAATATTTATTATCATCCGCCATGTGTAGTGCTGTACGCGTGCGACTACACTCACTGATAAGATAACATACGATTTCACTTTATGCTGTTTGTTCATTGAATTCAAACAATAACTCGTTGCAAATAATATACAAACATACAATTTGTTAAAAAGTCTCAGTCTCAGTCAAAGTTAAAGTAAAGTCTCAGTTAATATCAATAGATATAATAATTAGTGGTAGCGCAAGACTTAAATTTGTTGTGGTCCCTGTACGTTTTGGGAGGCCTTCGATAGGGCAAAAAAGGTATTTTTGAAAATGTTACTCACTTTTGTAAAAGCTTAATTATTTTTTTTAAATTGAAGAAAATAATTATTTTTTATGCAATTAATTATGAAACGTATTTTCAAATATTTCCTCAATTTCATTAATTTGCACATTTTGGTTATGCAGATTTTGGCTGTGAGGCCGAGGCTTCGAATAGTAATTTCGGAACTTACTAAATTTTTTTATAGCCAAATTGTTATTTTATAGTAATTGTTTAAATTTTGCCAGACGTATCATCTGTTGCTAGTCGAGTCACGCGCGTGGCGGGCGGCGGGTGCGGACGCGGACGCGGGAGCGGGAGCGGCGGCGGCGGCGGCGGCGGTGGCGGTGTTGTAGCGCGCGCGGGCGCAGCGTTCCGCGGTGACACTCGCGGTGTCCGTTCGGCGGAGGGTCGGTCGGTGACCCGCAACCCTCCCCCCCCTCCCCCCCGCCCACGCCCCCGCACCCACCCGCGCACCGATAAACTTTATACATACATTTATCCACATGTGCATACAGCAGCGCCCATAAGCCGCATGCTCTTCTGGTTATGTCCGTTACCGTTACATTTCTTGCTTTTACATCTCGTTCGACGGCCGCTTCTTGTTTTAATATGTAGCCATGTATGCGGGAGGTGGGGGCTGGTACATACATTATCCTCAACTTAACTATATCAATACAATTTTGTAGTGAGCTAAATTTGGTGCTTATTGTTTGGTTTGTTAAGCGCCACAGCATTATCATTCAATGACGCGCTTTGGCGGTGCGGTCGCGGGCGGCGGGGGGCGGGGGGCGGCTGCGACATGTGATGCGTGTCACACAGACACTGTCGCTAGACGAGAAGTTTTAAAACACACGTATGAAATAAAATTATTTACTTTTCAAAACTGGTAAATGTTTAAGTATTATTGTCAAGTAACCAATAAAATAGAAGAAATATTTTTATCACTATCACATTAGTACTTGGTTCAAAATCGTTTAAGTATGTAATGTGTCTCCTAAAGATTTTAAATAATTAAGGTTTATTTCGATTCGGATTTCATAGGGATTGAGCAGGTTCAAAAAAAATTGAGCAATAAGTTGTGCTCTTTATCTGAGAGTTGGGCGAATACAATTTATCCTATGTTTATTAATTTGGTTGCATACTTGCCAGACTCTTGCTCTCTTCACGAAGACCTTATTTAAAACGCCACTATTTGGTTCGCGAATGTTCTCCAACGTTGCATTCGCCGTTTTCTTTTATTAGTCTTCATCACTCATATCTACCATGTCTTCGTATTCCAAGCAACTGTCACATTCCTGGAAGAGAATGAATAATCATAAATAGTAAAAAAAAAACCTCTCGGTATATTCATATTTACAGAAAACATTTAAGAGGAATACATTAAAAGGTACCTACGTAAAAACAAACTGAATATTATACTTAGCAAGTATTTATCACTGTTTTGTTACGATCCATCCCATTTTTAACGCAGTAGAAATCAATATTTCTCAAATAGGGGATCTCCAGTCATTAGGACTTAAATAATATGATTGACCATACGATAACTAACAGAAATCATAAATATTACTTTGGCTATAACAAATAAACAGATAAATAAAAATAATACAACACTATGGCGCCAACGAAGCTTTTACAATTTTAGTTAAACATTTTTCAGTTCCCAGCACTGTTTCTAGATCCCAAAAGCAAAATTACAGTGTTGTCAACTAAAAATACAGTAGTTTTTAGAAAAAGTACAGCAGATATCAAACTTTGTTACGGTAAAATTACAGGAAAAAATATGCTAGTATATTAGTTATTTACAAATACCAGTTACTGTTAATTACTCAAGAATGATTTGCTCATGATTTTTTGCAGACATCTATGATATTATCACCTCACTGGCATTGAATAGAATTCAATTTTTAGCATTATTATAGCGATATTTCCTTTGAAGGTGTTTTTAATCTGTAAATTTCTTTTATATTAGTAATTAAATAAAAGAACAAATAAAGGAACAAAAATAAAAGAACAAAATCTTATATCAGTAATTCACTGAACATGATCACTGAACGAAAGTCTTGTGTTTATAGAATTTTTTACTGTTATTACAGTGAATCTGGAAGCACTGACTCTCAGCATCCTCAGTTCAATTCGCATTTTCTCCCATATATATCATTTATAATGCATTGCCATTTTAGGAATGTACTATGGAATGTATTTCCATATACTGCTAGCTGACGCAGGACATGTGAAAGTCGAAGTTAAAATCATAATACACTACTTTTTTGGGCACTACTCAAAATTCAGTTAAAACTGTTTCGTGGTAGAAACTACCCAGACTTGTTCTACTTAAGCCAGAACTTGTATGTTGATCTCCGAAATCGATCACGTTCCATTTTTACATATCAATATTTTAATAATAAGTGTGCTGTTTATGGACCTATCATGCATAAATTTTTTGTATGTTTGTCCAAATGTCCCTTTTTTCTAGGTATTAATCAGCTAGGTGTGATCCTTTTATCACTTCTCTGGTTATTATTTAATCTTCTTTAACATTTCGTCATTATTTAAAGGCGTTACAGTAGAAATACAAAGAAATAGAGACTACGACATTCAGTAGTAAGGAATTGAAGCCAGGAGGAGGAAATGTGGCACCGATAAAAATCATCTTGTTTTAAGAATATTTTCATTTCTTGTGGAATATTGTATATCATGAAACGATATGATGTGATCACAATGAATGTGAGTTGCACTGTAATACGCAGTTGTCAAAATTGTCACTGGTTTAATGCTACTAATATCGATTCAGATATATAGTAGGTATGTAAGGATGAACTCTAATGAGCTGTTAATTTATATTATTTTTGTTATTCCTATAAGTTTTGATGCAGATAAACAAAATAGTTCCAAAAACCATCCACAGGGAAACATCCATCCATCAGTGGTAAAGGAAGCCTCCAAGACGTTTATAAATATTTGTTATCAAAGTTGTTGTATGTGTATATATTCTACTAAGATTCAATGCTGCTTAGAATTGTCGCCAGAAACCTTTGACACTGAGAATTACGTAAGTTTCATTGTTCCTAGTAACTTTTCCAAAACGGTGGCGTTTTGCCATAGAAATCCAATATCGTATATTATAAAGTTATTACAATATAACAGAGTATGAGATTACCGGTTAACCTTTGATCTGTCACAACAAGATTATAGCAGCAGATAGGCAGAGGTGAGGAGGAGCTATCTGTGCTGTACCAGTCAATATTGACATATTCCTGCTGGCTCTTGTTTTCCTGCGAATTACTCATATGTCTTATAAATTAATCTTTAATTATGGTGGTACAGTAATAGGGTCAATTCTATAGGATTTTGATTTGACATTGATGTTTATAAAGAAATATCTTTGTATGCACATGATAAATACAAAAAATAGATAATAGCTCAGGAAAATAAGCACATAAATGCATCATACACGGGGTTTTACAAGACTTGGATGACCTTAAGAATGCATATGCGAAAGTGTATATAAGTTTCTTTCGCAGCGAGTTGGAACGCTGATTAGGTCATGAAAGGATTTGTGGAAAAGTTGGTACGGTAAGAGTTTCCAGTCTTTAAGTGGCCTATTTTTTGATCAAGAATAAACATTGGTTTCCGTAGTAAAATCGACAGACATTTATCATATTTCAATGTGATAATGCAACAGATTGTTGCATTTTAATATTTTGCCTATAAATTAATCCGAGAAGATATCTTGAGTGAACATTTCTAATGATTATTTATGTCAAGGGTTGAATCATAATTATTACATTATGAAGTTGCCATAAATTCTTGATCCGAATGTAATGAATAAAAAAGCCATACAAAGAAGTTTCCATAGTATTTTACAAGAATATAATTTATTAAAGTTTGGGTATATTTAGCTTCTAAGTTTGAAGATTCATATTTGGAAAATCACTTACTGGGAGGTGACTTCCTATATAACATCGCTACTGCGAATTTGGGGCAAAAAGAAGCTTATTATACCAGACCTAAAGTTTAGGCGAGAAAATTGACATGATTCGGTTGAAATAGTGACAAGTGTCATCTACACTGCATTATAAAAAGAAATATACATTGTTTCGCTCTATGTATAAGTTAAACAACCAGTAATTTTTTATCCATGATACTATTGTTTACAAAAGATCTACAACAATAGTTCAATGTCACCAGTGATAACAATCTAAAAATAATTTTATATTGAATAATTTTCGTAAGATATTTGTTAGTGTTCGCTGATATTTGCATATTATTGAGTAGGTATGGTATATTGTTGGGGTAGTATCAGTGCGTAGTGCAGTAGTCACTCGAACGAGCACGTAATCGAGTGGCTACCGGCTGTTGGCGTGGTCGTACTCTGATAACAGGCTCTACTATTGTCTACTGCAATGGTTTGTTCTTTAGATATCAAATTATATTTCTTACGAATGGAAATATCTGCTCTTTTGAGAATAAAAAAGTTTTTAAACTGATTCTCTCTGCCTCTGCCTATGATTATTATGGGATAGTTAGTAACTAGACAACCTACAGTATTTATTAATTACCATTTCTTATTTGGTACCTATCGATATCGTTCGTACACATGTTTATACAATATACATAATTATACGTTCAAAATATGTTTATTTATACTAATATTAGTGAGTGTCGAATGGGTTATCTGTCTGTTTATTTTAAATTCATTAGGGCGTCCCAAGAAGCAAATCATTTATTATATCAAATTTATTGAGAACAAAACAAGTAAAGTTCAAATGAACTTTTGTACTTTTGAAAAAATAATAACTGCAGGCAAAAACAAATACTACTTACTAATTAATGGTCTTCACTTACACCCGTATCTATAGTTCTCGAGTACTTCTATCTATCGATTTTGTTTTGTAAAAATGCAAAGTGAGGGAGGTGACTTTGCTATTGTGTATTATGTTGCGAATATAAATTAATTAATATTAAATTATAGTACCTATATAATGAAAACTGATAAAACACATGAGTCACTTTCTACAAGTGATGAATAATAATCTTAATACGTTTCGTGTAATTAATAATAGGTTTTATCATTAAATTTCGCTCACATAATTTTGTACTCTTAAAGAAAATTACAGACAACATGCTCGTAATCAAACTTGCTACGTTAAAAATATGCAATAAATCACGATTTAGGCATTATTATAAATGACATAATGAACTATGTACAATGAGTGAGTATAACATGGTACGTAACCGCCGAGAATAAAGTCCATCGAAGGTATAACGCGTAACGTGTCAGCAGAAACGGTACAAATATTCCGCTGTATGTAATCATAATCTGTTAATCACATATAAACGGCTCACTCGATACGTTTCACTTAGATTAAATAATATCAAGTTTGATTTGGACGCTCGATACACTGGCCTCGTTCTGTTGTAACTCGTTGAAGTCAATTACATGGGCCTTTGTTGTCAAAACAGTTTTCACTTTTCATCTACACTAATATTATAAAGAAGATATTAGATTATAAAAATTCGTTCACCTATATCAAGCTTCATTATCAGCAAGCGATATTGTAATAAATTAGTAGAAAAATTGTCGTGATAGCTTAGTAATTTTTTGTGATACGATAACGTTTGATTATTAATTATTTCAAAAGATATTATTATAATGAAACAACAAGCAACAAGCCGATGATGGTTATGTCACTTGATGAGCGAGAGTTTTCAGACGCAGTTCAAGGATCGGCTGACGCGTGAGTCGTGGCGTGGCTGCTACACGGCTCGAATCAATTCTCACACAGCACCACCAGTGTTTCAAGTTAATTATGATCATCACTTATTAATGTTACGAACAAAAATTTAGATAAACAAAGGTCTGTTTTTTTTTAAAATATTATTAAGAACTCTGTATCATCGGCAAGGAATAACTATATGTTGTTATAAGTGTATTGTTTATGATTATGCAATTAAGTCACTTGCAAACCCGATGAAGTGCTTACGTATATTAATTTAAATATACTTTACAAATAATCATCGCATTTGAGATAAGATAGTTTATAAAAATAATCACGTAAGTAGGTAATAAACACGAACATACGGAGCGGTCATAAAAGTAAATGCCTTTTAATGCTTATGTAGGTGGTAGCTTTGATAAATCGATAGGATGTGTAGTGGCGTATCAAGAACTGGTCTATTTATAAATTCACTAATTTAAATATTCCATATCATTATATATCAAATAGGGCCTTAGTTTTCTATTGGCATGCGTCTGTCTAGTAGGTAAGTGACGCCATTAATCCTGCTAATCCCGACAGAAACACTCCGTAATGACAGTGTCCTGTAGAAAGTAACTTTTGCAACATATATCAAGACATAAACGACTTGACATTATATAAAACATTTCTTTGACATATTTTCATAAATGGAATAAAATATAAAAAAATAAATATTAATGATATTTTTATGAAGTATATTATAATAATACTTGTATATATAAGAAACAAAGAATTGAGAAGAATATTACTTTTAAATACGTTTATTGAAGTAAAGAGCGATAAAAAATATGATTATATAACTGTTATTTGTTAATTTATTAATATTAAATTTAAACAAAATGAATAAGAAACGCAATGCTATGTCTGTAGGATCTGCTTTAAAACTGATATCAAAAATGTACTATATAAATGTACTATATATAAAATAAAACTAGAAGAAAAAAGATCCGAGCTGAATTGAAATATTATATTTCGCACACCTAGATCTAAGCTGAGACAACTCAAAAATTTGATTGAGTTTTGACTTAGTACAATATTCAAATTCTCTGTGATCATATGCATCTATCCAACATAACAGATTCAATAAAAGTTTGGGGATGAGCCGCTAGATAACTTTAGTTTTCTTTTTTTCAATCAACAGTGGTCGCGCTCTTGCCAAATATATTGTCAGACCTCCACATTAGTTTTTTGAGTTGTCTTAGTTTAGATCTAGGTGTGCGATTTGTTTATTAACCAACCACTTTGGTATCAAATAAGACAAATTCTAAGTAGTAAGTAAACAACAAGCAATTAACTGTTGACGCACAACAGATACAATGTTGTGCATGTGTTAACGAACGCATTCCTATGAAGCAGGAATCGAATAATTTACAAATGCAGCAGTTGAGTTGACATTGAGTGCGCAGGAGTTGGGTAGGCACCGAGTAATCGCGGCAGCCAGGCCTGCTTACGTGCGTCCGCCGCCGCCCGCTATCAGCCAATAGGGCTAACTAATGAGTATTTATAATATTTTTTCTTTATAGATCGTTAGATAGTTTTTTAAAGTCAGGAGAAAAATAGAGTTTGTTCCTTGACAAACTTATAGTGGGTAGGAAATGGTTCGAATGGCTTGGTGATTATTTTATTGAAATCAATTTATTTCCGTAAGACAATATTGTAATTTTTTGTAATATTATATTTTAATTTTACCGCTTAGGTTATACAATGCCAACTGTTACTTTTGTTCCAGACACGTTTTACTGGGTTATAGTCTGATTATTATTACATAATACAATATTTCTTTAATTTATGTATATGACGGTAACATGTTATGTGTTGTTAAAAAAATACATAAACATCATATTGGCAGCCCTAGCGACGCGGCAGCACCGACACAGCGAGCAGGTGCGTGCGACACAGCGCGCAGCCTTGAGTCGTGTCGTGCCGAGAAATGATGACGGGCCGCTCCCACTGCATTTCCATACGACAACCGCGCTACCTATAACACCCGTACCCGTACTCTCACACAACTACATTATACGATCATACGAGTACATAGTATAATATATCTATTACCGGATCAAGGGAAAGGTTCACTCAAAAAGTTATTCGAACTATGTTTTCCATCAATTTTTTTCACAGCTTAAGGAATTCTGGGAAAAATAAAGAATGTTAGGGAAAACAGTAACTAATTAAAAAATGTAATATTACGACAAATTAAGTTTTGTCTTTGACTTCACGCTTATTACTTTTTTTCTTGGTTTCTTTGATAAATTTATAAAATGTGCAATTGTCATAATAGAAAAGATAATGAATTATACGTAATGGTACATATTCGATTTGTTTTAGTCTGTGAATGCATCGATAAATCTTTTTGAAGAACTTTTTAAAATAATAAAAAATTGAGCGACGGATTGGAGTTGGATTGAAAATTTGAAAGAAAATTAAACTCTCTTTTTTTCCGGTTATTTACGATGCACTGCATTTACACAAAATAAGTATTAAATGAGAATTATTTTTATTTTGTGCCAGTAGTTTCGTACGAAGTAATCTAGTCCTAAACTGCCCCTGTCTACATTTCTACAGTTTGGCAGGTAAATAGCGATTATAATTGGAATCAAGTGTATGTAGAACATTGTTTGTTCTATTGTATCCGGATTGTGTATTCCGTAAAAAGATTTGTAACATTATATTTAACTCTATCCAATATTAATGATGATATATTGGTAATGTCCTATTGTCATGGATTATAATGGATAAGTCAAAAAGCTAGATATTAAACTCGCACTGTTAGAACAACTTTTAAATAAGTTTATGTTTAATTTTTGTATGATGTGCGCGCTCTGTGGTCACTGCACTGAGATATCGGTGCTCTTGAAATTATGAAAACCCGACTACCTTCCATTAAACATCGTCGTTTATCAGCTGATAATTGTTTGAAAAACTTATACCAGTTTATTATTTGCCACTACCTAAATTTATGCAAAGTTGGCAATAAAAAGCCGATAAGAAAGCAATGGAATTTTCTTATATTAATATTATTAAGAACTTACAGTTGTATAGCAACACCATTAGAAAGCACGAGTGATCGAATATTTATTTATTAGGTTTTTTTTGATGTTTTGTTGAATTAATGTTTAAAAATATCGAAGGTTGCTTGCTATGCTATTCGTCCGGGTTGTAGTAGGTACACCTATGAACCGCGATTAAACAAAGATGTCATACGATATGAAGTTATATGGAACCTATATGTTATAAAGTTTGATAAGGCACATATACGCATTTATATCAACACTAATAATAAAGCTGAAGAGTTTGTTTGTTCGTTTGATTGAAACCTAAATCTCAGGAATTACTGGAACGAATTGAATTAATATTCCACTTATCGAGTAAACCTATAGGCCATATAACATCACGCTATGCCTTATAAGAGTGGAGGAGCAATGAAAAATGTTGCAAAAACGGGAGAATATTTTACTTTTTTAAAGCTTTCCATGTGTGCGCTGTAAAAAGGGAGAAAGTTTCTAAAAAAAAATCCGCGGCAGCACACGTCTGTATTAAATCCTATCCCGAAAAAAGCACATAAAGGGATGAAAACGGGACTGGAAGCTCGTGTAGGGCATTAAATCGTTACCATAGTAACCGTTGTTTATAATTCAATTTGTCATTTGACTATATATGTATTAAAAAATAAGTTGTTCCAAATTGTTGTAAGAACCAAAAAACTATGGATAAAATACAGTCATAAAAAGTATATCTATTGGAGTATTATTCATACGCATAATTTAAATGTTTTGAATAATTTTAATCGATACACTCTTTTCACGCTGATATTAAATACATGGGTTATATTGGTTAAGTAAACGAAAATATTACATTGCTCTGCCTCACCTGAGCACTAGATGACGCTATTGTACTTTTAAAACGGGAAATTGTTGCCAGAAAAAATTTATAAGTAAATCAAGTTTGAAAACATGGCTAGTTGATAAATGTTTTTATTCAGTAAATAATAAAAACATAATATTTGTTTTAAGTTGTTGCACGCTTTTTAACAGCAGAATATGAGATACTTATATTGTTTTCTATGATTTAGTAGTTGGTTAGACTTAGTTACCTATGTTTCCATAATCTTTGCGTTATATTTAAAAAATAACTATACGTTGTTTTCGCTTTCCTAACTATTTTTAATTTTTTTCTTTGCTTACGTTTACAAGTAAAATAAAAAGCTTTTTTTAATGAATACATGTGTTTTATTTTCAAATTAATTAACCTTATCGTATTGTAGGTAAAGTTCAAAATCAATTAAGTAAATCTAACATATCACTGCTTATAAAGAAAAGGGCCACAAGTCGAAATTAAGAAAATTAGAGGAGAGCTAGAAAGTTAAAAATTTTCAGTTATTTTGTTTCTTTTTTGTTACTTTTTCTTTGTAATGCTTATATGTTATATATCATTTGAAGCGTATTTTAATTCCATATCCTTGTTTATTTTACCTTTCTGATAACTATAACTCTAAGATAGTTAGGAGCAAATAAGTCCCTTTAAAATATATTTCACGAATAATGTAATATTTTGAATGAAAGGCCACAATTCAAAATGATAAACATGTTTTATTAATATTTATCGGTACAGTATTGTTATTTTGAAAAATCATTTTATGGAAAAATAACTTAAAATATGTCTTTTATTTGCATACTGGAATTTTTTCATTAAAACTAAAATTAATATTTTTATGTCAAAAAAGTATATTGGCATCATATAAAAATATAAATAAATCAACAAAAATTTAATTATGCTTGTAATTATGAATGAGGTCTTATACGAATATTATAAAATCAGCTTAAAAACTATAAACCTTTATAATATTAACAATTCAGTATAAATAAAGTAAGTTTCGTAATGATTTAGAATTAGATATTTTATATTAAAATATAAATACCCTTTTTTATCTTTAACTCTTAGTTTTTCTATTATAATTAGTTTTGTTATTTAGTCAAACATTTAGCTTACATTTATCAGAACAAACAGGCCCCATTTGTTTGGCATCAAATTGTTTCTTTGATTTCAATAAAAATGATTAATATTTTAAGAACTTTTGCTTAGTTTCGTCAAAGTTAAAGTAAAAAAATGATTTTTTATTCAAATAGACGTCTTTGAAATTATTTTGAATCATACATTATTTTCTCCTACCACTGCTTCAGGCTGTCTTTTTTAAAGAATACAATTTACATTTTACGAACAAACATTAAGTTTTACTATATGTATTGATTTCTATTCCAGTAAAGAGTTGTAGGATTAGGGACTCTTTAAGGGAAAAATTTAAAGAAATTGTAAAATGATCTAAATAGCTCTCTTCCAAATCTCAATTGTATATTGTATCAAAGTATTTAAAGAAAAAGTCTGTTATATTTACTTAAACAAAGATTACTGCAATAGTATAATTAAATTTTGAACAAAACCGTCGATTTTTATTTCACAAAAAACGTTTCATAAGCTTATAAAAATAAAAGCTTATTAGGTATTTCATTATTACCAAACAGACACTTTCATAACTGTGCAAGTTTGGTATTTAAAATTTTTAGTAATAAATTGATTTTTATAATCAAAACGGATGCATTCCCAAATGTGGCCCTTTAGCACAAAACAAACGCGTGCCAACACTGAACGCTGGGTTGCAACAAAAAAAATCGTTTTGTTTAGCGTCTAAGTTTTTTGGAAATAAGAAAATATAGTTTATTGTTATCTCATTTATTTATACTAAAAATGAAATTTGTAAAATTTTGCTTTGTGGCCCTTTTGTTTATAAGCAGCGATATTGTTGCAGTCCAACGTGCTGCCGTGTGTACGATGATGATTCGGCGGTTGGTTGATCTAACTGATAAAGTGATAAGAAATTAATAAAAAGTGCCATTAGCCTACCTACCTACGTACGAAATGGAGAATTAATAATTTCGTTAGACGCTGCAGCATTGTGGTTCGTTAAATTTTTTTAGTAATTTCTGATTAAGAGCGTTTTAACGTCCGCAGTCAATCTGCCGTTTTTAGATAAGATACAAGTTTTACGAGGAAAAAGATACCGATACAGACGTCTTATTTATTGCCAATTTTAAAGAATCAACGAGATTCACATTCCGGTTTTGTGCATTTATATGTATGTTTGGTATGTATGTGGTGTGGTGAGTACTGCGTACACACTTGAATGAAATTTAAAAACCTAAGATTAATTCACTAAAAGAAATAAGTCTATGTATAGGTATTCAATAGAAAATAATGTCAATGTTTACATTATTTTTCTAGACAGAGTTATATTTATATGGGAGACTTTGTATATATTAGAACATGTCCTTAGATGGTGACCTTCTCGATGACCATAACACCATAACAGTTTAAATAACACAATAAAATTTTAATTTCAAATGTATTAGTAGTTATGTATTTCCACGGTCGCTTTGATCATAGATAACTACATTTTGGGCATATTCAAATATATGAAACTGACTGTAACCGTATTCACATTATACACATATTAGGACATCGTACTTATAGATGATGCCTTGATGTCTTGGAAAACGTTAGCTTATTAATATTTCGGTTAGTGGCACAACAACCTGCCGCCGCGCCGCCGCCCGCGCCGGTGCCGGTGCCGGTGTAGGATCTATCCCGGTGGACCGCTGCGTCAGTGTGTTTGTTCCTTAAGCCAACATGGCGCCTCTTTACCAGAAATTTACTTAATACTTATATCAAATAGTACAGACAGCTTTGTCTAAACACACCATGTTAATACACGGCCAAAAAAGAAAAATATTGGAATTTCCACTTTATGCAAATATTCCAATTACGTAATAATTTTATGCAACATAGGGGATTTGGAAACGTTTAAGAAACCTTAGCATCAAAGGGTTTTTAAAAATTCTTCTTGTGTCTATAATACAGTATTACAAGAATAAGTTAATAACGTTCGCAGTGCATTCTCTCCCTCGGGACTTGTTGATTGGTTTATAGATATAATAAAAAATATCTGTCGAATGATTTAAGTCGAGTTAATATTTATTATCATCGATTGTCAAACAGTCTCAATGAATGGTAAACAACGCATGACTATAGGCTAAAAAACTTACCGTTTTAAATTATTCGAGTTTTATGGAAATGCGCGCGCGTCTTTAACAAAACTTATTAACTTTTATGAACGCCTGCAGAGCCAGTACTCGATGCCATAGTAAGAATGAGTCGACGGTGCCCCCTTCACCCCGGAGTTGCGTGCATTAAAATTCAAGTTTACGTCGCCATTATCTTTGTGTAAGTAACGCTTTTGTCGAATCATTGTGTAGTGTTGGCGCGCGCGCGCGTGTAGTGCCGCACGGTACACGCCGCGGCGCGCGTTAATCTTTGCTCAAACCTAACACCACTGTTTGCCGACCGTTCTCATGATGTTAACTCAATAACGACACCATGAGCTCCAGACCTGCTGCACGTCTATCGCGAAACCTTTTAACTACAAACTATGCAGTTTTTTTATTGTCGGCTGGAAGTGAAATTCGTCATATCAAGTATAATATAGCGAAGTAATTACGAGTACCTTATTATTGCTTTATAATAAGCAAATTTTACTTATGACGAAGAATATTATTTAATAAAAATATTACGTTGGTCAAAGCAAACAAAAGGGATTTTCTTCAAGAATATATTGTTTTATTAATACTATTACCTATATTAAGTCTTAATGTCACAAATCTGAAGTCTTAATGACAAAAAGGGTTTTATTGAAAAAGCTGAAGAACGCTATGTGCGTTCTTCAGCTTTTTCAATAAAACCCTCTTGTGAAACCATTTCTAATGCATTTTCGCTTTCTATCCAATTCTTGTAACGAATACGACGTCATTTCATATAACCGATACAAGTTTAGTCCAGAGGTGGAGCAGTTCTGGGGAATATGGCGAATGGTACCACTGCTGGATACCACCCTCTTCTAAATGTTCTTGAATATTTAGAGATTTGAGTGACGTACGTGAGTACGTGAGCATTTTCATGTAAGAGCACTGGTCGTCAATAAGGCTTAGGACTCAACCATTTCGGAATTTCTTCAGCGTAACAATTTTTTATAAGCGTCAGAATCCATTATGGCTTTTTCCGGGTATAGCCTTTAAAATGCAATTCCGTCAATCACTAACATCCTCTTAGTGCCGTTTTGGTCGGCAGTTGCTGCCACCTCTGGCATTTCATTTTTGTACAGTTTCATCTATAGCGTTTTATTAGTCAGGATTTTTTGTTAGTTTCTGAAGATTCTCTTTATAAATAAGGATACGGTATTCTTTTTGATCGATAGTATATTTACTATGGGTATGTACTTAATAAGAAGGATTTTCATTTTCAATTTTTTCATCAAATTTTTTTGAATGCTGGATTTGGAGCAGCCTATTGAGTGGGCAAGTTCCTTCGTGTACCAATGTCTTGAAATATCTATGTGTTGTCTAATTTTCTCCACTCGCTCACGTTTTAAGGTATTGTCACTGTGTTCATGTCGTCGGTGTTCTGAAATATCACATCGACCATTATTTATCTTTCCGTGACTCCATCGCTGGTTTAGTGTACTCAAGATGTTTTAACAGTTTTGATAATTATGCATAAATTAAATCGGCACTTTTATTTCGTAGCACACCAAACTTGATATAAGTTGATCGAAATTAGTAAATGAAGGTTATAAGTTTTTATGGCTTTCCATTTTAGATTATCTATTTTAAATAACATACCACAACTTCTATTTCCGAAACAATATAGAAAAGCTCATTTGCTATTATTGACCTATCAAAAACCGAATACAGGACCTTAGAACGATTGATCTTTAACATGGTCAAAGATCAATCGTTGGTTGAAAGAAACTTCTTACTGAGAGTTCACCAGGGAGGTCTCTTAGGCCCAAACCCTTATTCACTTTGCATTTTAAAATTACTAATAATAATGCTAATGATTCATCACAATTTTCTGTAAAATTAGACGGAGAAGAGAATGAAGATGCACAACAAAGATTCGTTACTGTAAATAAGCATCAAAATTGTCTATGTGATAATTAAAATTCAATTAGCCAAAAACACTATACACATAATTTAGCGAAAAGCGGTAATTAAAAAAATCTTGCTTTAATCATATCGGTTGTAATCCAATGTAAGAACATTATTTTTTGAGATACCGTTTTGACTTATGAGGCATAATTATAATGATATATATTTTATTTAAATGTCAAAACGCTTATATATTGAGATATTCTATGGAAACTGCAACAGAATTAATAGGTTAATATTTGTCATCAAAAAAATCGCATTAATATGGATTCCAAAGTTATTAAGCGAATAAGATATTTGCACTTTGTCAAGCAACATTAATTTACTGTGTTGCCTCATTGCATATTCCGCTAAAACTTTTGCTTATCATTGGAAGAGCACAGGCAAGAACTATTATTATTTATGATTTCCACTTTTTACCCTTTATTCTTGATGGCAAACTAATAATAATAATAATAATAATGTATTTTATTCAATA
This sequence comes from Diatraea saccharalis, assembly GCA_918026875.4. NCBI lineage: Eukaryota > Metazoa > Arthropoda > Insecta > Lepidoptera > Crambidae > Diatraea > Diatraea saccharalis. The sequence continues at coordinate 21,175,462 of OU893342.1, read as the reverse complement.
ATTGTACTACATAGAAACTTATGAGATACGAATAGTGAGTTAAATTACTGATAATGAGCACGATCCCTAAATAATACAATTTTATAAAGTTTAGGAACACTTCCACATTTGTAGACTAAGAAAATATAGTAACAGTTTATTTTTTGTGATTCGAAATATTATTAATATCTTATTTAAATATTATTATTGTCCACCCAAAAAATAAAGAGATATGTTTAAATTTATTGTTTTCAATTTTAATGTGTATCTTATATTAATGTATCTAAACTAAAAGGATTAAATAAAATTTGACGTAGTTTTAATGTTATTTCGTAGTAACCTCATAGAAATATACACTTAATCGCACTCATGTTTATTTCTTTTAAGAACTTAGTCTCAGTTGAGGATTTTAACCAACAGAATTGCTACCATTGTTTTTCTTTTGTTTGGATGCATAATTAAGTATTAATGATCTACTTTTAATAATAATTACTGGTCATTAAAGTCAACAGACAGGCTGACCTATAAGCGTGACATAAATTTTCGATGCGAGCGCATGTAGGTACTCGTATCGTTCGGCAACATTAGAGGTTGGACCGTTATTGCACCTGCGCTCAACACTATTTATAGACGAGGCTCTGCCCCGAGGCTCCGGCTACATTCTTCACACGGAAACCAGCTCACGTCGCACTCTCGGTAACAATAAAAACACACCGCAAGTAACGTTACTCCCATCTTACGACGAGGCTAACTGCAAAAAAGTTTGACAACAAACAGGCTTGGTGTTCACGAAGCTTATTTTACTAGCAGGAAGAAATCTTCATATATTACATTTATAATATCCCTCTCTTATCGCATAAAGGTGACGGCGAACTTTATACGATCGTTTTATGGGATCTTTTAGAAATCTTTAACACCTAATGTATATAAGGCGTTAACGATGTCCTTTAAAAGACCAAAAATATCAATATCTGGTGATACATTTATTTTACTGCAAATATAATTTACTGACATTTTTTAAATTCAATGTTTAGTAAATAGTTATAGATCTATCTAGTATCATAATGAAATCTGTACTCTGTCATACAATAAAATACTTAAAATAAACGATCGCAGCAACAGTTGGCCCTCCAGTTAGTTCACTGAAGAACAACTGAAGACGATCCATATTGTCCACACATGCACGTACCGGCCGCACGACACGCATCCGTTTTCCCATATTTTTGTATGAATTTCTATTCTATAGAAGTCCGTCCACTATCCGCTCCGGTCGCATCGTCGACATACAATATAAGAGCAATGAAAATATATTAAAATAGAGGTACTAGTATACATTACTTCATAGCGTTATGTCAAAACAGCCAACATAATTCCGATATCAGAAAGTACAGATGCTATGGACGTATGACATCTGAAAAATTATTTAATCAGTTGCGTGTCGTGCGGCCGGGGCGTGCGTGCAGAGACAGTCGATGATCACCTTTAAGAGTTTGAGATCGCCGTATGAAGGACACATTATCGTGTACAGTCAATTAATAATTTTCTCAGAATATCTGGAGTTACTCAGGGCAACCTTTAATAAACAGATAAATAAATATTGAAACTGACATCGATCGTTCATGCTGCTGCAGAGGACTGGACGTCATTTTTAATGAATTTCATCTGCATAATATTCTATGGTTGTATTTTTCTTTCGATATATAAAATAAAATAAAAAATAGACAAAATTAAACCTTCGAAAAAGCTTAAATAACGAGCAAAACATCAAAAGATTAAATATACTTTATCGATGTACTTTTTAAACGGTTAATTTGTTCGTTTCATATATTTCCGAATACTTTATATTTTTATCTAATACTTAATACTTTTGTTACGAATTTTCATCATCAATTTTCATCAATGACATCAGTATATTTAAATGTGGACCTTTCGTTAACGATACCTTTAAGTGCGATTATAAGTTATTGTATCCGGAGTACAGACGTAGGACAGACTTGATCTCAGTGTCGGGTGAAAGGTGCTGTGCTGCGAGGCGGTAACTTCATAATTCGATATTATTAATGTAATTACTTGTATTTTTTGTACAACAATATTTTTATTTCACCTTTTTCAATTCTACAAAAAGCTTAATAAGACATTAAAAGTTGTGAATTTTTAGGCTACTTATGAGATCGTAATATATTTTTAGGGAAAAAAATGCTTGTTCATCAAAGATGAAGTTGAAAGTTGGCAACCTGTTATTGTGACATCATAACATACTAAACAGCGCGCAGATTATCGAAACATAGAAATCGTTACATTTTAAAGTCAAAATATATATCCACTTCAAGTATTTTTTCTCCTCTCTTTAGCAGTCTTCCCTAACCTTTGTTTGGGCCGATTCATAGCCGGACTAAGAGGGGGGCGGAGGGGGTGGCCCGCTCCTGGCCTCCGGTCCTGGAGGGTGGGGGGGAGGGGGCTCCAAATGGCTGCAGCCATCCTCAAAAATCATAATAATGTAATAAAGTTAAAAGCGAGTTTCCGATCTGGGCCTATTTTTTATTATGGAATAGGGTGCAGACGAGCAGACAGATCACCTATTGCTGTCCCGGGACGTCCGATGAGGTTAGTTCACCACTGAGGCTGCTTAATTGCACTCTATTCGCTCCTATGCCTCCAGTTTTACAATCAACGTAATGTTTCATAATCTCGCCGGCCCACCTTATTGGTTGTCGTATACATGTATATGCCAATAAATAATTAACAATAATATCGGTCAGTAAATATATAAATTTCCTGTACAATATGCACCAGATTTCCCTGTCACGGACGCTTCACCGAACCGGTTTTTTGACGAAAGTTTTTAATTTTATGAGACCGATTTATATGTAAATGTGACCAGAAATACAAGCAGCGGTTCGGGAAACATTTAAATAATTTAAATACTATTTTGTTTAGTTAATGAGATTTTTTCGATTGGTAACGAAATAGTTTATTATAAAGATTCTACATAGCGGCCATGTTGAAGTATATATTATTTCTTACATATTTTATTTGAATAACTAGTTCAAAATTGGCAATAAGCTTTCTAATTGTTTTGTGTTTCTTACGTATGATAAAAATATGTTACAATACCTACAACCGAATGGTGTTTTATTATTAAAAAAAAATGTACTTTACAAATATTTTGTATTCGTCGTTTTGGAGATCAGTTCGCTATCAACATAACACGCAAAGTAAACATTCGAATCGAATATTACATCATATTTTTTGTCAAAATCAGCATTTTATAAAAGTTAGTTATGTTTCAGGTTTAAAGTTCGTTTTGTTTTAATAATTCTTATTGATAAGATAACGGGCAAGTAAATGTAATGATATTTTATATAGTATATCTCTTTTTAAGTTCTGTGGTGTGGTCAAAGTCAAAGTTAAAATAATCTTTATTCAAATAGACTTCTTAAAAGTACTTTTGAATCGTCCAACATTTTTTCCCTATCACTCGTTCAGGACGTCTTTTGGCTGATAAGAAGAACGAGCAAGAAACTCACCAGCTCTAATAAGAGTAATGACATTTACAAAAACCATGTCATTACCAGATCAATACATTATAAACAGAGATAGAAAAAAAAACTATGGTCTTATAATAATAACATAATCATTTAATAATAATGGAAACAAGATAATGAGTTCAGAAGTAATCACCTATCCAGTTGCTGGATCATCTCAAGTCCAAGCGTTCTTATCCGTTATATAATCGGATACCTTATAATAAGCTTTTTTAATAAGTATTTTTTTAATAGTAGACGGTGATATTCAGATTCATCTTGAAGTAAAACTGCTGACCAAAAATCAAGTTAGATAACACACAATATTGGTGGCAAGCGTCGGATGGACGGACAGACGGACGGACGGACGATGTAGAGCTAGAAAGTATCGGTTGCGAGCGGGACCGGTTCGAGTCCCGCGTGTGACCCACACTATACTTTCACACGATAATTTATTTTGTTGACGTCGCTTTTTATCGTTCATCTGAAAGTTAGTTTTTCAAATTAGTGTCGTAATAAATCTTAATCTATTGTAATTATTTGTTTAGTTTGATAATACGTTTCTTTATAAGTGAAAGAAAATATCTCGGTGATCTATGCTAACTGCTGCGGCGCGTGCGCCACCATCGATTAATTAAAATTAATTATTAAATATAAGATGGAGAAAAAAACTACGTAAATATATATAAAGTGTTTTTTTAAACATATAATTAAATTTCCCGTGTTTTATTATGCGATTGATTTATTTAGAAAGATTTCTCATATTAACAGAGTATAACTGTATTTCTTAAGAAAGTGTGTAGTAAAAATCACTAATTTTGAACTGATTTTCAACAAAAATATAACAAATAAACTCTAAATAAAAATAAGATCAAAACAATTTTAATAGGCTTATAAAAACTCAAAAGTTTAATTTTAACACTTGTAGACTTAGTAATCTATACATAGGATAAACGAAGTCGCTTCCTGCAGTTTGTGCACTATGATCTTTTAAACTATGGTTATAGATATAACGCAAAACAAAACTATGGTTTTGTTTTGCGTAACTGTAGGGAGTTTAAATCTGTTCGTAGTAAGGTTTGTGTATTTAATAGCATCGTCAGATCGAATATTGTAGCCCAATTTGGTTTCCATTGTACGATATCTACATTAAACGAATTGAATCAGTTAATAAAAGATTTCTCTGGCATTTAGCTTTTCAAAGTCATAAATCAAAATTACTAATTTCTTATAAAGAACGATTAGATTATTTCAAACTCCAAAGCTTAGAACACCGTAGAGAAATAAGTGATCTAAAAATTTTATACAAACTAATTAATGGTCAATTGGACTGTCCTTTACTTTTAAAGGAAATCGGATTTAATACCCCCTACAAATTACCACGTCGTTCAAAATATAATTGGTTTACAACAAAAATGTTTAAAAGTAATTTAGGTCATTTCTCATCAGTTAACCGTATGCAGAAATTGTATAATAGGATTTCTAAAAGCAATGATGTTGACATATTTTCTAAACAGGGTGCTTTTATTGCCTCTATAATATAGTATATGTATATAATGTAATGTAATGTAATATGTATTGTATTGTATAGTATGGTGTCGGCGCTGGGGGGCAAGCGCGTGGTGGCCTGCGGGACCGGATTGGATGTTTGGAGTGGGAAATCTTTATATTTTTCCAAGAAAAAATATCTTCTTTCCGTATGAATTGACTAAGGAACACCTAATTTGTTACCATGGACGTTTATAGGAATTATTTATCGAAAAAATTTAAAGTTTTTCTGCTCTAGAGGACAATTTTGGTTTTGCGGGTTGCTGCGTGTTTGCTTTCCGGCGTCGATATGATATTAGTATAATGTAGTATGATATGGTATAGTAGGGATGACGACAAATTTTTGTTTCTTTGTCCGCCAGGTTGAGTGTTTTCTTTTTCTTTTTTCGTAATCATAAAATTACGACAATACATGGAGTTGAAATTTCGCATGACGTCACGTTGTGGTATGTTTTCTGCCAAACTGTGACGTGGCGAGCCCCCATTCCTCAACTTTACTGCCTGTTATCTAGGCTATTTCTTGTTAAATTGAAGTAGGGGGAAGTACGTGCCTAGTATTTTTCTGTTATTTGACTGACGGACTAAATAGAATTGCATTTTTGTTTTTTTTTTTTTTTACCCAGTCGTCATCCCTATTAATTTAAGTCTACTGTATTTGTCTCTTAGGGCCGTTCATTTGCTGTTATTGCAGTGGATAAAGTTGTCCTTGGTCATGGCAACAGCATTAGTGAATTAGATCTGAATCCAAGACAAAATGTCGTAGAACTATGCTGTTGTCATGCATGAAATAAGCTTGCTAAGTAATTTGCATGCCCATATTCTTTTTTTTTAATTCTTATTTTCTTATGAAGCTTGCCGTGGCAACCTATAATTGAGAGTTCACTTCAATATATGAACATGCAAGCAACTATTGTAACAATTTAAGTGAATGTCTTGTTGGTTGTCCAATAAATAAATAAAATAAAAAATAAAATTCTTAAAAATAATTACAAAAATTAAATTAACTTACTGAGAAAACAAAACACATAAACAATTATAACACCAAAAATGTAACGTACAATTGGATTTTTTTCAAGTAAAGAAGATAGTCTTCATTATTAGCGCAATACATAGATGTGCGAAGCATTTAGTCTGCTCTGCATCTAGATGTGGCATTTAAAGTTTGTAGCTCATCGTTCGGAAAGTCAAAAGTGTTTTATTTTATATAAATCACGCACTGTCAATCCCGTTTAACTGTTAAGTATTTTATTACCCGAGTGTAAATAGAAAGAGGGTTATGTTTTATTATTATTTTATTTATCACAATTAGAATGAAAGATGGATAATTTAAACTAGGGATTTTCATGCGATTTACATCAATATACAGAGAGATTCATGAGGAAGGTTTATATGTATAATGCAGGAGCACGCGGGCGATGACGTAACGGAAAGCTAGTATTATCTAAAATCGGTTAAAGTTTTCTTTGTATGAAACAGATATTAGACGAGCGCTAGCTATTAATTTAAATTAATGTTACATCGTAGTTGTTTTAGTTGAATGTAGCAGTTATTCGATGCTATGGGACATTTATCAATTGATCATGGCTGCCCTGAGGTACGGCGCTATCGTGGCCAGTTGTAGGGGCGCGGACTCCGCTAGGGTTGCTACACAAGCGGACTACTAGTATAGATACTACAAGAACTAGCAAATTTTTTTGTTAAATTATTTTGTCAGTCTAATATCATAGAAATGCTTTGTATTTCATCTTTTTGTTTACATTTTTGTTTCATTTTAGCCCTGGAAATGTTTAGTTTCTCTCTCCGATGAGAAGGCACAGTGTCAGGGTTTTTTAATATGATTCATGGAGCGGCACGTCCCTGGGTACATGAGAGGATGCGTCAAGTATTTTATTTTAAAAAAATAGGCGTCGGTAACCCTGTGTGCGAGGGGGATGGAAGGTGGAATAATTGTCACAATAAACACTCTGTAATGGAGTGGCGGCGCACCCAACGAGTTAATTAGTGAAATGACACCCCTCCCGGCCCCCGCCCACCCGCCGGCCACTCCTACTCCACTATGCCCATTACCTTTATCAAACTGCTTATAAATTTTTTGGCAAGTTCATCCATTTGTCAAGCCTAATTAATGGACGGCCGATCCTACACTATTACGGCACATGCGAGACATCAAGCGACATCAGGCGACGACACCGATGCAACGTGCTGGCATTACCAGCTATAACCACAATATATAGCCTGTGTTCACGGCAAATGATATAACTTTATGCGACAGTGTGCAACAGTATGCAATCATGATAGATGCAAACAAACAAACAATCAATATTAAGTACTCGTAGATTAATATAGATACCCGTCTAAATGTTAGAGTATATGTGCGTACCTACATATATTGTATTAAAATAACCACATTTTATAACAAATATCTTATTTTAAAATAGGAAAAGAATCTATTGATAACAGTTTTAACAGAGTTCATATCAACAATAGTGAAGAAGTCATTGACCTCCTCGAATACCTGGAACGTCTCGCACGTAGGTATCCATCTATAGAAAACTCTAATTGAAGGAAGAGCTGTACATCTCAAACTTTATGATTCATTATTATTCAATCATCTCGTTAGCCAATTATGTACCTAAAATGAATTAATAATATATTATTTTATTTCTATATATATATTTCTTTTCTAAAATATAAAATAGAAAAATTATTTTGTTTGTTACATTACAATCTATCTATTTATATCAAATAATTTGGGGCAACATTTGCAACACAAGGCATCAATTTGTACGTCAAAGGCGTATCTTGATATCTCTCGCCCTCTACATATATCATCACTTAACAGGACAATAACTTCTTAAAATAGGTATTGTGTTGCTAACGGTTGCCTATGATTTTAATTATATTTGTTGTAAAATCGTCGTGAGTGTACATTGTATGTTATATGACGAGCGCGCACGCGCAAGTAGGCAACTGTGTCGGGCGTGCGTACGCGCAATAGCCGTGCCGATCAGTACACGTTGCTACTTATCACTATATAATGATATAAATTAATATATGAATCTATCTTAATAAAATCTAACGATTATAAAAAGCTGGTTGACGAAATAATAAAAGAGACTTCGTAAATAATGAAATAAGTTATTCCAACGTAATTTATGAATATGTGAGCAAATTAGTAGTGAGAAGGTCAGTGACAAAACACTTCCATTCCGCTTCACACTGGTCACTCAATGCTGCAGCGTGATCGGTACCACAATATCGACATTGATATAGCTTTCTGTAAGACAGAAAGTATAAATGAGATGGAGGACATGGAGGTGTTGATGATATAAGATAATTCTGGGTTTGAAGAAGGATTATTTAAAAATGTATGATCATGCAGGAGCAAGGAGACGAATATATTGATGGAAAAGCTCCCACTGTACACGGGTTTAGTTCGGTTTAGAACGTTGAAAATGTTAAAAATAGATGAACATAAATACAAAAAAGCAGTCGAGAACTTCCTCCTTTTTCAAAATCTACAAAATATGTAATTATAAAAATAACTAAAATTAACTTTGTCCGTGGTACTCTGAGATGGGACTCGAACTCATGACTCGAATCCGGGCGACTGCTCTAACCACTGAGCTACCCAGGAACTAACAGAACTGACGAATTTTTCAAGCTCTTGTTACTTCTTCGCTACAGAGCCTATTTTTATCAATGTTCAGTTCAAGCAACCCACCCCACCTCAAAGTGGATCTTTTCAGTGTTTTTCATTAAGAATATTTTTAACTATAGCATTGTGAATACAAAATTTATCAAATATATAAGTAATTACTTACCTCTACTAATTACTAATTAGTACAAAGAGGAAAAATGGAATAAGTACCGAAACTACTGGAACGGTTTTAAAAATTCGCTCACCTTCGATAAGCTACGTGATACGCGGGTGACATTCGCTATATTTATCGCGGGTAAGTCAGTGGAATAAAGCTTGTTAAAATGTGCGCCACTTATTTGAGTAAGAAAACAATATAGAACAGCTTCGATGGACGTGGATCGTTCAATACCAGTACTGTGCACCACAGAAATGATATTTCGTCATTTGAAAGTGACATTAACCTTACTCATCGTAATCGCATAAACACTCACACGTGTTATTCTACCCAACAATTAATGAACACTTGACATCACACAACCGTCCATGTACTGTTAAACATAGGTGGACGAAGATAGACCTCGTTCGACGTACAAGTCTGCATTTATATGGAGAACTTGTCACTGCTACTTCGGATCGGAAGCAGCGTGTGTTGTATATACTGTTGTTCTATATTACAGGAGTGTAGGTACCGGACGAACATTGGCCACCACATGTGCTAACTTCAATCGAGGACAACATAATGAGTGCGTTATAGGTATGTATGTGTGTAGTGCGGACATTTCAGGATATCTATAGGAGTTTTACGCTGTGACTGTTATTATAATCAACTAGCTTTTACTCGCGACTTCGCCCGCGTGGTCTAGTTTTAAATCCAGACATGAGAAAATTCAATAAAAACTGTCAATCCCCAATTTATCCCCTTAGGAGTCGAATTTCGTAAAATCTCGTTTTAATGAGCACCTAGTCCTAAAAAAAAAAGAACCCGCATGCAAAATTTGTAACTCCTACACTTATAGTAACGAAGTTTCATACAAACTTTCATCTCCTAATTAAGCCCCTTCGGGGTGGAATTTTCAAAAATCCTCCCTAACTGCTTCTCTACACTCGCTAAGGAACCTTCATTCCAAATTTCAACTTTCTACGTTCAGTCAGTAACGCAAGAATTTTATATGTATAGATTAAATATTATTTAATAGTTTGAGACGGAAGAGAAGAAATAAAGTGTCTGTGGTACTTCTCGATTAGAAAAAAATAGTTTTTTTGTTCAAGTATATTGTTGTTGTAATTAACTAGTATCATTAATAAGTAATTCATGTTTTAAACGTATATTTAATTTTAAATTATAGAATATATTTGTCAAATAAAAGATAATACGCTTCATTCACAAACAGGTAGTTTTCACTCATGGATAGTATATCTCGTTCTGAGGAGACGCAACAAGTGTCGCCGCCTACTGCCCCGCAACAATTAGTGGCAATTTTGTCGGAATAATCCAAACTTAGTTTATTTAGTCTTTTCAAATTGTGTTTTAACTAAAGTCCTTAATTAAATAACTGAAACTAAGCTGAAATTTTATATGTTATAGTACTTTATATTGTATGTTATATATGTATAGGCAATGTTAATTTTATTAGCATTTTGGGTTTTTCAAGCGGCCCTAAAAAGGTCAAATATTGTGAAAATCTTGCGCTTTTTTTCAATCTACGTTATGGGTGACTTAGAAGCGTTTGCACAACGCCGTTGGACCTTACTGTTTTTTGAAGGAACATAAAATTAGCAGTAAATTGAATTACTAAATATTGGTTTGTGACACCAAATTTGCATCATTTGGCAATGGTGAGATAACAATGTTAATAAGTTATAAACTTTAACTCAATCAATTATTTAATATATCGAGAAAGAGGACAATAAAGTTAGCGGTGACGGTAATTGTTTAATTTCACATAAACCTTAACATTAAGTGCAATCCAACTTTATTGTTTTTCATCTTAAAGTTCGCTTTATACATTATTCAGTTAATTTTATTTAAAATGTAAAAATATATACGAGTTTATTTGAATTTTTTTGATTGCATATGACAGCAGAATAAATATTTTTTCTTTGTTCGGTTGTTGTCACAGAATTAGAAGTAATGTATAAAACTAAAGAACAACACACATACGACGTTGGCGCACGTAGACCGCCACAAAAACATAATTAATTACCAATACAAATTAATTTTAAACAATAATTTGACGAGATACCGCAGAGTGATACTGATGAGCCGTAACTTCGTGGCTCACAATAAACGGCGACCAATAGTTACTTGCTCTAATTACAGCGACGTACGCGACCCACATCGTGTTCGTATGCGTGTGCGCACTGGTTCGTGTGTGTGTGTGTGTGTGTGAGCGTGCGGCGTGCGGCGGGCTGCGGACGCGTGATAAGGGGTCGCCCGATAACCCGCCACAACACTTGGAAATAAAACTACCGCCGCCGTAAACACAACTCTACACCCAAAGCATAAAGACTTGTATGCCTCATTTATTATGACAAATATCACAGTCGTCAAGTGCATATCACGCGTGTGTAGAGACGGCCCTCTTCGGGTTATTTTTAACCCGCTCCTTGATATGCTCCTCGTGGTAGCAGCGATCTTCACTCATTAATTAATGGCTGTATTTTGTCATATCACCATTAAATATCATAAACAAATTAATTACTCTCATTGTTGTTAATGACGAGGAAATACGTGATAATGACGGAAATTCACTCTAGCCAGTTTTCATCAAAGGACAATGAATAAGCGTCTATAATTGTGATAAATAGAACAATATACGAAATGGTTGTATGACACCCGCGATATTGTGTTTATATTGTTATGAATGTGAGGTTAGATTAGAGCCACGTGCGCGTGCGCCACGTGGTCGCCGCTGTGTAACACCAAGTCTAACCAATACGTTGGCAAACAAGTATAAAAAAATGACTTTTTGTCTTAGAATATGCTAGAATTCTGTATAATCCTGTCGACGATTACCTATGGACGGGCACTCTTGAGCATTATTTAATTCAGTCGTTACGCTCCAAGTGTTTGCGTGTTGATATCCTTCTACTAATTTTGGTGAGTTTTTTGTTAGCAGATGTCGGCGTTTCAACGTCTCGCTCAACGCGGTAACAATAATCGAGGATTATCAGACTTCCGTTGTGTGAAGCGGGAATTGTTCAAGAGAAAGTTACTGAAAATATTAGTAGCAATAGAAAAAAAAAGAATATTATGATTAGCTACTTCATAAACGAAAACATGTATCATTTCGAAACTATTAATGCAGTAGGATCAATGCCTGGTCAACAGACAGACATGAAAACTGCGGACGCATATGTATGATGTTAAATCTGCTTGGTTTTCATCATGGACGATAGTGACTAGTTATTTATATACTTTTGTGAGTCGTCTATCGACATATAATCAATAAAATAATGTTTAGAAATCATAGAAAATCGCGTTATCGGAGGCATTCGGAAGTTCACTTATCTACAGAACAATATCAAAGTAAATAGGGGTTTGTTTGAATTTTTAAGTAGGTGTAACAATTATGGTAATTAATTATATAATAGGGAGAATATCTCAATAGATTATTATTATAGAATATAATTATGATAACGAGACGCATGACAGTCGTAACGCTGTCACTGTTACCAAACAGATAGCTGATACTATATATTGACCCATAAATTTGATAATATTATAGGTCAATATGTAGCATCAACATGGAGTAACATCAATATGACATATATTTAATGAATCAATAAAATATTACTCTATAGTAGTGAATAAATACATTATATTCAAATAGGATAATCGGCGATCTTATTGCCTAATTTTTTTTCCAGGTTGTAGAAAAGAAAACTAAGTTTACAATACAGTAATATATGGTGTCTTCAAAATCATTATCACTTGTAATAAGATACAAACATATGCTTTACATATTAAAAAAAAATATAACAAATTTTAGTTAATGGTAACATACAAGAAATAAAAAATGAAAAAATATTTAAAAATAAATTAAACTATTTATTTCATCACATCATTATTATCAAATGTGAATTAGTGTGAAGCGTAAAAAGTGTTTTTTTTTTCGGTGAGTGGATAATTTTAAAAAGATGGACAAGTAAACTACAATTACCATTTTTAATGATAAAACGGATAATTTTTATGCTATATTAAGACGGGTACTTCAATCAGAACTGTTCGGATTGGAGGGTTGCCAGCCACCATTATGTATCCGCCTGGATCTATCGTTTTAAAATTCCCAAAGAAGCATTCAAATTTTGAATAACAATGTTTATTGGAAACAAGAAGCTTTTTTAACATCAGCAAAATGCATCTTTGCCTCCTGGCCAGCGTCGTTGAAGTGATTCCCAATCTTGATGAAAATATTTCAAAGCAATATACGTATATATTAGTGTTAAATGTCTATTAAATTTAACAATCCGTTAAATAGTAAATATGTTAATAAAAGTACAGATTTATTGAGATTAGTTATATGAACATGTACAATTGTACACGCGGCTGCGCCTGCGCCGGCCGATGGCGACGCCACGCACGGAACATTGACAATAAAAATTAATGGTTTGTACGACGACCTCATACATAACTAAGGAGATTGTGTTGGTTTAAAAACAGAAAAAAATAATGAACAATATGTAAGTTAGCTTAGAGAATTGTGCCGAGGCGAGGAAACGAGACAGAATGTTTTATTTTTAATTATGTTTGCACTGACAATATGATACTGATATATATTTTTTAAATACTTTCTATTAAGAAGTTGATTTATTGCTAGTTTCAAAAACGAAAAGATCGTATCTGAAGAGAAATGGAACTGAATTTAAAAATCAGGTAAAGAACGTGTTTATTATAGAATTAATGTATTTTAGGTATAGCAATGTCCGCTTTGCATGAAATTAATAGCCTTGACTTTGTTTTTTGGCAATTATTTTACATTAAATTATTCTTATATAACACACATTAATTGTAGTTTCTTAATACATTGGTCTTAGTTAGCTATGCTTCACATCTATAACGGGTTGTTAATCACGCATGATAGCACTGGGAGGTTAATATAATGCTACTCTTTGGGGTAGTAGCCAATGACGTTAAAACATCTTTGGTAGTTTTCGTTCTGTTTTTACTTGAATACAGAATTTTGCACGCATGGGCGGAACTTTTTTGTTGCATACTGTTTTATTAATATAAAATCGTTTGCAACAAACACACTATACAAACGTCGTGTTTAAATTCTGTATTTTTCACAGATTAGTATTGATATATATATGTTTTGCTTTCTACGTGGCGCCAAGTATGCAATCAAAGAAAAGTGCGCAAGTAATGTTTGTTTTATGTTTGTGGGTCAATGAGTTTTCTTTCTTTTTTGAAGAATCTTCGATTTCATTGTTCTAACACGCTCCTCATTAACTTTTCCTTAATGATCCTTAAGAGAAGGGTCTCTTACAACTGATTTCGAGCCTATGTCATTATATATCAGAGCCGTTAAACTATGAAATTCACTGCCTGTACATATCGGATGCGCACAATCATGGGAGTCTTTTGTTAAACAAGTAGGTAAAAGAATATTACCTCTAGCTGGATTCGTCTTTCTGAAATCCAATTCTGTTTTATTTTATTTTTTTGTTAATGTATAGTAATAGTATATGTTATTTTTTTTTGTTCTTCATTCTTTAAGGTACTAAACCGCGGTTTATTTACTCAATCATTACCAAGCTACCTTTGGCTAAAAAGTTTCTTTTAGTTTGGTAGAGAATGCTACTTTAGAAATAAGGGAGTACTGTGCAATAAAGTATATATTCATTCAAATTAACAAGAAAAAGTTTGGATATAGTACAAAATAACAATATAGCAAATGCAAATAGAATTGTAGTAGCAAAGATAATGTAAGTAAAAAAGAGAAAAATGAAGCAATCAACGACAAACTAGTAGTGCCAGTACTCGATCATAAGCAAACAAAGAAAAAGAAATGATATAAATTGAAGGTTAAGAAAATGAATAAATTCCAGTACTTGGTCTGAAAACTCATGTGTTAGAGATTTCAGACCTTAAAAAGAAAAATGAATCCCATCAAGTCAATAAAAAAAAATAACCTAATAGTACACAGGAAATAAGATCTGATAGATCTATTAATAAAGAAAATGTAACAAATAACTAAATATTTTGCCCTTACTTAGAGAACACGAACATAATATAAAAATGGAAAAAAAATATTTCTTTCTAAAACAGTATTAGAGACCAAAATCTTAAAAAACTTCAAAGTCGATTTACTCAAAATGCTGTTTTTTGAGATGCAGGAGGTGCGCCTGACACGGCAGAATGTAGGTCACCTACAATCACGCTTGCTATTTAGTCTTTTATAAAGGTGTGTATTTGTTTATGCTCGCGTGCCTCTGTCTAGTGACTTTCTCAACATATCATTTTAACTTTCGTCAGAATTGGCCTAGGAATTATTATACGAGTATATGTATCATGCTGACGCAGCGGCCGCGATGGTTGCAACGTGACGCTCGCGTGAACCGGCATTATAAAAAAAATTGTTTGTTAGTGAGTGCATCACGTGAGAATTACAAAATATCCGATTCGAATTATAGCAAGTTTATATTTAACCCGCCATAAAGTTAAAATTTTGCATACCCATATAACATAGGTAACTTTGCAATATTAATTTGGAACGGAGTTGATCTGATAAAGGAATCTAAAGGTAGCCATGGAAACGCTGACTGTAATTAATATGTAATAACGTAACCTTATTGAGTTTTGTGTTGTTTGATTTATAAAATAAAAAATTTCTGATCCAACAAATACCTGTGTAGAAAATAATAATTTTGAATTATTATAGAACGAACTATTTTCGTTTTCTTTTTCTGTTATTATGCCCGGTACAAGTAAAACACTTTCCGGTAATGGAAGTCTGAAAAGGTGTGGAATCATTAGTCAACTCAACTCGATAGTTAATGTGTGTGTGAACCGTGAGGTGTCGACGAGCATGTCAAATATATAGTATTAATGTACATGATGACGATTTAAAAAAAAAGCAAGCAATCGTGACTAGCGCTGTATAGTAGTATACTTGTGCTTATTTTTGAAATTTTTGATGATTTATATAGCTGAAAGGCTCGCAAGCAATTTTAAGGTGTTGTCAACTTTGAGGTTCCGGGTTTGATTCTCGGTCGATTTAATAACTGTGTACAACATCACACACATAGTTTATATCAAAACTGAGAAGTTTTAGTTTTAGTTACTGTGGAAATCCGAATTAACGAACGCAACATTCAGACCCGAGATTTTATAGAAAAATAATTTTCTACATTGACGTGACAGAAATGGCGATAATTTGTGATGTAAGCAATTTGGCTATGGGGCTAAATAACCATTTTATGTTGGTACCACCTCTTAAGCGTGGCTTCGTGTGCAATACATATTAATCATTTTATCGATCGTAACCAGACACAAATTCGACCGTCACGACACTTAATTAATAATGATATAATATAATATAAATATGGTTAAAACCATAATATAAAAAAACTCATAATATCCATAATATAAAAAAAAAATCAATGAGCCAGTCACCATTTTGCTCAACTATAATTTAAAGAACGTCGCAAAACAAGCCGCAATTTTTACTTACTTACATTTAGGACTTTAGGATGGATTTTCGTCCATCTAATTACATATTCAATATGTCATTGATAGGCAGCGATCACTTTGTCAGTGTACGGTGTTGTGTGGGGCGAGGGATGGATGTGTATGTATGTATGTATAATGGCCGGGCTATTTGTCCGTTTGAACGGTCGCGGGGCACGAGAGCCGCGCCCGCAACGACGCACCGCCGCCGCCGCCACCGCCGCCGTCCGAATTGACGAACCTGCCATCCATCATAAACGCACCCCGGGCAACACCTCCCTGTCAACTATTATAATTTTAACAGGTTTAGAACTACTTGTTGGTCTCTACGTCATTATACCCTACTTGTTGAAGACCTGCAATTGCCATTATCGAAAACACCAAAGGTACTGGGGCCTGCAGTAGCTCCAATGAGCTCCAATACAACAGCTCGTACAACAGTTATGAAAAAAACACACGATGCTGCCCATACTGTTACGGTAAGAAGTAATCGAGAGTTTTGTTGATATTTTTAAGTGCTGGTGTTTGACCGAGCGTATAATTAGTTTGTCGTTATTAAATAAATATTCTAATTGAAAAGAAACACCTCTGCTAACATACTTACTGTGGGGTTTTATTAATTTTTGAACTTATAAATTATAAAATATAGCTCTTAATTCTAATCCATATCATACTCTTATAATATGACGAAAAACTCTATCGAGATTCTGCTATAATTTTTCACAACACATGATACACATTCCATGCTTACAATTTGCTGTAACACATTACATTTTATAGTAGAAAATACTGAATAATAGACATGACATATGTGACTGAAAATGGCCCATGAACGTCAACCTAAAATCCATTTAGTAGAACATAATTCGTTTTTGCCCTTACTTTTTCGTGCGTGATGCTTATAGGACACATTCTATGACTATATTTTTAGTTGTAAGAGATAAAAATAAAATAGACAAATATGAAATATTATCTCTAATATTAGTGTTAAAATCTCTTCCTTTATAATTTTGTAGAAAATCACTTTTCCTTCCTAGGAACAATTAACAAAATTATTCAATTATATTTGATTACCTTCCTCTAGTAGGTGATTAAATAAAATAATAGTTAGTAAGTAGTCAAACTATTGTATATTATTAATATCAATATCATTATTAGCTAAGAACAACGACAAGCTCCACTAATTGTTCTGCTCATCTCCCGGTGGTATCCACAATGTCAGGGGCATTCTCCGTCTGATTGTATTACGTGTCGCCGAACTAATAGTCTCGATTGATGTTTATTTCTATAGAGCATGCTGTTACGAAGACAATTGACATGGGGGAATATCTATAGATACCAGAGTACTATCAGGTTATCGGAAACAAATTGTTACGACCGTAGCTCGGTATTTCATGGAATGAAACGATGCCCTAATGTACAATAATTGTAAATATAATTTTAATGGTATGACCAGTAAGTCCCGAAGACATTAATCAGATGTTCGATAGAAAAAGAACGCAAACTTTCGTGATAATGATGTCTCTATATATTGTCTGTTTGCTTATTGTCAATCGGAACAAGCGCTGGGAATGCTCGTTATAGTTGACAGTGGGTTACGAATGTGAAGGAGTTGTATGTGGGTCGCGGGGAGCGTCGCCAGGCATCCGCACACAGCCGGACAGAGGGAACGCTTTGTGGTCCGTCCGACCGGCTTTTTGTATTTGACCAAAAATGAAAATATTTCCCTTGTGTTGGTTTTCTCTCCACTATTGTTCCTTTGGTCTATTGTAAAATGGCTCATTGGAAATAGGGAAGACTAATCCGTTGAAGTTTATCCTTGTTACATTTAGAATTTAGCAAGATTTCCTAGTAAATATTTTGTTAATTAAATTAATAAAAAACGCCGAGTAATATGTGTGTTAGCGACGAGCTCATTTGAAGGTAGTGTAATGAATAATTATAAAAATATATGTAAGTAAATTGAACGCCTGTAGAGGGCGCACCGTTGTGGCGCAGTCAGCCTGCACGCATCCACGCTAAGTGATAGGCATTTCTGTAACGCTGCTTATATAAATAAACCACACTGTGGAGCATCTACATATTTTCATTGACCAGCCCTCTAAATTCTACAATGTGTATCACCCAAATTCTTAGAAAATAGCGCCATTCATTTGCACGGCTAAACATCAATCAGCTATTCAGCTGAACATAAAGTTCTATAGTACCTACAGGCTGCACAAGGCACGGCCAACTGGTTAACTGGAAAAGATCTCGATACGAGATGCAATTATTGATTATATTATAACTAAGTTAATCAAAATATCTATAATATTATGTTATGCGTAATATGAGCTTGTTATTTAATTTCATAAAATAGCATTTTTTTTGTTAAAATTTAAATTGTATCACTTGTAATAAACTCCATTGCTTATCTTTTTTTAACAGCCTCCAAAATGGAAAAGATTTTTCCTTTCTTGATACAATGCTGGTTTTATTAGACAGCTTTCATTCAACTAGAAAATAGTCATGCTATTGAATGGCTGTTTTAATCATATACTAAGACTGAAAAAATAAGGACAAATATTCGGTTGAATCCGTTTATCCGTCTGACTCACAGTCTAAAATCTGGTTACCCTAGTCGCGGGCCAACAGTCGCGGGGTGGGCAAACAGGGCGCGCCACAGGTGAGGTGATCCACAGGTGGGCCGCAGGCATCAGGGTTCAGGGGCGGGGCGGTGGCGGGGGCGCCGAGTACCGCACCCTGCGAGGGATTCCCTCCGGCGCCCGGGGTCATTGTTCACCGGCGGACGTCAATGGCAGTACTGCTAATCTATGACGTCACGACGTTACAATACTCCCTAGGTGTTGATGAATGGCCTCCCTAGCGGTTTACTACGGACAGCGGGGTATCATCAACATCAGACGCCAACGACACGGGTGTTGTTATTTTATATCATAAGTGTTCCATCAATTTCATCAACAATTGACAATCAACACTTTTACGTGCGTGACCATTGTAGTTGAGTAGCTCGGTGGCGTAGTGGATAAGCGCCGCGGCCCGCGATCGTTGTCGTTAAGCAACTTTCGCAAGGGTCGGTCACGGGATGGGTGACCAAAAAATTATTATCTCGAGCTACTCCGTGCTTCGGAAGGCACGTTAAGCCGCTGGTCCCGGCTGCATTTGCAGTCGTTAATACCCTCTAATCCGCATTGGGCCAGCGTGGAGGGTCATGGCCCATCCTCCTTAACAAATTCATTTATCAAATCAAATCAAATTCATTTATTCGGCGCATGCACATAGGACACTAAAATATAATAATTTATCACATTAATACATATTACAATAAACATTAGATTAAACGTACAATTACAAGCAATAAGATATTTAACATTATTCAACATTTAAATAATAAAATAAATAATATTGTGTCCCACGACTGCACCAAATGGGTATCTAGCTCGGCATTTGTCGGTCTGTTTACTTTCCAGAAACAGACCGACGCCGATTTTCAGCTAGACCCTATGCATTCACCACACGGACGCAGGGATGCAAGATATATATACGTAGATATTATGACGTAAAAAGTCTATACCATCTTAACCATCCATAAGGAAGGCGTGAGCCCCTGCAGTGTGGCTGTGGTAAGAGGACTGGTGATGATGATGATGATGATGACCATTGTAGTTACAGTTTTATAACTTATTATTCAATAGTTAATGTAAAAGGAATGTAACCTAATCATAGAGATATTAATGAATATCACTTAAATTAAGGTAAATTGTCATGTGTGCACTATAATCCCCCCCTTCTACAACTACTTTAGCTTTTATCGATGTTAAGTTGGTGACCGATAACTTTAGCTTTACATATTTAATACAAATGAATCATTCTGTATAAAAAGTGAAAAATTTTGACAAACTAGCAACACAGCTACTGCGCTAATGTCTATGTAAAGATTTTAATATTGTACACTCGATAGCACATCGTATCAAATATCTGCAATATAAGTATTTTTAAGTTAACCATCAACAAATTAAAGTTTTAATATCTACTGTATCTTCATGATTCATGAAAGGCGAATTTGTGGCAACTTGACGTGCTGTATACTGTACATGTATATTGATATTTATACTTATTTCACTTTCGTTACTACCATGTATTAAGTATTTATAGATGTTATTTTTCTATATCTGCGCGCCGGTGGGCATCTAATGGTGGTCCCATAACGGTGGGTACCGTATACATCAATTACGGTTGCATTCAGATAATATATCACACAAACCGCAACCTTAACGACAACGCACTAGAGGCTTTTATCTATAAGTGTTCCGTTGATAACTTGTACATTCATTTGTAAATATTTATCTATCTCTAGATTTGTATGACACAAATTGATTGTTTTCGCCTTTAGAGTTCCCGTCTGGCAACCTGTAGAACACATTATGGTTAAGTTTTGCTGAAGATATCATCGATTTGGCGGTCACTGTACAATGTATTGTTTAAATACTAATAATATAATGATGTTGCTGATATTTGATGTTGCCGAGAACTGTAAATCACAAGACCGGGACAGTTCTCGTTATTGTTTGTTAAAAGCCGATATTAAGGTGTCGTCGTCTCCAGTCTGGGTGTTGTGGTACCTTCGTTTATTTAGGACCTTCAATACATATGTGATGTTGTCTATTATGATTATATCTGCTATTAATATATTAAGCGTACATGCAATAGCTCCTTGGTGAGGCAAAACACGTGAAGGGTGGTAATTTTCGCGAGATTTGTTGCCGTTTGTACATGTGAATCTGGGCACGGTAAGTGTCTCCAAGATCTACTGTGCCCAGATATTACAGTTTCACAGTTAAAGCAATGCCGAATTTAGACAATCTAGCTATAATTGAAATGACCATATAACCCTATCTTATATTGAGACAGTGATGTTTGAGGTAATATCAACGAAGCCATACTGGGTAATACAGCTTCATATAAAGTTTCACTGTAGCCAAGTCGATCCAGCGCGATGGAACCGGTCGTCAACAGAGTGACAGCGAGACTTCATTCAGAAATTTTACTTTTTAGAAAAAGGCAATAATTTTAATTCAAATGGCCCCATTCATTTTGCTTTTGGACTACTCAACGTAAATTTATTTCATTATTAACTATGCTTGTAACTTTATAGTTTAAAGTTATGTTGAAGTTAACAGTTCAATTTTGGACAATTGCCTAAATATTAAAAAGAAAAGGAATATGCATTTTGGTGTCCAAAGATTTTGTTCCCAGATCAATAAAATCATAAATGTTCATATTGTACCATATAAATTCGTGTTTACGCAAAGTATTTTCGTTATAATAAAAAACACTAGCAATAACATCAATAAAGTTAAAAATAAAAATTAACTTATAAACAACAAATCTACTCCAATTAAAATGTTTTAGTTCGCGTTCATATCGGAGGACTCTTGACCTCGACCGGCATTTGCAAAGTACACGTATACAGACAGATAGGTATATCTTATTTCGCTGATATTATTAAATTATATATTAGTTTGCTCCAGAAACGTATTTGGAATGTGTTTATGGAACACTAATTAAACAATCAATGTTATATTTAACCGACATCAAACTAAGCAGGTTATCGATTGTGTAGTTCATTATGTTGTTGTAGAACGTTGTAAAACTATAACAATAACATTTTATTCAATCTGATCGCCGTGTGCTGCCCTCGGCAACACTTCACCAGTCCTTGAATAATGCACAAGGGCGATGTAAATATACTTTTTTTGTCGTGAAATATTATAAGTTGGCATTGAACTTGATTTGGGGAGTGCGACACATTTGAAATTCAAACAATCTCCGTCGGATGTGCGCCCGCGCCGATACCATCGCCTCCATTATAATATCGCTCGGATCAATTGCATACTCAACGGGGGTTGACAAAACTTCGGCTTCAACTGTTCCTCTAATGGATCGTTTATTCAAATCGACAGGACATGTAATTTTATGCGCTTTTTTGCTCCATAGGTAGTGGATCTAGTTCGTCCGATATCATTTCACTCCATTTTTTGTAACTTTATCTACAGAGTTAAACTGAATCTGAAAACGAAAAGTAGTGTCGATGTAAAAATGAACAGAGGCATGCTCCGTTCATTTGGAAATGCAGAAATATAGAAGAGTGGAAATATGGCATCACTGACAACGCAATAATGCAAGAATGAAGGAGCAGGTGCCATATCTTTTGCAAAATGAGGAAGTATTAAAAAAAAACGAAAGCACTAAAAAGCACCTCCACTAGATGGCGACTCTAGCAAAAGTTGATTTTTGCAGGAAACGAATGGACCAAAGACAGTAATTTCCGTTCCTTTTAACTAACATATTAAAAAACTGAAATTTTAAAAGTTCGAAGCTTAGATATAAATACGAATACGAAAAAGTACAAATAGAATATGAGTTGTTTATCGAGTTTCGAAAACTAATTTACTTTTATACATGACATAAAACCGGATGGGTTTTCATGAAGAAATCAAGAACGTATCGTAGCGACATCTAGTTTGATTTCGGGAACTTATGTATTTTTTTAAATACTTCCGCATTGATCGAGTGTTATCAGTTGATGATTATGAATGTGAAGGAAATAAAGATTCCGCCCTGTGATGTTCAATTCTCTCTGGTCTGATATACTATTTCGTTGATAGAAGCTGGATTGTATAAATATAGACTATAATACTATTATTTTGACAGTTTTTGCTGCGATTAGAAAACAGGAGATATTTAAACATTTATAAAAATCAGAGTTATTACGTATTGTCACGTTCTATACGTGTAAAAACAGATTCAGCAGTACCGACACGAGGGACGACCATTAAAATTTAAAATTTTCAATGTAATTTTAAACTCAAATCGCCCCAATAAATATGTAGCGGCCACACCGTTACTACCGATAAGCATAATGATCGCAAAACCGACGACTGTTATTTTGTATAGCAATATAATTTAAAAATGACCTCCTCGATTCTAGTTTTTATTGTCCGGAAATAGGAGATGTACACTCAATAAAGATATTTTCGATATCTAGTCTTCATAAGATATTTTTTCGGTTCTGAATATTCTTTGATGGTACGCTACGACTATCTAAAACTTTAATTTTCCTTATTCGAATAAGCTTATTGAAAGCACGTTTGATTATTGGTGTTGTGTTCGACTCTGTACTTTTACAGAATACTAAAGCAAGATGTCTTTTGGCCGATAAGAAGACAATAGAAACAAAAAGAAGATAATTCATTGGTAAATCGATTAGCGATATAAAGTAATGTGCCGACTGGGTACAGAGCTTCTATTTAACTTTTATTATACATAATTATCAATAATTGTTATTTCAATCTTTTTAAACCAGAGATTAAAGTGTGTAGATCTCCTGATAAATAAATATATACCCACTTTCTTAACAATTATTATGCAAAAGAGTTATTAAAATTAAAAATAAATATAAATGTTATTTTATTATTTATCTTAGAATAATATGTGAAATGAAATGAAATGAAAATATCTTTATTCAAGTAGGCTGTTACAAGCACTTTTGAATCGTCCAAAAAAGACTTTTTTCCCCTACCACTTGTTCAGGACGTCTTTTAGCTGACAAGAAGAACAAGCGAAAGAAACTTATCAGCTTTTTATCATAAGTAATGACATTTACATAAATCATGTCATTACCAAAATAATATCAATTTATCACAATAGTAAATACAACTTTCAAAGTCTGTAGGACATAAGTTGAACATATAATTAGTCTTTATAGAACAAAGCGAAGGCTGTTAATTCCATGCATTGCGATCCTTAAAGTAATCATCAACTTTATAATAGCCTTTACTCATAAGTATATTCTTTACATGAATTTGAAATTTATTTATGGGTAGGTCAATTACATTTTGTGGAACTTTATTGAACATAGCAATACATTTACCCAGAAATGATCCTCTGGTTTTTTGAAGTCTGAAGCTTGGAACGGCAAGTTTATCTTTATTTCTTGTGTTAAGATTATGAACACTACTTTTTTTTGTGAAGGAATCGTAATGTTTTCTTGTGTACATAATATTCTCATAGATGTATTGAGAGGCAACAGTCAGAATATTTATTTCTTTAAATAGTTCTCTGAGAGATTCCCTAGACCGTAAATTATATATAGCACGGACAGCTCTCTTTTGTAAAATAAAAACATCCTGAATGCTAGCCGCAGAACCCCATAACAATATACCATACGTCATTACACTATGAAAATAACTAAAATATACCAATCTTGCCGTTTCAACATTTGTCAAGAGTCTAATTTTCTTAACAGCAAAAGCTGCAGAACTCAGTCTACTTGACAAGCTATCAATATGAGGATCCCATTGCAGTCGGGAATCTAGTGTAATACCAAGGAACTTTGTCGATTCTACTAACTCAACTTTTTCACTATTTACATTTATAAGTGTACTGACATGCCTCACATTAGGTAATGCAAACTTTATGCATTTCGTTTTATTTGAATTGAGCTTTAAATTATTATTATCAAACCACTGTAGAACATTGTCGAGAGCATTATTTACATCGTCAAAACAATCATTACCCCTCTCAACTTTAAACAGTAAAGAGGTGTCATCTGCAAATAATACTGTCTCGCACAAATTCTTCGTAAAGTGAGGAAGATCATTTATATAAATTAGAAAAAGCAATGGTCCTAATATCGATCCCTGAGGTACGCCCATAGTAACTGGTGCCCCTGCAGATTTCGCTTCATTGATTACTACCTTTTGAATTCTAGCAGAAAGATATGATCTTATTAGATGAAGTGAATTTTTCGTCACACCATAATGTTCTAATTTCCCCAACAGTGTTTCATGACAAACGCAGTCGAATGCTTTTGATAGATCACAAAAAATGCCAATAGCATCTTGTTTATTCTCCCAAGCATCATAGATATGCCTCAGAAGTGCAATTCCAGCGTCTGTTGTACATTTACCTCTGCTAAAGCCAAACTGATTTTGGTGAAGTAATTTATTTAATGAAAAGTGTGCAAGCAGTTGATTGTAAATCATTTTCTCAAATACTTTACTTAACGCTGGTAGAATAGAAATTGGTCTGAAATTACTGGGATCAGACTTGTCGCCTGCCTTGAAAAGTGGGATTATTTTACCATATTTCATTAAATCAGGAAAAGTTCCTTCATCAATGCACTTATTAAAAATAAAAGTTAATTGAGGTGCTATAGCTGGGATTACAGATTTGATAACATAAGTTGAAACGCCCTAAAGATCTTCGTTTTTTTTTGACATTAATACAATTAAATGTTTTAATAATTGAGCAGACGTTAACGTGTCTAAAATAAAATTCAGTATTGCACTTATCAACAACTGACTCTAGATGCGTAACCGCAAGTTTTGAACATGAACTAAGATTTCTTGTGATTTCTATTGGTGTCTTAGAAAAGAATTTCTCAAATGTCTCAGCAACCGCTTCATCTGTTTTAATAATTTTATTGTCAACCTCTAATGAGTATGTGCGTATATTACTTTTATTTTTACCCGTTTCTTGATTTATGATAGTCCAGGTTGATTTTATTTTATTTTCTGAATTGTAAATTTTTTCAGATATATATTTTGCTTTTGCTGAAACACATACTTTCCTAAAAATTTTCGAATAATTTCTGACATATTCAATAAACTTTGGATCGGTCGAGGTACACTTTAGCTCATACAAATCATACAGCCTATTTCGACTTTTGTAGATGCCAGGTGTAGCCCAATCACTAAATTTCTTTTTTTGGTTAGTAAAGTTAATTGTTTTGAGTTTAAATGTTTTATCAAATTCTCCCTTTATCAAGTTAAAGAAATTATTATAAACATCATTTATATTTTCCAAATTACCAGTTGTCAACTGAGTCTGATTTGCAGAAACACTGTTTTTAAATTTTTCTAAATTACTTTTGGTAATAGGTCTACAAATTATATTGCATTTAGGAGAAACATGATGGTGCTCGAAAGTTGCTAGAATTCCGCTATGGTCAGATTGAATACAATTTATTATCGATTTTTTGAACACCTCACATTTACAAAAAATATTATCTAAGCAAGTAGCGGATGTGGGTGTAATGCGGGTAGGTTCATTAAAAATATTTTCTAAATTAAAACATTTAAACAAGTTCAAAAATCTACTTGATTTAGCACATTTTATTAAAATATCTATATTAAAATCACCACATATCACTACTTTCTTATTGACTTTGCAAATTAATTTAAATGCATCCTCCATAGCAGATTCAAATTGACAGTAGTCCCCATCAGGTGGTCTATATACACATATAATAA
This sequence comes from Diatraea saccharalis, assembly GCA_918026875.4. NCBI lineage: Eukaryota > Metazoa > Arthropoda > Insecta > Lepidoptera > Crambidae > Diatraea > Diatraea saccharalis. The sequence goes on along the minus strand of OU893342.1, from coordinate 21,148,780 downwards.
TATACTGTTCAAGTTCCACACATGACAATTCAATATGTCGCTCAATTGAGAGGGATACTATATCTTTACGTTCTTTACATTTTAAATAATTACTTATTATTATTAAAGAACCCCCTCGTATGGCATTTATCCTACAGAATGAACTTATAATTTTATAATTTTTAAAACCCGTAATTAATTCATAATTTTTGAGCCAGTGCTCTGTAATACATATTATATCAATATTCATACTATTTAAACACATTTCTAATTCTAGATCTTTTCCAGAAAAGCCTTGTATATTTTGGTGAACGATAGTTAAATAGGTAGACTTTTCCTTGGTCATCTCATTGCTAGAGATTTTCTCTATTGTCTTATTAAACAATTTAAATTATTTAAATTGTCAAAATTTAGTTTTGGAACATATTCCAAAGTCTGTTTGTTTAAGTCAATATGATTCTGCTCAATAAAAGCAGTAGAGATAGCCAAATTATTGGCTAAATTTTTAAAATAAAATACTAGCGGGGATGCTATTTGTCTCTTAAAATAGAAAGAAAGATAATATTTATCTCTTGTCAAATATAAATTAAAGATTAATTTGTTTATGTCAATTACATGTATTTTTTTATTATAATTAGCTATGGTATTTAATGTCATATTAAACTTATATCTAATATTATTTTCCTCCTGTGGCAAACTGTTGCTATAAGGTAATGTAAACATAATAATTTTATTTAAATTCAAGGAGCTTAAGGTATTGAAGCACATGTCTGGTTAGTCATGTGCCGCTGTGCTCCTGTGCAGCTGTGCCGCTGTGCCGCTGTGCTCCTGTGCAGCTGTGCCGCTGTGCCGCTGTGCCTCTATGCCTCTATGCCTCTATGCCTCTATGCCTCTATGCCTCTATGCCTCTATGCCTCTATGCCTCTATGCCTCTATGCCTCTATGCCTCTATGCCTCTATGCCTCTATGCCTCTATGCCTCTATGCCTCTATGCCTCTATGCCTCTATGCCTCTATGCCTCTATGCCTCTATGCCTCTATGCCTCTATGCCTCTATGCCTCTATGCCTCTATGCCTCTATGCCTCTATGCCTCTATGCCTCTATGCCTCTATGCCTCTATGCCTCTATGCCTCTATGCCTCTATGCCTCTATGCCTCTATGCCTCTATGCCTCTATGCCTCTATGCCTCTATGCCTCTATGCCTCTATGCCTCTATGCCTCTATGCCTCTATGTCGCTGTGCCGCTGTGCCGCTGTGCCGCTGTGCCGCTGTGCCGCTGTGCCGCTGTGCCGCTGTGCCGCTGTGCCGCTGTGCCGCTGTGCCGCTGTGCCGCTGTGCCGCTGTGCCGCTGTGCCGCTGTGCCGCTGTGCCGCTGTGCCGCTGTGCCGCTGTGCTTCTGTGCCGCTGTGCCGCTGTGCCGCTGTGCTTCTGTGCTTCTGTGCCGCTGTGCCGCTGTGCCACTGTTCCCATCCCGTACAAAATATTTTTATTCGTCATTTTATAAATTTTATTTGTCACCAAATGTTTGAAATATTTATATTGTAGAAAAATATTCCAAAATGTATATAGGGATAGTACCGAAGATTAATGTGAATGAAAAAATTAAAATATTATGTTAATGAGTCATTTAACAAATTTCCTTTATCTGATTTTGGAAAAAATAGGTTGCACGAAAAAGGCAGACGACACGTCTATAAATAATACTCGTAGCATTTGGCTTCATTCATATTGAATAAACATTAATGAGCCAAATTTGAATTTTTTGTTTTTTTTTGGATATTCAATAAGTAATAGGTCGTTTATACCCGCGGGTCGATATGTCGTTGGTAATAAAAAAAATCATAATGTATTCGGGCATCGATCGCACACGGGAACGATCGACCTGATAAAACTCTATGGAACTAAAGAATATAACGAGATGACAGGGTCCTCAACCCATGAAAGTATGATACTTGTTCTGGGCAAATGGAAACAAATTATATAATTATTCACACAAATTATGTAACAATAAATTATTACGAGTAATAAAATTTTTTATATCCTTGTCTCAATTTAATAAACATTTTTCAAGATTACTTACTAATAGATTAAATATTTTGTGATTTTCTTATAAAGCGCAGTAAAATTAGCGTTTTAGTATGAAAGGAGAGATTTGTATATTATTTCTTTGTACAATACTAGTTGAAAGTTTGTGATTTTGGGTGTACACGCGCTCTTATGCAATTCGTCGGTCTCGGAAAGATCTTCTCGGAAGAGCTCTCAGTAGAGCAGCAGTTCCTCGGGTTGTATGTTCAACTCCGAACCCAGCCCCTTGGAACAGTAAAAAATAAATATTTTCATGTTTAAACATTTTTAATATTTGTATTTAGTTTTTTCTCTTCTGATTTCTGTTTATTTCTTGATGTCAATCGTCTACAGCTTTATGTGCAACAAGAAATTTGCACGTTAAGTTTCTAAATTTATAGCAGCGAAAGTTCCTGTTATATCGTAAACATATCAAAATAATTTAAGTTTACAGTTTCTGTGTTCTGTGTTTGTTTATTTGATGATAACACAGAACACAGAAAGACGTATTTTCCGTGTTCTGTGGATGATTATATTAATATTGTCTATTCAAATGATGTTTAGAAATATAATGTCTAATGTTATTATTTGCTGTCGATAAGAACTGTAATTACATCAGCCACATTAGACAATGTCTTCAAAAGAGTTTAGTAAAAGTATAATGAATGCGTAATTTACCTCATTCATTAAATTGTGTAAATTTGTCGAAATCAGTTTACAAACGTGAAATTATGATCCTGTACTCTTGTTCTTTTTTTAATTTAACTTCAAAGTTAAAGGTTCTCAATTCGACTGAAGGTTTTCTTTATGTGATCATTTCATAAATTCTGATGGGTGGATATTTTTTTAAGGAAAGTTGTTGCTTTAGGTTTCTTTTTTTATCGAAATAAATGAAAAAATGTATAGACAATCTAGTTAAATATTTATCAGTTACGAGGCATTATTAAAATAAAGATATTCTATTTATTGACAGTACTAATATATATATATATATAAATAATTTCGCATATTAAAAAAATATTGATAGTTCTATAAAACATTAGATATAATTAAGCTTAACAAAAATCTTAATAAACAGTTTCAACATAAATTAGCTTGAAGAAGATATGGTCTGCAGATTTTTTAGATACGAAACATTTAAAAACATAAAAATTAAATGTTGTCAAATCTCAAGAAGGTATGCCTATTTGAAGGTATGCCTATTTGAAGAACTATTATGAATTTAAATAGAGGAAGGTTTATTATTACAGCAATTTTAATACAAGTGTGTTCCCGTTAGCAGTTGTTCGAGCGCTACAAGACATGCGATACAGGTGAGGTGTACTCGTACGTACAATCGATCACAGTGACCGAATTTCCAAGTGTTCACTACACAAACACAAGGTTTGCACAACGCAGTGTAGTGACAGTGTGTGAGGCGTCTCTCCACTGTTTGGTCGAGTGCATGAGCGCCACCACCGCCACCAACGCCACCACCACTGTCCCCACCACCACCCACTCCCTGGAGTGAAGTGGACAGCCATCCTTCTACCCCTTCATTTATTTACTTATAATAAGGTTAAGTTTTAATCATATTATGTGTTGTGATTTGGTAATGATGATATAGCACTGCGGCGGAATTATGAAGCACTTGTTGTTATTGACTCGGTTAGAGGTTGAAAAATTATGCAGGAGACAGTATAAAGGAACAAACGTTTTCGAAATTGTTTCTTTAAGGAATATAAAAAAATGACATTTTTAATGAATTTTTTCTTTTATATTTTCATTCAAATAAGATGAAATAAATATCTTTTAAAAAACGGTTTTTTTTTCTTGGAGACCAATATAGCATTGTGCAAGAAAAATTGATCAATAAGCATTTATAAAAAAAATTATGAAAATTTCAGTGACCAACGCAAATACTTAGAGTAGCTACACCAAATAAAAATGAAAACCTTACGAGTTTGGTCACGTTTCATTTACACACTTCACGAAGGCAAAAGCTGCCCTTTAAGTAATATATTGCTCATATCCAAGACCGTGAAAGAACATTTAAACTGAAAAATAACATACACAAAACTGAATTTCCCGATTTTAAACTCAACAACTTAACTTCAAAGAAAACAGGGATAGAAGGTCGATGGAGCTGGCAAAAACCGTCATGAGTCCCTCAAATTGTTTATGCGCTGAAACTTTGTGTAAAGAATACACTCGGGTGACGTCATTTGAAAAAATAAAGTATAGATAGATAGCTTGATTTATTAATAATTGAAGTATTTATAAATAATAACTAAAATATTGTTATAATAATTACACAAGAAAATTATACATGGCCTTTTATTTAAAGAGTATTTATGTCACATTACGCAAATGCCCAGCGCTAGGCGCCGCATAATGCATGTCCTAACTTTAGGCGTCGCTTTATTTCGACGACTCTTAAGTTTAGTGAAAACGGATATTAGTTAATAGCAAGAATTTTGAAAAAATTACAATTTATTAGTTAATATTGAGGTTTATGGTAAACAAAAAAAAAACAATGAAAAAGTAACAATTACTTTGTAATAACGCTTTTACAGATGAAAGGAAGATTATTTAAAACATCGCCAAATGTAATTTTGAATGAAAGACATTAGATATATTTATATTTAATGAAATCAGGTTAACTTGTTATACAAAACATAAATATCAGTTGCTATTTTAGTCTACTATAGCAAGTAACAACAAAACTTAACAATAACAATCGAAAAAAACAAAAGCAACAAAAATTGTAAGTGATTTCAATACTGCCCAACTAAATAAGTGTACTCGTCAAGTGTTTATTTGTTATCGGTACCGATAGTTGAACACAATTACATCGCCTAAATGGCGGTCAGGCGTATTACCAATTTATATGGATTATAATATCAGACTAAATAATAGGGATGTTGAGATTTCAATACAAAATAAGTGACCGTGCGCCGCGATCTGAAAAGATTTGGGATCGATCTCCTCGGTTAATAAGGCGGGTGTCTTATTTGAAATTTCGTGCTTATTAACACTTTCAAAATTTCCTCAGACATGCATAAAACCTATGCCGTGTTATGCATGTGTAAGTAAAGTCTGAACATCAATAGAAGTATTTTAAAACAAAATTACACTCTTTTTACAAGCTTTTATCTAACTTGCCTTGTTATAAATATGTTAGTTAGTGCGCAAATCTTGTAACTTAAATTTAACCCACTTCCCAATGTCCTATGGATGTGAAATTTTGCATAGACACGTAGGTCAGGTGACAATGCAATACTATGGTGTCAGTAAGCTGATATGACGTGGAAGTCGGAAGGTGGTTATAGGAACTTAGTGATGAAATGACGCAACTGTATCGTGTTTGGGCTCGTTAGATGCGTCTGTATGAGGACTAACAACATATGGGGATAAAAGTAAAAACTAAAAAAATAAATAAAAAAATTGAAATTTGCTTAAAAAATCCACTTAGCCCCTCGCACTCTGAGATGGGATTCGAACCCACGACCTATCGCAATCCGGTCGTAAAAAATAAATGTCTATGTCCTCGTCTCTGATTTCATTAATGTTACTAGTTTTTCAAGTTAATTACTGTTAGAGAAAATTTTGATTATAAGTACTTTCAATGTTTTGGATTTATTTATTTACGTTTTGAATAATGAAAGGTTGTTTTAAAAAAATATATATATTTTATGTTCTGTAAAATTACCTTACTGAATCTACATAAGATTGTTTTATGTTTTTATTTAGTGAATCAAATCATGCATGTGAATCGGAACTATTTCTTGTTTTTCGATCGAACTGTAATTTTTATGAGAATTCAATTAATATGAATTTAATCTGATCTAAGCATGGGGCCAGAAGATAGTCAAGGAATTTTCGAAACAAAACGAAGCAACCCCGTTGAGTTTATTATTTTGTTTAGCTATAATAAATGCAAAAAATCACGTTTGTTGTATGGGCGCCATCTTTGAATTTACCTATTTTATTCTGTCTTAGAAATAATATAAAATTAGACGGCGCCATAACATGCTTTCATGTAGTTGTAAAATAAAAGCTATTTAATTTATATATAACGTAAACAATAATATCTTTATGATCTAAATAGTAGAAAGATATTAAATTAAGTGTGAATGCTCATAAATTTGTAAAATTCCTTTTGTAAAGGTTCGGTTTCACACGTATAACGAATTTGTTTGTATGAAAGTCCTGAACTCATTTTGTAAAATGAATAAATGAGTTTTGTTGGATATATTTTTAATTTATTACTTATTATTCAAAGTGCATTTTTAGGGTTTCGTAGTAAAAAGTAACCCTTATAGTTTCGCCATGTTCGTATGTCCGTCCGTCCAACTGTGGTTTAGCTGAAAACTATCGGTACTAGAAAGTTGTAATTTGGCATGAGTATACGACAAAGTGGTAAAATAAAATTACGAAAAAACACATGTTTTAGTGTACTTCTTCTACATGTAAAGTGGGGATGATAATATTTTTTCGTGTTCCCCACAGTATGGGGAGTGGTTGGATAGGTTTTTCAAACATATCGAGGGTGTAGAGATAATATCTTTAATGGTTAGATTGTAATGTTCCCCTCTCTACCATCCAACTTTTGAATAACTCCATAGAATACAACAAACGCGACGTTTTTTACTTTTTTTAATGGACAGTAGTACGGAACCCTTCGTGCCCGAGTCCGACTCACAGTAGGGTTCTATTTTTTTGTTATGTGACGGATATCAATGTGATTGTGTTAACGTCAATTTGGTTTACTTTCTAAATTTTATATGTAATTAACGCCGTTGAATTAAAATGGGGATTTAAAGTAAAACTTTTAAAATTTGAAATTTCATATGATATACTAGCACTTCAATGGTAGAACTCTCTGACATTAACAAATTCTTGTATTCAATCTAAACTGCTTAATGTCACAATACAATATTTATATAGTATCGAAACAAAGAATCTGCCAAGGGAGCTCCCTTGGAATATTTACATCAGCTGATGTTGTCATTATGTTGCGTGATCCAAAAAGTTTCCATAACAATTTGGAGTGTCCTGTTGCGACACAGTTCGCTCGACCCCGGGCCCGGTGTCGGCGATAGGACGTTCTTGAGATAACTCCGAGTACGAGTTCAGGGGGCAACTGCTATCTTGTTGAGACCGATCGAGGAACGACGGTCGAAATCGTACCTTACAAATAAAAACAATAAAGTGTAATTTTGTGCGGTGTTTTGGTTGAAGGAGCATCGCCGTGTTATCTGGCGGTGTCTTCGTTATTTTCCGATTATTTGTGGAGCGCGTATAAATATTGGTGGTTCTATTTCTGCAGCGATAAGGGTCGCCGCTGACACGATAAGCTCTCGATATCGACGTAGCGTCATTCGTTACTATTAAATCATTTTTGAACTCTTAAATTGTGAGTCTTTCAAATGTTTTAAGGAGTTTATAAAGTGCCTTATGAATTAGGGTGTAGTGTATCTCTAATTAATCAATTATACAGTTACAATATGCTTGAGTAATAAATATACCATCTGATGATGCAACATCAATAGTACATGATATTTAATAGACGGTATCGGTGACCCAAATGTACAATGAATTAACGTATTCGCACTGACCTCGGTAAACTTAAACAAATCACTTTAAGGAAAGTACACAATAACCGTATAGACCATGATCTAATTCCAAGAGTTGTGGTTCAGCAGTTGTGAGTAAGAAGCGTGGAACATAAGTAACGTTAGCACAACACATAGTAAGGTCAAGGTCTCAACATCAAGAGTAGGTAGCGCCGCTGCTATCGCTCCAACAGCTGTTACCCTGTAGCTGTTGTGGACTGGTGGTGAACACATCACTGTACCTATTAGCAATGATCTCGACAGTTCGAAAGTTAACAGACGCCAAAGTCATTTTTGCAAAGGCCATTTTGAATGTTGTGTTTCTGACGGCACGTCAAGCCATTAGTTTGTCTGCGTCTGTAGTTGAAAATACCCAATGATACATTCCCTATTGATAGAACCACTGAAAAACTATGTCCCAGCAGGAATACGTATAATAGGCTGTTGATAATTGTCACTACCTTACGATTATATAAAATTACTCAATAGTTTCAATAGTATTCTATGAAGTCAACTTTAAATTGTTAGAAGGCACAAAGTCAAAGGTAAAATATGTTTATTCAAATGAACCTATACAAGGTATATTTGAATCGTCCAACATTTATTTGTTACCGCTCGTTCAGGATGTATTTTGGGTGATAAGAAGAAAGAGTAGGAAACTCAACAGCTCTTATAGAAGTAACGACATTTATGAAATGCCATTACCAGATCTGGTAATGGGTATTCATAAATGTCGTAATATACAATAAAATGACGTAATTCCACTACAATTTTAACACAACAAAAAAAATCTATGTTCTTACAATGATAACTTAATAGGCAACACAATAATTTTTAAATACAGTGAATTTCTATCACCAAAAATACTTAAAATTCAAACATATTTTAGTATGATAAAAGTAGTAAAATGGAATGAAATAACGTCATAATATCTCTAAGATGTCGACACTGTGGTCAAGCCTAGACAGGCAGATCACTGACATTCTCGAGAAAATCTATTAGTTACATTTTCTTACTTAGCTTTATGATGAAGCCCTTGCCAAATTAGCAGTTCGCACACATTGTTGCACTAGTTTGTATGGTAACATAGATACCTATGTAGAATAACGTTAACATGTTGATTTAAAAGCTTTTTTATCGTTTTGATTGACTTATTCTATAAACAATGAATTAGAATATAAATATAGAATTAAAATACAGTTAGTGTTTTGGAAAGAAAAATTAGACCTATGAAAATGTTTAGAAACAACTGAAATCGGTTGGCCCAGCAATTTGTATACGTAAGAAAATAAACCAAATTCGTCGATATTTAATTTATAAAATAATAAAAATAAAAATCTCTAAATAACAAAATTATTGAATATAAGAATTAACCAATTATTCCATTTCATTTCAGTTAGTGCGCCCTCTAGTAGATAAATATAAAACTATTTAGTAGCGTATTACTCACGACATGATAAAAGCACGTGGCACAAAAGTAAGCAGCATATTTAAATAAAATTATCGCCGAAAGATGGCAGCCTATTGAGTATGTATTAATGTAAAGAACCAGCTTATGTCTTTAACTTCGTCGGCGTGTTATTATTATTTTCAGTAATTTATGTTATGTAAAATAGATTACCAATAGTTCTCAATTGGACTAAATGTTTTTTGTATGTATTTTTCACAATATCTTAACCACCTTTTGCTCGATATCTAATAAAAAAAGATTTTTGGAAATCAGTCAACAATTAGCGGAATAATCTATGAAAGAATAATAAATAAAAAAAATCATACATCGCCGTTGAATATAGAAACCTCTTTTCGCTTTTGAAATCTGTATATAAGATAGCATCTATGTATGAGTGAATGAATGATTCCTCATACAAATATCTACCATTCTTTGCATTCCTTAGAAGGATGCCTGTGTGAAATCTATTATATATTTTTTCAGTGCCTCATAATTGCTCCATACCAATTTTATTACTTTATTTATACCTGTGCTATCAGTAATCTTCTAATTTTGCTTAGCACGATTGTAGCAATTTTAAAGCAATGATTTTATTTTTTAAATTATTGTTAACTTATAAAATCGCCTTCGAACTCGACATCGATATCAGTCACATCATAGTTTCAATGAAACAATACCTTAATTACCTCATGAAGTAGGTTCTACTCGATTGAACCCCAATTCTGTTATAGCCGTGTGCTTAAGGTCGAGTTCGAGGCTAATTTTATTACATAATATTACTGCTGGTTTCAAAGAAGTTGTTGTGTCGTATGGAGTATCTAAATATTTCGCTCAATCCGACTTATTCAAGCTGTTGAACCAATGAGGCTTTTATTCCCGGTGGTTCCCCTGTGTATTAATTATTTTTCATTCTCGTCTTCGTCTGTAGTCTATCTATAGTTTCCAGCAGACCTACCGCGTAACTAAATCGGCTTCGATTTGGTTGATATTGGATTTAATCAAAATTCACTCAGCTTTCAACTCTGTATTGAACATTTAGGGATGATTCCTAAAAGTGAACATACAGGTACCTATTACATACTCGGAAAATATGAACCATTTTTGTTATGAATATTTAATAAAATTAATTTAATTATACTGATTTTGAAATCAATACACTTCGAAAAGTAGGGAAAACACATTGCAAACATTTGTTTAAATAGAATCAGTCATTTGAGAAACACCCCACATCCATTTTTTTACCACAATTGCGTTAGACATACAAAGTTGTTCATTGAGGCAAGGCAAATCCAATACATTTACAACACCACATCACCAGTTAGTTTCCATGACGATGTTAAAATGTTCAAAAATTGGTTTCTTTGAGAAACCCCACATCTCCTGGAGTTGTGTTGTTTCTCAAATGACTTGAAGTCAGCTATCTGCTGGTGGCAGCACTATTCCCCTTTGTGGAACTAAACTAAAACACTTTTGACATTTAAATACTTTTCACTGACTCTTCTGTTATTGAGTATTTTGAGTGAAAATGAATTGTAGTGAATGTGAAAATACAGATTCTACTCTTTAAAACGTAAATAGGGCAAAAAGCGATGACCTTAGGAAGCTGAAAGAGTACATCCCAGCCGAGATTATTGAGGAATTTTACTCAAAGATTTATAACTGGCCAACAGTTGACAGGGATGAAACAAAAATGTTCTAACAAAATTGTATGTGTATTATATATTTTATCATATCAACATTAAACACAAGTTTTTAATCAGTCACTATGTTTATAACGCTTATTTCAAACCTATTGACCATATTCGTCGGTCATTTGAGTAACAACCCATCTTCAGCCACTTAAAAAAATCTTATAATACTGTTACAGTATGTGTAAGACCCCTCATTCTACTATACATAAAAATATAATCTTTGGACTGTATAAAATATTTTGGTTGTACGGTTTTTTAGTTTTCCAAAAAACAAAATAGGTTTAGTGTATATGAGGTGTTTCTCAAGCGACTGATTCTAATAAGTCTTATTAAATTTAGCAACTTATATTATAAACGCACAAATAACAAAGATATAACAAAGATTGTTTACTGTTACACGGTATGACGTCAATTTTTAATTTTAAGTTCAATGTAATTCGATGAAGTGTTAACATAGAAATAAATAGAACAAGAGCAATTGTTATATAATTTGTGACGTTAGTTTACTTTCAGTCATCAACACACTTTGCTAATCTAAAGTGTAGTAAAGCTAAGTAAATGTTACCCCTAAGTGCCCATCCCTTACAAAGATTAAGCTAAGAGTGAACATAAAGTTATTAGACTCCTAAATATTCATTTGCTGCTGATTTACTGACACTTACATCGCCACTCGTTCTCAAACCTACCGGGGGTTGGAGTTACTCTTTAATCGTCTTTATTTTGTGTTTATATTTTTTACACGTGTGCTGCGTTTATTGCGATATTATGGAAAAGGAGACATGATTTTGAGCTTTGCATTTTTGTGTGCTATCCAATTAATGTTCGACACACCATATTATTTGCTTTTTATTTGATATCAAATGAACAGTACCTATGTTCCTATCTACACTTGAGTGATGTTTCATATTACATGTGAGCGCTTATGTCATATTTCGCCACTTGCCATGTAATATTATTACTATTTGTTTCTGTTTACGAACAGAATTACAATATTAATACACAATGTCGTTTTAAATACATATAGAATGCCAAACTATTCTTCTCATAACGTACAGTAAGTGCAGTATCTCTGGTAATGGTTGTACACCACGTGGTTGGGGGTTTTCCTCTGCCCTTTTTCTTGTCCGGGATTGTCAGTGCCTTTTTTACTATGTATTTTTCAATAGCCTCATCTTTTTCTCGTGTTATTCCTTGACAGACCAGCAGTGGATAGGATCCATATATCATATGACTGGTCTTATTGCCGTGCATTCGATCATTACACAGTACTCCTGTAAGTGTCCTCCACCTTAGCCACGCTGAGTTAATTCTGTGTGTTACATCCGCATCTATGTCTGCGTTTTTAGTTAGCTTCGACCCCGACTAATCAAATTGGTTAACTACTGGTAATGACTGTTCATCAATATGCTTCATGGAGTCTAATGAAGGCTGGTCGCTAAAGGAGCACCTGAGATAATCAGTCTTGCTTCGACTGCTTCGACTGCGTAGTCCATTGTCCTCTAGAGTTTGTATCCATTTCTGAAGAGTGATATTTTTATGATTTGCGGATTTATCAATGAGAACAATGTCATTCGCTTAGAGCATACACCTGGAAGTGGGGACTGGATGTTCTTGGTGAGCTAATCTATAGATAGATTGAATAAGAATGGACTGAGTGAGGATCCTTGATGCATTCCAACTTAAATTCGAATGGTTTAGTAAGTTAAGCCAGGCTTCTCATCTGTGTCTTGATACCAGATACGTTACCTTTATTACGAATAGATATATATATTTCAATTTAAATTAACATTATCATTAACTTTTAAAGTATTAAGAAGTCTTTAAGGAACTCAACATTAAAAGTTCTATACTAAGTCAGCACTATTTTACGTTACTTACATTTTATTTCTTAAATGAAGAAAAAAAATCGATAGTTTGAGAAACAGAGATTTTAGGCTGTGATGTGAGATAAAAAAATTCACAGATGTAAATAACGCGTCCGTATGTGGAGTCTGGCACCGTGTGATATATGAGGCGCCTTAATAGCAGTATACTTCACGTAATGCGAGCAAAATGTCTGTTAATCTACCTAGATGGTGCTATTATTTACTCATCAACACAAATAGGTGTGTATTGCGCATCATTGTAAATTATAATTTAATTGAATTATTACAATCTAACCTAAATAAAACCTTCGATAGTTTACTTAATTAGCCGCCGCTTTATATAATTTTTTATTGTTCCTGTTTTATGAATTTGTCAATTCAATTTTCAAATTGGTATGTTGTTTCTGCTGAAACTACTTAATGTTGATAATCTTTTTAGTAAATAAAAAGGTGCTAAATGGTTTTGATAAATTATGTTTTCGTTATCAACATTAGATATGTCTTCTCAAGTGTGTGTTCTATTAAAATATTTAAACAATTGTTTGTTAAAACGTTATATGGCATAATGTCCAATAAGTATTTTATATAATTCCATTAAGTCTCCACGTTGTCTATGTTCCTTTGAAATAGTAAGTGTCATCATAAGGTTTTCTCTTAAACGTTAGGAATTTTCGTAACTTGCGCTGATTTTTTTCCTGCATTATAGAGTTTGAATGACATAATTATTCTAAAATAGGCATCACGTAAGTTGAATTATAAGCAAAATTTTCGGTGTCAAATGACCAAGCGCTTTCTTTATAGGGTATTTGAAACTGCTGGCCTCTTACATTCATTATTAAAATATCAGCCAACGTACAACCAACATTATTTCAGTGGTATGCCCTCAACATCATCAGAGTTATGAGGATTTCAATTACCTGTGTAGATCGATGATATGTTTAATAAGTTACTGCTTTGACCACTTAGTTATAAGAGTGACGTCAGCTCGGGGAAGTTCATAATCAATGGGTGGATTGGTAAACATCTTTTGTATCGTTCGCCAACATGTTTACATTATAAAACTACAGTTCATAGATTATAAGTATACAGTTTATAAAGCATTTCTATATGGGATAAAGGAGGATGATATTTGGGTCAACTGGGAGTAAATATTATAACCACGTTACGCCACATAACAGCGTTATAATACTAAAATGTATCTAACTAATAAATGTTAATTAGTGTGAGAATATCGTTCCGGCGCAGGCGGCCGGCCATGCGGCGATCCGGTGGTGTCGAATTAGTCCGGTTCCGGCTTACCGGATCCTGACGAGGGTTATAGAGCCGCCACTCTACAGGATAAGGGTTATACTACCTCATTATATGACCACTTGTAGCTCCGACTATGCTTCTAATAATAACTGATGATCGTTCAATAGTTTAGTTAAAATAATATGAGCTGCCTTTAAACAAAGTTCAACTAAGTACCTAAGTACAAAAACTGAAATATCGATATGATAGTGTTTTGATAGGATGATGTCGTAATTAACCTTTCGTATCGTTTTCATTCCTTAGATGCATATCACTAATTTTGTTTGTGTGTTTTCTTTACTTGTTCCATTCTATAATTGTGTACTTTCAATTTTATACCTGTAACCATTAAAATTCTGTAATATAAACTTATCCAAACCTTCACGAACTTTCATCCTATGTTTTTGCCTACTTATACTAATGTAAGCCCTTACCTGTAGCTTTCATAGTTTTTCGTTATACATTTTATGAATTCTAATCATATTAAAGCACTTATTTATATAATATAACACAATTTATTGCTAATTTTCATTGTTTTGACAGATTTGACATCAAAGTTTTTCTTCGTTGCTATGGTTATATTTAATACTCTTCATGAAAATTGACTTATTTTTTGTCAGTTTTAGGCATTGAAACTCCGTAGTTTTTGAGTTTTTAGAGTTCTAATTTGAAATTATTTACTTCCAAATTTGAGTTCGTCTTCAGGTATATAACGCCTCGCCCAAATAGTTCTGCATCACTACAACGGCAATAGTTGCCCAAGCTAGCTTTTTGTAGTTATTTTCCGGGGCCGATTGCCCCGGGAACTCTTCAAAGTTACGGTCTCAAAGTCACTTGACACCATTTTGGCTGTAATTAAACATCAAAAAATAAATACTAACAGTACTCTACTAAACCTCCTTCACCACCTTCAAGCTTGGACGGAAATACTTTCTCCTGAAGCTGTCTACGACTCTGTCTGGAGGCCTGAGCTGCTGATCCTTTCTGGGCTACGAAAGAACCATCTGCTCGACACATTGAGAGACGCGTCGTCGAGAAGGCGCTCCGGAACTTCGCCGTTGACCCACGACCCATCACCAGAAGCCTTGCGTTGACGACTACTATTTCTACGCTGACGGAACGGAACTTCACCGCTGACCTGTGCCCTATCACCAGAACACCTACGCTACGACGTCTATTTCTGCGCTGACGGAACGGAATTTCACCGCTGACCTGTGCCCTATCGCCAGAACACCTACGCTACGACGGCTATTTCTGCGCTGACGGAACGGAACTTCACCGCTGACCTGTGCTGTGCCCTATCGCCAGAACACCTACGCTACGACGTCTATTTCTGCGCTGACGGAACGGAATTTCACCGCTGACCTGTGCCCTATCGCCAGAACACCTACGCTACGACGGCTATTTCTGCGCTGACGGAACGGAACTTCACCGCTGACCTGTGCTGTGCCCTATCGCCAGAACACCTACGCTACGACGGCTATTTCTGCGCTGACGGAACGAAACTTCACCGCTGACCCACTCCCCTTCACCAGATCACCTACACTGACACTCTCACTCTCACTACCTCACTACTCACCTCACCAGTCACCTCGTCCCTTTTATTTATTTTTTTTATTTTATTTATTATTTAATTTAATTTAGGTCCATCTTTTAGTTTATTTATTATTGTTTCTTAATAATTATAGGTTTGATTTTGGAGATGATATAATTTATTGCCATCACAAAGACACACATAAGTTTGAAGGAAATACACTAAAAACCGGTCTGTCATATGGAGGTAAAGTGAGTTTAATAAAAGTGGGATTAATAAAATATACTGATTATGTTAATGTTGATTATAAATATCACCTTAAGCAACATCATCAAATAAGTAAAATGTTTATGTTCCATCGATGCAATTAACAATTGTTCTTGCTTAGAGAGAGCAAAACTTTGTTTTCAGCTTTTGCCCGGAGGAAATTCGTTAAACGAGACGAATTACCTATACTAATTAGATTGGATTGGATGAAGATTGATATATAGTAGACATTGCTATAGTTTACTGATTTATGAACCCTTGCCATAACTTTATGTACTCAACAACAGGTCAATGATCATGATTTCAAATTTTGTATTATTAAATTTCTCTATGAAAAATTCGTTTAGAAAACGTATGTGACAGATTGTGATATTTAGTGAAATGTTTAATATTCTATTGTAGTGGGCTCACTTTACTATGTGTTACATTATGACCGTGTTACGTTTCTACGTATACGATAGGTACATATACTAGTCTCTACGTAGGTCGCTTGTTAGTGAGCGAGGTACGTAATAAAGTGCTACCAAATGTTCCAAATAGCGTGATTAGTGCAGGGTAGTTGGAGCAAGTGCGTGCGGTAATATCGTCCGTTTTATCCGGTGGCGCCGGCCGGCACCATACTGACGGCCGGCAGATTATTGCGTTTTCTCGCTGCACTGCGTTTCACATCCAGCGGCTGTGGCAGTTACACTCTAACGGAGTTGTTAATTAGGAAACTGTCCACTGACTCCCACAGATATCTTGGTGTCGATAACTGAAAATTAATTTCTAAGTTAACTGAAATTAATATTTTTTCATAACACGAAAACGAACACTGTCTATAACAAACATACTTATATTTTGCAATGAAGGAATTTTTTTTACTTTTTCATTTTTATGATTTTGTTATAATAGCCCATTATCTCCTTAGATATTTTTCAAGAAATAGGTACTTCATCGAAATTCCGAAAAGTATCAAAATTAGAGACGCAAGTTTCATACAGGCGAAATCGATATATCAATATCTCGCTTCACAAAGCCGACATATCGATATTTATTGATATTTTTTGGATTTTAAGTGAAAGCCTTATGTAAATAAAATACGTCTAATTTTAAATGTATTTTTAAAAAATCGGCCAGTAATTGGTGTCGGCAACTACCTGGCTACTAAGCTTATTCCTACTTCGTTTAATGTTGGATCCTGTACGCGTAGCATGATGTTTTATGAAACAAGGGTAAATTAACTACAGATAACAAAGAGGATAACTTCAATTAAATATTTACAAAAAAAAATAGAGGTATGTGAGGTGAGTAGTGAGAGCGAAGAGTATGTCAGTGAAGGTATTCCGGTGAAAGGGGCGTGGCTCAGTGGCGAAGTTCCGTTGATGTCGGTGAAGTGCTTCAGAGAAGTAGCCGACGTCAGCTCAAGGGGACAACTATGTCCTCCAGGAGTTTTGAGGGGCGTCGGGTACCGGAGGGTAGACTCGACGAGGCGTATTCTTCCAGAGCGTCAAGCAGGAGGTCCTACGACAGTTAAGCTCCAGAAGAGGAGGCTTTTGGGATAAAATTGCAGGTGGTGAAATACTAAAGAAGGTTACAGTGGAGTAATGAATTCTCTTTATTGTTTAGTTAAAGCCAGAAAGGTCAACAACTTTGAGGCCATAACTTAGAAATAGGCTATTACGAATTTAGGTAGAACTTTAGGTAGCAGGGTAAACTTAAAAAGCTACCTTAGGTAAATGTTTGCGTTGAAGTGATTCAAGAACGACACGGACAAGGCTTTATATACCCAAAGACAAGCTCAAAGAAGCAAACGATTTCAATTTAGAACCCTAAAAGTTCAAAAGCTATAGAGGTTGAATAGATACCGAAAAATGACAAACTGTGAGTCAATTTTCATAAAGAGTATTAAATGTAACCATGACAACGAAGAAAAATTTCCTTGTCAGATCTCTCAAAACAAATATATTTCGTGATAAATCGTGTTATATAATAAGTGCTTTAATATCATTAGAAATAAAAATGTTACAGGTAACGGCTTACATTAGTGTAAATAGGCAAAAACCTAGGATGAAAGTTCGTAGAGCATCTAAGGAATGATAAACGAAAGATTAGTTAGGACAGATGAACTGTATAAACAAAGAGCGTTTGTTTACACCCAAATGTCATTTTTCTTCGGTGCGCTTATACGATATCTCGCTCTCGACTCGTGAAATGTGACGTTTTGTGTACATTAAGAATTCGTTGATTTTGTCATTCTATGCGAAGCGTTAAGAAGGCATGCTACTGATCACAATAGGAAAATGTCTACTTACCACTTTAAATTGCGATTAGGTTGGGAATAACACTTAATTTTGATATTAAGGATAAAATATATCGATAAAAAGTTACAAAGCAAAAAATCAGGGTTACAAAATAAAGTCACACATGTTACTAATGTAATATCACATATGAATTTAAACATTTAAAATAAATTTTTGACAACTTATACACATTTGTTTTTAGGATTTTATTCAATATTAGGTTTCGATATGTTGGTTTTTTCGATATACCGGCTGCATTTAAAATGACTCTCCAAATTTTTTCTAGGCATTAGGTATCGTTAATAGATCACATATATGAAAAAAAAACGGTATGTAAAATTTTCAAAATGAAATGTAAACTTGTTGCAATTACAAGATAATTAAAACACTCGCATTGTCACATTAGTTATGAATAAAACAAGGCAGCAGGGGTAGGGGTTTAACTAAACAGAATTTTAGGTAACTCGATATTTACTTACCTACTTACTTTATAAATTTAAAGCAGTATAGCTATTGTAATAGTAGGTATCTAATAGGATTTATGCAATTTGACGGTCCTAAGCCCGTAAAAGTATGAAGAGGTTTCAACTTTATTTATCATTTCCCCAAGCATGACAAAACGAAAACATTTTAGGTAGCTGCTATTATTACTATCAATGAATTGCGGTAAGGGAGGGAGGGGTAAGTGTAACGTAGCGCGTAAAGCGCATGTACTGGGCAGCGAGAGCGTCCACAAATGTAGGTTTTTTGAAAATAACTTGGTGACGATATAACTCAACATTTTTGTTCTAAACGACATAAAAAGAAAAAACACGTATTTCATTATTGGTCGTAAAGATTAACATGCCCATAATGGGCATTTTGATATATCGTTGCATCTCTAAATAAAATCATAATATAGTAATTATAGAAACTACGATATCACTTTTTAAGAAAGATATTTTGACGTTTTGGGGCCAACCGCAATTTTAGGCACTTCATAAATTGCCCTATTTATCCGCTTAAATTGCCCGATTTGTAAAGAAATAAAAGTTGGATATTGCGACATAAGTAGCAATGCATAAAAAGTATGTAGATAGTAGATAGTGATGGAGCAAGTTTTTATTTATTCGTAAACTTATACTAGAGTTTCACTATTGTTAAACTCTGTATCGTGTCCGACCGACCCTTTCGTTGGGAAGTGGCTCAGATGTTGACTCGTTACTTTCGACAAAACTTTTAAAGTAAAATTTAGAAATATATTGACAATAAATGTCTTCCGGGATACCGCAAGTATGTTTATTAGAATCGTGATCAGAAAACTTATAGAAAATAATTTTCTAAATAAACTTTGAACACATGGTGGGTACGAGAAATGCTCGTAGTGGAAAATTGCACTGTGATATCAGATGAGGAGAAAGATTTTCCTATTAATGCAACATCGTAACAAATATCGTCTAAATCTTCTAAAGGATATCTAAGTCCCTATCTTCTAATTCATTTAGAAGATTTAGAGCATTTTTTGTACTTTGTTATTGAACTTTTAGGCGGCCCCTAGACGCTACAATAACATTGTACAATATATTTTATTGTACAATAAGATTGAAAGGCGATTAGAATACAAACGATCAATTATATTGCAAAATAAACGAACTGCGCAATCTTTTCGTGTTCAGTCATAGAATATTGTTGATCCCGTGTTGCACCGTGCGTAAGTAACATGTCCGAACATGATTTAGCTGCTGCTGTAGTTTTGTTCTTTTTATTTAGACAACAATGTTTCGTAAGCAGCATTTTTTGTCGCGGTCATGATATTCTTTACTATTGACATTCCACAGAGACGGTAATTATCTGTACATTTGGATACATTCGACGACAAACTCTCTTTTCTTAAATTTTTGATTATTTTTTTCCGCCATATTTTCACGTGCGCGTGTACTCCTCGTCAAGACGAAACACACATACAGATTAAAAAATATTGCGCAATATTTACCCTACACAATGCAATGGAAAAATATGGTGCAATAAAAATTAAATTCGCTCAAACTTTTGTTCCATCATTGTGTAATCTTCAATATTAAACCTAAATAGTCAATAATATTGCACAATTCGTAATATTGCGCAATGTAATCGATCGTCTAGGGGCCGCCTTATATTTCATTTGAAATAAAAAGGTTTAACTGCTTAATAGATATCCTGCTGTAATCGATACCTTTTTATAATCAATTAGTCGGAGCAAAGCCTAATAGATATTTCTGAGTACAAACGGATTACTCTGATTTCTTTGTTTAAGTTACAGTGCAAAGTTTCATACTTTGATATTTTAATTCCGTGTATGATGATGTGACAGAAAGAGAGAATTTCGACTGGAAATGGAAGAAGGAAGTACTTATGAAGATAATGTGATTGAAGCATTGACAAATTCAAGTTCTGTTGAAGAGGAGAACTATAAAAAAAATTATTTATTTTATCGATGGTAATGCAATAGTATGATATAGCGAAGAATTAATTGCAATAAGATTCGTTTTAGATTTCCAAAAAATTTAATAAAATAATTTTATAAGATGTTATGGCAACCTTTTATAAAATTATTTTATTCAAATATTTTATTTAATAACTAACGTGTTTTTTTTCCTCCTCTCCGGTAAGGAACCTTCCTTGCGCAACTTCGACTCGCACTTGACTGGTTCTTTGACAATGTCGTGTCCATGGAATACCAAAGCCCATGCACACAGCTCATGTTTATTTCTGTTATTTTTTTTGGGCCAGAATATACTGCTGTAAGTAATCTTCAGAGTTGCTGAGATTGAGTGAATTGATATTTTGCTTAGTGCGTCGACCGAAACTTCCCTTTGTTTCCGTATGATTCTCGAGAGTATCACAATCAAAGTTTTATTTGTTGTTAGCTTATTTTTGCTTCCAATCCGATTAAAGAGAAGTCGCTTTGTTGTATGAGGTCCTTTGTCTGTTTTGTATGGTTTCCAGCAGGCCTACCGCGTGACGAAATTGGCTTCGATTTGATTGATAATGAATTAATCAAAATGTCTGCTCTCATTATATTTATTAGTAAAACAATAAAACCATCGCTACAGTTTTTATATATTTAAATGTTATCGTATACATTAAAAAAGATACTGGTAAATAGTACGAGTAATAGATACTCGTACTATTAGGAAAATAAGTATTAGTATTATTAGTATTAGGAAAATAAGTTATTTTTTCCCCCCAAATATATCGTAGTAAAATGTGAACTATTTATCCAATTTATTTAGTGTAATAGAAAATTTTATGTGCATTAGATTTCTTTGAAGTTAAGCATATTTATTTTGATAAGGAGTTAAAGTTAGCTACTCAAATAATCGTCTAAAGATGGACAAAAAAATTGAATACATTTATTCGAAGAAGGCAAAACCTTAGTACATAGATATTGCGGACTTATTGTAGATAATTTACAGCTCTCCGACTTTTCTCTTTTTACCGTTTAAGCAGCTTTCGCTAAAATAGGTGACCTTGGAGGTACTTCTATCCCTAGGGAAACTTTTTGCGGGATAAAAAGTAACCTATATGTTAATCTAGATTAAGAATTACCCGTATTAAATACGTTTAGTAGTTTTTGTGTGAAGTAGTAATGAACATACAAACCTACAAACTTTCGCCTCATTAATATTACTAGGATTGCATGTAATTCTTTAAAAATATCATCACTAACTACTATCACAGATACGCTGGTAGCTGTCAGGCTCATAGTTAGGCCTATATAGTTTGGTTATTTAGTTTTGATATATATGACGAGGGTTAATAATGTTTTATTAAAGGGATACATGAAATAATTTGATATCAATGATGGGTGGTGAAATCGAGACGGTAAACATTTTCTGACAGTTTTTATATGATCTAAATTCTAATGTCATAGAGTTTATAGATGAAAGCTAGAAAACATTACACGAACAAACAGAAACTTGGACTGATTTTCTGGAAATTCCAAAAAAATTTGAAAAAAGTACACTAAAATCTGACCTAAATTTTGAAAAGGGTATGACAGTCCAGTCATCTCTTCATAAATCCCGAGATATGATATGAGGTGCTTCGGTGTACACTGCCTATATAGTAGTGAATATACGGATCGTATGTCATGCTCGGGGCTCAACAGGTGCCCAGCGCGAACACTCTAATCCATCATATAGAATATATCCACATCTTGCATCATAGACTCACAGCATAGAAAACCATTGAAGGTAACCACTTTACCGGTTTTGTATGGTATCACCACTTTACCGTAATTTGAGTATTTATTTATTGATATATAGGATGATAATTATCTTATTGGTAAGTTGACTATCTGACTCTATTTATACGTAGGGTCGGTAAAATAAATAAACGTGTATCAGTTTACTTTCAGACTGTTTTAATGTTAATTAAGACGACTTACAAATGCATTATTGTTTATATTACAAATGTCACAGAGTACGTCGCCACAGAGTGGACGACAAAGATTATTAAATAGACAGACAGAGTGCCATAAAGTAATTAATACATATCATATTTAATTTGATTACTGACATTGAAACTTGAAACTAAGATTTTTTTCTGATAAATTTAAAATGAATTGTAAATCTTGATGGCATTTGAAAATAAAATCCAGTAAAGATTTATTTGTTATATAAATTAAAATAAGAAATGCTCGATACAAACCTATCTATACTCTATTTGTATTTTTTTATCAATAAAAGAAAAGAATACTCATTTTTTTAATGTTTATGTTAAATTAGAGTTAGTTTAACAAAATTACCACCAATAGATAAAAAAATATTTGATCTGTTCGTCGGATTTGATCGAAATCACCAATGAGACATCTGTATATTCTAGTGCTCTGTGGAGTACGGTGGAAGTGCACATTGTGCGCCGTGAGTGATGTGCGTCATATTCATGTTGTGTACTAGTGTCGGTGTCAACAGTGCCACCATACTAATGCAGTATGTGGCCAGCTTTGTTATTGTCCATTCGTTTTTTCATACGCTGATTTATAAAATAGCATACTGAAAATGGAATGGAAAGTAACATTTTCTTATAAATATAACGGAAATGCGTTTAAATAACTAAAGAGATTTTAACAATAATGCGTATGGATGAAATATCTTTTCACATAAATTATAAGATTTTTTAATTTTATACATATTAAAATATATTCAATGGCTTTTTTACAACTCCGGCCTCATTTTAATTCTTTTGAATAATGAATTGTATATTTATCTGTACCCACTTTGACTTTGACCGAAGTTCGAGAGTAAAATAACTTGTTTATTTCTGTTAATCAATTTTGTGTATTCAGCGCTGTATTTATTTTATCTTAAAGGAAAATCTTTAAGAAATTCACCAGTTCGAGGTGCCCAAGATGGAATTCGATCATTTCATAATCCGTTCGACTGCTCTTACTATTGAGTTGAGCGCTTGTTCCTTTGGCTACTACTAGGGAGCGTATTTTGATAGAGGTTACGCGTTAGTGATTATTTATTCTTTGCCGCCGGTGTTCAAGCCGTAAGAAATATTATGGAAAATGTTACGAATTCGATTCCCATAATGGCCAGTGCCAGGTGGTACTGGTGAATTGTTTAATTATTATATTTTAATATAAGTGTAGCGGTGGAGCTTAATAAAAGTAAACTTTTCGAAATAATAAGCTGTTTTATTTTTATCTTAGTTTACATAATAAGATTTACATTGAGCCGGTTGCACACGCATTCGCGTCGTCTTGTCTATAATCCCCCTCGTTTGCCATTTCACGCGCTTCTTATATATCTCTTTCATTCATACACAAGAGTCATTCTGTCACTCAAACGTCGTTCAAAATACTCATCCCCACATAAATAACTTTTTTCCCGAATCCGGACGCTTATGGTATTTGCGGATCAGTATTGCAAATAGTTAATATTTTCATCTGCCTTCCATAAAGAAGCAAAATTTGCCTTATTTATTTCTATTTGAAATCGCAACGGGTTTAAGTGTTCCTTAGTCGTTTCACATGAAATTTGCAACGTCAAAGGAGCTTTTGTAGTCGAAATTATACAACAATTACGCGGTCATGGAGGGCGCTTGCCCGCCGTGGGTGGTGCAGCCGCAGCGCGACCGGCCAGCTTGTTGTGGATTTAGAGGTCGGTCGTGTAACTATTCGTGCTGAGTACACAATTATTTGAATTTAAGTTTGGACTTTGAGAACTTTATAAATATTAAAAGTACTTGAACGATATAGTCTTATTTATATATTAAAAAGAAAAAAGCATTTATGTTAATTAGCTATTAATTAACATAGATCCTTTTAATAGATCATCACACCATACTGTGGGATATTTGTTAGACTTTAATTCACACAAAACGCCACACGGAAGAGGTTTAATTCAAAAAATGTATTAAATAAGTTGTGGTAGACCTTAATGTCGCATCTTTTTAATCATCCAGATTGATTTATACTAGTTCTTGCTGTTTTCTTCATATTAGTAAAAAAAAAAGTTTTTTTTTCTTTATCATACCTTTAGGATATTAATTTAGTAATATACAGTTGTTATTTATTATTTATATATATTTTGATTAATGTATGTTGTGCTACCTAATAAATAAATAAATAAAAACCCATTTTTGATGGACATTATTATCGCCAAATTAGTCAAGAGTTTTAGCAACGGAGATCTAACCAGTCACTCTGTGGCTTCCACTAAACCAAAGTAGCAAAGGAGTTTGGTATTGACTATGGTGTGTGACATGTTCGTGTGTCGCTGAGTCCGTGAATGTGCTGCATCTGTATCTAACGCATCAATTCACTTTTTCTCGCTGCGTGTATATCTTGGCGCAGGTAGACTAGAACGTTCAACAAACATACTCCTTTAACTAATGGTAAGCAATAAAAGAGTCATATTATATTATAGTGACGTGTATAGTGTCGCCCGTTAATTAGTGTGGATCGTATTTATTGGTGTTGTGACAGCTCACCAGATCACCCCGCGCGCAGCTAACGATAGAATTGCCAGTTATTAATGGTTATTGATACGGTCATTGTTAGAATCACCTACCCGGATCATTTGTCGACCATTAATTTCATAAAGCAGCTTATACAGCTTGAGTACTTATTGATATTCACCTTAAAAATGGATCAAAAACCCAGAAAATAAAATTAATGATGTGGTGCTTTGTGTATTTGATTTACTCCAACGCTAAACCTTGTTTATTAATAAAAATCTTGGAGAGAAAGGTCTTAGTCGCTGGTTTAGGATATGTAGTAATATTTTGCTTGCGTGGGGTATTAAAGCTATTAGTCTTTAGTTACTCTTTGTAGAGCCTTTCTTGTGGAGGGGAACGAACATCGCATGAACCCATTCCCCTGGCCATGTTCCTGTTTGCCATATTTTATTACACAGGGTGGTAAATATTTGGACACCATGTTCTCCAGCAGCTTTGATGACTTCTATTGGGATGGCGTTGATGCCAGTAGTTTTTCCATTTTTGAAGTGTTTGATTACGGCTCGAAGTTCTTCCTACAGAATATCTTATTCTAGATTTTCTTCAGCTGTTTCATTAGAGGCTGAAATCTTGAGTTTAGTAGTTCCGAAATAGAAATAGAAGAATAATCCACTTCTCAAATATTTGTTTTATATTATTTCAATGGCCCAAGTTTTTAATGAATTTATTTTTTGGTGAAGGCGAACTCTGGTGTCGTGCTTATAGGCATGCGTTTCTAATTCTGCGAGTTGAGATCACGCTACATGCAACTTGGATCTTTACAGACACTTAATTTAATAAGGTAAGTGAAAAGATATTTTATGTAAAGATTTGTGTTGTATTCATCTTGCTTCTATAAACATCTAAGAGTGATACTGACAAGTTAATAAATGTATTTCATTTTTAAATAACTAAAAAGTACTATAACTAAAGAATACAGAGCCTCTTTCTTTGAAGTAAGTTAAAACGATTGGACAATATCCAAATGACTGATGTGTTGAAAAATATAGTGGATTTACTTAGTAAATTTTCCATAGGTTTCTGATCGTACTCTTTTTCTTATATTATTTTGAATTTGTTTTTTTTTTACAATAGTTCACACTAAATTGAGCACCTTTATTTATTATATTTTTCGTTTAATAATAATATGTATTTATAATAAACGGCGTAGACGGTTGTCTGTAGAGAATGGTTATTCTACACACAAAATTACATGAAACCTAATTAACATGTAAATTGTTACCGTAAAAATACGAACCTGATGACCCTTGTACTAACGCGATGTTTATATAAGTGTTCATTAAGGCCCGGCACGTGATGACGTCACACGTCTAAAATAGTCTTGCGCTTTCAAGGGGATCATACGGTACGGGCACCTACACATACGATCAAAGGTACCTTATATATACCTTTATTTTATAAAAATGTTGGACTAGAATTAATTTGATTAGTTAACGTCGTCATTATATTGTAAAAGTAAAAATAGTAGAAAACAAAGAAATGTACGATAGGTTTCATTATAGAATAATCAAATTTATCGAAGACACTGTCAGAATGCGAAACTGCTGTTTAGCTTTAATAAATTAATCGATTACAAGTAGATATAGTATTAAAATTAAAATGTCAGCTCTAAGCCAAGCCATTACGGTATTAGCCCTTTGTAATTTAGAGTAGAGGTAATTAGTAAAAGTCCGTTAGTTATGAAGCCTAAATTAATCCTTCGGTAATAAGATTAAACGAAGCACAGGTCGAGAACAAATTACACTTGAGATTAGATAACCGAGTTAGTATGCTGTAATGGATCCTCATAATCAAATAATCACCATAAACTTGTTCGTACCAAGTTAGAGTTTAAAGATTCGATAACGTTATAACGAAGTAGAACATAAAGCGTGGGCAACCAAACGCTTCATCAACATTATTGGTGTATTTATTATAAATGTTTAAAGGTTTTAGGTTGAATTTAGCCTGTCTATTTATAATAATTATGATGCAATTCATAAGTTTCCAATTAAGGATGAAGAACAGTCTTTATTTTAAAAGAAATATGCAGTAATTGCCTTTAGACAAGGTTGCCCGTTGCCCCCTATCAAATATGAACGAGGTAAGGAACTTGAAATGACGCATCCCGTAATATCTCTCACCTATTGCTACACAGTCATCAGATGTATGTGTGACGACAACAAGATATAATAGCGCCCGTGACTCCGGGCAATATAATGTAATACTGCCCGGACGCTCCCCGGACACCCTGAGTGTGAGTGAGTATTACGTTATATTGCCCGGATATAACGCATATGTGTATGTAAGATAGGTATTAATTATTGAAGTATGTACTACTATGGTGGACTTAGCTTGACCATTTTGTTAAGACTTTCAGTGGTTCCAAACTATTACAATTATTTGGCTACATAGTGATTCACTCACATTATGGTAATTTCTTTTTTGGAAAAAAATGGGACCCTAATACTAAGACTGCTCTGAAATTTAAATTTAGTTTGGTAACACTCTGCACTGTGACACAATTTTAGTTTAGAAATCTATGTTCTTAAGTCTGCAACACCATTCATCAGCCTGTTGATGGTGGGGCTCAGGCCTTCTCCTCCTACGAATGGAATCGAATCAAGTCTAACAGGGAGAATGTGCTGTGGCTCACCACGTTGGCCAGGTTATCCATCTTATGCACCCATTGCAGAAGTTGCTTATTAATTTCTTATGATTTCATACGCAATTACAAACGTGTTTAGGTCTAAAACTAAACGCGTTTTGGACCCTTTGCAGGTTCCCTGTTCACAAAAGACTCAGCAAATGCATCGAAGACCGAGCTCTAATGTTTTTATTTACTTGCAGCTTAATTGGATTTTATTTCTTTATTTAAAATCAGTTGAAAGGTACCCCCTTTTGTATAAGCCAATACATAATGCACTATGGTGATATGTGATGCGTATCAGTATACGAAGGGAAAGTGTTAGCTGCTCCGATTTGTGACCTCTATATTTATGACACCATTAAAGCCTTTAACACAGGGGCAGTACCGAATTAATCAGTTTTATGGCTAAACAAGGAGACCGAACAAAGTCGGTCTGATGTCTGTTTCACAACGATTCTTCTGTTCCGGTATGAACAAATTGAGTTGTAGGTATCAAATATAATAATAGTTTTTTTATGAATAAACAATAAAACAACAATGGTTATTTTTCGTAGATTCTTTAACTGGTATGTTCTTTAACTGGCAACCTTCAAAGGATCAAAGTTTAAATCAAGTAAAAGAATTTGACAGAATTTTTATAATGTGACGTGCTCTTGGCTGTACTTATACTTAATTATTAAAAGTGTACAATAGATTAAAGAATGCTGGTAGTATGCGCGGTATGCTTTTTTATTATAAGTGCACATTAAATTTCTATTTGAAATTATAATTTTTGCGTTACCGATAATAATGATGCATACATTTCAATTTACTAAAACAAATGAGAACAGTAAAGATGCAACTCGTAAAGGATGTGAGTGATGTCCACGTCTCCATAGTTTTGTAATGACAATCATATTAATGAGATAGCAAAAAAAAACATCACCGCACATTGTTTTAAAGTAACATTCTTCATTTATATGGTGAATTCAAAATTTTAATCTTTGTTACGAAGTAAGAAAAGAAAGTGAATGTATGCGGATAAGATATTTCGTCTAATAATTATTTTTTGATGATATGACTTTTGAAGCTGTTATCTTCAGTGTTTACTGCTGCAGTATAATTACGTGAGGTGAGGAATATCGTTACAGGATGTTATTGATTTCCTTTTGCATAAATATGTAAGGTGTAATTTTATTATACGCCAGAACTTCAAAATGGACAGATAAATGGTTGTTTAGGATACTTAACTTATTCACCCCACGAGTTCTAGTATATAATAATATTACACCTTATATTATAAAGAATAAATAAACGTCGACACGTTGATTATGATTAATTCACAAGATTTTAAAATCACTTGTCAACCACGACGCAAACCTTAAAAAACCAACTTTAAATACATATATTTTTCTTTAGTTTGTTCTAATAGTTGCAACAGAAATATATCATCTGCGAAAATTTCAACTTTTCTCTAGCTAGTGACAGACTAGCTAGAGAAAACGGACAGACAGACAGACGGATAGCGGAGTCTTAGTAATAGCGCTTTTTACCCTGCGGGTATGGAACCCCAAAAATTACCTGTGCTGTTATCGCATTTAAAGACTATCGGCTAAATGTTTCCGAGCACAGAATCCATTTGTAGAGAATGTTGACGTTGCTCTCAGTCGCCCGACCAATAACACGTTTAATGGTTCAGTACACGACCGCATTCAAGTAATAAACACGTCCGACACACGTGACACAAGAACCTACCCCTAAACTTTTAAAAATAAGGCCCACACTGGTTTCTTTAGTCAAATGCGGAAGATCTAGCCACCGTTGGTACCACTAACGAGAATAAATAAATTCTACATAACTAATAGAGAAAATATTAGAAAATCAAGAACCTCAGCCACTCACCACCACAAGATTTCAAATTTTAATTACCGGAACTGAATTGTCATGCGACTATTACTTTTATTGCCCGATTGGCGAGTGTATTTCCATCAAGGCCCAGGCTTCCCCTCCCTATGGATGGGATCGAATCAAATCGTATAGGGGGAATGAGCCATGACGCCATGATCACGCAGGCCCAGTATGGTTTGGTTTATGTTAACGTATACAGATGCAGCCGGGACCAAAGGTATAATGTGCCAGTGGCGACATCACAATCTTTCACCCTACGGTTTACGTCGTCGGCCACGAGAGGGGTCTGTTATATAATTTCTACGATTCGAGTCCCTCTAGCAAACGCGTTACTTTATATTTTAAATTTAATATATTTCGAAAATATTGTAATCATTTCTATTACATCCATTTCAAAGTTGAATACTGAGTCATATTCAATCGTCCACAGTGCAAGCCTCACCATGCTTCAAACATTTTTTTTTGCATTGACCGGATGACATATTTTTGCAAATATTTAACTTTTGGTTAATATTAAACTGTGTTCAAACCATTTTACATAATTTTTGACAACTTTTCTTTAAAGTAACACACTGTAATTACGATATCGTTTTGGAAGAGAAGTCAGTCCAGGTGATACGAGAGCTTGTAAAAAAGGAGTTTTAAGCAATTCGCTTGACAATTTATCAGGATAGTTATATTCAATTTAGTTTATCAAAATAGTAAGATTGAAAGAATAAATGGTGAGATTAGTAGGTCAATGTCCGGGTAGTTACCGACGGCGGCGGTCAATTCGCCAACTGCTAATGGAGACAACTTATGTTTAGCCACTCCGGCTACTCAGGTGATTCTTTAATCTTCCTTGTTTCAATTTGGTCTAGTACAATAGTTAATTCGATTCCATTAGTCCGTCCAATCGAGTACTAATGTACACGCGTTAGATCTTTTATAAGCCGTAAGTTTCGTTGGAAAAACAGTGATATTATCACAACGATAAATGAAGAAAGATAAAAGATGAAAGCTTTCCATTTACCATTGACTAAGCTTAGAATATTAGTCTTTAAATAACTTGTACATCTATCCTGCTGGTACAATTGTTAAAATTATTTTTATTACTGAACCACCATTATTATTGTTATTTTGCAATTACATCTCGGATGGATTTGAACTGGTTTACCACAGCAAATATTATAATATAACTGAAAGATTTACAGTACAAAAAAATATTATTACATAGGTACACGACATCGGTGTCGTCGGACGTCGTCTATGTACCATCATTGTGTCGTTTGGAATCTTAATCGGTTTTTACCCGACATTCATCTTTTATCAAATATCTCTTGCCCAGGGTTGTTTTATCGTTAAATGTGAGTACATATTTTTTCAGTCACATTTACAGGCGGCCAGCAGGCAAGTATCATTATTGTCATGTCAAGTGGATAAAAAGGGTCGTCGGGAGCCCCACCCTCTCGTCCTTCAATAACAGATACGAATATAGTGTTGATAATAGAAACATTACGTACGTACTCCCTGCCCCACGGAATACTTCACCTAACCTATTGTGTTCGCAATAAAAGTAATTCTGTCTTACGTTATAATAATAAATGGTTCATTTCATCTAGATCCAGTTTATTTATTGTGATATTCGGTTCTGGTACCATAGAAACAACTGCCTTCAAATACTTAGTTAAAAAAAAACAGTGAGCTTCATTTTCATTTACAGGCTGTGGTTTATTTATATGATACTTAAATATATTTGCTCTTTAAACTTTTATATCAATTTGAAAGTTGTGACGGGTTCGATGCTCCGAGGCAAATGAATAAATGTTAACTAAGCTGGAGAACTTGATTTATTAAAGGGTAAAAAAACCATTTTCTTCGAGTTTGGTGAGTAATTTAACTTTATAGTATACATTTTTCATAACGGGAACAGGAAATAATTAATAGATTTTAACACTTTTTTTACAACAAATTGGTATTGATTGGAAATAAGTATGTATATAGTAACTAACTCGACGAATTTTCACGAACTGATATTCATAAAGAGCGTATTGGATTACTCTAAAATTCCAAATTATGAAAGAAATGATTTTGAAGATCAAAGATAAAAAGTTTGCATGCAGAAACATAGGGCGGAATAAACGGTGGTACGGCGCACCGTTACAGGGTTAGAACTGAAATCTTCTAAGATATAGATCGCAGAAAAATCGAGATTCACTGTTAGAGAGGAAAAAGCAATTGGTGTTGATGTGATTAGTATAATCTACTCATGAGCCGTGGCATAGCGGTCATGGTGTCCGTCCTGTGGATGAAAGATCATTAATAAATGTGGAGCAGGTTTTTTCTCTCTTAATATAAGTAGTGCAATGTGAAGGATCTTATTACCAGTTACGGATTTTCATTTTTAAGTTCTACAAAATTAAAAATGTATAGATATTTGATTTACGTTTGTCTAGACAACAACATTATTATTAATGGGTAGTCTAATTCATTGTGATGTTTTATCATCTAGCGCTTATGAATAGTAAAACTAACACATTTAATTAATAAGCATGCACGTTAATTTATCGGGACATGGCTCCGTTCGTTTGGTTGGAGATGGTGGTACCGTGAAGAGGCGTGGTCTTCAGCACTTCATCACCGGCCTGATTGCCGATCCTACATTAATCTTCCCACGGGGTGGGGTCTCTTTTGCTTTCAGGTTTTTTCCATGTATATAGAAAACGTACGAAAATTGAGAGTGTAGACAATTAACTTTAATCCAAAAGGAAAAGAGAGAATGTAGAGTCAATAGATTATAATTAAAATATATAGCGTTCTGTTTTATAAATTTTATCTGTGCTAGTAAGTTGTTATTAATGAACTCTCCGTACAGCGGGCCCCGTTACTTACACACATAATGGATAATTATCGGACCAACATCCAACTGGATTGCATGCTAGTTTCGTAGTGTCGCCATTTCTAAGATTCTTAGTTCGATTCCCGGTCGAGTCAATGTAGAAAATGAACTTTCTATATTGTCTCTGATCATCGTGGTTTCATATGCACATAATTCGATTGTCTTTATTTATTTATTAGGTAACACAACAGACATTAATCAAAATATATATGTATTATAAGTAACAACTGTGTATTACTAGATTAATATCCTAAAGGTGTTTACACAATGAGATATGATAAAGAGTTGTTTTTACTAATATGAAAAAACAGAAAGAAGAAGTATCTATTAATCGGGATGATTAAAAAAATTGCGACATTTAGGTCTACTACAACTTTTTTAATACAGTTTTTGAATTTAAAGAGATTGGCATTAAACATGTCTAATGCTTTATTAACCGGGAGGATCTCATTATAATTTCTACAGATACGAGCGATGGAATTATAATGTGGCATTATAACATATATTATTTCTATATGTCGGTATGACAAATGTTGAAAGCCTGCGTCTTAGATTACATTTGAAATTAGTATTCATAGATGAATGAAGATATTCCGAGTCAATGACGGAATGAACTAATTTATGAAGAGTTATTAAATCAATTAAAGATTTGTGTTAAGAGATGTGATATTGAATTTACTCAGTCTATCCTCATATGACATCAAACTACGGCCAGTACCGAACATGATACTCAATAGTTTTGTGGATTTCTCTCAATCGCCATAGAGTGATTATTGTAGAAACGACTCGAAACCACCGAGTAGTATTTGATTCTACTTCTGACTAGGGAATAGTATAATAGAATTATGCTTTTTGCCTTATAAAAGTCTTTAGTAAATCTAAAGATAAAACCTAACATTCGCATTGCACTGGTAGATATGCAATCATACTGGGCCTTCAATGTAAGTTTGTCATTTTAGCTACTTTATCTCGAAGCTGAGCAATGTGTGTGATATTGGCTTATATTTGGGAATTTATTTAATTATATTATAATCGTACTCTTCATGAAGAAATTTGTATCGCTATCCAGTAGACAGAACATTATTTTAGTACCTTTTATATAATTTATTATGTACATTTCTATACTAAAATTTATTTATCTTTGCAAAATTAAAATAAAACATTTCCAAAGTAATTCCAAACATAAGCGTAGGCTTAACTCCTCAGTGAGTTGTAAGAAAAGTATTAAATATACAATATAGTATTTTTGTAACAAATTTGTAAGA
This sequence comes from Diatraea saccharalis, assembly GCA_918026875.4. Classification (NCBI taxonomy): domain Eukaryota; kingdom Metazoa; phylum Arthropoda; class Insecta; order Lepidoptera; family Crambidae; genus Diatraea; species Diatraea saccharalis. The sequence continues at coordinate 21,115,115 of OU893342.1, read as the reverse complement.
AGCTATCTTGGAGCGAGTTACAGACGTACTGAAAACTAAATCAATCTTATTTATAAAACAATATATATATATATATATATATATATATATATATATATATATATATATATATATATATATATATATATATATTATACAAAAAGCATTCTTAGAGCTCTTGTGTTATGGAAATCTGAAAGAATAAAGGTGCTACACCCACACAAAAGACAATATAAAAAAGCTCATTTTCTATATTGAATTGATCGGAAAAGAACCGAAATTACAGAGATGGCGACACCTCGAAACCGGCTCGCGTAGGTTGTTAGAGAATAAAGCAAAATGCAATCAAAATTAGTAACAAACTCTTAAAAATTTAACCCATTAGTTGTCTACATCTGAATGAATATAATGTCCGTGATATAATAAAAAAAATCGAGTACAAAAGTATTTATATTCATTGTCCACTCATACAATATTTAAAATGCTGTTCCATTCATTATACCTGCGGATTATTTCGCTACCATATTTGATGTGCTTGTTCAATGAAGTTTAAATTGAGTTGGCGGCTGTGTGTGTGTGTGTGTGTTATAAACTCTGTACTATTGTGTTTGTCTCTCATGATGACCAAACAAATTATAGACAGCCAGCCGCTTGCGATCGACAGTTTTAAGCGAATTCCTGATATCATTGAGATAATTTAATATCATTTTTTTTTTATTCATTTGAGGCATGATTTTGGCTTATGAGTTTGATCTACAATCAATATTAAATAAAGTCACTCCCGCTGTCTGTACGTTGAGATGTTTTAAACTAAACAACGAATTTTAATACAGTTTTCATCAATATACAGAGTGATAGAAATGTTTATAAGTATTAGAGATAAATTTTGGCACATTGAAAATAAATAAGTTTAAAATAATTATTTTTAATGAAAAAAGCTTCAAAATCCACTTTGTTCTTGGCACTCTGAGAGGTGAATGCAAAGTTGATCAAATATAATAATTAAAAATAATTTGTAGAATAGATGCGATAGAAGATGCACAGTGAAGCAGCATCTCTACGCAGGGCCAAGCGGATCAAGCCGACTTGAAGTGTCCCGGCAAACGACGATTCGAGTCGCTCTCCGTTGAATGCGGTCTAGAGGGAGAAGCTGGTATTGGGGTGCCCCTGCCCAAAGATGAGAACAGTACTCCATATAGGGCCAAACTTGCACCTTATATTAGGCACACCAAGCTTCTTAGATGCTAATTTAGCCTTACCTTCTAAGTGACCACGGAACTGGACCTCGCTCGATATGTCGACACCGAGAATCTCAATATTGGCTGAAGCAGTTAGGGGAATGTTTTGAAAGCGAGGTGGTACGACAAATGGGGTTTTTTGGTGGTATATCGGTATTAAGATAATTTTTTATTAGAAGAAATCGAATATCCTGTAATGTAGTAGTAATTTTGTATCTTTTTAATCGAACCAAAATCATAAATAAGGGTTTTATATATATTGGGGAAAGGAGTTCAAGATGAAAGGAGTGGGCAAAATATGTGATCTGAAAATATTACACAAACTATCTTGCTTTGATACTAAAAATGTAATACAAATCGAGTGCACAGACTGATACATTAACCAAAGAAAAATATTCTTAAAGTTATTGTTACGGAAATGTAATTATAATACAAGTGTATGGGCAAGATGAAAGGAGTAAAAAAATGAAAGCTATGAACAAAAATACTACTGTAAAAACAAAGGGACACAATTAAGGAAGGGTAGAGCAGAAAATAATAGAAAAGGGTAAAGAAATAATTATTTCTCAAAACTCAGCTATAAAAGACTGCTTACGATGTCTGTAGTATTGTAAATAAGTACGTAAGCTAGAAAATGGTTATATTTTAATTATTAATTGCAAAAATTAAATTAATGTTATATATTCCAAATTGCTTTTAACCTTTACGAGTTGTAACTCGTTTCTGACTAGAATATTGAAATTTAAATAAAAGTCTGAAGCCAAGGACATTTCTATTTATAACTACATAAAGTTAGCCCTTCCATCTCACCCTTCATTCTCCTACAGAATTAAATAATCCTCCTCCTTTCAGAATTACATTTTCCGACTATATTAAGGTACTGCTGACTACCTGAAATAAGAGCGTGTATGATTAGTACTCGTATGTATCTTGTTATTCAAGTACACATTATAAATGTAATAGTAGTGTATTTGTTGACAGCATAATTCTGTAGAATTAGGTTAAGTGTATGGTCCTGGCGTAGTGCGGTCCTCAATACATCAGGATAAGTAGACAAGAGTGATATGTCTTCGACATCTAAAACATAGTGTTCTGGCACGAGGCTATCGAGTCAAGACGGCCATTCGGGGACTGACAGCGGATCTCAACGGTATTGTCTAAGATCCTAATGATAGGTCTATATTGCAATTCGTGACTTGAGACATTATAAAGTGATTTATCGGTTTAAGAGCAATGAAAAATAATTCTCTTATAATAATAAAATGGTATTAAAATATTTAGAAAAATTGTCAGGCGAGTCCTGAACCTATGTCTGATATTTTAATTGAGTAAAATATAAGTTTCAATTTAGCAGAAAATGTTATTTTTTTCGTATTTTACCAATTTTTTAAGTTTATTTTCATTATAACCATACTTTCACTCTGGTACCTAATATATTTATGACTCAAAATTCTAACAGGAATATGGAAAAACATAGGTATATATATTTTTTGCATTACCTGTCTACTTGTTTTCAATTATTTTAAAGAAAGTAACTTTTCACAATATTTTCGATGATATTTACTAAAGTTATAAAAATCTATTAGCCATTGAAAATTTGTTGCTATGTTTACGAAATAGTTGAACGGGTCATATAATGTCATTGTGGAGGAGGGCAGAGCGCGGTAGACGCACGCGTGCTGGGCCCGCCCGCTCTCCTCCGGGAAATTTGCCCATTCCCGGTTTAATAATAACACGTGATCCTCACTCCAGACGAGATTTTACCTACACCCAATTAGAAATCTCAAAGAAACTCTATAATATAATGGGTTCAGTACAAATATAATATCTATTTTTCTCAGATTGTAGAGGTGGGTGGTATGCTATCGGTTAAAGGTCGAATAAGGAACGAGGAAGGTCGGAGTTGAACATCGGTAATTATTAGGCTTATTATTAATATTTGAAGAATGAGAAAAATGTTATGTGTAGGAAGTAAGTCGAATAAAATTAAATAGACCAAGGAGTTCAAAATCACTAAATTCGTTTCTGAGCTTGCAGCAGTTGACCTCAAGGTATGATCACAAAACAGTCGACTGTTATTATAATTATTAATTTCTCAAGCACTTGTTACTTTCGTTGCCAGTCGAAAATGCTTGTTAAATATAATTTTGTCGTAAGTACACTATGTCAAGGAATTATTAGTCGATAATCAAATAGAGGATGCAAGGTGGTCGGTTCCGAGTTCCGAGATTTGATTCTGTATTCACGTATTCTGGAGAGTATGTGTTGTAGCGGACGGTAACTAATGCCAACAATTATCGTAACCTCCCCCCCATGAAACCCGACGTGACCCACATTGCATTTGATCAACTGCACTCAGGATTGCTAAGCTCGATGCACAGACACGGTCCAACACAAATTTAACTAGATACGGCGATAAAGTTAGACGGTTCATAGGTCTATTATGAATCACTTATATATGTACGGGTATTTATATATGAAATTTGATCAGATTGACTACAAAATTATTATTGAAACCTGAAGTGATTAAAAATTTAATGCAATATTTTATTTGTCAAAGAAACCTCACGAAACGTAACTATATACCTATATAACTCAACAGAAAAATAAATAATTAAGTATGTATGGGGATGTATGACCATACACCAGAATGATATTTAGTGATAAAACTTTATAATATAAAAATAACCTTTATTGCGTAATGAATTGTTATTTAAATAGTATTTGATGAGTCGCGAGTTGAATGTGGACTGACTTGAATGTAATAAAAATGTTGACTTTATACAAATAAAATGTAGGTCGATAGGTCGTACAAAAGTATGTAGATGAGACAAATGAACATTAGAAAAAAAATGTGTGTGTGCGTCACAGCAGTACACACTGGTCCCAGCTCAGCGTCAAGTATTCACGCGCATGCAATGCGAGCAAATCGCTGATTTTCAACTGCAACCAAGAGTTAACGAAAACTCGATACTTAAACTAACCAGGATTAAATTTCATTGAAAATCAGTTAAACCATTGTACATATTAAATAGATAGATAATAAATAGTATAAATTGTTATTGAACGCTTGACATACTGGTGGTCGTTGAATATCTCGGCTATGATATTTACTTCTACTATTATCGTATGTTAGGGGCATGTACTGTACACCTAGTTTATGTACGCAGCTGAATCCTCTATTGCAGTTGCTGAACTATAATGGCGTTATATTTAGCAATACTTATTCAAAGCGGTTATAACGCATTGCTAGGTACGTATTAATTAACAACGAGTTATTATTAGACCACATATCAAAATGACATATGAGCTTTAATTTTTAGTAACCGAAGCTATGATAAATTTGTTCAAGATCTTGTATAAATCGAATGAAAATAATCCTAAATTAAATATCGATTGTTATGTTCAGAACAGATGGCAGATCAAACCCAGCTAAAAGAGTTCTTAACTCGATTGAAATAACTTTTCTCATTTCAGTAGGTATACTTTTTGTTAAGAATTGTTGGTAAATATGTGGATTGGTATGATGATGTGTGTAACTTGCAGGGCCCGCAGTACGGAGTGATACTAAGAAATATACTCAAAATGCTTTATTATACTTTCCAGTGGTTATTACAGTATGAGCGAAATGTGAGACTTGTTGCTAGCGCGGATGGGTGCAGAACACTAACACGTGAAAGGAATTGTTACTTATACATCTTTGTGATTTATTATTTCACTACCCACTAACATTTATAACATTAACAAGGTGGAAGGAAATATATTAATGAGCGCGTCGCTTACAATGTGGATATGTTTGTATTGTTTATTGCTAATATATTGCAGAGTTAGTAACGTCTACAGTTTCTAGTTAGTGGCTGTTAGTTTAGTTGCTAAAGACATATTATACATAAAAGAATAAAAAGAATGGTTGCATCGTCATTATTAGTTCAGACGTTACAATATCTAATCAGAAATTAATTACGATATTGTTCAATACATACACGTGAGTATTGGTATTCGATTGAGCACAAGTCTCGGTTATTACATAAGCCTTTAATCAAATACTGGATTATATACTACACTAGTATGTTGGATAACTGGGTAACCTATAATATTCGAGTGTTTAATTCAAATTGAATGGATTATATATATATATGTATTTATTATGTTACGATATATACAATAATGAATTATTACTGCTGTCCTGATAACCCCTAATATGAATGTACTGAATGAATTGCCATATCTGAGCTCCCAGTTTCGAGTCTGGTTAAGTCAACGTAGAAAATGAATTGCCTCTGGTCTGGGTGTTATGGTACCTTCGTTGTTTCAGATTTCCATAATGCAATGTCTAAAGCCATTATTAAACTAGGGTTCTGAGAAATGTATGTGATGTTGGTTAATATTTATTATTATACTTATTTAGTAGAGGATAATTTGAAATATGTTATAAAATATACGAATATTTTTCCAGTAACCGCCCTTTACAAAATGAATAGTCATTTGTAATGGATTGGCGACAGCACGACATTACTTTTCGGTCACTCGTAAGAGCCTACAGACCCATATCAATTTAACTTTACATCGACTTTACAGATTACAATTTTATGGGAACAGTTCGAGGCTTTCAACATTGGACATATATTTTTATAATCCATAGATCTATATGCTATTTATAAAAAACACGTTATTTCACTTATCAGTGCTAGATTCATTTGAAATAGAAAAGTTCCTCTGCGACAAGATTTATTTGTTTTTGATTGATCATGAGACATCCAAGATTTCTTCGTTAGTGCATTAATTGGATCGTCCAAAATACACATTACAATTTAGTAGTTACATATGTTATATAATTTGTATCACCATATCACATTATTTATCACAATAAATGAATTATTTTAAAATTACATAATAAAATTTATACCATTAATATTGTATTGTATTATAATTTCATCTTGTGCATAGGAGAATTTCTTACGAACTGACATCCATAAAGAGTATAATTGATTAGTCAAAATTTTAAATTACGAAAGACGAATAATAAAATGAAATGATGTTGAATTTCAAAAACAAAAAGTTTGCATACTGAAACCTAGGAAAACAAACGGTGGCATGGCACACCGTTACAATACACGTTACCTATTATTTCCAGTTACAATAGCTCCTATGTAGCGTGCAACCAATAGGAAAAGTAAAATCAGATGTAGCTAGATTTCTGAGTCTACAATACTATTCATTATATATAATTAAAATTATACCTCATTTTATTTTTGTAGACCAGGTTTGCAGCGAAGGCTTTTGTGTTACAGGTTCGTTAGCAGTAAACTGCAGGTTCTTATATAATTGCTTTCATCGATAATGAGTGCAGTGTTGGGAAGGTTAGTACTCGTACTATAATATTATAATATCTGTGTGAAACACAAAAAGATATATCGATTTAACTAAGAGTATTATTTCGAAGGTAGACTTGCGACTAGCACGAATACGAACAAATCACCTGGACAAACTCTAAGGCAAATAGTACGAGTATATATTCTTACTGGACATGGAAACTTTAACCACCCTTATAACATGGGTTATTCTGACAGTCTTCTGTGCAGGGGGTGCATGGAGTCTGAAGAGACAAGCGCTCATGTCCTACTGGAATGCCCTATCAAGACAAAGGACTATACATCTAGGTAGCCCAAGGACACTAGTGGAGGCATTCGGTTAAGCTCGATAACTTATGGGCTTCCTGGAGGAGCTGGGGTTGCAAGACTGATGCAACCCCGTGTCACCCAAAATAGGTACCGAGTATCGAGTTGCGAAAAAGCCCGCTGTGAAACATAACATAACAAGAGTATTACATAACAAGAATAATCCGTACTTTTTCGAACGTTATGATGATATTCCTCGTAAGTTTACCACTAGATATCCAAACAAATTGCAGCTACCTTTGATAAAAACGGAAATGTGGCAAAAAGTGCTTATCCTATGGCAATCAAAATTTTTAATAAGCTGCCAATAAAATCTAAAAACGACAGGCTTAGTATATTCAAGTCTGAGTTAAAAGAATGGCTTACGGCGCAATGTTTTTATAGCTTAAAGGAATATTTTGAATATAAATGTTGACATACCTATTATCTCAAAATTATGAATTATTAAACTATTATTATTGTGTTGTATATATGACATTTTTTAAATCTTACTTTTACGTTGATGAAATTTAATTGACATTTGATTAATATTATGATTATTATTGTAATTCCTAAATTGTTATAATTTCTTCTGCATGCCAGTTTCTGGTAAATATGTCTATAACTAGAAAATAAATTGTAACAGCTTGTACTTTCCATATTTATGCAGAAAATATAAATAAAAAATATTAGTACTCCATTATTAATTAATGGCGATGGTGAGCCAACGAATGCCGACTTATTGGCATATGCAGTTGCAGGCAGCTAATGAACCAATGAGTAAAATACTAAGGAGATTTTGTATCGCTATTATACAAAATATGGGTTGGGCTAGCTATTTATCATCCCGCCTACGTATATCGATTTTTCGATTTTAGATTTTATATTCCATACCTACTATTTTAAAAATAAAAATATACCTGTTTGGTTTAAATAGAAGAACGAAAATTTTAACCAAAATAAAAATATAAAAAGTATAGATTCTTCAGTTAGCATTAAATTCATATGGTAAAGTAACCTAATGTTTTGAACTTCATTACGGTGACCTTTTTCTCACAAATCTAGCGAACTAGCGATAATATGTTTGGTGAACAATTGTAAATATTTGAAATCTTAAGTAAGTTATAAGAAGGTAAAAAGTGAAGCCACATTCCACTCTTCGATAGGCAATTTCCTTTGGCAGTTTTATATAATTTGACGTGCTATTAACTGTACCAATTTCTAGTGGATCAGAAAATGTTATAATTAGACCGCATTCGTGAGTTATTTTATTGCGGCTTTATTTTTATGTGCAACATTTATAATCTGGTGTCATTGAATCGTTCTCCAGACGTTAACAAGGGAATAGATAAAAATCTGTTACTATTCAGATAACTTGACATCGACAGACAGATAGACAGACAGACGTGTGTAAACAGCGTGGCACCGTAGTGTTATTCGCGACACGAGCCAATATTATATACAGGCCGATACGTGATCACTTGCCTGTTCATGTCAGGGCTGCCACCAATCACACATGTCCTTGGAAATACTATCTGTTTAAGTGTTCATTAACTGTTACCGCCATTGTAGTTCACAAATCGGGGACGTTAAAATGCAGACTTAACAAGATGCTTTTCCAAGCTCACATAAGGTTTTGGCATTGTCTTTTGAGTTAATTATTGCTTGATAAATGAACTTGATGAATTGCACATTTTATATTATTAAAATATATAGAAATGTTGTGTTTAATAATCTAATTACATATAATAAATTGTATATTGTTAGTAAAATCGTAAACTATAGACATAACTACAATTATTATTAAAATACGACGATAAAACTTGAATAGCGGAGTTGATAGATGTTATAATATAATACTTCACAACAGCTGTTCTTATGGAAATCGACCAGTAGTAATTTAACTATTGCAGTGCTGCGGTTAGGTTAGTGCTCCTAAATAAAGCCCACTTCGGTTTTACTAACATTGAATTTAAATTTAACAAATCTCAACAACATTAATATCATAAAATGTTAAGCAACCCAATATTAGTTTTCTAAAAATTACCGTACCTTTTGAAATATTCATGAGTAGGTAAGATAAAAAATATGAAAATCTGAGAAAATTGAATTTTACTTTTCTCAAGTGTAGTAAAATATTTAAAATCCCATAATACTCAACAATTTCTTGAAATACTTTAAAGTGGTTATAAAACGACTTTTTTATTCGTCCATAAAAATGTATGATATTGCGAAGTTGTCAACCCTCGCGACAATTTGTCTACAATTTAGACACGACTGTAATCTTTATATTTTCGTTGGCAAGGTTTGAAATTGTTTAGAGTATCTGTAGCTCCTCTATAGCGAAGTCGACTAGAGCATGTAAATATTGAATTTATATGAGTGAGAGAGAGAGCATCGACCCGAATCCTATATTATTCTAATAACAACGGTTTAGTCTGTGCACTGCATACGTTTTTGTCGTAACATTAGAGTAGCTGCTTCAATACAAAGATATGATATGCTCCGTTGAAAACTGAAATACATATAAACTTTTAATAACAAAACCATTTCAAGAGATAAAAATCAGCACTTAAAGTTATTTATTCATAAAAAAATGCAATTGCTTATTGAAGTATTTTAGCAACAACAAAACATGAAAAAATAAAAAACTTCAAAATAAATAATAAAACGAACATCTGATTTCATTGCCATATTTTTTGTAGAATTTTGTAAGATAATGATATTATAATTCTGGCGGCATTTATTTTACAATGTATTAAATATTTTCATTCTAGTGTTAGTGTTCGATAACTAAAAGCTATGTTTCGAAACAATTGCGAATGTATTAATAATGCAAATCTAGCTACGTTACGTGTAGGTAACTAGCTAGCTGTGTGCGTGGGAGGTAATTAGTATGTGTTTCAGATGAAATTCTACTAATTACGAGTAGATTAAGCAGTTCGATATTAAATTTAGGTAATTAATTAATAAATCTAACAGATTTTTTTTGTGTGTTATATTGTGTGTATTATTTTGTTAATGTATACCTATTACAAAAAATAAAATTCCTTTAAGAATATGCAAGACATCCATGACATGATATTCAGAACAGTATATTATTTTGTTCTGTTACTAGGGATTGGAATCTAAAAATAATTGTTTTTGAGGTTGTTTTGGAATTGAAAAGCTGTAATTTGATATTAAATAATTAGAATGTTTAACGTTAATTAGTACGACAAGGTAATACGACCATTTGTTTGAGTCGAAGTGCTTGTTTCTTAAGTTGAAATTAAACGAAATGAAAATATCTTTATTCAAGTAAGCTTTTGACTAACAAAAAAAAAAAATCTCCTACCACTTGTTCAGGACATCTTTTAGCTGACAAGAAGAACAAGTGAAAGAAATTTACCAGCTTTTTATCATAAGTAATGACATTTATATAAATTATGTCATTACAAAAATAATATGTATCGTATTATCACAATAATAAATACAACTTTCAAAGTCTGTAGGTCATTGGTTGTACATATAATTAGTCGTTATAGAACAAAGTGAAGGCTATAAATTCCATATATTGCGATCCTTAAAATAATCATCAACTTTATAATAGTATGTACTTTACATGTATTTTAAATTGATTTATGGGTATTCTTTGTTACATTTCGTGGAACTTTTTTGAACATAGCAATACATTTACCCACAAATGATCCTCTGGTTTTCTGAAATCTAAAGCTTGGAACGGCAAGTTTATTTTTATTTCCTGTGTTAAGATTATGAACACTACTTTTTGTGAAGGAATCGTTATGTTTTCATACGTAAATAATATTTTCATAGATGTATTGAGAGGCAACAATCAAAATCTTTATTTCTTTAATTATTTCTCTGAGAGATTCTCTAGACGGTAAATTATACATAGCGCTGCAGCCCTCTTTTGTAGAATAAAAATATCTTGAATGCTAGCCGCAGAACCCTACAATAAACCATACGTCTAATAAACATAAATAACTAAAATATACCAATCTTGCCGTTTCAAAATTTGTGAAGAGTCTTATTTTCTTAACAGCAAATGCTGCAGAACTCAGTCTACTTGACAAGTTATCAATATGAGTATCCCATTGCAGTCGGGAATCTAGTTTAATACCAAGGAACTTTGTCGATTCCACCAACTCCACTTTTTCACTTTATGCATTTCGTTTTATTTGAATTAAGCTTTAAATTATTATTATCAAACCATTGTAGAACATTGTCGAGAGTGTCGATTTTAAATCATTATTTATTATAATTAATTACATTTATCTCGTGTGACATTTATCCTACAGAATGAACTCATAATTTAACTATTTTTAAAATCCGTAAACAATTCATAATTTTTGAGCCAGTGCTCTTAATACATATTATTTCAACATTCATGGTATTCAAACATATTTGTAATTCTAGATCTTTTCCAGAAAAGTCTTGTATATTTTGGTGAAAAATAGTTAAGTAGGTAGACTTTTCCTTGGTCATCTCATTGCTAGAGATTTCCTCTGTTGTCTTATTAAACAATTTAAATTATTTAAATTGTCAAAGTTAAGTTTTGAAACATATTCCAAAGTCTATTTATTTATGTCAAATTCGTTCTGCTCAATAAAAGCAGTAGATGTAACCAAATTATTGGCTGAGTTTGTAAAATGAAATACTAGCGAGGATTTGTCTCTTAAAATAGAAAGAAAGATAATATTTATCTCTTGTCAAATATAAATTCAACATTAATTTGTTTATGTCAATAACATGTATTTTTTATTATAATGAGCTATTGTAATTAATGTCAGATTTAACTTATATCTTTTAGTGTTTTTCTCCAGTGGCAAACTGTTACTATAAGCTAATGTAAACATAATAATTTTAGAGAATTCTCTTTTATTTACATTACCTCTGTTTCCAATTAAAATTACTAAGTTTGTACCCTCGTCAATATTTAAAGTTAACACTTTTTTCATTAACTGATGCAATTCAATACCGGGCATACAATAAATAATAATGTTATCTCCCAACTGGTTATGTAATAAGTGTCCCAAGTCTTTTCCAATTTCATCACATAATATAACAGTTTTTATACATTTTTTATTATTAAAAGAGTTATTGTCATTTGTGTTTTGTGTATAATTAACAGAATTAGAGTTTAAGGGCTCACATACTGATTGTTAATGTTGCTTCTCACTGGAATCCAGGCCCGACACCAAGGAGAAATAATCTATTTGTGTACCCTCTATCTATATAGAGGTATCGATAAGCATTTCAAGGCGAGTATGTACTACCCTATCTCTTTTTTGGAGTGATCATAATTTTTAGTTATTTTTCCTAAACAATTGTGATGGTTCTTTATTTTACTATTTAACATGTCAATATTCTTTTCGTAGGTTGTCCTATTTTCATCGATTATAGAACGGCAAGTTACTAATTTTTCTATTAATTGTGCGTTCCTTGGGGAATTTGAAATTTTTGTTAATTGATTTTTGTTTATTTAATTGTTTTCTTGTTATGATATCTGTCATTCTCAGAACTTAACCAGAGTGGTATTCTATCATTCACTGTATTAGAAATGATTTCCTTAGGGAGTAGCTTTATTTGTGTATGCGAGATGGTTTTATAATACTGATATTTGTTTTTAGCTCCTCAACGATACACGCTGGATCACACTTAACTGGTGATCTAAAGTATCTACCATTGTGATTATAACAAATTTCATTTCGATATTAGTTATTATTAAAATTATATAAGAACATAATAAGACCATAGATACTCATTCAATTTTTAAATCGTGAAAGATACGATTTAAAAATTAACATTAAAAATAGTAAGATTATATATTTTATCAGAGAAAAATGTATGTATGTAATTCTTGGATTGTAAGGAATATATTTCTCTTTCTTATCTCTACTGCTGATATATATTATATATATATATATATTACAATAGCTCATTATAATAAAAAATACATGTAATTGACATAAACAAAAAATAATGTTGAATTTATATATATACCCGCACGGTCTTCCTGCCACTTGTACTGTGTTAACTAAATTAATAAATTGATATGACAAGTATTTATTTAGTACTGGTTTCTACTACACTATTCATAAAAAAAAATCCAAAAGTATTGTTATTTATTCATGACAATTACTACTTATATACTCACTAAAGTAATAAAAAAAATGTTTCTCTATCTTCTTTATAAACACTCAGTTTCAACAGTTTAGCTCAGCATACATTTGAATACATGCCTGGTGAAGTGAATGGCAGCCAATTACAGCACCGATACAGGTAACTTGGTCGTAGTGTGAGGCACAAACTTAGTTGTCATCGGAATATTCCGTTCATGTGACAAGTAACTTACCCCGCACCATCTCACTCTCGTAGAAGTTACAACCTGTAACTTTACTACTGTTCAAATTTATCTCCAATTCGCTGAGTTATTTAATTTAATATCAGTTCTCAGTATGTCAAATGAGTGCTCATCCCCTGAAAAAGTTTCTATATTGGGACAGTCAGCGTTCACGACACTGTTCATGATAATATTCAGTATGCTGGAGAAATTAGTATTTTGGTATTGGTCATACTCGCAGCCGATGAACATCGAACGTAAAAGGAAGATAAACGATGTGTCTAAATATATTGCTATTTTATGATACCCGCACTGTACCCGAAGGTATAACGTCTATTTTTGTCATTATACTTATATTTTTGATTAATTTTGCATTCTCAATGCCATACTGAAAATTATTCTTTATACAAAATAAAGAGCAGTCGCCCGGATTGCAAAAGGGTTCGATTCCCATCTCAGGGTGCCAGGTGGATTTTTAAGCATTTTGTATTTAGAATAATTATATAGTTACTTTACTACTATTAAAATGATCACGATAATTGTTAAATTATATTATCAATATCTAACTGCGTCTTTCCTGTGTTTTTTCTTTTTACATAATGTAGACGGTATTAGACAGCAGAAAAAATTGTGCATTGTTATAACCGAATAATTTGATTTCGTTTCGATTGAATGACTGGATTTCAAGAAGGGATTAAATGAGGTGTATTCATGTGGACATGAAACTATTACTAATAGATTTTAATTTCTTCAAAAACATTGATTTAAGAGGAAGGTTTATATGTATAATACAGAACCACGAGAGCGAAGCCTCTGGTGGATATAAAGTATCTATAGGCATACTAACTTTTGCCCGCGACATTTAAATTGTAATACATAAAGTCTAGTTTATTCCCCGGATAGAAATAGTTGTTAATTAATTAGTTAATATATTGTAATTGAAATGTAACTTCTATATTGTGATCAAGCATTTTAAGTATCCTTGCGTTTTAAACTCGATCAAATTTGCCTTGAATGAACTTATTTAATAATAATCGAAAGTATAAATATAATCACGTTAAATTTGTAAGGCGTATTTTATCGGTAGTGTTGCCTGGTTATTCTTCAAACTTTCACAAACATAGAGAAAGGAATTTCATTGATTGATGTATACGGTGTGAGCCGAATTGTCAACGAAGTATGAACTTTGAGAAGGTAGTTAGGATTGTGGGCGGACCATATATATTTATATCGTAACTGTTCTTTAAACATCTAAAATCTACATCTTTGGTTAGAGTTACTGATGGATCATTTTAAACATAACATTATTTATTTTAAGTTGTACACAATTTAATCGCTTTTAAGTTGATAATAATACGTGAAGAAAAATACTTGTTTTTAGAAGTTTAGTTTTGTTTTGTGAAGGTTTTAGTCAATATGTATTACAAGTCGAATAGTAAATATGAAATCAATATTTTTAATATAAAAAAATTGTAGAAATACACTTGATAAATAACGAAAATGTTTATCTATTGTATTATTTAAATTAAGAGTTTACTACGTGTCAATTCGTAATATTAAGTCCTTTTTGTAAATAACTAACTTAAAAGCAATTTATCGTGTATACACGGAGCTGTCAAATTGTCTGACTTGTATACTTGTAGACATGTAAATTTCGAAGTCCCTGTGGCTGCAATGTTTATTCACTTACGTAATCACTTCAAGCACAGACGCAGGTGAGCCTGATACCACCGAGAGATAATAATAATTATAATGTCGGTATGTCGAATTGAATAGCCACTTCAGGTTTAAAATGAAATATACCCCTTTATTTAGCAGGGAATTTAATAATTTTGTAGGTGAATTCTGAAAATTGTAGAAAAATATATCCAGAGTTATGTCAATGTTAAACTGGCGCCTCAATCTAAATATCTGAATTGAAAAACCACGTGGAACATCGAAAGTACTTATATTAATGAAAATATTATATCATTTATTAGTAATTGTCTATAGCACCTACAAAATATCTGACACAAATACGATTGATATTAGGTAAATAACGCTTTTAATGTGGCTCCTTAATCAATAAAAAAACAGTGTATATTCCGATAAAAACAATTACTTAATTTATATTCTACTAAAAAAATATTTAGCAGTAACTGTGTTCGAATATGTAGAAAAATATATAAAATAGACAAAAAAAAAATAGTAAAAAACGCTGATTTTAGTAAACAAACGCATTTTAACTGTTTAACTTAACTTTTTACTTATAATTTTTACAGAAATTTCCGGTGTTATAGATTGAGGAGTCACATTAGAAGTATGGTATATTCTTTAATATTATTTTTATGTTTTCTTAAATGAAAGGCACAATAAATTAAAACCGTCATAATACTTAATGGGCAGTGTTAATGTGTCATTGCTAAATATACATACAACCAGGAGCATGTTAGCTTACCACATAATGCTAAATTCAATACGAGTACGTTAAGATTTTTAATTGATTCTGTTAGTTGGTGCGCCTTATACTACGTATAAATAGTTAAAATCACAAAAGTTAGAGTTCAAATGTAATAACATGAAAATGCAGATGTAACTAACTCTTCCTATGTTTCTTTCAAGTTTGCGATCTATTTCCGGCGCCGTTTTGGGACTTCCGGGAAGGCAATCACTTTGCATTTAAATGGCATCGATTTCACTTGAAATTTTCTTTAAGTGTCGATGCCGGGAATTAGTTGTATTAAATTTCCTTCAAATTAATATAAAATAAAACAAAATGCCTTTCATTACTTAATTCTATGAAATAAACAATTTTTAATTGAGTTATTGATCTTTGTCGAGTGGCTTAAGCGCCGGCTTCAAGGTCTCTAACAGCCTGGATCCAGTACCCGGTCGAGTTTATTTAAAAAATATTTTTTTCTACAGTTTTGTCTTTGCAGACCAAGGTTATAGTAATTTTGTTATATAATATAATTATCGTTGATACGCCATATATAAAAAAGGTGACACAACAAGAATTCTAATATACTTAATAAGTATATAATAAATGCTATTTTCACTCCTTTACGAAAAGGTGTCACAATACTTACGTTCTCCTAAAGATGAAATTGTTTTGCTTCTAATTTATCTAGTTTTGTGTAATAAAGAAAATTATTATTATTATCACTTCTTATATTGGTTAAACAAAAGCAACAATAGCAATAAATAAATTTAAATATTTGTAAAAATATTTCTTTCGGCTGTTTGGGTGGATTGTCTGTACATTGAGGACAATACGGTCTGTATTAATTACATGTAAAATTCCTCAGTCCCGTTGAGTCTTGGGTAGCTCAGTGGTTAGATCAATCGCCCGGATCTCGAAAGCTCGTGAGTTCATATCCTATCTCGGAGTACCTAGTACCTAGGCTGGTGGATTTTTTAAAGTATTTTTATAAGGGATGCGAAATTGATCAAATATAATAAGCATTCTGCTGTTAATAGTCATGAAAGTTTAAACAATATATTAATACGTCTGCTGTGTGTTCAACTTGACGATTTTTATATAAACCTAGGATAGACATTCAGATAGGTAAGATCAACTTCTAGAAATAGATCTCTCGTTGAATCCAGCTTGGGTGGGCAGCTCGAGAGTTCGAGAAGCTACGAAAATACGAAATTGTTTATTTAAACGTTAAGAAAATGTGAAGGGAAATGTTATTTTTCTTCATGTTCATTTCTCGGAAAACAAATAAAACTTTGTTGTGTAACACAAATGGTTACGAAAATAACGTTAACTATCACTTTAATATTTCCATCATGAATGAGCTTCGTAGGCGTGCTACGGGACTACGGCCTACGGGCAGAGAGTTCCTAGCTACGCCGCTACGTGCGGCAGACGGGCAATTATTTCAGTCAGTCGCTCCGGTGCACTCGGCGAGGTAGCGCGCGCTCGGCTCTCTCGTGGAACTATCGAAACTTCTCTCGACTCCTGTGGCGTGTTGGAAAACTTTGTGCGTTTATGTTTATATATTTATTTCGTTAAGTTTGTGATTGTATCGCAGCGATTGGGAAGTAGAAGACTTTCTATGTGAGTATTTTTGAATTTACTTTTGATTTTTTTTAACTTTTTTATTAGGTAATATATTTTATAAATAAAAATGGCAGTCCCTTTATAAAGACGGAAATATTCTTTATATAATTAATCATATTATAGTTTATATAAAAATGGTATAAAATAAAATAAATCAAATCTGCATATTATCAGATACTGTTTGAGATAAAGACAAAAGTTATCTCCAAACGACTCCACTGTTTTTAATTGTAATTTATATTACCGTATCGCAATTCGTGGCTCTTATTTTGCTAGTGAATACAGTGATACATTGTAAATATCACATCATTATTCATATATGAGTTAGTGATAAAAACGTAATTAGAAATTATGCTATAGATGTCTATAAATTTAAGAGTTTTTCATGTATAATCATATTTGAACTCCGATAAATTAACTATAATTAAGGAAATATAAATTAACATCTAGTTTATTAAGCAAGCCGATTGCTTAAATTTATTTATTCAAAATAAAACAAACCTGAAGTTGTTTGACAAATTTTCAAAATTTCTTTAAATATCATTGGCGACTTCGAAAAGTTCTATTTCTACATTGGTTCCTCTTGTCAAGTTAGGTTGGATAACTGTTGAATTACTTATATTTATTTATTTAGACCATCAGTAAAATAACGTCACAATATCGTTCTATTGTGGTGATACTTATGCCATAAGCACATTTTCTTTGAAAATTTGCGATGTCATGCTTATAAGACTACTATCATGACCTATTATTTCTATTTAAGACTAGTAATTGTCACGTGCTCAATGACGCTCTACCACAACTATACTCAAAGACGGTGACAGGTGACAATAAGTCATCAGTGGGAACGTAGCCTAACATACGATGCAAACACGAATAAAGGTAAAGAATGTATTTAATAAACAAACAATTTAATATAAACAATTTGTTATACGCTTCGATCACAGGCGAATCTTAATTACTAATACCATCTGCTTATCGAAAAATCCGTTTTTTTTCCAATCACGAAAAGCCTGTCGCTAATACCGTGATACACGTTATCAGTACGTGACTGGTGCCGGTGGCTCTTCAACAGGCTCTCGCTGTTTGCCTTATCCCAACATTTACCGTTTATCACATAAGCTTTATATTAATGTTACTTATCACGTATCAATGAGTTGCAGTTTAGATAACATTCGCTCCGTTTTGTTAGTTCAGATTATGTACAACCGCTCAATCAGTTGCCATTATTTTTAGATTATTATGATTATCTATACATATATAAAAGGAGATGTCCTGACTTACTGACTGACAGACAGCGCACAACCTAAACCGCTGGTGGTCGTAGAAACTTGAAATTTGGGAACATTCTCCTTAATACGTAGAGGTGTACTAAGAACGAATTTTCGGAAATTCCATTCTGAAGGAGGCCACAAAGGGTGAAAAAGTTTGTATGAAACTTGTAGTTTATGACCCTAGGAAGGTAATAGGTTATATTTTATCCCGAAAACTAACACTTAAAGGAATAAAAATGAGAGTAAAAGATTTTATGGGGAATCAAAATGTTACCATAGCAACCATTGTTTACAATCTGATTTGTCATTGTAATAAAATTACCTAATATTATTTACAAAATTTATAGCGTATATCGATGAAAACTGTATATATATACTGCACTAGATGGCGTCAAATGAATTCTAAATCGCAGATTTTTTGCCTAGAGAACTTACCTAGAATATCTTTTCAGTCAGGTGATGGCGAGTATATTCTAAATCATGATAATATTTTTATCAAAGAACTCTGTGCAGGCTTTAAATCAAACACATTAAAATGTTGCTCCAAGTTTAGATTAAAGAAATTGCAATTTTTTGTGTTTACGTTTCATCAGTAATTAATTTATTGGGGATTGATAGGTAAGCTATGATTTTCAAGTTGATAATTTTACAAATAATATTTTATTACATTTGTCCATTAATATTATGTAACCACCTAGGTATAGGTTTCCAAGTATAAATGTCGTGGCCAGATCGTAGAATTTACCAATTCATGATGAGGCTAGCATCTTGCTGCCCACATCATGATGTGGCCTGGCCAGATCATTAATGATTTGCGCTTAATATATGGGCGGCTGATAGTATGACTTCTTCATGATGTGATCATATCGTAAAATAGTAAAGTCTCAGTAAGAGGCGCTGATGTCGCATTGTTTTTGTGATACATTTATTTTATTTTTTTTGTTAAACAACAAATTAAAGAAAGTAGGGTGCAGTGCGAAGTTTCAGCAGCAAAGGCTATAGTTTTATGGATATGTCGCAGGTTATGATAAAGACAAGATTGTGACCTAGCTCCAAAGCTGATAAAAATATATTGGGGGATATAAAAGTTTTTGAGATATGAACTGACCTTAAGTTCCTATATGATTCTCTACTTTAGGTCACGTGTTAGGTTAGAAATTTAAGACAATCACGAAACGTCGCATAGCGATCGTATTAAATTTCGAGGTTGTTTTTTTAGACCACAAAATCCTAACTCAAACGTTATTCGTTTGAGTTAGGATTTTGTTTTGACAAGGTATTTCAGCAAATAATTAGATTTCTTTGGATACCATACATTAATGATATGACCAAACGTGGATTGACATATAAGTTAACGTTGACGCTTGAATGATATGATCTAATGGCCAGTCGGATCATAAAATCGTCAATTCTACGATATGGCCACGACATATATATGTAATGAAATAAGTCGTTTATTGAAAAAATATATATGTTGCACTGTATATATTATTTCATCATCAGCCCCCCAAACTCCGTACTGTATGGGCTCAAGCCTTCGTTATAAATGGTGGTAAGGAGGATGGGCCATGACCTTCCACGCTGGCCCAATGCAGAGTAGAGCGGAGTAAGCACGGAGTAGCTTGAGATACTCATTTTTGATCACCTATCCCGTGACTGGGCTTTGCAAAAGTTGCTTAATTACAACGACCGCTGACCGCGGCGCTTTTCCACTAGTCGATTAAGTTACTCGGATAATGAAATAATTTTTATTGGAATCTAAAATATGTGGATTTATTTATTTTATAAATCACGTTAACGTTTTATTCTATAACTCCAGAGACAATGTTTCCTTTCATGAATTTCTAGAATGAACATAGTGTAAAGTCCAGCCGACATAGATAATATTTTGCCGTATAGTTAACAGCACATCAGGCTATACAAATTTCTCCATTTCATTTTAAATCTTAAAATATTGATAGTAGAGTAGTGAGTTAAAATAAAATGTAGTAAAAAATTTAAGCTTTGCTATACTAGATGGCGTTTATGCTAAAGTAATCTGCGCTAACGTTTCATTCAAAGAATTTTGCGTAGAAAACGTTTTCGATTAAGTTTTTGTGTAAACTTCAGAACTGTTTTTCATCTGTATTTCAAATTTCAAAGATAGAGTGATGAAACATATTGAATATTTGTTGTAGTATCTTCGAACCTAAACATGCAGGTCATTTCATCATCAGCTCGAGAAACAACAGCGTTTTTGGAAAATATATGCTGCCAAAAGTAACTATACCACGCGGACGAAGTCGCGAGCAAAAGCTAGTGATTTTATATAATATTAAAAAAAAATGAAAAAAAATTACATTAATATTAGAAGTAAGGTTATTGGATCCTACAAAAAATATCGATGTCAGAACTAACCTTATTGGGCCCCGATCCGGCGGGCTTCTTGTCGGATCCCGGGTCGTTCCCCACCCAGAGGGTACTCGCAGCAGGTTTCACCAGGTAGGTCGGCCTCTATTAAGCTTGTCCTTTTCACAACGGGTGCGGGGTCGGAAAGCCTTGGTTTAAGGCTAAGGTTGCATTGCTCTTGTGTTAAAAATGGGTTATGGGCCAATTGGAAAATTGTAAAAAATCACCTTTGATTGCAGAGTTACCTCTAAAAGTTATCCATATTTCAAACGAAATTATAACTTTTATAGTTCATAGCTTGCGGAAGGCACTTATAATTTTTGTGACGGTGTTCATAAAAAAGACTGTAATAATAAAAAAATACCTAATTATAATCATCCTATCATCATGTGTTACGCGGGATGATGTAAGGTTTCTAATGATACCGCATATATTTATATTCGTTAATCGCCAGTTGCACAAACGTTCTTGTTCTAAATTAAAAAAAAATTGTATCGGTAACGTCGCTTTAAACTAATGTGAAATTCAATGGACGTTTGTGCAACGGGCGTTAAGTTTTATACAAGTTATAATGGGATAAAGATGTGACTACATTCATAATACATTACAACCTAAACACAATACACCCCTTTTTTGGGCAGTCGTGTAAAAATAACTTTTATTCATAAGTATTTTTTGATATAGTGTCAAAATAATTATTTAAAGTTAGAAATTTCCGAATGCACGATTTTTCTCAATTTTAATTCTATGTCTTTCGTAAAGAACCTTGGATAATAATAGCTGTTTCTCTATAGCTTATTTATAACACATTAATCTATTAATACTAGTGGTCGCCTAGTTGGCCAGACCATAAATTGTGTAGAAGGGATTTAATATTTTTGCTTTGGGTTTTAAATATTTATTAATTATTTAATCATAACGGCCTTGTAAAATAGACAAATGGCGGACTTATTTATTTCATAACATTGCATACATGTGACTTAGAAACTAAATACATAAATTTCAGTTAATAATATACACATGCACCTTGATAGGCATGACAATATAGAAAGATGGAAAGAACAGGATCAGACATTCCATTTTATCTAAAACTTTTCATTCAAATATTCATTCACTGTATAAAAGCATTTATTTAATAGTATATTCTTTAGCATTCTTATAAATCGAGTGTATGTTGTTTCGTTCTTTAGGTATTCAGGTAATTTATTATAAATTTTAATTGACATTTTATAAGATCCGGAACTGTGTAAAGTTAACTTAGAAGGTATTTGGATTAGGTTATTTTTATAGCCTTAATGCCAACGAGGTATTCTCTACCAGTCAAACAGTATAAATAATACATAAATATGTATGTATTTCCTTATCATTAAATATGCGTCTAAAGGAATTTAAAAATGTTGTGATGTTCTGGGTGGAACAAGAAATTGTCACAGAAAATATATTCGCCCGCGTGTAGTACACGATCACTTGACGGTACATTTAATCCTAAGAAGGAACTCTTTGGTTTTATATAATCTATCAGTGTATACAAATTTATCAACATCTGTTCTGTAGTTAATGCGTGAAACAGTAACAACCATACATCTTTTGTCAGAAAGTGCATATATAATATTAAGTGGGATTTTGTTTTGGTAATTATGTATAATATTTGACTAAAAACTTTACTCTGCATCATTCTTGATTAGTCGTAAATAGGTATTTAACCGGAACTGTGCCCAATACTATTTTTGGAAATATGAATATACGCTTGCTAAATGAAGCTTATTACGAGCGCTTACAGATAATTTATAATTATAATATTGATTAATTACTAAATATATCATAAAAATAGAAAAAAGCGTTTAGTAAGAGATAAGTAATAATGAACACACATAACAAACGCATTCTATTCTGTTGTAAGTAACACGCAACAGGAAGTAACAAAGCAAATAAAAGCTCTAATATGAAATATATTCCTACCATTTATTTGGACAAGAAGTGAGATCTGAATACATCTGAATAGTCAGCGAATCAGTCACGACATGAAACTATTAATCAAACTCCACCAGAACTTGATATGTACATTAATGGTTAGTACGCGTGAAGCAGATTCGGATTGATCAATCTTTATGATTGATCATATTGTGCTTTGTATTTATTGATTTGAGTATTCAAATCGTGTGTGATGACTTTATTAATGATATAATAATTATAGAAATATTTATATTAAAATACTTTATTATTAAATTTATTACGGCCCCGGTTGGGTAACTGGGTAAGGTGAGATTGAAACACACAACACATTTTATCACCAAAGATATCTACCAGTACAGCACGTTGCGAATGCAAAATTATTGTATTGTTAAAGTAAAGAAAATATTTCTACTGTCTGTTTGTGTGGATTGGCTGAACGTTGATGAAATTACGCTCACTAGTAGCGAAAAGGAATGAGTGCTTGAAAAATGAATTAACCCTGTTGGGTCTCGGGTTGTTCAATGGTTAGAGCAGTCGCCCGGATTACTCAAGGTTGAAGTCTATCTGGGGCAATGGTGAGGTTTTCTAATATTTTTTTCCATTAAAGATATGTACTTTTTTTTGTTCGATTATTTGAAACTAAGAAATGAAATGCTGATTAATGTTTACTGCTTTTAAGTTGCAGAATTAAATTTTTATATGTATTTCTGTGCTGTTACTTTTCACATTAACATGTAGAAAATCGAAATTTGCACCGACATATATCAATATTTGAAGTAGGATTCAATTATGTAAGTAAGTTATGTCTCTTGCAAATGTCTAGACAGCCATTTGGTAATCAGGTTGCTTTATATACACGACTAGTGATCACGCAAAATGAGCTTATTCACTCTAGCTTAATCATTATGATTTGAAAACAAACTAATCGGAGCGGAGTCTACCGCATAAATAATTCAATTTCATTCAACTGTTATCGAATTGATATTGAATGTTCTTAATTCTTGTTTACATTTTCAGCTTCAGATTTGGGTTGTTTCGTATGCCAGAAATTAATTTTATTTAACCTATCAACGCGGTACAAGTTATTAGCAAAAATCAGCCATAATTGCGACAGACTCACGCACAGAGGGTTATCTACAAATATTAAAAATGCTCAAATATTTTCTGAAATTTATAATATTCGGATATTAATAGATTAAAAACTTTTTCCAGTAATTTCCAAATTTGAAGTCTAACAGATAGATCCTTACATTTAGTTTCATCATTTTATATGTTACATAATATAGTTTCCAAAACCCTAAAAGAATCCGCAATTTTTTAAGTTCATTTATAAGAGGTTCTATTTTGGACCACCGAATTACACATGAGTTCCTTTCAAGTAGATTCGGAGAAAATCAGCTGTGACAGACAGACTTTACCAGTGATTCTATAAGGATTACTTTTTTGGCAGTGAAACGTCAAAACGACCTCCAAGTTCTCATTGTAGTTGTAACTTGTAGTGGATCTTTTGTATTATAATAAAAATACCTGGCTCGTAACCAGTACGCTGATGACAGGTATACGCCCCAAAAATACAAAACCAATTTATAATTAATATCCGTGATCGTTGCCTGTGAATATGAGGCGGCTCCAATGAATAACGATCACTCATTAACATGTTGTAACGAGCGCAATTTCGCGCGACACTTCATCCGTAATGTGTGAAAGCACTACGTAGTATGAAAGTACTTCGAACTTGTGATCATACTCTAATAATTATGCCAAGAGAAAATGGCATAACTTAAGCAGATATTTATAACCAATAGACGATAATTTTGAATGAAATAAGATCTATTAATACCTAATAACAATATTATTCTTACTATTATAACAGTTCTTTTTCTTAAACATTTGCTTAAGTAATTACTTTAACTCGACTATAGATAGATACGGGTGTTAGTGTGTAGTAGATGATCAGAAAAATATTATTAGTTAATTTATAGGAAAGCTTATTTCGAAAACAAAAGTTTAAAAAATGTGTCGTATTGCATATATATGACGAGCTGTTCACACGGTATTGCTTAATATTTTTCCTGCTCTATATCTGCTGCATATCGACTCTTTGAATCAGACTTCAATACCGCAAAATTTATACGTAAGTAGATACGTGATGTATGTACACGTAAGTATCCATTAAAACAATGTTTAAATTTCACTACAACAATACACAAGTTCATTATACTACTTTACGAAACACAAAAATAATAACATTATGAAAATAAATAAATATTAAATAAAATCTTCCAACCAAATAATGTTTAGGTTAATATAATTTTCACGGAAGATAGCGTCGAAAGAAACATGAATTACAACAAAATAGTTATTAATTTACAAGTACAAGATATAAAAACAAAGGAATATAAAACTATCGAACAATATTTTTTTTGTGACCTATAAGAATAACGTATAAGTCAAGAGACGTTGCCTAAAAATAAGAAATTCTAAGAAAGAACTTTCTAGAACCGTTTAGTATCACCAGTTTTCTTAATTTATACTGTTTAAACTCTTAATTTAACCAGTAATAGATATTTAGTCTTAAAAGCACTACAATATCATGAGCATGAGATGCAAAAAAATCAGCCAAGTGCGGTAGGACTCGCGTGCCAAGGGTAGCATACGATACTATGAAAAAAGTAAAGAAATAAGTTTATTGTATAATATTTATTTTATTCTGTTTTTAGTATTTTTTGTAATAGTGGCAACAGAAATACATCAACTGTGAAAATTTCAACTGTCTAGCTATCACACTTCATAAAATACTGCCTTACAGAAGGAAGGAACGACAGACGGACAGCGGAATCTTAGTAATAGAATCCCATTTTACCTGTCAGGCACGGAACCCCAAAAAAATGTGCACAATATTGCACGGAATATTGTTGGTTCCTAAAGTGCATACACGCTTCTCGAATTTGTAAGCGGTAGCAGAAAACACATGTCGTTTTCCGTTCCAACTTGTCGTAAACTGCAAGCTCATCTATTCTATGAACCCTCATTGCGTTCAATGCCTTCCTGGAAACTAGTTCTGAATACGAAGTGTTTGCAGATGAATAGAAGAAAATAATTTAACTGCTGCCTGTGGTTGTGTGCGGTGAAGGCACGCTTGGTACTGTTTACATTTTACTAATTAGTGTAAGAAGATAGGCTCTATTTGATGTGATGACAAATAAATTTTATTCGTTGATCTAAAAGCCTATTGTTTATTTATGACTTTAAAAAAGCCTGTTTTTACATATATGTTATGATTTCAATATTGTGATCAATTAGAAGAATTTAATTAGCCATAAGTGGAAATAAAAGTAAATAATTTCTAAATAGGACTGAAGGGCTTTAAAGGTTCTGAGTATAAAGATTAAACTGAAAGAAGTTTTGAATGGTTGGTAGGTAAAAATAAAGTTGGACGATTCAATAGAGCTTCTAGTTAATTACGTTTAAAATTTAACATTAAAACGAGTTATATTTTAACCCTTTCTCGATTAAGACCGTATTTAATCCAAAATACAAAAATAGAGTATTATAAGAAAAAGAAAACTTCAATTAAAAATGAATTATTTTATTTGTTTAGTGGTGCTTATGACATGAGTCGATCGTTCAGTTTTAATGAAACGTGACATAAATGTAGGACGAGTTAACGGCGACATGTGGGGTTTAGTTAATCACACGACGCCCGTTAAATAACACCGAGGAGGGTGACCCATATAAGAGTACGGTGGACATCACCAAGCTCGCACCCACCACGACGTACGATATTTCCACGTGTTTTGTTTACCTTAAGACAGTTTAATCGTTAATCCATATTTTATTGCACGTTGACATTTTCTTATGATCGTTCGATATGAATTGAAACGATCATCTTCAAACAGTGGAAATAAATTACGCATACATTACGCTTTAAATAGAATCCTCTGAGTGTCCAGGATAAATATGAAATGATAGAAATTTTATTATTTATAACATACGTTGTCTAATCAAATATAATCATTATAACATCTTAATCGAAAGTTTCAATATTTATTTCGGCTGCTTGGGTAGATTGCCTGAATATTGATGAAAATACGGTCTGTATCACAAAAAAAGTAGCAAGTGCTTGAAAAAATCTTCATTCTGTTAGGTCCTAGGTAGCTTAGTGGTTAGAGCAGTCGCCCGGATTGCGAAAAATCATGGGTTCGAGTCCCATCTTAGGGTGTGGATTTTTAACCATTTTTCATCAGGATTACTTTTAATATATAATAATAATAATAATATAAGGGCACAAAGAATATTGTACTGTTATTGGAAATAATATTATTATTTAAATATATTTATAATTTACTCTTCCCGACCCCTCGACGATTCGAGGGGGGGGAGGATTCCCCCCGGCAGAGGAGGCCAGACGGCCGGGGGTCAGGGCGACAAAGAGAGAAAACGGCGGACGATCCTTGCGTTATCGAGCAAGATCGCCCGCTGGAGCCTCGCAATCATTGGTCCGTCACGGAGTCCCAACCTCTTCAGATGGTCGTGAAGAGAAGTCGGGACTAGGCCATTCGTTGACACTACGACTGGGATGATCTCAGTGGATGACACTCGCCACATATCGGTAACCTCGTGCGCCAGGTTCAGATATTTAAGTTTTTTATCTGATTCGGCTTTCACGAGGTTTTCATCGAATGGGACGGTGACATCCACTAAGAACACCCGAGATTCCGCCCGGTCCATCAGTACGATATCAGGCTTGTTCGCAGGAACAGTCCTGTCCGTAATGACGGACCGGTCCCAGTATAATCGAGCGCGGTCATTTTCAAGAACTGGCTCCGGCACATACTTATAGTACGGCACCTTTTCGCCTATGAGGCCGTATTTGAAGGCTAGCTCGAGATGGAGTATTTTGGCTGCTTGGTCATGTCTGTGCAAATACTCGGTATTAGCCAGTACAGGACAACCGGAAGTAATATGCCTGAGTGACTCACCGGGCTGGTGACAGGCTCTACAAACATCCTCTGTCCCATCCTTCAGGACATACTTCCGGTAGTTTCGGGTCATAATGACCTGGTCCTGTATTGCACAGACAAAACCTTCGGTTTCCCCAAAGAGGTCCCCGAAGCGCAGCCAATGCACGGAGGTTCTCGGATCCACATGACGCTCGTGTAGCGCCTTGTAGAACCTACCGTGCAACTCCTTCTCCCTCCAAATGGCCTCTCGGTCAGTGGTGCTAAGTACTGCCGGTTCTCGCCATTGCTCGGTGGCCAAAGAGAGAGGGGTTAGTCCTACATCACATGCTTTGACATCTCTATGCAACTCACTGGATTCCGATTTCGCCAGGAAGTAGTTACGGAGACTGTGTATCTCGCGGTTGTGCAGGGTTTTCGCACTGAGCAGCCCACGACCGCCGCTCTTCCTCGGGATATACAGCCTCATCACTGACGATCTCGGGTGGTGCATCCTATGGAGTGTCAAAGTTGTGCGGACTTTCCGATCCAGGGCGTCCAATTCGGTCTGAGTCCATCTGAGTATGCCAAAGGTGTACATTAGGACTGGCATGACCCAACCGTTGATGGCCCTGACTTTGTTGACGCCTGATAGGTAGCTTTCAAGCACCTTAGTCAGGCGTCCCAAAAAGGCCTCCTTAACGGATTGTTTCACGTCCGCCATATGCACACCCAGATTCTGTGACATACCCAGATACCGGTATGTATCAGTTTCGGAGAGGGTACGGATGGTGGATCCATCCGGTAGGTCCACTTGGTTGGAATCACTTATCCGACCTCTATCCACATGGATAACCGCACACTTGTCCAGCCCAAACTCCATGCTGATGGAGCTACTGAAATCCTTTGTGATTTTCAGCAGCTCCGCCAGCCTCTGAGCATTTGGGGCAAGCAACTTGAGATCATCCATGTAGAAGAGGTGTGATATTTTGAACAATCCTCTCTTCAACTGAAAACCTGTCCCTGGTTTATCCAGCAAAGTGCTAAGCGGATTTAGGGACAGGCAAAACCAAAGTGGACTCAGACAATCGCCCTGGAATATACCCCTCTCAATCTTTATTCGGTCTTCTGCATCCGACAGCTGCACCCCGAACAGACTAAGCTGCGTACTCCACTGCCCCATACAGGTCTCGAGGAAGTTTCGAACTGTACAATCGATCTTGTACAGCTCGAGGACCCTCTTCAACCACGTATGGGGAACCGAGTCAAACGCTTTTTTGTAGTCTATCCAGGCTGCAGAGAAGTTGCGTCGGTTGCGTTTGACCTGTTGGGCCACGACCGCATCGATCAGGAGAAGCTCCTTTGAACCGCGGCTCCCGCCCCTGCATCCATTCTGAGTGTCCACCATGATATGATATATATGGCGTAGGGATGTGACGACCCCATCGCCCACTGATGCGGCGAGTTTAGTGAGAGGATTTGCCGTATCAGTGCAATTAGTCCGCACCTAAAATGTTACTCATAGGCGAGAAGTGTTGGTCCGTGCTTCTTTTCCATCTGCCGTCATTGTGGGTGCAATCTATCTTAACGGACCCATCAGGGAATTGGGCGACCCCTGATGTATCAAGCCTATTGTACTATGATGAGTGGAGTAAATAGAGCGCGTATAGGGCCGCTGCCTGGGGGTCGCCAGGGCTCGCCCGGAGCTGGCGCCGGGCCGAGCAGAATGCGAGCCAGCCAACCCCGAGGGCCGGTACGACCATCTCGCCGGCCCACTCCACCATCACCACCAGCTGGCTTGGGTCCGGCAGGGTCTTCACAGACCCAGCAATCGGTCCCCGCCGCTGGTGGAGTACGCCGCATGAGGTGGACTACTCCACAAAACGAAAACATCATGCGCGCGTACTACAGGGCGACAGAGACAGGTGTCGGCGGGACGGGTTATCGGGCAAGATTGCTTGCTGCGTTTCATACCCTGGAGCCTTCGCTGTCCGTTACGGCGCAAAATTTGGCAGATCGAGTTCGCTTTATTCTTCGGAGAGAAATCTTTACTCCAGCAGAACTCGGTCAACTACGACTCGAGGTTGTGTCGTCTATGAGTCCCGGTAGCAGAAGGCGGAGCAGAAGGCGGAGTAGCATTGCGCGCAGCACCATATGCGACCCCAATGCTACAGTGGCCAGTCCTGCTCCTGATGAAACGGGAAGGGTAGACGACGCAACCGCCCAGAATTATTATTATTATTATTATTATAGTATTGCGAATGAAAAATTGATCAAATATAATCATATATTGTATAATTAAATAAAACTAACTTTTAATGGAAAACGCGTTCATATTTGATCATTATAAGACGTTCCGGATTCTTTAAAGGTTCACTATTCACTTAGATTAAGATATTGATTTAATGAGTATTACGCGTGAAAAACGAGAAACTAGTATACGTTGTCTAGATAATATATTGAACAAATCTTAACAATTGTCCTCCGCAATGTGAAATATTAACTGAAATTGATAAATAAAGTCTATATGTCTATTTAGGTTTTACCAAACTATGAACTAACGTACAAAAACATTTGTATTATTAAAAAAAAAATTGTTTATTAAAAATGCACATATTTTATAAAAAGTTCTTATCAAAAGCCGATATATATATTTG
This sequence comes from Diatraea saccharalis, assembly GCA_918026875.4. Classification (NCBI taxonomy): domain Eukaryota; kingdom Metazoa; phylum Arthropoda; class Insecta; order Lepidoptera; family Crambidae; genus Diatraea; species Diatraea saccharalis. The sequence goes on along the minus strand of OU893342.1, from coordinate 21,084,635 downwards.
CTTAGTATATATAGAGCCAACATGAAAATATATCGTGTTTCATTTGTCTGCCTTCCCTATAAAAGATCCGGAATCTAGTTATAGATAGATAAAATAAAGCAAATTGGCAGTCAGACACTTAGGAATATTACGCTTCAACCGAGATACGTTGATAGAATATGGACCTTTTTATCCATAAAATGAATTAAATAAGAACATCAAAGCTATCTATTGCCTCTGTAGTTTGGCGCTGACCATGACGTGGCATTGCAAAGAAATCTTTCCGTTCGCGTGGGCGGTAGGCCGGCGACCTATCATTAGAGGCAAATCGATTATCATTAGTGATGTGTACAGATGTTAGCCTTAATTTTGTAATGTGTGTGTGACTTTTAATCTTCTAAACACTCTTATTCTACGGGAATATAGTATTATTAGAAATGCAATAAAATATAAAGCTTTATAAAAAATACATGGTTTAATATAAATTAGATATTTATCACATATGAGAATTGAAGCGCAGTGTACGCTAAAAGAACAAAAATGACGGCTTATCATAGTTGATTTTAAAGTTTAACCAGTGTGTCTAATCATTAAAAGCTTTTAGTTTTCAGGTAAGTATTGTAAGAAAATATGTTACGAGGGAATAACAAAATTGAAATAAAATCACGAAGGTTGTATATATCTGTACATGTAATAAAATAATCAATGTTTACTTAATTGAATAAGTTTTATTAAGTAAGCTAAGCTACTTGTTGTCGAGATACAATGGAGGTAATTTTCGGGTAACAACAGTAGACTTGTTTTTTATTATTATTAATATGTTAGCTTTTGTAAGCAATTGGTGTGTTATTGATATTTTTGAAAAATAATATTTCATCCCTCATCAGATCTCAAGGCTCTATATGATAGTTAATATAGAATAAAAGTCTATCAGTTTCGATAAGAAAGAGATATAGAGTAGATTTCGTACTTATAACAAAAGTATGGAAGGTTTTTGATAAAGTTACACGCGCGCTGGTGACTTTCTGTCACCGTGGCTTTAGAGTCGATATAGTGGGTGTCGCATTCGAACACATGACGATTAGGTGACTACCGTACACGTGTCAGGAGCACGTGTCGTGAACAAAAGCTAACGAAGGCAAAAAATCACCAGTGTTAATTTATATTTTGTTGTAATCCTTACAGAATTTGTTTTAGTAATAGCACGATTTCAGTAGAAGATACTCTTGAGCAGTACGAGTGTTGCGTCATCCGATCACAGCTGCGTGTTAACTTTGCTTCATATGACTGAGAGGGGAGATACTGCTGACGAGTTGCTGGCTGTTATTTTGTCCTCCCCTTAAGAAATTACTTTCTTGTAAATTCCATTTATATTCTCAAAAATCACTTAAAACAAAATTATGGATACTAACGCAATGTTCACGTTCACCTTGTAGGCTAACGGCATGAAAGCATTCAATTTCCGCTCTAATATATAATATCCTAATTGGAAAAATGGCGGTTTAATTGGTCCCAGTCAACCAGACCGGACTTAATATTTTCGCACATTGATACATATTCCTCTATCACAGGATAACTATATGATATTATATTTATTTTTTTTGTATAGGTTAATAACGATACTGTCGTTATTTTTTATATTGTTATGTAATTTGAATTGATCATTATTAAAAACAATGAAAATTTTAAAAATAAATGTCAGATTAATCTTTACAAGCTTAGGATATATTTATTTTAATAACAAATAACCATGGAGGCATTCTTTCGTGGTACCAGTTTGCTACAAACTGCCTTTTCAAATTCAATCCGATTTAATAAAAAAACGTTGTGACGTCACGTCAGGAAATCAAATAATAAAAAAGATTATTTATGAAAAAAATACAGTTATAATTTCTCAAAACAAAATACAATATCAAATTAGTTTATTTTTTATGTCTAAAAATTATTGATGGGCGTGAGTACCTAATTGTTTTCTGTTTCTCATAGTCTTCCCAGACATAGACAGAGTTTGCATTTTAACCGAATTCGGTCGCTAACTCAAAGCGTTCGTGGTTTTTCGATTATTGCAAGTTTCTACAATTATTTTTTTGACGGTCGCAAAATTCAAAATCGCTTGTGGAAATGTTATATTTTAACCTAATATAGTAATTATTTTAGTCATAATAATGTTTTGTAAATAAATATATAGTTCAACCCGGATAATATCGTAGAGGATCATTTAATACATATAAAATTAGATCCTGTTATTAGTATTATGAATTCCGCAAGTGTCCGGCAACAGCGAGCCTTTTATTAAAACGAAACGAACCAATCAGGATGCACGTCGTGACCACCTTAATGGACAATGATGAACACAAAACAAATATCTACAACAATTCAGCTTCTAAACTTGATGACTTTCAGTTTAGAAGCTGAATCAGAGCCCAAATTTCACAGATATAACACAAGAAATAGGGACAAACTTAGTGTGCCTGCGACTAGATTGAAGAAGACATATAAACAGGGATTTAGTTTGAAGATGGATATATTCAACAAACTGCCTCTTAAAGTTGCTGATTTGCAATTACCTATGTTTAAACAGAAATTTAAAGCATATTTTAAAGGGCATCCTTTTATAACTTGAATTTATGAGTGTGATATGGAAGCAAAGTGAATTCGGCTTCTGATTGGCTTCTTCTAAATTATGTATTGTTATTATTGTAAAATGTACCGTTAATACTTGGTATTTTGGATGCTTGTAAAACAGTATGACATGCCTAATGTAATGTTTATGTTACAATGTGGTTAATGAAATTAAATAAATAAAATAAATAAACAAAGTCCTTTAAATGGATTTGATAATCATTATTTGTGAGACAGTGTGCAATGCAAATCGAATGTATCATAATTTGTTCGCAAAAATGTTTTATTTGCTGCTGAAAGTAGTGAAATAAACTCGTATACACTGAAATTTTGTATACACGCATAGTTTGGACGACAATTGGACAGAATACTTACATACTCGTTTGGTGTCATAAACTGGACTAAAACTAATATAGTTTAAATTAAAAGAATTACTCGCTGTATAGTTACAAAAAATAAGCATTAACCTCCAAAATCAGCAGTAGTAAGATTTACCACCTAAAGACATTACAGGTATATTTTGATTGTTGATTGTTTTATTAGGTGTGTTTCGGTTACTCGCCTTTTGCAGATGTTTGTTACTTTTTTCTTGTATTCACTAAGAAGATTTTGTTTTAAGATTTTGTCTAAACACGGTCTAAACCTTTGAGTTGGTTATATCCCAAGTACTTATAAACGTCATTCGGTTCCATTGCTTTTATTATTTGGGTTGTTGGCTATATTTGATCTACCGAGTAGTCACCAGAGGCAGATTTTGCCCTTTGTTATATGTTTTTTTTTGCATTTGTTGCTCACTAAATGTAACCTACAATTTGATAAACAATTTTGTTTTATCAATTGTTTATTCAATCTCAAAGAGCTAACTTGTTGATTGTGTCGCTTTATCTATCTTATTTAAATTAACAGACTGCCAACTTAATTAAACACTAGTTTATTCATTTCACTTTTTCTTCTAGTTTAACTATATAAAACAAATTGTTGTACCTTCACGGTGAAGGTTTATAACGTTCTGAGTTTTGTGGGCACTGTTACTTAAAGTTATGCATAAATAATTGTTCCAGTCCCGTCATGTTTGAGTTAATTTAGTATTTAAAGAGTTCTGCATTTTCTATTGTAGCAAGGAATTGTTTTGTTCAAGGGTTAAAGTAAGATAAGTTATATATTAAAAAATAATATATAATTTGTTTTACTTTAACCCCTGAACATATAGAACACATGAATGTATTCTTTCGTTTACTAATAATATTAATGAGATTAATTTAAGTTTTACTTTAAACGCTTGAAATCATGAAGATACACTTATTAGTTAATACTATATAAAGCAACTATACAATGTTCCAGTTTGACTAATAGATTCAATTTAGGCAATGACTGGGGGCTGGGAAATGTTTACATAGTTTAGCAAATCCCCGGGAACAATCAACTCGGGGTAAGAATAATCAATCATTTCCCAGCGAAAGCGTTGGCGATGGCGTAGTGAGTTTGTGTCGGCCATCATGAACTGTTTAAACTAATGCGAATAAAAAATATATGTATATAATTATGATATAAAGATAACTCTTTATTGTTAATAATACACTATACAAACAAATATAAATGAAACTTAATTAATTAAATTAAATCGAAAAGATAGACTCTAAATACACACAAAGACTTAGTAGAATTTAGTATTTTTAGGGTTCCGTATAAAAAAAAAAACAACAGAACAGCTATAGAATCATTCGTGCCTTCCCTATTCACCTGATACCGATTTTCTCCGAAAGTATTGGATTTTTTTATTAAAAAAATAAATAGTTTTATAGTTATTTAAGAAAATAGGCAAAAATTGTCATCTCCCTCCGATTTTCAAAACCAGAATAAAAAAAATGTTTATATATTTATACAATATTTTAATACAAAAATTAACTGAAATGCAGAACCCTTAACGTGCGGTTCTGACTCACTCTTGGCCGGTTTTTATATTGTGATTTATACTACAGATGGAGCATTAATAAACTTCATACGGTCGTAGTTCTTTAGTAACATCGTTAAATATACATAATGTCTAATTTAATATATTGATTGTACTTTATTAATTACGTGTGCTGTATGTCGTCTAATGAAACAGAACGACACACGCGCGAGTAAAAGTGAACTTTTTTGGTACATTAATCTTGTTGTAGACAGCTGTGAACCGTCGGTCCGCACTGTAGATAATATATAACACATTTATACAACCGCCTTTATTTTAATTGTCTCAGTATCTCTCTTACAGGAAAATAATCAATCGTTTTAGATTAATATATTATGTTAATGTATATTTACTTAAAACAATTTTATTACATCATTTAACTTTATTATAGATTAAAGGCTAAAAATCAGACAGAAATATGTAAATCTTTCAAATAGTTCGGGTGATAAATGGAGCAAATTTTAATGAAAAAAATAATCGATATGTAATACTAATGTCATACGATGGTATGATACATTAGGTATGTATACTTTTACATACTCTTTAGCACTTATCCATTGCAGATGAGTCAAATTTTATTTATTTAATATTTATGTATTGAAGTGGGGTGGTGGGTTTTCCGAAATTGGGAAAATGACTTCAATGGTCGATATATAATGGTCTATGGTCAAATAGATATTTATCTATGGTCCTCCCGACTTTCATAGAAGTTTCTTATATTATTTATAACTTTGATTAAGCTTTGAAGTTGCTTTAAAAAAATATTAAGTAGAGTACGATAAAATAGTCAAATTTTTTTAAATCAATCTTTTAAATTAACATCCGCAGAAAGCAAGTAGATCATATAGTGAAGATATGTCTTTGTCATAACCATACTCTTTTTAATGAATCTAGTATATCTTTAAATTTAACACACATCTACTTATCACGACACTTTGAAATAGGGTTGTGAAATAAAACGTAGGTGAAATTATTTATTACCTTTGCAATTACATTAGCAATTTTATGTTATCTAAAAGTAGTTAAAGTACTTACTTAAAATTATATTTTAAACATACGTTAAACATAGTTTTTTATGGCGTGAGATAATTATTATCAACTTAATCTTAATTGTGTTAGATAAAAGGAAAATAAAAGTTTTCATTTTTATCTAGTTCAAACACTTAAATCTTATCACTAAAAGCATGCATTGATCGAACTGTATTACAATAGCGGGACAGTCTCCAGCTTAGTGCACTTTATATCCAATAATAAAATTTGTTCTATACGGTGACGTGTAACGTGCTATAAAGAATATTGTTATAGATAGCTAACATCCCTAGCAGTGAATGTGCGGTCGTTAATCGGTTCGTATCGTGCGATAGTGCGGTGCGACGCGTTGCGGTGCGGTGCGGTGCGGCTGCGACTGGTGAAACGTCGCGTGGTAAGTGCCCATTAGGGGCAGCAGAGTGCATGATTGCACTAGCGTTTTGTTCACAATTCAATTATTCTTATGTTATGTCATTAGCATAGATGGAGCCACTAATGTTATGATCTCGTGCTAGTTTATTACTTTACTGCATTTCGTTCGATATAGATATACACATTCTAGCGTGATATCCTATTGCGAGGATTGTGTGGGTAACGACCTCGTTTTGAATGTTTTAAAGCATTATATGAGCATGATATTTGATATTACATTAATTTAATAAATTAATGCAGAAATTTCTACTCCTAAATTAGTTTTCTTATTTCTGGATATAGTTAAATTAATGTCATCAAGGTAGAAATCTTTTCGAAAGATGGAATTACCAAAGGAAAATGGACCATATAACATACCGCGAAGCCCCAATGCAGATGGGACCAACGGTTTAATATGGCTTCCAAAGCAGGGAGGAGCTTGAATAATACATTTGTTGTTCACCCATTCACACTAATGATGAAATCTGCTCAACTGCTCTAATTGCTGACCTTAATGATTCCTGATCATTTTTAGTTGATTTCAAATTAGGTTCTTGTTACTCTTGACTGAATAGAAATAAGGATTCATCTTATTGTATAGCAGGTACCATTTGTAGAGAGTTCTTCAAAATGCGTATGATGATATAATACCTACTTTATTTCGCTATCGGGCGATTCGTTATACGAAGCTGTGAGTCAAGTTGTAGCTCTAAGCATGACTAAGTTTTCCGATAAACCTGCGATATTTTTTCCCGATTCCTCGTGGAATACAAGTTCTATCGTATTATAAGCAGATATCCGTCCCGGGTTTAAACTTAGTAAACAGCTCTGCGCTACAAATAAACTGGATAGTTATAGAATATTTTTTCCTATCTATTATTATATGTAGTGTTTGGTGTTAAAAATAGTAAAGCTATATTATGGTAAACTGGAAAATGATTTTTAAATAGTTTGCTTGTAAATCAATGCTTAAATAGTCTTTATTTCAATTGCCATTATTCTGAATAGCCTATCTTCTTTCTGCCACCCTTATATTTTAAGCTGTGGATAATATTGGCAACAAGAATTACCATATTATTATTGCTTTAAGTACAAGTACTCTTCTTGAATCTTTTTATGATCAGACTAGATAGGCATTTTCTTTTTTTCTACAGAGCTTCATCAAATTACACATCTGAATCAATAAAAAAGCGAGCTATTATTAGACAACATTTTCTAAAGCTTCACGTTTCCCAGATATACCCATCGAAGTTGCCTGGTGATGTACAACTTCAGTGGCTTCTATCAGTATACATGGGTCGTTATTGAAAAACAAAGATGGCAGGACAGCAAGGATAAAACATTTCTTCTCCTCAGAGACCTTATTTTATTTGATATACTTACATGAAAACCTGAATAAAGTTCCCACATTTTGTGACAAGTGCTTACTAAAAAATATGTTGAACTTTAAAAATTTTGAAAAATGAATATTTAAATATAATTGCAAATTAAAAGGCAAGTATTTAATTGAACAGTGGAGAATATTAACGCAACACTGCTCTCAGTTTTACCGCATAACATAATTGGTGTTTTAATTTCTGTTGGTGACTTCGTTTATTCGCGTCTCCGGAAAGTGTCCCAGGAAAATCTTTTGAAATCTTTTCACATGCGAAAATTAATTAAGAAAAATCAATAATAAATTAATAGGCTATTAATTTACATTTGTGGTAATCGAAAACTACATAATAAATTTTCCAGCCCGTTAAGGGGGACCTCATGTTGAAATTTTAAAATGGTCTAAAGGGCCCTTGTTGATTTATTTTGTACAGATAGTTTAAGAGATGTTTCATATACGACTATCGCAGCCGAGTGGTTCGCACGCCGATTTCAATGTGGCGCCATCTCTGTGGTCCCGGGTTCGATTCTCGGTCGGGTCAATGTAGAATACAAATTTTTCTATATTGTCTCGGGTTTGGGTGTTGTAATACCTTCGTTGGCTTTAGCTACTCATCTTGGAATCTGAGCAATGTATGTGATGTTACTTAATATTTAATTATTTATTTATTTATTATATAATAAACTTAAAGATAGTTTTCATTTTAAATTATCTGTCCTGACGAAATTCGTATCGCCTTAGTGCGAATGTGAAAAAATAAACGTTGTTTCTACTATTTTCCTTTTAATTTTACATATTTTTCTCTCTAACACGACCTATCTCGCACTTCAAAGAAAAATATAAAAAAACCGAATTGTTCGTTGTTTAGATTAAGCGTTAATTAACACTTTAAACTATTATTTTTATTTTATAGATCATTGGAATGGATTAAGTAAGGAATAAGTATACAAGTTAACAGCAACAGAAATACTGATAGCGAAATGGTGAAGCATGCAAGCGAGCAGAAAGTCGATAAATAAAGTACTATACCACAACACAACAAGGCCAGAGAAAAAAATGGATATACTGTTAAATTAATAAGGGTTTAGTCGACGAAATAAATTGGGATTCGGGCAGGAAGGTGATGATACATTATTAGCCAGGCTTGGCCCCACACTACTGTAGTTACATTCACTCATCAATCGTAGATCGAATGCGTTAACCATCGCTTATACGAGCTCTAAAATTGTATTAATTAAAGAAAGCAACAAACCACACACATCACCGAGTGCAGTTGAATGTACTACAAGAGTAGGTATTAATTAACACAATGGAACTAAAGTTATCTCTCATTAGCTGTTGTATGCAAACTAATGCTGTTCAATTAACGCGCCATATTAATTAACAGCTGAGTGTGTTGGATGACTCGTATATGGTTTTGCTTTTTTTTTCACATAAATATGTCTTAAATTTAGGATGAGAATTTACAATTGATAAATCATCCCACTAACACGAGTTGGATACATATGAAAGATTGATTGTTTATTTCTTTATTTAATAGTGATTACACATATCTAAAAAACTAACGATTGGAAACATCTATTTTTAACTACGTCTGAATTATTAGGGGAGCGGGGGCTAGTCGTAACATGGATAAGTAGTAACAAGCATTTTTCAAGTTTTTCGCGAACAGACAAACAGACGGACGCGGCGATGGTAACGAAAACAATTCGATCTAGTTTTAGAAAGAATCGTGTCGCCATAAGAGATAACCGTGGAGCCAATAAAGTAAAAACCACGGTTCGCAAAAATCCGATATTTGATGTTTATCCGATATATATCATGCATTTTTCATACAATATTTGATGTTTTAAATCAAAAGTCGAAAATAAAAATTGAGTTTGAATTATTTAATATTTGTTTATTTATTATGAAATAATTAAAAAGTATACTATAAGCTAGCGAAGATTTCTAGTAACGTATAGGGGCAAATCCAATATTTCTAGTGATTAAGATTGCCCGTTCAGGCCAATGTTGCTAGCGTCACATCGGGTTGATTAAATATCTAGCTGAGACTGAATACTCAATACTCAAACTAAGAATAAATATTATTAATATCCATTGATATAAATCGATATATATATATCAATCGATATATATCAAGATATTTATCCATTGATATTTGCAGCAAACCTACCAGGGTTTAGTAACAAAACTACAGCGAGTGCACCAGTGAATAAAAGAATAACTCTTAAATTTATAAATAGAAGATGAACACCTTCCGACAACACGCCATCGATCTGATCGTGAAATATGTGACTTGACATCCTCCAGCTTCTACATCCTTCCATTTTTACGATATATTATAAATATTTCATTTATATTTCGTATTTATATAAAAATAAAATCAACGTTCAAACAGATACAGTAAGATATAGATATCAGAAAAATCTCGTAAATATTCAAGTTAATATTTAGAACAAAAACGTTATAATAAAATCTGTTTTACGATATTAATTTTGTAACAATGCAAATATATAACCAAGTCGGATCTTTATTGCTTTGTGATGTTACGTATAATGCACGATAATCGCTCCGCCATAGTAAGGGTAACATACAAAATGTTATGTACAAATTGTAGAGTAGATAATAAGACAACATGACATACATTGTTCACATATCAAACTGAGTAGCCAAAGTTATCGTATTATGGGATACTAAAACAACGAATGTAACACAAAGACCATATAATTTTTTGCAATGTTTAAGTTTATTTACACTTATTTAGGATTTATAATTCAAATAAATTTAAATTTCTATGTACAGTCTGTGTCTTAAGAAGAACCAATATTACTTTTATGTTTCAAGATAGCGGCCAGACTAATATCTTTTCTGCATTATGAAAACACATATTAAAAAACGAGATAACCAAACAAACACGCGTAACTTTCATGGCAGAAGACTTTATATGATACTTGCGCCAACAGAATACAATTATTAATTCGTATACATCAAGATTTTTTTTAAATAACCCTTACTTTTCACCTGCCGTACCTACACACTAACCTTTTTATTACGTTATTTGCACTCATTGAGTTCACTTCCAATATTTTTGGGAAACAGTGTGAATATCAAAAGAAAACATTGAAACTTATAGCGAGGGTATACAAGCGATACCACACGTAAAACAATAACTAATAAATCAACTTTACCGTTAATGACCAGGGTCGAGGTGGCTAACAGGGAGCGGCCCGCGAACCAGGCCACCTTCCACGAAACACTAATGAAGTTTTTAAAACTACCACCGTCTTTGTTATTAAACCTTTCATCGTCACCTGACAGAAGAACAAATAGAGATTGCTTTGAATTGCCGAATTTTACGTGATGACTTTGTCCCTCTAATTACGAAAACGTAATCCCTCGGGAACCTTTTACCGGATTAAGCCTGACTTATGTGTATAAGTATTATCTACTTGTATGAAAAATTTCACCTAATTTTGTCATGTAATGTAACTCGTTTATTATTTATATACGCTTCTAAAATCATTTATTTCTAAATATGCTACAGTCACATACACCTCAATACACATACGAACATATTATTAAAATATGTAATTTTTTGTACTTTTCTAAACAGATATCACTCGTTCATAACGTGCGACTGAAAATCAATTTATTGATAAATATCAACAAAGAGAATGCTTTTTGTTGAATATTTCTTTTTATGATTCTTTTTCTGATTGATTCGTATCTCGTGTTGACGATTCATACCCTTTATCTTTTTTGATAAAATTGTCTTTGGGTTTATATTTTTAAAATAGATTGAATAAATCCATGTGCTTGAATATCTCTTTTTGGTTTTAAAATTGAATGCCGTAATATATTTTCTTATATTTGCAATTTTTTTTTAAAGATCAAACGCAGCACATGCTCTATTTTATATAGGTAACCTTATGTTATTATGTATGAACCTCTTTTTAACAGTTACGTGATAGAAGCGTGATTATATGATGTCAAACCAATAAAGATTACTTTGATCCGATAGTACAAAACTGTTACATTCAAAAGATACGATGTAATATCGAGTGTATCGCTCGTCGTCACGTGTCGTCGCCGCCTCATAATGGCGGCTGACTCTGGAGAGATCGCTCGCGGGCTTTCAGTAGCTCAATCCAACCAATTTCGCACCCACGCGGGTCGCGACACAGCGTATCAAGTAGCTGGAACTTTAGTTCAATGATACAATGAGATACATATTGAGAATGTGAAAGTACTATTGTTATGATCATTGTTGTCAAATAGGAATCAGTTACGATGTTATAGTCTTTGAAAAGGGGAACGTCTTTGGAATACAGAATACAGTCTGATTTATATGTATTTTGTACCTGCAAGTATAGGTATGTAGATTGAGCTGAAACTTAGCACGCTAATAAATTATTATGACTTAGAGGTTCCTTAAGAAAGGATTTTGAATAATAGAATTCATACGAGGGTTAAATAAAGGTTTGAAAAACAAAACGCGAGAAAACTAACACAAAATATACTTTAAGGCTTGTTAAAAAACGCATTTATTTAAGTTTGAAAGAATCTATTGATTCATGTGATAAAGTGTACATCACAAAATTAGGAAGCCTTGGAGGTACAATCGACATAAGTTCAGGCGTTTCAAATTTAATACTATGAAATTACATATTCTTATCACTAGAGGAGGAATAATTTTAGTTTTAATCATACAACAAATTAGTGTTTTAATATAATACTTATATTTAAAAATAATAATATAAAATACAAAAAGAGTATACAAAAGGTGGCCATATTGCTACATAGCATATTCTAGTCAACTATGAAGAAAAACATATATAATATGGGGGGATGGGTGCAACTTGTAAAAGAAACAGATATATCTTAAATAAAGAATATATAGGAAGTATAATAGATATATTAAATAAAGAGTGTATTCAAGATCCGGAAAGGAAATAATTTTGAACTTGATCGCAAAATGTTTTCAGCGAGCGAGCTTTCCTGATGGTTTCTGGAAGAGTTCCACAGACGAGCAGCGTGCACTGAGGAGAAGTCAGTTGTTTGGCGAGGAAACTCCAGGGTAAGATTGGAAGAGGACCGCAATGAAAAATGAGATGCAGAGGGAAAAGAGAAGCATTGCTTGAGATTGGATGGGGTAAATGACAGGAAAAGTAAAGAATAAAAAACCGTTAGAGTGGACTTGCACACTCTCGCGGTTCTTTAGAAACGGCAAATAGGGAGCTAGTTGAGTTTGGGGTGGAATTGAGACACGTGACTGAATTTACGAAGGTTAAAAATAAATCTGATGTAGACATCCTGCAGATGCTCTAATTTGATATGAAGTTCCTCAGACACATTTGAATAACGAACGTCAGCGTAATCAATAATGGAGAATATAAGTGAATGCGCTAAAGTGACCTTGGTACTGGTTAGCAAAAAAACACGTAAACGATACGCAGTAACCACTTTTTTCCTAACAGTCGCTATCTGGGGTTTCCAGGAAAGAATGCGATCTAAGACTACGCCAAGATTTTTGTCAGTTTCGGCATAGCTAATAATAGCACTGTCAAGAACTACAGCAGAAAGTTGCTCAAAAACAATCCAAGAAATTAAATGAGGTCTACCTATTATTGTGGCTTGAGACTTGGAAGGTTTAGCGGTTAAACCATATGATTTACTCCAACTAATGATAATCGATAGGTTTGAGTCAATAACTTCTGAGAAGTTTGAGTTGCAGAAACGGTGCCTGAGTGTATATTTGTAAATCGTCAGCATTAAGTTGAGAAGAACATGGAAGCTTGTGTTTGATAGAATTAATGAAAATGGAAAGGGAAGAGGAGAGAAGACACCACACTGCGAAACACCGCAGTGATGTTGCACCACACAGAGACAGAGACAATATCGTCAATATGGATGCCGATGCCCTAACAGATAACTACGAAACTAACCAATTACAGCTGGAGATATGTCAAGAGAAACTATGATAGCAAGCAGTATATCAAAATCAACAGAATTGAAGGTATTGCTAAAATCTAGCAATGTCAGTAATGTAAGCTGCCAATTATCCTTACACCGTCGTAAGTCATCGGTAATTTTAATTAGTGCAGTAGAAGTGCTGTGACCTATTTGGAAACCAGACTGAAAAGGATTAAGGAGGTGATCTGAATTAAGAAAGGTAAGTTTTTGCTGACAATAGACAAGTTTTTCTAGGACTTTGGAGAGAAAAGAAATTACGGATATAAGACGATATTCGGAGAATGATGAAGAATTAATAGTTCTGGAAACGGGATGATGAATGCATCATCCCGTTTCCAGAACTATTGCATGAAGGAAAAACTCCACTTGCGACGGCATTATTTAGGGTCTTGGTTATAATGGGGACCAAAACGTCTATAATAGGAAAGATCATTTTTCGACGAATGGACTCACTACCTACTACTATGCACTAGGGTTAATAGACCATTTTATCTTCTTAATATCACAAACCGCAAATTAGTATAAAAAAAACAAGAATCATGAGTTTCCAAATTAGAAAGACAATGCAAACATATATAATTGACTAAATAATATATAAATAATAGGATGTTATGTTTGAAGCCAATTAGTCCAAATACTCACGTTAATTAGCGAATGGCTGGCTGTATAGCATTGCTCGTTATACAAATATCGGTTAGAGAACTGATAGTAATTAGAAGTTATTTGCTATTTCGGTATTATTGTGATCTAAATCATAACATACAACTGTTTCGTTATATAAGATTATGTAGAGAGCTATTTAGCAACATTCAATTCTCATTTGGCAAAAGTTTGAGTTACAATCGGGCGGCCATTGAACTCGTAGATGTTTATGTCACTTAGTAAATTAAGAAATATATTTATACAACACAAAATTCTAGACTCCCATCAAAAATATTAAACCATTTTATCAAGTATTGATCGAATGCATACTTGAGAATGGGCTAAATCAGTAACGTTCGGAAAAAACTGTATATTAATTTATATATAAACTATTTTTTATCAAAAGATAGTATATAAATTTCACTATAGATACATAAACCAAATTAAACATTGTCAAAATTAAATTAGTCGGATTACTAAAACCGCCAGCCGATGATATAATATTTAAGAATAACTTTTAATTAGGCCTCCATCCAAAGGAGTATAACCCACTCGTAGCCATTTATTACCAGACAGTTGGCAGAATACGGTATCGTATTTGTATAACCGTATCATATGTAACTAGTTTAATATTTGTGTTTGTTCTGCTTAATATCTGTTTGAGAATTTAATTAAATATTGTTTCATTACGTATAACCGGCGTGAATCCATCCCTAGGGGGGGTACTCTAATGAACACTATTATTTTAATACAACATTCACCTGTTTAACGCCATTTCATTCATATTTACAGTTTGTTCAGTGGCCGAAGTAGTGTACCGACACGGTTCTAGCGAGTTTCGTTTTAAAATCTAATAATAACGAAGTGGGGTTTCACGTGTGAAAATTTTCGTAGACTTTTCAACACAACGGTACATAACCGGTATTGCATCGGCACCAATAACCGATACGTATTTTCGATTTTGGAATCGAAGAATACCATCGAGCCGAGACATCTGGGCCCACTGATATCGGTTGTTGCCAATTCGCCAATAACCTTATGCCATACGCTGTATCGGAAACGCGTAAACCTAATGGCGTTCGCCGCTCTTGGCACTTTGCCGCGACGGACCAAATTGAATAACGATTAGTGACACTCGTAGGAATCGAATGATTCATTATATCGGATTCAGAATGTACTGATATGATTCTTAGACGTATTAATGTATTATTTGATTATGATTGGCTATAAACGGCTTGCTTCTATTGTTTCTCATATTATGAACGGATCGTTAACCGATTGTCATTTCAATCATTTTTTTTTCGTCTGTAGTAGCATTTTAGTCGCTCCAAATGTTATTACAAGTAATTTTTAAGTAAAAGAACTTCAATTATCCGATATAAAATTTTATGAAGGAAAAATCACAAATGGCCTGCACGCCGGTTTCAAGATATATATAATAGGTCCCGGGTTTGATTCCAATTAATCAGACCGGTCAATATAGAAACTTTTTTATTCTCTTAATACGGTATGGGTGTAGCGGTACCTTGTTTGTTTAAGATTTCCATAACATAAGTGTTTCACCTACTTCCCATTCGATTTGAATAATGATATAAATATTTTAAATTTTGTGTTTTATAATGAATACTTTGAAAAGATTTGATAATTTTTTTGATAAATGTAGTGTGTTCACCCAATTAATTAAAATAAATAAAATTATCTTATTAAAACTTCTCTATGGATTTTATTTTCCAAATTTATACAGACACAGTCGCTGACAGAGAGTAGTTACAATCTTAGCATCAAACTGCTAGTAAAAAATAATAGTAGTTTTCTTATTGAATAACTTCACGTCGTATATAAAAGTGAAATGTTCACAAGAGGACGATACCTGGTGCTCGTACGTGGACTTCATCTGCGTGATATTAAGTCGTACTGTGAATTTGCTCTACACTTATCTTATAAGGAAGTAATATCGTCTAACGAACTACCTGTATCCTTACACGAAAATATTGTCAGATGCCGAGCTCTTAATGTTCATGGAATCGTAATAATAACCGGGAAATTGCTAGCAGTAGCGCTATATACTTAATATATAGATCCGGAGACGGCAATTGGACGTGTCACTGAGAAGGAAACATTTTAATACGAAGACAGAAGCTTTTATTGGCATATGAGTTATTTTTGATACTGTTAAAGAACTAAGTTATTTTGATTAAAACAAATCTAGGACGACGTGTCGTTCTTATAATGTAAAATGATTGTAAAAAGCTTTCCATTTACGTAACTCTGTGATCCTAACCTAACCATGTTGTAAAAAAACACATTTTCTAAAAAAGTATTCTTTTTTCATAAAATTTCGAACAAATTTTCACTAACACCTAACATAATTTATAAAATACACCGGAGCTTCGCCCACGTGGTCCTGTATTATACATTTTTTTTTCTTAAATTAGTCTGTATAAAAATTCGGTGTCTAGTATAGATTATGTCTGTGTACATACAGCGGGAAGCGAGTAGTGTAATAGATTTACGACGAGATCGTGTACATAACATCAAAGCCTAACCTTAATATTGGCTTCAGTCAGTTTAGTGTTTACATAAAACTTTGTTTAACCCTTTTGACATAGAAACGTGACTTTCTATACATAAACATATTACGCATAATATTATACACACAGCTTTAAAACTCGATTTATTTGTTTTCAGAAAGTTTACATAGTAAAATAAAAGAACACACATCTACATAATTGAGTCCTAAATTAAACTCGATTACTAGAGGACAAATTAAAATTAACAAACATAAAATAGGCTGGGATTTCGTGCTCTCCTTATTTTCTAATTCTCTGAAATCTACTGTTTGTATCATTTATTTATTAATATCAAAGCATCGTTTGTGGTGTGAATAAATAAATTTATTATTATTTAAAAAAATTAAAACTCTTTTTTAATCCCGTAACATGAACTTGGCATACGTTAATAAAAAACGAAATAATATGTAATTTTTTGGTCTACAATGTCGTTTGTCAATAATCAAATTTATCTATACTAATACTAGCTGACCCGGAGAACTTCGTACCGCCATATTTTATTTCTGTAATCGCAACTGAGGAAATAAAACCCTTCCGGTAAAATCGAATTAGCTAAATTGAAAATAAAACTAGAGTACTCATTTGAAAAATTCATAGTGTTGTACAAAATGCGTGGGGGTGCTTATTATAATTACCACAGGTATACTAAACTATAGGTCAAATATTTACAGCAATGAAAATCAAGTCCCCACGCTTTTTGTACAACAATATGAATTTTTTGTATAGTTACCATTTAATTTTTTTTACTTATGTGTATTTGCAACCTAGATGGCAAACGATATTGAAGAATTTGATCTATGAATCAATGTACACCGCCATCTATGAGAACTATTTTTTTTTTTTTTTTTCTTACGAAACAATTAATTAGAACATTTTATTCGTTTACATTCACGACATAAGCGAATAATTGAGATGATAACTATCCTATCCAGTAAGTTAGACCAAAATACGGGTACATGTGAAATTTGATAGAAATTCGTTCAGTAGTTTTGGAGTTTATTGGCAACATACATCGTGATACAAAATTTATAAATATATATATATATATAAGATTATAAAGAAGAAAAATTTATTTGTTTGTTTGTTTGCTAGGAATACGCTCCGAAACTCCTGGACCGATTTTAAAATTCTTTCACCTACGGGAAGCTACATCATAGATATAAGTTATAAAATTTACGCAGGCGAAGCCACTAGAAAACAGCTAGTTTATTTATAATTAGGTCATATGAATGCTTAGGTACATAGTTCAATATTTTAATATACTGTATTACCATGTTTCCAATTTCTTTCGAAATAAATACGGTATCTGTAAGAGCAAAGAACTAAGAAATTTGTTTATGTACCGCAATACAAATACACTTTCAAATGAACCCGTAGGCGTTTCTATATATAACGTGTAATAGGTAAACCAATATTCTTCTCTATTATCACTTTAAGGGCACACATCAAATAAAATAGTAACATGTTTATGTGCCTTTTATATTATTGGTTCCTTTAGAGAAATATAGATTCAATAAACTATTCCATGTTTATAACGGACGAATTTGCGGTGACTTTCATGTTCGCCCTAAATAAATTATCTCGAATAGGAAATATTACTGAAACGAAATAGGTTTATAATAAATTAACCGTTTATCCTCAACTTTGCCTGCGTCAATTAGAGCCTATGTCGTCCGTATATAATATAGTTTCCCATAGGTGAAATAAATTTATAAAATCGGTATAATAGTTTAAAGCCTATACAATGCAAACCAACAAATAATCAAATCTATTATCTTTATAATATTAGTGTAGAAAAAATATGAATATTACACAAATGCATATATATTTTTGGTTTCAGGGAGATATTTGAATCGATTTTGGAAATGAATAATTCGAAAAATCCAGTTTATTAATATTAGTAACTGAATAATAAACTTGTTCGGAGTGGTAGAGATAGAAACTTAAGTCGATAAATTTTGAAAACTTGTAATAAACCTTATTTAACATTTCTAAACTATAATTAGATAATTGTTTACGAATTTCTTGCGAATCAAATATATCATTCTATTTATTTACTATTTAAATTCAAAATGGTAAAATAAACAATTCTAGATAAAGTACGGGCAACTGATACGAATCCGTGAATATAGAAAAGTTGTCTAGTAGCGTTTTGAAAGTTTGTAAACTATATTATAGTGTTTAAGGAGCTCGATGGCGCAGCGGTTCCACATGCGATGCTTACGTGTCGCTCGCTCATAACTTGCTTAAAGAGAAATTTTAAATTTCATTCTTTTGGCTTTTTATTAATATCAATTTTTTTTGCACATTTTGATATAAAAATCAGTGATACATAAGAATATATTTGTATCTTAAATATATATTATTACTTAATGACTTTATAAATAACTATTACAGAACTAAATTAAGTAGCTTTTAACACTAGTATTATGGAAATCCGAAGCAATGAAGGTAACACAATACCCTGCACCGAAACAATGAAAAAGTTTCATATTCCCACATTTCCCCGATCTGGAATCACGGGTTTGACTTCCTGTACTGGTCTTGACATTAATCTAAATATTTCCTTTTGTTATATTTTTAATATCATACCGATAATTATTTCCCTTAGTGCGCAAATGTCGGACGTCTTGTGAGGAGGCTGCAGTTATATTTATAAGCCATTTGTCAGGAATCGCTGTGACCGAGTTGTGGGAAAAATTGAAGGCACGATTTATGTGGATTCCTCCCGGCAATATATTTCTGCAGAATATTCTGCTGTACTCCGATCACTTTATGATGTTCAAACGTTATCATATACAGATGCGCTGTATGAATACAGAATTAATGTTGCATTGTTGAGAAGTACCACATATTTTAATATTTATATACCTCAGAATCTTCTATTTGTTATTATCCAAAATAATAGTAAAATATCTATAAAATATACGGACGTCACTTTGAAACACAAATAACTCGGTTAATTGTTGATAATGTAGAAAGATTTTCAAAAGCAGTCCAGTAGTTTTGTTTTTTATCCATGACATACAAAAAGTTACAATAGAACTCATGCTACCTCTTTACAAAATAAGTATAGTACCTACCTTTAATATTGAAATGAAGACTATGAAAAAAGACAAGACAAGGTGATGCCATGAAAATTATAATACTATTTAATTGGCACTATTTCTGATTCGTTATTAATTTACCTAAATATTGTAACGACATTGAGGTTTGATCAGTGCTTCTAGTCATTATGTATCTTAATACAATCACTTGGATAACGTAGTTTTATGTGTGACTTTGTATCTTTATGCTACATCTAACTTAACTCTCACGGAGCAAGCGCGCGATAATATGTATTTATGCAGTGGCCTGTCTCCACTAAAACAGTTACCGTTGCTAACTAAACAGCAGTAAAGTACAGAGTGTAATTAAAAGAGACATAACTAGAGTTAGTACTTACAGCAGATATGTCATTATTGTCTTAATATTTCAAACACATTAAAACTTATTCGGAGCTATGGCATAATCCTTTTACGGTTATATTTTGCTGGTGTTATATTCACGAATAAAGGTAATAAAAAATATAACTCTGTAACAATTTATCCGTTATAAACAAACTGCAACTTTGAATTATTCACAAATCTTATAATTCTTTCATTTAATCATCAATATTTTACTGAAGCACCGAAAAAAATAGTCTTCCCTATGTTTGTGTTGTTTTGATATCTAATTTGACCCACTTTAACTTTGTTGTGGCGGTCGGGAGCCGCTCGTATTCGTTTTGAATAAATTAAAACAACGTTATAAATAACGTAGCCTCTGTTATTTAACACGACGCCACGTGTTGATTATTGTTTTTAAACAAAAATAAATTAAAAGATGTTATAATAAATGAATTTATAAGGGCCTTAGACATCAATCCATATAAAAATTATACAATTATGTTATGTATAAACAAAAATATCAGCATAAATATCAAATTAAATGAAATTTTTAATTATTAAGCCTAACTATAAAAAATGAAAGCTGTCATCATTACTCATTTTTTACTAAATCAAATCAAACCGAACCCGACACGCAATAAACTAAAATCAAAGCAAGGTTGTATAAACAGACATATTCCAGAGCTGAGTACATTAAAAATTACTTCCCTTTGTTTGTGTGTGAAATGACGTCGTCAGTAGCCTATTGATTCGCACGCTCGTTTCAAGGTGCTGCCATCTGTAAGCTCCCGAGTTCAATTCCCGGGCGGGTTAACTTTTCTACATTGTCTTGGGTCTGGGTATTGTGTTACCTTTGTTGTCTCAAATACTTCTCGGGTGCTTTAGCTACTCATCTTAGATCAGAGTAATGCATGTGATTTTACCTAACATTTATTTATTTATATAAAATACTAGCTTTTAATTAAAGACAGTTGAAAACTCTACCCAAAAAACGTTCACATAAACTTTGAAGTTTATACTTTTTTATTAAAATAAGTTAAAGTTTTCATATTAACGATTCAAATGATAATTTTAAATCTTCGTTCTGACTTCACAGGCTATTTTTAATTCATAGTAGCGTGTAAATAGCCTACTTCATTTTAATTCGGTCGGCAAATAGTCACCGAGAGCGTGGGCTGTGAATGTGATGCTCTTTTTTGCATTAAAAAGTATTAAAGTATTAGTTTCTAGTTACTATATACGTACTTACATAAGATTTGAGATGACTTCAACTATATTAATATAATAAATTGATACTAACGCTGACACCATGAAAGTTAGACCGCTAGTTTATGTTATCTATGTGACTTGCGCTTAATGTTTGAGTAAGAATTGATGAATTCGGCCCTGTAATCCAGTACCCTTTAATATTATTTTCCCTTTATCATATGAATATTTTTGAGTAAAAGATTTTGTGTGAAAATAATTTTGGTCGTCCACTTAAGATAGAATTGTCAAAAATTCCTCGTAATTTTTCTTTTCTCATTTTGGAATTACAATATTTATCTAGTAGTTGAAGCTAAGAACGAGATAATGAAAATTCCACAAATCTTTTATGAATATCATGAATGTGAAAGTTTGTGTGTTTGTTTGTTACACTTTTACTTAAAATAAAATACGGATTTTGTTGAAATTTGGTATATGGATGATTCTGCCTACTTTTATCCCACTAAACAGTTCTTCAGGGATAAATGTACTGTACGATCATCATGTAAACCACGCGAACGAAGCCGTTGGCAGAAAGCTAGTAATAGTAACAATAAAATATGACACATGTACTACACACTGGATAAAGTAATCAAAGGATTTCAATTATAGCAGTATCATGAAGCTGATGTGGGATCTAATAGCTTGACCTCCAAGCTATTAGTTCCCACATCAGCTTCATGATAATGCTATCATTATGAAAATGAACACTCCATTTCAGTCTTAAAAATAAATAAGAATTAAATTAATATTAAGAAAATCACATAGTACCTACAGATACCCACTTGTATTTATGTAAAATTTAATCAGATTTCCCATTGAAAGATCTCAGATAAGGTAACGGAGCTATTTGAATTTCAATGAATGAAATAGATCATTTTGCTTGTTGACTTGCGCACGAAGTTTAGGGATGGGAAAACGTCCAAGGTGTCCGTTGTTTGTTTGAAACACGATTTAACTTCGGTTGAAATGTAATCTTGGTATTTATTTTTTGTCGTTCTACAAACAACAGGTAACATAAACGGGGAATTAATTTTGAAAGTACTGACTCATCTTACGGGTGTAATTAATAATACCGTGTGATTTATGAGTGTACTAGGTGGCACTAGTTTATTTAACACTTTATTGTTTTATTTAATACTGTAAAATAAAAATAAAACATAAGATTTTAAAAATTTCGGAACAAAATAATTTGAACCAAGTTTATTTTTATATCTGTGAGTCCTGTACACGTAAATAGTAAAACTTCAATTCCTAATTAATTAGAAAAGCTTAGCTCAAGAACAAAATACCTATTTAATACGACACTTAAACTTTTCAATTTAAGTAGCTTTATTCTTAGCGTTAATACATAAATATTATGTAGTAATGTAATTACATTAGTATTTTAAACAGATTTCATTTGTTTTAACCAATTTTAAATTTAAAATAAAACTGCAGAGATTCAGTTCTGTGGTGGTAGATAAGTGACATCACTAGCGATGAGTTCAAATAGGACGGTGGCCACATTAGACTACAAAATGTGTCGAGGGCGTGTCCCCAGTACACATGATAATATGCGTTGAAGATGGCGTTGTCATTTCGAATTTGATGTATTGATAATGTTGATGCGACTTATAATATATTTTACCAGATTTAAGACACGTGATTTGTATTATTTAGTCTGTTGTCAGATTACTCAAGTAATATTTGGAAATTACAACTTTATATCTGATATGTTTTCATTTTATTTAAATAAAGCTAATAACATTTTTTTTGTTTTTATGACATTTTTACAAAGTTCTATTTACGTAACTTGAACTATTTCTATGTATATTGATACTTATTATCTTGCAACGAAGTTTAAAATAGTTTTCCTCGGCTGAAATACAGCAGGTTTGTTTTAGGTGTCAATGTATGGCTAGTTTCACAATTTTTAATTTATTTAAATTTCCCCAAAATCTAGTTCGGTGTTTTAAAAAGATGTAGGCAAAGTAAATTTTAATCTACTCAACAATATTTGATCATTAATTAATTACTGAACAATTAATTTATAATTATTTACGAGTTTAAATTTCAATGCACTAAAAAGTTAAAAAGAACTAAAATAGAACAAACCAACTTCCAATTTTCCTATATGATTATATTACAGTTGCCTAAAAAAAGCCTTTTATAGTTATACATATATATAATAAACTTGTAATTACGTTTTAAAGTCGTTCTCGCAGCCTCGTCAATAGCTTTATTGTCACAACTACGTGTCATACATCTATCAGTTATAATAGTATACAGCCATAAAAGTGAAAATCTATATATTATTACGTGAAGCAAAAAGTTTGTACTAAATTTGCGAGGACGGAGGAGTATGAAATTTGGCACACTTATAGTTTATATACAGGAGAAGTGCAAACGGCTATTAATTTTCAACAATAATCTTTATAAAGTCTATTAAATCGATAAATAAAACATTACACACACACACAAACAAATATTTGCTATACGCATGCATGTACTCTGTGGTAAAATTGTTTATTTTGACATAAAGTTTGTTTGTTTCTTTTGAATATTGGCTTCGCAATGTTTGTGCATTTAGCCAGTGTCAAATTTTATATGTTTGTGATGTTTACTGTGGTCTTACTGAATGTCAAAAGATTTTCGATTTCAATAATTTCATAGACTTACAGGAAAAATAAGTGATTTTGAGTGTTAAGAACAATGCAATGCAATATACAAATGTGCTATCATTCTATATTTAACTAAAGTTCTGTAGCATTAATCTGAATGAAACATTTCATCTTACAGGTAAAAAATATAAAAATCTGTTATTGCTGGTTCAAAGATTTTTTGTATTTTTTATTATGGAAGTTAAACAAATCTTTTTCTCTTCTTGATTTCAGTAATTTCGTGAAAGAATTTTCATTATACCTCGACGTAGAACATTATCGGGTCGAAGAGAGAAACAAAGAAGAAGGAATAATTCAAATACTGTTAACATTATACAGAATGAGGAAATGATTTTGAGGGATAAATGACGTTAAGTAACTTCTAATTGAAATTTATTATGGTCGAAATTTGACCACTGGGAGATCAATAGTTGCTTTTTTAATTTATTAGGTCTACTTACAGTTTAATGCACTATTTGTAGTTTACAGATAAAAATTACATCTAATTTAGAATCAGAGTACATAAACTAATTACAAGCAGACGCCACTTATATTAATGCAGTGTTTTAATATAGTGTGTCTTTCACTGATCAATTATAATATTTCTTATATTACTAGGCGAGTCTAAAAAAATATCTTTTTGATTACAATGGCGGTTGAGGATTCGGGATAGACAAGGGACAGCGGAGTTGGCACCAAGAACAGCGGATCTGAAAGGCGGACATAGCGGTGTTATGGGTTACCGAGGCAATTTTCGTGGCACTTTGAATTAAAATAGAGAAAGAAATGGGGGACAATATATTTTACCCGTTAGTATTTTATGTAAGAATGATAAATCGAGTAAGTCCAGTCTCTTTTCCAATGATGTTATTTTAAAATGTTTGAGTCTTTCCTCGTAACTTTTGAGACTCTTTGAATACCAGTCTTTTGAATACGATAAGAGACTCTTTTGTATTTTCTCTAGACGTAAAGTATGAGTTGCATAGTGTGGACGACACTGCCATATTCCAAAATGCTTCGTATCAACGAGTTATATAAATTATTTTAGTGTGTGTATCTTTGAATACATTACCATTTCTGATGACGAATCCAAGCATCCGTGATGCCTTTTGTACCACATATACACCCCAACTGCGGAATGAACGTCAACGTTTGATCAAAGATTATTTCTGAATCTTTGACTACTTCTAATCTTTTAAACGCGACATTGTGTATACGATATTGTGTCGATATAAATGCAATTTTACGTGTAAAATGGACTTGCCGGCATTTTGAAGCATTGAGTTTCATTCCATTTATTCTACACCAATTAACAAGGCTGTTAAGGTCATCTTGCATCTTCAGAGTATCATCATCCTATTTTATGACAAATCCCAATTTAAGGTCGTCAGCAAAGATAAAATATGATGCATATTTTAAACAGTTTGGCAAATCGTTAATGAAAATATTAAATAGAATTGATCCGCGATGTGACCCCTGAGGTACACCTGATTATATATTATAAGTATTTGAATTATAATTGATAATATATTATAAGTATTTGAATGATAATATATTATAAGTATTTGAATCATATCCATTAACTACCACAAAAACCTTCTTTTAAAGTGATATGATGTCATCCAATTTAATAAAGATCCGGCTATTCCAAACGATTGCAATTTGTTTATAAGCACTTTATGGCCACTTTATACCTTGTCAAACGCTTCACAAAAGTCTATGTATATTACATCAACTTGCTTTCGAGAGTCTAAAGCCTCTGATAGAAAAATTTCAAAGCAAACAAGATTTGTACATGTCGAGCGTGCTTCTAGAAAGCCATGTTGATGATCTATGAAAAACTTCTTACAGTGATTTCGAACAATAGGGCAATAATAAATAATTTCATAATCGCTATATAATTATCTAATATATAATATGTAATCGCTATATGAATTGATGGAAATAATAAAACATAGATTGTGTGTGTCTTTTATGAATACAATAACCAATGAAAGAGAAAATTAGCAATTACAAAAATAATTCTACCAAATAAAAGAGAAGACTGATAAAACTATATAAATAATATTTCTACATCTATTTTTCTATATTTCTAAGTAATTTCTTCAATACATGATTGTTAATTATTGTTACAGAGACTCAGGACAGCGATGTTATCCCACTGAAATTATCTTGCTTCAAGGTAAGTCTTTTATTGATATCTAGATGATTTTCTCTAATAATATGTAATTATTGTTGACTCATATTTCCACGAGTATAGTCTATAATAACGAATCTTATTTATATAATTATGTTTCTTTTGCCCTTTCGAAAATACCTAAATTCATGAATAAAACATCTCTAGGTATTATCTCACCTTATTAATAGCGTGTTCATAATTCAAATTTGAATGAATAAAGTATTATACAAATATATCCCATGTCGTAAAAATCAAATAGGATTCCAAATTGATAAAAAAACAATATTCCCTTCAAGATATTCTAATTAAGTGTGATAATGTACACAATTATTGAAAATATGTTGCTTAAGACGTCGAAAGTATAATGAAGGCTTAATTTATAAGCCGCGGTGGGGGTGTTCGTTTTGAATAATAAGAGATTCAAATTCAAATAAGCTACGAAGGTGGATAGGAATGCCAGTGTTCATTACTGAAGTCATATTACTTTTGTGGATTGTTGTTTATTGTTTCAATATATAAAAATCGAAACAAGATCGACATACAATAGTTTGTCTTATTATGTATTTTTCGTCTGTTTACAACTGTTTTTTATATAAAGTACCTTCTTGATGTGTTTTAGCGTTATCGATTAAAAGTTCGTTTTCGTGCAATATGTTGCAAATCATTGTTTCTCTCGGTAAAGGCTAGAGATGTTATTAGGTTACGCGTTTGTTTAAAAATTGTGTTGACGTCATGGCGTATAATAAGATCTGTAGACTGTCGGTGCCGTTCTTATACTTTTGAGAGATTTGATCTTTTTCATCTTAAGTGATTTTATAAAAACGGTAGTTTTTGTTTGCAAAATTCATAAAATAGTAACATACTTATAATAATTTTGGCCTTACGCATACTAAGTTTTATATATTCTGTTCTAAGAATCAAACCAAATTTATCACGTTTATTATATCTAGGCTGTGACGGGTTCGGTGCTTAGGTAAATGAAAGGCTAACTCAGCTTGATAACTTGATATATTTTATATTGTAAATAAAAAATTGTAACAATAAACAAAAATAATATGAAAAATTGTTCGTATGGATTTCTAAAATTATAATAATAAAATAGTTAGCTAAAACATTCATAAACCCCTCCCTCGGGTTGTAGATACAAATGGAAGTTTAGTAATACGTTACATTTTCTTTTACTGATTTACAATACGTGAAAATAACAGAACTACTAATTATAATTGTATTTTTATAAATTCTAACATTTTGTATCAGAAATTGATGCTGTATTTTTACTGGATGAATTTACACGAACTGACATTCAGAAAGAGCATTACTCAAAACTTTGTGAATAATAAAAAAGAAATTATGTTAAATATGGATTTCTTATATTTTCACGCGCACTATCCATGAATGAAACAACTTTTAAACGTATGGAAAACTGAATAAAATCAAGAATTGGAAATTTATATTCTTCTAAATGAAGATCTTTTGGTTTGTCTAGATTTTAATTGAATAGATTCTCTTTTTTCAAAAGTGTCCTTCTCAATGACAGTTTACATGCTCACGGGACACATGCTACTGAAGTGGAGGAAATCGTTTTGCAACGCTTAGAGACAGTATACGTGGTAGTATAAAAAAAAGAGATCTTTAACATAGAAACACGCTCTAGGAATTCTAAAAAAGATTAATTGATTTAGGTCTTTTATCTTTCTATAAAAATTGACAGAATAAAGAAAGAAAGCAATAATAAATGACACTCTTTAAATAAATCTAATAATACTTAAACGAAAAGCTGAAATCATAAATGTACATTAAATTACATTTTCTTCTCCGAGTATTCTATTAAAGGTATTAGTGATTCGGGCCAAACGAATACTAAGCAACTCCCATCGCACCTGTACAACTTAAACGGATCATAATAACATTGAAAACTCGACCGTTGTTACGAACCCGACACGCCTTCAAACTAACAACGTTTGAACTTTAGATAGATAATTCATTTATTTGCATTACAAATTAGCATACATGCATTATAATTTTTTGCAACAAAAAAAAATAATAATAATATCCCCTTTAACGGATGCGATGCAAAAGGGTAAAAGTTCAACAATTCTTTTGCTCAGGGAGCAAAGCGCCGAGTTTTAGCCTTTATTTATATATCTAAGATACAAAATTCTCGTGTCGAAATATTAATTACCATATTAAACAGCTTTATCTATTTTTGTTTGTACAATATTTGATATGTATATTCAGTAGCTCTGAGAATAGGTTGTCATCAACATTTTATACAGAAATACAAAAACGAGATCGGGAATGAATGAGGAACTTACGACAAGAAGCATAGTGAATAGGCATATAATTAATGTTTCTAATAAAAAAACACACACACACTAGTCAACATAAGGCCAGAATTAAGGAATCCAATTTTCATTAGCTGTACACCGGCAAAACTATAAACAGTCCTCATCCCTATTATACACGAACGAGCACTTCGCTACAGTTATTTAAATCGGGTTTCACGTTTCAAACTTGCGTACCTGAGCCGAGCAACTCGACCCGGGTTAACTACTCTGCACTTCTCTAATATTTATTTTTCGCTCCACCTGATGCTAATTGGAAGTAGAGTTATTTTACAGAATACCAGCAGGTCGGGGTATTGTTAAAAACGTATGAAATCTATTGTGAACTTAATATTGTTTTGAAAAGTGATTTCTCTCTAGGCATAAACAAATATTATGTATTTCAATAATAAAGAATGTCAGTCAGTACAGGCTATAAGTAAGCGGCTTCACCCGCGTGATCTAGTTTTAAGTCCAGAAATTAGAAAATCGCATAAAAACTTTCATCCCTAATTAACCCCAATATCCCGTCTTAGTGAGCACCCACGTCCTAAAGAGAACCAACATGCAAAATTTGAAACTCATAGCACTTGTAGTTTTTGAGAATTCTTGATGAGTAAGAGAGTGTGTGAGAGAGTGACCTTTCGCTTTTATATACCTTTCGCAAAAATATTTCTAACTCATATTTTAATTACATAGATACAGACAATTAATAAAATTTATAGATTATT
This sequence comes from Diatraea saccharalis, assembly GCA_918026875.4. NCBI lineage: Eukaryota > Metazoa > Arthropoda > Insecta > Lepidoptera > Crambidae > Diatraea > Diatraea saccharalis. The sequence continues at coordinate 21,055,531 of OU893342.1, read as the reverse complement.
TAATGTTGACTATATAAAGGATCAGAAATGTTTAAATTGAAAACGTATATAATAGGCGTTATACCCATTCAAAAGCATTTATTTTTCATATTTGTGGTTTACTTTTAAAAATTATTGATTTTACATAATTTTATAAAAATCAAATATGGGAGTAAATTAAATATGACCTAACTATAGTTTTTGTTACAAGAAATTAGTATTTTATGTAAAATTAAATCATTTTATGTTTTATATTGTAATCAAATTGTGTATAGAATATATATCATGTAAATTGTTTAATTAGTGGTATCTACTATACTATATATAATAAATACATATGAGCATTCTTTTGGAATCTCAGATTTCTTCAAAACAATTGGCAAAAAGACCCTACCTACCTTTAGTAATATGTATTCAACTCACTCCAAAAATATACGTACAGTTTGGGGCCAATAAAATGTCGTTCATTAATTTCACCTTCTCACCACCGGTGCTGCATTATATAAAGTGGGCCAGTTTAGGTACAAGCGCAAAAGGTTTCAGGTTAATTTATTTGAACCGTTCCTTAGATTACAAGGTTAGCGCAAAAATTCAGGAAAGAGGTCAAGTGCGAAGATTATTGCTCACAAGAAGCTTAGAGTCACTTTACCATAATTAAAACTGACTTGAATAAATAACGAGCCTTTTTTTCTTCATTTGCTTAAAAGATTATTCAGTGACTGTGAAAGTTGACAATTACGCTGACTACCAAATAAGGTTGACGGTACTTCCTTATCATAATATATTTTACGATAATAACTGACTACTTTTTTTTAAAATAAATAATTCACAATTACAATAATTTATTTCTGTAAATTCCCATTTGAAAACAATTTTTTTTATCGATTAGTTTTGTATCAATAAATATATTTTTCTAATATTCTTAGTTTGTTTTTATAATTTATGAATTGAAGAGACGATTCAGTTTCTCAATCTAGTATTGAAATAAATATACTGCACTAAATAACGACTACTAAATTGTTCCATAAGGATAACGATTCGCTTGTCTGCGCGGATGTTATCGCGTGCAATTGGTAGTCTTATAAATCTACATAAATTATGAAACTTCAGCTTTTATAACACAATACCGAGTCCGCAACGTCACGGAACTTCAACACAATGATATACAACGATCGCATTCCATCCCTATCCCCCATAAATCCCAGTGCCGGGCTGTGATCCGCCAGTTGGGTGGCCGGTACTTCTCTCCGCGGTTTTTGCCCACAAATTGTCCTGGACACAATGCCACAATACATGGAATGTGAGCTGTTGAATTCGGGCACAGTAAATAATTCATGGAGAATAATAAACAACTCTACGACAGTAAAAATACAACGGAGGGTGAAAGTAGTTAATTACTCTGTAAATTTATATTTCCCTCATACGAATACTATCAAATGTTACATTTGCGAATAACATGAAATTTACGAATAAACAGGTAGAAAACTTTCACTGACTTATTAATCCACGAGGAAGTTAAAAATAGAGATTATTTTTACAGTTTGTCACGTGATTCGAATAAACTCAATACTCAATACTCAAATGTTTATTGCAAAACCATAGTGTTACATTGATGTTACAAAAATAATATTAGTATCAAACTATGGACCCTGTCGGGCACAGCAATACTTTATAGAGAGGATACATATCAAAAATAAAATAAGTGGTCCTGGCAATTTAATAATAATCATAAAGTTAATCAATTATCACTAACAGTCATTCAAATTCATCAACAATATAATATACATATAAATAAAATAAGACTAATTTATAAATTTGATATTATTCTGTAATATTATCACTTGTATGAAATTTATTTGTAAATAATTAATTTAATATTGTTGATAAAATAAAATGTAATTTAATATTCATATTACTACTACATCGTCAAAAAATAAAATAAAATGGTAAGTTTAATAATTATAAATAATAGTCAGATAATGTTTTCAAAAATACAAATCAAAACTAGCCAATTTCATATTATTTGTATAAAATTGATTGATTCACATGTAATTAATTTAATATTGTTGTTATAATTTAAAATATAATTTGTTTCTTTAAAATTTGCTAATTTATGTCATTTGGCATTATTATTATTATTATTATTATCTAAAATTGATCTATTGAGGCATTTTTAATTCAAGATTTCATTTATAGTACATTTTTTATTTTCCTGTAATTGCTTTATTACTTCCATTATTCCAATCATTAATTTAAAACTATATTATTTATTGCTATTAAAATTTTAACTCCATTAAAGTTTTTTATTGAATTGTCCGATTATTTTCATTATATTAATTTGCAAACGTAATAATATGTACTCATTTTATGTAGTAATGTTTTTAATATTGTCGTCTAGATATTCATTTTGACTGTAATAGCTTTTGCAAATTAGAAATCGTTTTAATTTATTAATAAAAGAGTTATGGGACAGTTCATTCTTTATTGAATCTGGTAGTTTGTTATATATTTTAATGGACATGACCAATGGACCAGTCGAGTGCATGTTTAGGCGGGAACATGGTAAGTTTAATCTGTTTTTATGTCTAAGATCATATTTGGAATATATTCTACGTGTAGTATAAAATTCAGGATATTTGCGAACGAATTTGCAGACTTCATATATGTATATGCACGGTAAGGTTAAAATTTCAAATTTTTGGAAATAAGGCCTACAAGAGATAGTTTCATCAATATTTGCTATGATTCTAATTAATTTTTTTTGTAAAATAAAAGCAGAAGGTGCTTCAGTGCTGTTTCCCCACAATGTTATACCATAACTCAGCCAAGAGTATGCATAAGCGTAATAAGTCACTACAGCTGTGGACAAGTCTGTCGTCTTTTTGATTTCTCGAAGGGCATACGAGAATCGCGATAACTTATCACGTAATTTCTTAATATGGGGTTTCCAATTTATATGGGTATCTATTGTTAAACCGAGCAAGGTAACCTCGTTCACAACCTCTACTTGTATATTCTCTAAACTAAAATTTATGCTTATTGGCGTTTTTTGATGAGGATAAAAAGATATTAATTTAGTTTTTGTGATATTTATATCAAGGTTGTGTAAATTCAACCAATTAATTGTTTTCGTAAGAGTAGAAGTTAATTTTTCATTTAGATTTTGATTGTTGTTACTCGCCACAAGCAATGAGATATCATCAGCGAACAAGACACACGGGTCCTTTATAATTTTAGGTAAATCATTAATATAAATTAGAAATAATAAACATCCTATAACACTACCCTGAGGAATTGAGGCATTTATTTCTTTATATTCTGAGCGAATATTTTCTATTTTTCTTGAATTGTTATTGAAAAATTCGATTTCTACTACTTGACGCCTGTTTGTTAAGTATGATGTGAGCCATTCATGAGCTTTTCCTCGTATGCCTATTCCGTGCAACTTATCCAACAATATCTTAAATTGCACTTTGTCGTAGGCTTTGGACATATCCAATAATATGCCTATTGCATATTGTTTATTGTTTATTATATTAAGTGCTTCCTGAATGTATTTGTAAACTGCTAGTATAGTTGATTTATTTTTGCGAAAGCCATTTTGGCTTTCGTCAAATATCTTGTATTTTTCGCAAAAGGAGTATATTCGATCAGTCATGGCCTTTTCAAAAACCTTTGATGAAGTTGGTAGGAGGGCTATGGGTCTGTAATTGCTAGGGTCAGTTTTAGAGTTTTTTTTATGAATCGGTTTTACCAACGCGCGCTTTAATAGGTCGGGGACAACGCCTTCTTCAAACGATTGATTTATTAATTTATAGAAAGGTAGAGTTAGTGCCTCAGAACAGTGTCTATATAGAATAGGAGGAATATCATCGATTCCATGACTTTTTTTATTTTTAAGATTTTTTAAAATTTTGTTTATCTCGTAGGGGTCAACTGGAGTTAGAAACATTGTATTTTCAGTTTGGTGAAGAATGGGAGTCCCAGTTGGCTCTACTACATCATTATTTTTCCCGATAGATGCAAAATAATTGTTAAAGTAATTAACTATCTGAAAAGGTTCAGTTAAATATTTATTATTTATATGTAATTTAATGTTACATTTTTCTTTTATCCTTTTCTTATTCGTAGTTTCATTAATGATGTTCCACATAGTTTTCACTTTATTACGAGAATTTTTTATTTTATTTTTATAATATAATTTTTTTGATATTGATACAGTCTTTTTTAATATTTTTTCGTATGTCTTATAATGTTGAGTTAGGAATGGATTTTTTGATTTGTGTGTGAGTATCTTTAATAATCTTTTATTCTTGCATGAGACTTTGATGCCCGCCGTTAACCAATTTTTTTTATATATAAAATAACATCATATTCTTACAGAATCATTTGCTGCCTCACTACGAATAATCACAGCCATAATAAGAATAAATAATTTTTATTATTATGTATATTTCTATTTTACCTTTTCTTTTATCATCATTTTGTAGTACTGATTTAAAATAAAAGGAACTTTGGATTTGTTTGTTTTAAAGTCCTGTATACTTTAAAAATATATTTGTAGTATAAATAAAGGTTGAGCTTTGATAAAACGCATTATGTTTTCCATCTACATTCTATCTTCATCTGCTAAGTGCAAGATGTCTCGTGTCGAACACAATAAAAACAAAAAAATATATACGGACGTATTAAATTCTGACAATACAATCGGAGCCATTATATCCCATAGCTCTTTCACTATCAACGGCCAAGAAAAACAGTGGATCGTTACATTTGGCCGGAGAGTTGGGTCAGCGGCCTGCCTACATGTATTCTTGTATAGGTTACAAGTTGTTGCGGGGAACATTTTTCTCGGATAATGGTATTACTTATTCATGGGTAAAGTTTGTGGATGGACGGGAGAACTCGAGATTCCATGGTGCTTTAATAAAATGCTCAGGGAAGGCGAGCAACGATTTGTCGTAACAAAACCGATTTGTGAATTTCGTGTTTTTATCGTCGTTTTACTCTATCTTTAATAATTATGAAATTATAATTATAAAAATGTTTTTGCTATTCTTCGGGAGATTTATTAGATTATATACATTATTATTGAATTAAATAAAGACACGAAATTGAGTAAATATCATCCGATCACTGAGTTCTATTTACGTAGTGTGCCTGAAAGCTATACGGTATGAATTCTTGTGAGTTAATAGAATATTGACGTAACATTAATATTACGAGAATGAACGCTCATTTCTCGCTACCTCTAACCTACTTCGTTACATTTGCATAATTCAGCTTCATTAACAGAAACATTATTTTTATTTACCGACTCATATTTTAACTAAATTCATCACAGCTTAAGGAAACCATTTATAAAGATTAATAATTTACTGAATTAACTTTATTTCTTCTTTATTAATGCTAAAAACAGTAGCCAAAATATATTAGAACGATTGTATTCGATGGCGTAGTGGATAGTGCGTTCGGTCTGGGCTACGGAAGTTAAGCAACTTTCACATGGGCCAGCCAAAAATTTATAATATCGAGAAAAATTTATAATATTCCGTCAAACCGTTGGTTCCAGTTGCATTCCAATTGTTTACACCCGCCAATGCAAAATGTGCCCGCGTGGTGCGATCTCCGTATTCGATTTGATTTGATTCCTATAGGGAAGGCCTGTGCTCCAGGGGCGGGGTACTGACAGGCTGACGATGATTGTTGTCTGCTACAAACTAAATATCCAGGTAGAATAAACAACGCTTAGTATCAATAAACAAATGATGCTCACGACATAAATTACAGTCATACGTTTAAAAAATATAATACATTACGCTCGACATAAACATTCAAGAGTCACTTACAACAGCTCACGTAATAAATACTAATATTTGCCTGAACATACATATAGTTTCACATTGTGAATACTGGTAATCCATTACCTAATTGTTAATAAATAAATTGGCTTAAACAGACGCAAGAAAAGACATTGCCTAATAAATCCCAAACACAAGAGCCTTCTTCAAGATAAATAGAAACCGACTGCGCCGCTACTAAACTGTGAAGCTCAGGATTAACATTTCGGCGAGATGATTCATATTTCGAGAGGAAGTCCTGTATCATATAGGTTGCATTTAATTAAAGTCACAACAAAACATATATTTATTACAATAACAGAAACTTGTTGACGGTTGTATTTCGTTTCTGCGTTGTTTTGTGATAATGTCAGATGTTTGTAAAAAATAATAATGTTTATATTGTCCGGTATCAAAAAAACGACATTAATGATTGAGACTTTTAACTTTCCTTTAAAGATTTCTTATGAATAGTATACTTATTTGTCTCCTAACATCCAATCAGGACTCTTTGTAGTGTGGAGAAGAATGGGCTTAAGATACTTCAATATCACGTATCTCTTCTCATATCTATTACGATGTTATTCTTTTAACATATCTCAGATAATTTTAAATGTGATTAGTTGAGAAATCACATAGAAAAGTCGCTGTTTGTACTTAAGTCCTAATAATATAATGTACAATCAGACAACTTATAATATAATACGTATGTAACTCATAGTTAATTTATCCGTAGCACAATCCCATATACAGCTAACTCGAGGTTAGGTTACATATGGTCAAATTTCTTCAAACAATTGTAAGCCTAAATCAAACGATGACAAATTTAAGAATTTATTACAGTGGAATTCATAGTAATCTTTTGTATGTAGGTACTACAGAGTGTTCATAATGCCGGCCAGATAATAATATTCAATTAGTGATATTTAGAAACTAGTTACTAGGTATTATTACTTGGGTAGGGTCTACTGATCGTATTTTAACCTCCGTGCGGTTGACCGTGATTTGTGGACCTTATTAGGGGGCCTTAACGGCGACATTGACCTTGGAGTTGTGCCAAGTCGATTGCTTACAGGTTCCTTACTTCAGACCCTTTTATTTAACGACATTTCGCAAACATAATTTAGAACTAAAAGTATAATTGTTATGGTCTAAAAGATTAAAATGATAATAAAATCTTTAAATATTATTGAATGTAGTCCCTTCGCGTCTTTCTTATTATGTTTATCAATGGATAGAGTAAGACAGAGTAAGTAAGTAAGTATACGAGTATGTATAATTAAATAAGATTTCGTATAAATTGACTGATGTATAGAAATAACTTTAGAAGAAAGTATGAATTTAAGATCATAATTGTTTGGAAGCTCAAAGGTAGTAATGTAGGATTGCCTAACTTAACTACCTACATTACATGCATGCGAAGCTGGGATGATTCTCTTTTGTATTAATTTAACAGAATTACTATTAAATTTTACTAATAAAATATATTATTATTTAATTTTATAGAGTTACTTAACTATTGATACTATCTATTTTTGGTAACATTGTATTGCTTATTTATTTTGTCGAACTAATCAAGGTCTATTTAGTTATAACAATAAGGCTAGTAATGTCTTGTACATAGTTAGTAATTTAACATTAGCAACTATATTAATCCTTAACACATAAATACCTACCTAGGTATTCAATATATTGTTATTATAGACTAGACTACTTGTGGCAGAATATTATATAGTGTAGTAATCGCTTCGGTACAATAGCTGAAATATGTTAGAGAAAAAATTAAAAACATTAACAGTTTACATTTCACGTTACAATACCATTGTATATATTTTCTTTGTGATGTTTCTAGAATTCCGCTTATTCTTTTACGAATGGTGCAACAAATTTTAATATTCCATTATTAAACTTCTTTCTCAGAAAATGGCTCCTTTGCGGATTTTGAACTATTTTAATCATAACAAACATTTACCAAGTCTGTTATTAATTAATTCAATAATATATTGTAATGGCGAAGGTGTTCCATAATTTATCATAATATCTTCTAATGTTTTTCTCTCACTAATTGTCCATAAAAATGACTTTGACTCTACTGAGAACAGTAGATCTTATAAAGAAAATATAAGTATAACCCCAAGATATTGGAAAATGTTGTTGGAAAAAGAGAATTGGCTACTAAAAGAGACAATTATTACTTAGCGCAATATTAACAGCTGACACTGTTAATGATTGCGAATTATCTAATTTAATAGTGATTGTGATATCTACGACCTTCCTTAATCTGATAAAATATGCAAACTGATAATTTTTTATTGTTTTTGCAATGATGTCATCGTCTTAGTTTCATGGGATGTGTTATATGAAAGGGCTTGATTATTTTATCAATATTAGTACGCAAGGCGCGAGTCCAACTCGCTCTTGGAAGATTATTATATATTACAACGAGACTTATCATATTCAAATATAAAATAATAAAAAAACGTCAAAAGTAGAATGCCCGAGATGAAATTCTAAATCATAATGTTTCAAAGTCCGAACGAGTGCTCTAGTCGATCGAATGGGCGAACCGATTCGAATCTTGTCTTGGTTATCAGACAAATGATTTTTTAAGTATTTTGGAATAAGATAAAAATATATTGCAAAAACAAATTCTAAGTAAAATATAACAAAACTAGCTTTTGCCCGCGACTTCGTCCGCGTGATATAGTTACTTTGGGCAACATATATTTTTCAAAATCGCTGTTGTTTTTTGAGCTAATGATGAAATTACCTTGATGTTTAAGTTCGAAGATAGTACAACAAAAAAACCAACAAATGTCCAATATGTTTCAGCACTTTATCTTTGAAACTTTAGATATATTAATCCAATTCAATGCAATTTGAAATACAGATGAAAACAAAAACAGTTCTGAAGTTTGCAAAAAACTTAATCGAAAACGTAATCTATGCAAATTCTTTGAAAGAAACGTTACTGCAGATTACTTTAGAATAAACGCCATCTAGAATATAGCGCCATCTATTGGGTGTATTTGCAACCTAGATGTCAAACGATATTGAAGAATTTTATCTATGAATCAACGTACACCGCCATCTATGAGTACTTCATAAAACTAAACGGTAATTAAATACTTGCTGAAGAAACAATTAATTAGTACATTTTATTCATCATTCCGCTCTCAGCTTTCGTTGCGCGCCCCCGTGCGCGTACACGACTCTCTTCTAACCAAACTGTGAGTACATCTCGTGCCTTCTGCACACCCTGAGCGCAGGCCCTGCTGCTTTTGTTTTTCTCAAAACATTAAAACAGTAGGACTAGATTCACTTTCAACTTCTTGAGTTGGTGGATACCATACGGTGGCAACTAAGCCGACTGAGCGATCCCGGTGCGCTCGCTAAGGCCCCTCAGGCTTTAGCAACACCGAAGACCCGATCCCAGTGCACTTGGGCCTTGTCCCAAGGGTGAAGGTTTGAATGAATGAATGAATGAATAAATTCTTTATTGTACACCATTATTTATAGAGAAATTACAATTGATACAGTTTAGTTGTACAATCGGCGGTCTTATCCGTAAAGAGTAATTTCTGACAGGCAACCGTAGGTTAGACTGGACTGTTACTAAATAGATGGGTAGTAGATGGTATACATTGCGAGAGAAACATACCTACATATATACATACAAATAACATATTAATACCTCTACAAATAAATATAATATACTATATATAATATAATATAATACAATAAACATATATAATATAATATAATACAATATACATACAAACATTTTAAATAAAACAGTACCAAGATAAATATAACAGGATGATACGATAGCATTTGTTCCTAAAGTGATAGATAGTATTCCTTTAACATATTTTTAAAACACTTTAATGAAGGAGCGCGCATTATATCTTCAGGTAAGGCATTCCACAAGTGAACAGTCTGAACTGCAAATGATTTATCAAGGAATTTTGTGGAGTGCACAGGCATCTGCAGTTTTAGGTTCTCCGATGATCTCAAAACACGACAGTGCGTATCACGAAGGAACTTGAAACGTTCCTTAAGATAAGTTAGTGAGAGAGGATTTAACAGTATACTGTAAAGCAGGGTAACAACATATTTTTAAAACATTTTAATGAAGGAGCGATATGTGCATTCCAACGAAGTCGAATTGGCAACCACTTGAGCTTAGTGCGAAAATCAGATACATGATCATACTTGCGTAACCCAAATATGAATCTAATACAAAAATGTTGCTCCTCAGTTAAGTCTAGATAGCTGACATCGGAGTAATCCAGTATTGGAAGAAGAAGGGATTGTGCGAGCGCAATTTTAGTGGCCACTGGTAAGAAGTTACGTAGCCTCTTCAAGGAACCAGCTGCAGCAAACATTTTCTGACTCGTCTGCTCGATCTGTGGTCCCCATGTCAAGTTTTTATCTATAATTATCCCCAAATTTCGTACGCTATCACTAGGGACTAAAGCAACACCATCGAACAAAATTGCACTTAAACATGAGCGGTTGATTTTATTTGTCATTGCGGGACTGCCAACAATAATGACTTGGGTTTTCATTGCATTTAATTTTATGCCATAGGACTTGCTCCAGTCACAAGTTATTTCTAAGTCACGGTTCAGCGCATTAATCGCTAGAGACAGTTGATCAGGACAAGCTTGGAAATAAACTTGTAAATCATCTGCATAAAGGTGGTAAGATGAAACTTACTGGCGTGAGATGGAGTTGATAAATATAGCGAAAAGTAATGGAGATAAAACGCCACCCTGCGGTACACCAGCAGAAATATCACACCAAGTAGAAAAGGAAACTTCAATGCGTATTTGCTGTCGGCGCCTAGACAGGTAACTACGAAACCAGTCAATAACTGCCGGAGATATGTTAATAGAGCGCAATATGCCAAGCAAAATGTCAAAGTCAACGGTGTTAAATCAATCAAGTTACTGAAATCAAGTAGAGAGAGAATCATAACTTTACCATGTTCCGTTCCTGATCTTATATCTTCAGTTACATTCACCAGTGCAGTAGTAGTACTATGACCAGCGCGGAAACCTGATTGGTAGGAATTAAGGAGTTGATTTTTAAAAAGGAAACTGGACAACTGGTTGTGAATAAGGCGTTCCAGGACTTTGGCAAGAAATGGTAAAACGGAAATAGGCCTATAGTCTGTGAAGGATAGTGGTTTCGATTTTTTGGGTAACGGAATAACGAAAGCATCTTTCCAGATTGAAGGAAATATACCCGTGTTTATGGATTGATTAAGAATATGGGAGATAATAGGAAGGATTTCGTCAAGGATAAGGGTAATCATTTTCCTACTGATAGAGTCCACACCCACAGCACTGGAGGTTATTGACATAATGCTCTTCTTAGCATCACAGTCAGAAAATTGATGAAATGAAAAACGTGGATAGTCTGGGCACGGAAGAGATGAAAGATAATCCAAAGTGTTAGACTTGCTTGCTAAATCAAGGCCATGTGAAGACGAGAAGTGCTTATTAAGGGAATTAATATTTAAATTACTAGAGGTAGATTCTAGTAATTCCTATGCCCAGAGATCTTAGAAATTTCCAGACTTTTGTTGGATCTTCGTCTTCAACGGAGTTGTGAATAAATTGGCGTTGTGCATTCCTACACACCTTATTGCATTGATTGCGTATTTCAACATACTTTTCCCAGTTGGAGAAAGAATGTTTACGTTTGTACTTATTTTTAGCAACAGCCTTCCGCTCTGACAAACGTTTAATGTCATCGATAAGCCATGGAGATGGTCGTTGCTTCATTTTCACTGGTCGAATAGGGGCATGAACATCATACAACACTGTGAGCGCTGATATAAAAAGATTCACTTTTCCATTTATAGAGTTACTGTTGAGAAGCTGTGACCAATCAATTTTAGCAGCATCCTCGCCAAGTTTCCTGTTGTTAATACCATTAAAATTACGCTGCAATAGAATTTTCGGCTTAGCTTTTGGTGGGCGGATCTTGCATGAGAGAAAATTCAGGTCATGATAAGAGAAGGCATCGGCCGGGAATTGACCATGTTTAGCGACATGTTGAGAAGATGAGATGATGATAAGGTCTAGAAGCGAGGGAGTGCAGTTGGGAAAATTATGGGTGGCATTCAAAGAAGTTAAGAATAAATTATTAGATTGGAGAATCTAACGCTAACTCCATTAGATAAAGCCGCATTTTCCGCGTCCCCCTTCCCCCCTCGCTCCGATGTGGGGTTAACTTAATCGAAAACGTAATCTATGCAAATTCTTTGAAAGAAACGTTATCACAGATTACTTTAGAATAAACGCCATCTAGAACACAGCGCCTTCTATTGGGCAAACGATCAACATCAGCCATTTTACGTCCCCACTGCAGGGGCTCAGGTCTTCCTTATGGATGGTTAAGGAGGATGGGCCATGACCCTCCACGCTGGCCCAATGCGGATTGGAGGGTATTAACGACTGCAAATGCAGCCGGGACCAACGGCTTAACGTGCCTTCCGAAGCACGAAGTAGCTCGAGACAATTTTTTTTTGGTCATCCATCCCATGACCGACCCTTGCGAAAGTTGCTTAACGACAACGATCGCGAGCCGATCTATGAATCAACGTACATCACCATCTATGAGAACTTCATAAAAATAAACAGTAAATAAAACACTTGCTTAAGAAACAATTCATTAGAACATTTTATTCGTTTACATACACGACATAAGCGAATAATTGAGATGATAACTATCCTATCCAGTAAGTTAGACCAAAATACGGCTACATGTGAAATTTGATAGAAATCGGTTCAGTAGTTTTGGAGTTTATTGGCAACATACATCGTGACACAAAATTTATATATATATAGATAAGATAAAAGAATTGAGTTAATGAGTGTGAATACGTTATAAGTTTCAGTTAAACCCATTCAAAAGTACGCGGAAACATAAGAAATAATAAAATTATTTTTATTATTATTTATTATTATTATTTTAAATTTGCAAAGAGGGTGTCCCTTTGATAAAGTTGTTTAGAGAACAATGGTTCGATCGGTGTAATTAGTTTTTGCCAGAAATATATTAAATCATATCCGGAATGGCAATATCGAGTTCGTTGAATAGGAAACTAATACAAAAGCTCCTAGCAACAGAAGAGTTATCAACTCGACGGCACGATTGATTGAACGATAACCCGTTTTAATATGAAATAAAATTGTTTTGGATATTTAAATATAATAAACAGGTAAGTGTAATAAATTCAAATTACCAAGTTTTCTATTGTTATAGGTACTTTTTAAATTATAATTTTCCCTGTGAATTTCCTGTGAATCTTCGATAGCAAATTTAGTTGTGCTACTTATATTTAGTTTTTGTTCATATTGCAGTAGTTGGGGCTATTATTTTCGTAAAAAGTAATATTTGTTATAATAATTTTGCTTTGTAATTGGGTTATAGGATTTCATTTTTGTTCTATCGTATGAATTTTTAATGATTTAAAAAACTTGGAAAGATAATTAAAATTGTCTTTTTCATTCAGTTTCACAATTTTAATATCGTAAATGCGTAACATTGTAATATTCTTTAGTACGAGAGTCTAATAGTAAGACTGCCAATGTCAACTTTAGATTTCACACCAGCGCTTGTAGGTAAACAGAGAATTAAAAAGCGACTTTAAAATTTTTAAAATGTTAGTAACTACAAAGGTGGCTAGCAAATTCTATAATCTTCATTTGAATTCTATCTACTCTATGAGAAATCGGAAATGATTGTTATCCAGCCGTATGTGTAATACTCACTTTGTGCAACGATATCGACTCACAAAGATTACCTTTCAATATCTTTGTGATACCCTGAAGAAGTAATAGCGACCTTAGAGGTTAACTAGCACTTCCTTTTTCCTTTACGTAATAACTATTTCGTATTATTCAGATTTTATTTCATTTAAAGGTCTCAATAGAGACAGCAAATTGTATTGATGAAATAAATCACCTAATAACAAATGAATATTAAATTTAAAATACAGTTAAATAATTTCCATGATTTGAAGTGTCATAGTTTTAACACCTATATGTATAAAAATGAATCGCCAAAATGTATGTACGCGCATTACTTCCAAATGACTGCACCAAATTGAATGATTCCTTTTTTATGTGTTCCTTGTATAATTTTTATTTATAAAAAACGGCTATATGGCGCCACGAAGTTCACCATGTCAGCTAGTTTGTCATATTAATAATGTATTTATAATTTATACCAAATACTCTTTATTTAGAAAAAAAATCATAGAATTTTGTTACTGATAATATTGACAATAACCTGTCCTTTCGATGAGATAATAGATGACGCTGTACGTAGATTTAAATACTCGTACAGTTATACAAATCATGCCTGGTTATACTACTTCTGAAGCCCAGAAAGGAGAATGCGCATAAGTCGGCCAAAATTACACAAATTGCGCACTATGCATTTATTTATCAAAAATCTACACTTTCATTATAATATATTCTATGTAAATACCATTTTAAAAATATGCGGCGTTTAAAACTAATCGTATTAAAACAATTGCTAAACTGACTAATTTATACTCATGATATGGCCTTGCATAAATGTCAACCATGCAACAATAGATTCAAAACTATTTACGTATCGAAATAAAGTCGATTGTTTTAGATAAGACTTCCAGACTTCCTTCGGTTTTCTTTTGAGTATGAACAAAGGTATGTACGCTATTTCACAGTAAATTATAGGAAGCAAATTAATGCAATCGGCCGGGTGGCGCATCTTAATATGACGCGTACAGACTGAACCAACGATCGGCCAAGTTAACGTTCGTTACTAATCCCAAAGAATAGGCTTCGTTTATTCGTATAGGCATGAGGATAAGATTAAAATATGCTATGGTTATAAAATATGGTATTTAAATATGCTCCATGCTCCATCGAATGATGACCAATAAACAAGTACATAAATACGTTTGGTAATTTTTATTTTACATACTTGCTTCCCTTATTCTCGAACGCAATCGCGACCAATCGATATTGTAATTGTGCCGTTTCGTAGTTACTCTTGATTGTGGTGTTATACATAAATATAACAAGATTCCATTAGCTAAATATCTTAAGATTGCTAGTGATATTCGTTATAATATTTTCTTTAGCGGTGAGTATATACCTACCTACTACAATATAACTACGACTACCTAATAAGTTTCAAGTTATTAATCGACTTGACATGCGAACTTTCTATCACTACTTTTACAAAATAAAATATTTTAACTCAGACAATTTTGGTCAGGTATTATATTAGTCAAAATCTATTTTTTTATCGGTCCAGTCGTGTTTGAGTTTATCCTTTATAATAAAAAAGTAACCTTTACATTCATCTTTATATAATAGGTATAGATCCGTTAGTCATCGATTGTTTGAAATAAATTATTCCTTATATACGTAGATATTATAACGAGATAGCCTCAAAATCTCTGTTAAATATTCAGATATTCTCAAACTCCGCCATAATTTTAAAATGATTTTTTCCTACTCATTCTAGAAATAATTATCTATTGTTTGCCGTTGGTTTCAACCTCTTGTGGTTTCAACAATGAACAATGTGCACGGTTACGCAAAAATAGCCAAACTCTCATAGTAAATTGCCCATTCTCCTTTGCCAAATAATATCTTACTTATAAAAAAAAGGTTAGGTGGTGTTCCAAGATTGACTAAATACTGAAAAATAACTGCTACTATATGTGTCAAAGAATTTTTAATAAGATTCCAGAATGTTGAAAGAATATGCCTCTTATAACATTCAAGAAGGCAGTATATGTCTGGCTTATTGAGCTTTCCTTTTATTTGTGTAGAAATCCTAGAGTGACTGAATGTCAAATAAGAGTGTATAAATTTATTTAATGTTAATTTATGTTAATAAACATCTTAAGTATAATTTGATTGTTATAGTAAATTTGAAGTTTTTGTTACATTTTATATGCCATGTTTAAACGCAAAGTAACAAATTACTTATAATTAAAGACTGAGCTTTTCACTCTCAATTTGTAGTTTATTTTTATTTCATTATACCACATTTAATTATTCCAGTTCATAAAGATTTTTTTACTGCATTTTTTATTTCATTATAATTACCTTTGTTGATTTCTTAGGTTAAAATGTATATATATCTTAGATTGTAGTTAGCTTTTATAAATATATTCATTTCACAAAGTTTCTTGAAACTAGATTACATTTTTTTTCCAATTTGACACTCTCACGGCCTTATAATTTGATACCCGGGTCCATTAACAGTTCCTATCTGCTCTCACGGCAGATATGAGAAAAATACACGAAGCAGTTTTTAATTATACGCCGTCCAATGTGTCAGGTACAATAGACACAAGATTATGAGTCACATTAGAGTGTTAAAATGAACCTTTTTTCAATATTGATAGAGTACATTTCGTTTAGTCTAGTTCTACTGCACTTTCATACGTCGTGTGGTAATATTGCCAACGTACATTTTATACCTGCAAAGGTTTTTCAGAGCAAGATTATATTTCCCACTCACTAATTAGTCGCTTTTGTCTTGCTTTTTTCATTCACAATAAAAATAAAAATTACACTTTTGCTGAAATATATAAAATAAATTCGTACTCAATTATAAATAAGTATTATTTCAAATGTATTGTTATCATTAATTAACGAAACGATCACAATGGGTCCGGTTATTGTACGAGTACTTACTATATCTGTAATTGGAAATAATAATTGCTTATATAATCAAACGGTTATTCCATTTTTATTAAAAATTGCAATGAACACTGAAGTTTTGCTTTCAATTGAATAATAAATCAGTGGTGCGGTGATTGAGTAAATTGCTTTGGAATATTGCACTACGAATCGGTAATTGCAAGTCGCTTAATTAACCTAAAAACCAAATGAGGCTATTAGTGTCGTGTGATTTGACCCATAAAATTAGTTTTATAGACTCTTGTGTATTGCGTGGAAAGATATTTTGTTTAGGCATAAGATTATCTCACACATGTATTTGATAATTAATGAAATTTATGATTTCTATAGTAACCTCTATGATACGGGTATTGTGAAAGGACCTCAATAGCGAAATAGGATAGGCGAAGTGACGTCATTCTAAATCTAGTATGACAGAAGGACGCCACAAACTGGCATTTATAATGACTGCCCTGTGATGTGTGATATTAATTGAAAGGGTTTGATGGGTAAAATACAATGGGTTGTTAGATGTAATTTGAGGAGTTCATTAGTTTTAGTACAATAGTACCTAAACTTCAATAAAAGCTTGTTTATATAAAACCGTTTAATATTCGGATTAAATTTGTATAGCGCTATCAATCATGTGGTAATATAATATAAAGATATCCCGTGTCGAAAAATTCACCGATTTGATATCAGCACAGTTAAAATATAGATATTTTTGATGAAGTGTGTACTTTTGAATTACAAATATACAACGTGTCCCAAAATTCAACGATAAGCGGGCGCCAAGAGGTAGACCTGCTCATGTGTACTTATGGAAAAATAAGAAAAAAATTATGTCTTATTAATCTTTTTTATTATAAAATAAAATTCGAAAATTTTCGAAAGGGTTGTAGCGAATAGTAGTGCTACTTAGGTATCCGATACCAAAAAAAGATTGAACATAATTGAGAAGTTGTGGTCGTGGTAGTTGAAAATATCATAAAAGGTGTAAATTTTCGAAGATTTTCGAATTTAATTATATAATAAAAAAGATAAGATATAATTTTTTTCTTATTTTTCCATAAGTACACATGAGCAAGGGTACCTCTTGGCGCCCGCTTATCGTTGAATTTTGGGACACGTTGTATATATAAACGTCATGATAAAATATCAATATAAATTATTCTCTTTCATGTCGAATATCGGCTTTGATTACGTCATTCTGCAGTCTGGTTAAATGAGGACGATTCTACAGACAAATGTTTGTGTGCTGAATAGGACGAGCGTGGCTGTATCTTAGTATATCCGTGTTTATTCAAGATATTTACTTTGTATTCTATTAACTCTTTGAGGTTAAGTATTGACCTAAAACATTATCATTCACGATATGATTTTTGTATATATATTTGGTATTTTCCTTTAGGTTTTTCTCGATAGAAGGTCTTGTCTATGAACGCATCTGTTTGTGTACATTTTACTTTCTTACTCAAAAAGGAAGGTCCTTATAGAAAAATAAAATAGAAAAATGAGAGGAAAACAGTAAAAATAACACTTTTATAATCCCCTAACAAATCGAGAGGAACGAATTTTGGATCTGTTGTTCGTTCAACGTCGGCTGTGAGGTACTAATAAAAATCAATAGAAAAATCAATGTTCGCAAAACTCATTTTTATTCTATGAAAATTTTAACTTTAATTCTTCCATATTAATCTCACTTGTCAATAGATATTTTTTTAATTCTATTGGCATTTAGTAGTTATATTGGTGATATATTAGTACCAGTCTTTCTTTGATTGGTGATAGAACAAGAATGTAATATTTTTAGGATGAAAAAAAACAAGGTGAACTTATAAATGGAAGGGTCATATGAAACAGGAAGTGGTATAATGTCGCGTGTCAAAATCGTGTCCTTTGTATAGAGAACACGACATGCTTAGCGTTTCTACGTAGAGTATACCCACTCATACACCGTGTTTCGTATGCTAACAACCAGTTGCACAAACGTCCATTAAAACTTTCGTTAGTTTAAAGCTACATTACCCATACAAATTTGACATTCATTAGAGGCTAAAGGCGTCGTTAAACCTTAATGGACGTTTGTGCAACTAGCTGTAAAACCCGCAAAGCTCTCTAACCTTAAAGCTTTTAAAGACGTAAAGTGAAAAATGCAGAATAACTCAAAATTAAGTGGAACAATCCATGCAAAATACAGTGGAACCGGCGCGGCGGTGTTTCGTTTATATGTTTTTTTTTGTTTGTTAGTGCACTCTCTGTTGATATTCAAAATGTCAGAACCATTCACGGCCGCATCTATTTTCGAAATTCAAAACTATTGGATGGTGAGTTTTTAATAGTTATATAATCTTCAATATGATATAGGTACATATTGGAGAAAATCCGAGTGACACACGCCCAGTTGTACAAACGTCCATTAAATTGTCATTTGTTTAAAACGACATTACTGATATTAATTTTTCTAATGATCTGAATAATCGCTTTGATCAGTAGGACAGTTGGCTGGTGTATACAACATACCTATGCTTGAGTCTCTCAAGTAAAACATATTCATATTTATTGGCATTAATACCAAAACATAAAATTCACATGAACTCAACAACCTTTTTAGTAATTAATTCATTAACTATATTCCGCTTCAGGGTGTTGCAGGGCATGCAACTTTTGAGATGAACTAAGCTATGTATGGTAAATATTAATGATAATTTCCCTATTGCACTATCACAAAAAAATACGAATTCTTATGAAACAGCAAAAAAAAATTGGCACATTTTGGTTTCAGAAATAAGAAGAAAAAATTTGCACAATGAATAGCAAATGCTAAAAACGAACTTTTAAGTTTTATTCCTGATTTGGTAAAGGTTGTTAAGTAACAAAGTACACTATCATCACAGCTACACTACACACGAGGCGAGCGAGCAAAGCGAGCGTGTGTCTGCTTCGGCCGGCGAAGTGTAAGAAACGAATGGTACAAATATAAAATAATCTATTTTATTTTGTTGCTCTGCCAGCACATTGCTCGCGAGTTCAAGGCGATGCACCGTTTACTCGTCTAGACATGTCTATTTTTCAAAATGAAAAACGTTCACAAATTTCGGATATTCAGCATCAAGAATTGTAAATTTTAGGATAAAGTATATTGAAAATTTTAATTATATTAGGTATAATAAGTAAATAAACTACATAAAGCATAATGCGAAAAAAAAAATCTGTCATAACAAAAACATTTGTTACATTTCCTTATTTCAACCGGGGTATTACGTTGTTCGGTGAAATATACAGGGACAGTATACATTTTTAAGCTGTACTAAATACTTTGACGGTATATCTATGTATCGAATGAGTTCTCCACGGTTCCTGTTTTCCTTTTAAAACGAACGAACGTTCGACTCAGCGGTCCGAAGTTAATATTTATTAAAAGCATTTGCGTCCCCTGATTCTAATACGTACACTCACAATTCAACTGGAACTTTTAAACAACAAACATAATAATAATGAATAACAAACTGTGATGTTTAGGAGATCTTACAATAAACAAGAATAGTTCTAGAGATTTCTAAGGAATGGAAACTTTAGTCGTTACAGAAGTTGCCTTTTATGACTGTCTGAAGTAACGAATCGAAGTTGACCAATTATTGATGATGGGTGATTTTTAAACTTTTACCAAGTAAATATAATAGCGTAGATATTTTTCAAATCATCACAAGTACGTGGATGTAACTGTTAAATAAATCTGGGTATGCAATTTTGACAGAGTTTGCTTTTAATTACAGTTTAATCGGATTCGGTTGTTAGCTCATAGCGACAGTAGGCTTTAATGATTTTGAAAGTCTCTGCATCGAAATGTATCGATAATTGTTAGACGCGAAACAAGTACAACTGTCAAGTTATCGATATTAGTTAGCTTTGTAGCGATCAAACTTGACAGGTCGGGATGGGTTTTGTGATCGTTAATTAACGATGGTTAATATTGTCTTGACTGCAAGTTATTATATAGTTATTTATAATTTAAAAAGTAGTAAATAACATTTTGGTGCCTTTAATTAACCGGTTTTGTATTTTATATGAATATCTTGTATAGTTTGCTGTTACTTTGGAGATTCTCTCTAAAATGGCATGATAAAATATCCTAAATTTTCTCGTATCTTCACTGTTAAGTTTTAAGGTGTTACGTGTACTTTTTCTCATTGCCGATCGGCTTTCGATGATTGCGTGTAGAGACGCCGCCGCCGCCGCCGCGCCTCCCAGGCACTCGTCCAGTCTAGACCGTGTACTGTACATACACAGACGGCGTCTAGACCACCGCACACCTGACGAATGCAACGGATCTCTCATGTAGCCTTTAAACGCTCTTCGTTTGTTGTGTCTCGCGAAATTAAAGGAGATGTACGTCATTGTATTGTTTTGATTTATCTGAGTAATATTAGATTTATTAATAGTCAGCTGTTAAAAAGTTTTCAGAAGTTATTTCTCATCAGAACGTTTTTATACTTTTAGAACAATTGGTAATCTCGACTTTTAGCGTTGTTTTCTGAGATTCTCTTTTAACTTTTTTAATTATTCTCGAGATCTAAACGTGGATGATGATTTGAAAAAAAAGTCGTTTATTATCTATATTTCATTAATGAACTAAAATCGTCCTGAAATAACTTTGAACGAATCGAAACAATTGGTAACTTAAAAACAAAAAACAACTGTGATAACAGACAACGTCAGAATTAGATTTAATTTGGGTTTAATATTTTTAACATTGATTTGATATAAAATGATCACATATAATGATAAATAAATTTAAATTCTTATAATTATTACTATTTTCATTAATGTTCGTTACTAGGGCGATAACGACAAAGTGGGAATTTACTTTAGTTTCAATTTTTCCCCTTTTGGTATTGAATAAAATACCAAATAAATAATATATTCATTCAATTATTAAGTTATATACTAACTTATTAATTGAATAACTATATTATTTAATACTTTTTTGACTCTGTCTCTGAAAAGGTCAGATTTTAACTTTTGGAACACCGATAGTTATTATGACATAGAAGTTGATGAAGATTGGATTTAAAAATTCAACCCTTGAAGCCGCTAATTATTCTAACTTTGTTAAAAACTTTACCTCTTTGTACTCGTAATAATTAAAATCTTTATAATAACTAAGTCTCCTGCAAACATATTAATTTGCAGTCAAGAATATTCTTTCACTTACGGGAGGCTACATCATATGCTGGTGACATAGGTTATGATTTAAGAATGCGAAATCACGGGAAAACAGATAGCTCTATATCAAAGAACTACGTAGTTTTTTAAAGGTATTAGACGCGATTTTTCACTGACCTGCACCGACATTTCGGTCGGGTTGCACCGGCCGTGGTCACTACGAGACTGAAGCAGTAAGCCTACGCTTCTGCATCCGAGAATGAATCTTCTTCCACCCTCAGATTTTTCACCCAACTACCATCACAAACTACACTAACGGCACCGCACATAAGCCGTAGTATTTAATAATGCAGCGCGATAGTTAAAAAGTGCATACGTAGTTTTTTAATCATTTACATAATTACCCTATTTAAAATTGATTAAATGTCTTAAATGTAGACATATTTTATGGACCCTTCATATTAATCAAAGGGATCAGGTGGTTGATCCAATTTGGGAAGAAAAAATAACAATAAGGCCCTTGGAGGGTGTTATTAATTTTACTTAAAAATATCCTGAAGGCACATTACTCTTGATTAAAGTGCATTATTCTATACTAATACGGGAGAAAGTATATTTGAATGTCGTGCGCACGCTGGTTTCAAGGTGTCACTATCTTTGAGGTCCCGGGTTCGTATCTCGTTTGGGTGAATATGGAAAATGAACTTTCCTATATCTTATAATCTAATGCTGGATTGAATGTAATGTTGTGTCATATTTATTTATTAATATTATCGAGGTTTTCATTAACTGGCGTTTTACAAAATTGTTTATCAAATCAATGTGTTTTATCGGAGATGACATTTCCAATGGAAAAATGTGTTAAATGTTAAAAATCAATAAATATCCGTTATGTGTATAATATCGATACTCACTTTTACCAAATACCACCTAATACGAATATATAAGCAGTGGTCACCGACCAATCCCTTACCTAACTAGCCCAGAAATTAATTCTTATGTATCAAGGTCATAATAATGGGCTCCAAACTAACATTCAGGCAAATTCCTACTGCTTGCTTGTATCGAGCACAATGAATGGTTTTAATATAACTAATAGATAGTCGCATCAAATATCAAAGCATTACCTTTAAAATTTAAGCGTCCCGTTCTCAAAGAAGGTTTTGTTCTGGCTTTAATTAAGATATCCGTATTATGACGCCTGCTGCTGCTAAAAATCCCGTTTCATTTGTAGAGAACGAACGAGTTTGTCTAAGATTTGTTTATTCAACGAATTGCCACTTTTTTATTAATTAAGACACTCGCAGCACTCAGACACCAGAGATTAATAAGACAGTGCGTTTTTATATTTTATTATTCAATCAAGTACATTTGCAACCTCAGAAGGCTCCACCAACTATCGTGATTTGCTTCTGAACTATTGTAAAAATTTAAAAATCAAAGAAAAAAAATATGATTTGACGATGATCGAATTGTATTATGGCGGTTATTGTTATAGTAACGAAGTGTTAATGCAAAGCTGCAAAATATTGCGGACGAATCGACTGAAGATGAAATTAATTAAACCCTGCCACGCTTCGCCGTGGCTGAGTCTGATATGTTCCCCTGGGATCTACGGAATAAGGATATAAAACACTTTTAGGTCAACTATTAATAAGTGGGCATAGTACCGAGCCATAAGATAGGCCTAGCTATATTTAATTATTGGATCGTTTATTAAAATCGCAACTTTGGAGTATGTAAACAATAAGTGTCGTATAAAATGATCAACTGTGAGTGATCGCGCGTGTGGGATCGTGCGAGACGGAGACGAGAGATATAAAGCAAATGTAAATATTTCATCGTCTCATTAAAAACCAAAGACGATGTTTGTATGAAGAAAACAGCTTTTCGACAGCCATTATTCTTATATTTACAATACAAAATATAATCTCTCATTGGTATGTATGTTTGAACACGATACATTAAAAAAGAAGGAGGTAGTAGTTTCTGCGTATGACCGATCGGACAAACAATAAGTAATTGTGAACCAATTTAACGCGCTCTTTTTATGTAGAATATACTTCCGAGATGATCCCATAAATAGAAAATACAAAATCCGATCAGTAGTTTTGTTTCTATATCCAAATAACTAGAGAAACGTTAATGTTTATATATATATCAACGCTATCTTTCTTCATCTCCTTCCTATGGGCGTCTCCGCAACTCGAAGCCAGTCCAGTTCTGCTAGAAACGCTATTAACGCCTTCACGTATGTGGTGGTCTCCTGGAGTGGAGGCTACCCGATGAGCCGGTGTATCTTGCCCAGCCCAGTTGGCCACTCCGACGACAATATAATTTTTTGCTCTCCTCTAACATGCCACGTATTTAAAAAAGCAACCTGTTATAAAAGCAACATATATGTGTACCTAGTAATCTCTTAATCGGCCTAAAGGGAAAACAAACAAATTTTAGCCGTGTTCAAAATTTCTCTGTTTTCCTTTTAGGTTAATTCATACGTTACGCAATATTAATGCTAGATTTTCATGAATAAATAAAAATCATATAAAAATCATATTATATCTTTCAAAGTAAAATAGCTAATTTTACTAGTTACGTTTTTAATAAGTATAATCAGGGGTTCTACCTTTAGCAAATGTTTGGGTTGTTCTTTTAACCAATTCACAAATATTAAAATTAAATAATATTGGACAAGTAATAATGTTAAACAAACAAAGAAAAGGGGGCAATAAAAATATATAAAATTAATTTGTATTAAAATTAAAGTTTATTTAAAACTAACGGAGAATCCACTTACGCTTGTAAACACTAATATTCCACTAACACAGTCTAACATATACACCTATTTTCACTAACATAGAACAAGGCATAGCTTAACTTTGAAACGCATTATATTAGGAATAACTTTAGACATTGCTTAATTTCGTTAAGTGGTTCCTAGTAAATGGTGAAATGCATTTTTACCCTAGGTGATTCCATAATACTTAGGCGACAGATTTGGGCGTCTCCAAGTTTAGTGAAAACGGGCAACAGTGTTCGAGCGACTGTACCGCCATCTTTCCCGCTGATCAATTCTTAGTTAATTTTTTATTTATTTCAAGCTAAGTAATAAAATATTTAAAATTAAGTACGTCTTAAGTAAATTCGATCTTGGTTGATGACAAACAAATAAAATATGAAGTAATATGAATATGAATACACTAAAAGATAGATTAAACACTGTCACACGTGGACGGAGAAAGTTTTAATTGGATCGCCTTTATCGCTCGTTAGCGCAACGCCTCTAGAAGAAACCTTTTGTAAAATTCCTTATCCGTTTCACGTGGATACTATATTGAATGCGGTATAACAGTCATTTAGTCTATAGTGCTTATATGTTTTAATATATTATAATTCACATAAATTATATATTGAACCTCTGATACCCGAGTACGCCGTTTTTTTTGTTTGATTAAAGAAATTATTGTTTTTCACATAAATTATAAATTGAACCTTTGATATCTGACGCGCAGTTTAAGTAGGCCACACACGCCGTTTTTTGTTTCTAAGAGATACCCTTAATTATTGCAATTATTCTTTGGATAATATTCTGGCAATCGGTCATCTCTACCCACGTCGCAAGAGCTCCGTCATGAAGATGTAGAGACATTATATAAACTAGTTTAAAATATCAATATAGCATTGCGAGTGCTGCATTTAATAAGTCTGTATTAAGTATATGAATTATTATGTTTAAGCACCTTCGAGCGTGGCGATTAACGGTTTAAGCTCAGCTATTAAATAATGTGAAACATATACGGGAGCGGCCCTGTTTATTCTCCGTTCTAATCCTGAAACTACGTTTGGATAGAAAAACAAACTGTTATTTTTTTAAATATTGCACTGTAGGAAAGGCTCCATGAAGGGCTAAACCTAGATGGGTCCTCCCAACTTGAGGGGTAAAGACTGGAAATACATAGTTGCGCGTCAAGAAAAGAAATGGTACCTTATAATATCATGAAATAATAATTTCATAATTTTGAGATCTGTCTACACAAAGGATATGTTCTTTGTATACGACAAATATTATTCGTTTGAAATCAGTGATTAATATAAAAGTTACAGTACAAAATCTACCAGTCAATCAAATAATACAGCTCTTCATGTCTGAAACATATCCAATAAATGACAAAGTTTTATTTGTTTGAATTTTGTTGTTAGTGTACGTACGTGGAAGCGACGCAGCAGTCGTTACATTCATCAGTCGAGTGGAAGAGCGGTTTCCCTTCGATTATCCCTGAATTACATTTTCTGTTTGCTTTCTGAGAGTAAAGCGCTCTGTACACGAATATAGTATTTATTTATGAGTTAATTAATAGGTGTTTTTATTAAAGATATCAAATACGCCATGACTCGAAAATAAATATCTGATTTTAACACCCTGTTTTTGAATTGAGAATTTAAAGTTAAGAACGTCTCAAAGTGTACTTGAATAGGTTTTCGTTGATGATTTTAATTTTTTTTAAGGATCAGTTGATATCAATTTGATAAAACTAGAAGTATTTAACTTTTGAAACGTAAAAACACAAGTTACTGCGAAAATGTCCTTGCTATATACTTTTATCTTCACGACATAGGTAATATATTGTGTGTATGTTTATTCTGCTCATGTATAGTCCGCTTAAGAGTATAATTCGTCTAACCTGTATCTCGACGTCCATAAATAAAGATATAAATATTAAGCTGAAATTCATCGAAATCATATTACTGGGTACAGTAGGTATATAAGTATATATATTTCGTTTTTATGGATTAATTAAGCTTAATTTGCTTATGCAAAGGCGCCTGTTTATTAAAACTTTAATTTTATTCAATGAAATTATCAATAAAACACTATAGATTTCATAATATATAACTAATTCTGAGCTATAAGTAATAAATAAGAGTATGCGACACGGTTTCTTAACAACTTTCACCAAACCATCACCAAAAATCACCAAAAATTTACATTATTTAACTCCTCCGTGCTACAAAACGCACCTTAAGCCATTAGTCCCAGCTGCATCTACAATCGTTAACACCCACCGATCCGCACTGTCCATTCATAGGAAAGGCATCAGTCCCAGCAGTGGGGAAATGTGCTGGTGATGATGAATAATGAGTGTATAGATATAATTTTACGGTAATATTTAAGTAAACTAATATATTATAAATAATGAGACTCGGATGTACTTACGGCCGCACGTCACGCGACACAATAACACCGTAAGCAGACCCCTGTGAGTAGGGAAGTTAGTCTGACATGCAGCGATGTGTACATAGAAAATTGGTTATTTTACATAGATCTGGCAAGAGATCTGATCTGATATGATAATTGATAATTGAATTAATAAAGATTGAATGTTATTTATCTTAGCATAAAACTCTCGTGTCGGCCACTTAAAACTTTTGAAATTTCCAAGCATTTTTACTACAAGGTAAATTTGCTTTAACCCGTACCTGTATATACTACTACATTTTGCAAGTTTTTTTTTCACTAAACACGAAGTGAAGTGAAGTTTTTATTATAAGCCTGGGAGAGCGTGTATCGAGTACAAACAGGGAGGTATTACGCGAAGGCTGTTGTTTCCGAGCCCGTAAAAGACTTCCCCTTTATATTTCAATCAATTGTTCGATGCGAGACCACCCTCGCGACTAAAATACTCTTATGATGTATAAACAACAATAAGGCAGCCAAATGGAAATATTCCCATGTTATTAATAAAAGTATGTTTTGAAAATGGGATTACACTTATTTCGGTAACAAAGGTCGAAAATTGAATAAGCCACCTGTAAGAACACTCGTATTAAATAAGGTTTTAGCGATGAAAATTGTTTTGTTCACTTTGTACGTATACTGTACCAGGCAATAGTTACAGTCGAAGTTCGGTTGAATGTACTCACGAAAGAGTTGCGAGGACATTCCGAAACTGATATGGTATTTTTAACGCTCTATCAAACATAAAGTATTAAATATAACAACAGCGTTAACTATGAAAATCCGAAATAAAAATTTCAACAATAAAATTGGAGATTATACAAAAAAGATGATTTTCTACATTTTCCTGACATGGATTGAACCAGGAAATCGCGAAAACCTTTAAGCGGGCGTACGTAAAATAAAGAAACTAGATCATACAATAGTTATCGTGTTGGGTTTGAGAATTAGACGTCCATGCAACCAATAGCAAAGAAATACCGCTTGCTCGCAAGCGCGAAACGTTATAACTGGCTAAAAAACTCGCGTTTTTCACAAACGATAAATCTGCTCAGGCACATTGGTGTTACTATATTTGGTGCAAATTACAAATACAGTTCAACACGAACGGACTATCGTGCATGACTGTAATGCCCCAGGAGAGGCTTCTATTAATGCGTGGATACATGACAATTCGTTGACAAATGACGTTGGATAAAATATTAAACAAATTTGACAGTTCTACATTAATCATTCAGACCACAAAGGCTATTCAAAATGTAAAGTATTATGGAGACTTAATATTGAACACGAACACAACTCATTCAGAATACAAATCAATTAATTTGAATGCAATATTTTATAGTATATATTGAACATTAGTATTTTTGGAGCAAAACGACCGAAATATGTTGACAGTGTTCAAAATTGGGTATATAAAATATAGCCTTTTGTAATAACCTGATGTTAGTGCCATATATGTGAAATACCACTTCATTATAATCATCACCACATACAAATCACAGTCCTCCTTTTCTTATTGTTGGGTTACGCCCGGGTTCCTGGATGCCAATCCAACTACCACTCCATGAGTCTGTTAGCCAGGTAGAGTTCCACATACATATGTTACGTTAGGTGGTAGGGATATTGCATAACGCATTTTCCACACAAAATCATATGGAAATAACATTTAATGATAAAAGCACAGCAGACCTCCGCTCGACTTCAATAGCATTTACTCCATTAAATAGCTTTTGTGTAAAGTGTTTCACCTTTTTTCAAGTCTGAAGTCGGTGTTATTTTTTTAAAGGTTTTATTTCATGCTTTTTAGTGATATTGATATTTTTTTAAATGATGGGTAACACTAAAAGTATTATACATACATATAAATAAAAATATTAAACGAAGTGAAAGACTTAGAATAGAAGATTTTGTTTATTTGCTCGACATATTTTTTTCCAATAATTCTATACTCATATTCTATGGAGAAAAGATTTGATTGCTTGTTTGTTTGCATTAGATAGGCTCCGAAACTATTGGCCCGATTTATAAGTTTTTCATTTACGGGAAGCTACATAATACGCGTTGGAAATAGACTATAATTTACGCAAGCGAAGTCGCGGGTAAACAGCTAATTGACAGTATACACAATTCAAGAAGAAATCTGTTGCCATACCTTTCATAAAAATTATACACACTCCTTAAATATATAATTAATTCAAAATACGCAAAATATAATTTGCATTTCAGCTCAAATAGATGAAATACAATACATGTCATCTAAATATTTAGGTGATATATGGTGAAAAGCGTATTTTGTTTTGTTATAAAATAAAAACAAATCATTCGATTTCGAAAACTCGCTCCATAGAAAAATAATATGAATTAAAAAAAAATCGCCGTCGAACATTTAACTTCTTCCTTTTTAATTTTGAAGACGTTTAATACTCGTAAAAGTAAAACAACATTTGTTCATTCAAAAGTCTTACGAGTACGCGTCACATGCGCCTCGAAACATCGGTTATTGTAAACAAAGTATATCAGCAGTGTATGTATGTGTGTGGGTCGACTAGTCATCCCCGACAATACAAGAGTCACGAGGCCATTAGCTGGTGTCAAAGGCGACGTTAAATTTAGGGAAGGGACCGCGTACCATTGTGATACCGTTTTGTTGTTGATCTGAATATCTACTCACATTTACTCGGCAACCTTTGTACTATGCGTACAGTCGATAACACAATATAAACTGTAATAATTATATAATCTCTACAATTGGTTTTAAACTTAACTAATACGATGTTAAACTGATTACTTAAAACTGGCCTTTTTTATTAATTAATATAAACAAACTAGCGTTATTCGAACATTCTCCTACGGCAAAAATAATAATTGCTCAGGAAAGAGCGAGACAGTAATACTGTTGTCAATTCAAATTACACTGGTTGCTCAGCATCAACGCGCGAGAAATATGGCAGTTCAAAACGCTGTGCTTTACCAGCGATGCGTAGTATGTTTCGACAAAACACTGTGTACTTCGTTACGTTTTTCTGTGTTCTGTTTTTTTTTTAAACGTAATATAGTGTTTTTTGCTTGTAATATTGACTAAATAAAGGTTGAAATTAAAGAACATATCGACCAGAGATACTTAACAGCCTTAAAAAATGAGCACTTTTAAGTCCACTTATAGTTACTTTACGACATCTAGTAAAATATTTTTTCTTAAAGACTTAAACATTTTGTAGATTGAAATAAAAAAAAAAATGTTATAAATTACCCGATTACCAATTTTTATCGCTATCTAATAAAAAAATTATAAATAATATTAAATATATTTATTGCAATGACAAATAGAATAAGTAATAAACAATGGTCGCTATGGTAACATTATTATTCCATTCAAAATCTATAACTCCGAATTTCATTCCTCAAAGTGCTGATTTTCGGGATGAAACATAACTTGTCACCTTCCCAAGGTATTAAACTGCTCAAATACCAATTTTCATCGATATAGGTCCAAAAATAAAGAAGTTTCAACAAACGTTTTCAATCTTTATGACCCCCTTCAGGGTGGAATTTCCAAAACTCGCGTTGCATTGTAGATATTATTATATTATGGTCGTGCCGCGCTTTTGTACCACTACTACGGCTAAACCATGAACAGGATTTAATTAAGTTATTAATATATTAAGTAACATGATATTTTAGGAGGAGGTTGAACAGTCACTTTAGGATATAGACGCGCTTGACCTCGCAGTGGTTAATAAGATTAATCTTCGACTCTGCTATCTGCGAAAGTTAAGCATTTTTTGCAATGGATAGACTTATGATTGATGACCAAAGTTTATTATTTCGAAGTCATCTATATCGTAAAAATAGTATATAACTAAGTATTAATCTTTGAGACTAAGATATAGAATTAATCTATACTAATAATATAAAGAGAAAAGATTTGTTTGTTTGCTAGGAATACGCTACGAAATTCCTGAACCGATTTTAAAAATTCTTTCACCTACGGGAAGCTTCATCTTACGCGGAGAACATAGGCTTTATTTTAGCTCGAAAATCAGCAAATAAATGGATGTAAATGGGAGTTCAATTTATCATTGTAATTATATAAGTTTACTATTCAATTTGTCATTATATTATATCCGTACCATGATATGAATCGACATCCAAATAATCAGTTCCCTAGGGACGACGTGAGCGAAGCTGCTAGCGGTAAGCTAGTATAATAATAGTATAATAGTATAATAATTACAATATTAATTTAAACAATCTGTATTTGAAAGAATCCTTAAAATATTTTGACTTTCCCACGCAACGTAACTTTTGATAATAGACTGAAATTCTCAACTAGAATAAAAAAAAACACTCAAACATTGAATTGGTAATTATTTTGCTTTCTTACTGTTGATTTATTTTCTTTGACTTATAAAATATTATTATGAATTTCACTAACTTTCTTTACAATTTATTTTCTTCAAGTTTCTTATCTTGATATGATTTCTTTCTTGTTTGCACGTCAACAGCATCTTCAACTTTTCTTGAGCTTTTTTATCTGTTTTATTAGATCAGTTATTGCTCTTCAAATACGTCTAGCAAAAGTGGGGTTGGGTTACATTAGTTTGAGAATCAGTAAGTAGCCAAACTTATTATAAGTAAGTAGCCACTGTAAGATCACTTAAAACGCTTATTTCACTACGGTGATTCCCCGATTTCAGTATAGTTGTTAAACTATTTTTTTCTGGGTAAAATCGATCAAAACAGCTCCGATGCTTCCCCGCATATTAGGATGGTTAACGTAAACACAATAAAGTAACTTCTTTACTGGCATCGCTCCTGTTGTGGTACTTTAGTTAATGAAACATGGCTACTTCTGAACGTTTCGAAAATAACACGAGCTTTTATTTTTGAATTGAAAGTGATATTAAATATGTTTAGATTTTTAAGTGTTTGTACTGTTAATGCAGATGTCGCTGTATGTTTGCCGAATAAATAGCTGTTATTGAAATAAGTTAACGAGAAAAATGAAAAACATTCTACAATAATAAAAACATTACCATTTTCTTCCAATGAATTATACATCTAAATCATAGAATACCAAATGATTGTGTAGCACGACAAGAAGTTTGAGAGTCGCTTATCAAATACGACTCAAATTTTCTGGCAATTTTTACTAATTTAATATGTTGGCCATTTTTATGTAATATTCTTAATAGAAGTAATTTTCAAATAAAAATGCCATTAATTAAATAAAATCAGTACTAACTATCCATAGTTGATGGCATATCAAGTTACCTACTACAAAATGCCAAGATTAGAATTCATACTATAGCCAATGCAATATTTAGTTTTAAGCCTCCTGGGTTACCAATGTCTAATTTCAAGTTTATAGCTGTAAGTATTAATTGTATCTTCTACTTAATCGACACAAATCTCGTAAACAGGTGCCGTAATATCAATAAAACTTAATATAGATTAAAACATAGTACAATAACTCACAGACTTCAGCAATATCTTATCAGAACAAATAAAGGCTAAGCGGAGAGGAGTATTGTGTCGGCTCGATAAAGACTGCTTAGAGTCCGACTACTTTCATAACAGCTAAAACGTAGTCGGCTTACTATACAAATAATGTAAGAAGATAGGCTAAAGAACATAATAGTTTTCAAGCTTCTAAGAAACTGATGAAACTAGATAATCTAGAATGTTAAATATCAATACATTAAAATAGGATATTTTGGAATTTGAAATCTACTAGACAGGTCGATTCACGTGCAAATTTTAAATAAATCAACTACTTTGAAAAGTAATAAAGCTTTCATTTCATTTAACACTCAAGCTGTGACAGCGTTGTGCTCAACGTTGAGTTCGAGGGTGATTTTAAAAGAATAGGAAATCTGACTGAGTGTCAAAATAGTTTGCGAAAGAATTAAAAAAAATATGGTCAACTTTTTTTTTCGAAACAGTAAATAATAATTTTAATGTTATACTTATTTTTTCAGGTATCTACTATGTAGAAGAAAATACGAAGACGCAAGCTGTACTAGAATCGTAAGTTATTTGTACTAGTTTATTATTCATTATTGTATTTGATATTTGTAGGGTTTCGTACAGATGATAATGGTTCTCTAAGACTATTTTGGAGCTCTGTAGATTTCATAGCCTGCAGACCCTTGGTCCTCATATCGTGCACTAATTAAGTACCCGTTAGTGCCTCGTATTCGTTGGCGTGTTATTAGTGTGTGACGTTTTATCGCAACAATAGTACACAAGTGGCAACTGTACCTCCTCACAAGTAATTAATAATAGTAATAATATTTTGATCGATATTATTACCATATTGCACTGAAGGAAGGCTCCACGAAGGGCTAAGTCTAGATGAGTCCTCCCAATTGGATGGGTAAAGACTGGAAATGCACAGTTGCGCGTCAAGAAAAGAAATGGTAGCATTTACTACCCCTGTTTAATTTTATACTAGAGTTAGGGCAAGTTGTAGCGTAATTACAGCCTACAATAATACGGTAGCGCTATACAATATAGATATAACTTGCTTGATCATAGAATATTTTAATTGAAAGCACCGATTTGATTCCTCCAAAACACAAAATAAAAGAACATCCAACGAACGCAGCCTTGTGTGCAAATTTATAGCGGAGTGGTTAGCGGAGCGGAGTGGTTCAAAATATAGTTAAGGGTATTAATATTAGTGAACGTTAATAAGTTTGTCTTGTGCTTTGTCACTGTCGCAAAATTGGTCAGTAGATTTTTAAGACTTAACCAATTTGATGAACAGTTGACATCATCAAAGTTTTCAATCTATATACCGACATTTGTGTGTGTAGATTTTTTATTTGTATTACAAGACGAATTCTAATAAAAATATTATTATCTGTACTCCTATGTGTAGTATTTTGAAGCATATTATTTTTAGTAACGGCTATCTAGTGTTACTTCTATAAAAATGAGAGTTATAACTCACTGTTTAGACGTTATCAAAACACTACCAACATATATCCACATATAAAATGACGCAATAAATCATGGGGCAGTTATACGAGCGATTCAGTTAAATAACAGATTGCTAGATTGGGGAGATAGTATTCTCATTTTTATATACAATCAAGGTTATGGTATACCTACTGTATAGTGGACACAAAGTAGCCTAAATTGTTAAAAGTGGTAATGGTAAAAATATCCATGGAAAGAACATTAGCAATAATCAAAGAGAGAATTCTTGCAATGGTTCTAGATAGACAATTTCTACTCTGTTTCATATGACATTATTTATTATTGTCATTTAGTACTAAAAGTGTGTGTGTAAAAACGCATAGTAGCGTGTGTAATGTTTTTTTTATTATTTTAAAGTATTTGTTATGATATAATAAAAAATATATAGTTCACTTTTTCTACATACGAACTATAACTGTGCCAAAATACATACTACTCCGTCCGCTGTTATCTGTTACAAAAATTAAGTATGTATCAATTCGGCACATTTGAAAACTCTGTAATAACATATTTGAAAAAACCTTTGATATTTGATGATCACTCAAATTCGGTGTTACATATAAACCCAATGAACACCATTTGAGATCATCCAATTTCAAACGTAATGATACCGAACCGTGAGCAATTTTGGACTCATTCTCCGATTCAGTTGTAATCGCGTTATTCATAGGCTCCAATCCAACTGGTGTGGGTAATTTCAGTTTATTAAGTAACATAATCGTTAATCAATCAGCCACTCGAACTGGGATTTGAAACCGATGACAGGTCACGGGTTCTGTCATATGAATGATGAAAGTGCGAATTTTGAAAAGTCTATTGTTATGGATTACTTTATTTGAGCAGGGACAGTATTTAACGCGCTTAGTTAACAATTATAAAGGTTAAATAATTTTTTGCTCAGGCCAATTACAGATGGGTGATCAAAATGTATTGTCTCACACTCATCCTGATTGTGATAGGACGTTAATTTGTTAGCGTTGGCCATCTACAGTTGTCAAACCCATCGATCAGTACTAGGCCTGCATCTAATCTTATGGGCTGTTTTATGATCCTAAGGATAAAAAAACCTGTACTCCAGCAGTGAGAGCATATAAGCTGATGATGAAAATAACTAATTTTACTCGACTACGACGAAATTAAAAGAGGCTTATGATTGACTAGTACTCAAGCATTCATCATAAGTTGATGAAAGAGGTATCACTTACAGCATAAAAGAGATAACAAATGCTATCGTTTTTAATTAGAATATTTTCTTGTTTTGTGATTTTTCAGTTGCCAGATTTATGATTTCAGATTTAGTATTTACAAATTCTCAAAAAGATCAAGTGTTATTTCAATAAAGATGTATGTTCTGTATGAACATGTGCAGTGGTCAGTAATGTTGTATCTGCGTCTGTGGACCGAGACTGTAATAATATCGGTCAGTTCCGTTTTGTCATTTCCCTTATTGAAGCGTTTGCTTAGTGGACTCGACTCGGTGCCGAGGCGAAACTT
Organism: Diatraea saccharalis; assembly: GCA_918026875.4. Lineage (NCBI taxonomy): Eukaryota > Metazoa > Arthropoda > Insecta > Lepidoptera > Crambidae > Diatraea > Diatraea saccharalis. The sequence continues at coordinate 21,020,117 of OU893342.1, read as the reverse complement.
ATAAGCTTTCGGTTCACGCGATATTTTTCTTTGTAACGTAATCTACTTTGTTCTTCCAAGAATATGTATGAGTTATAATTTTTTTAAATGTAATTTTTATATTTTTGAGACTCTGATGAAGTAATTATAAGTATTTTTACTAGATATTCATTTTAGTTTTGGTATAACTCTTTAAAATGTTCACTTACTTTCATAGAGGTTTAAATCGATGATTTTTTTAAAATATTTTTACGTGATATCTTTATAAATTAAGAACGATTTTCGTAATTTTGTGTTTAAAAAAGTATGTTTCGGGAAACTCTCGTTATAATTATATCAAAATCAGATCAATTGTTTTGTTATCATAATAACTGAAAGAACTATATCGTCTTAATTATATTGTCGATGTCAATTATTTTGAAAAATTCAATATTTTTTGAGTATTTATAATTCTATTATTTTTTTTCAAATTAAAACCTACTAAGAATCATTATGTTAAGAAGTTAAATTGTATAAGACGGGTATTGTATATATACGGTATGCGATAGATTTTGATAGTGGCCCGTGTCCACGGCCGGAGTAACCCGGGAAATATTGGTAGGTGAAAAATCTACCTATATTTCCCGGGTTACATAATCTAATATAATGCAACGCGAAAGTTTAAAGTTTATATGTTAAAAAGTTTTTATTTCTTTCGTGTGTTAGTGAACTGATTAGCACATTAGTCTGGTACTAAACAGTTGTTACCCATCTTATTTAGTTTGGTTAGTGTTGTATTCTTAGTAAACTAACTTTATCCTAAATGTCAAAATAACATCGTTTGCCCTAACGATATTTTATTGAAACATAAAGTAACAAATTGTTTTAGCTCAAACGCCTACTTAATACCTGTATGGATAAGAAAGTTCTCTAAAGGTAAGCAGATAAAACCGAGAACTATCAGTCATTGTCTTTACATACATCTTTCACTTTCTCTCCAATATTTGCGTACATTCAACTCTGTTCGTGTCTACTGTTTTCGATTACTGCAATTTTTACTTTATAAATACTTAACTTCCCTTTATTGTTTTTCGCTTTCTAAAATAATATTGAATTTTTATTCAAGCCACCGATTTTATATTGATAAAAGAAATTTTCATAACATTCTTTTTTGAAAATTTCAAACAAAAGGAATTTAATCGAAAACAATAAATGTTTTTAAATGTAATAAAAGGTCGAATGACAAATTTTATTAAAACAGTACGAACGTCACGTCGTGAAACGTTTTGTATTTCCAATAATTTTATTAGCGCGGTTCTGACTTCAGCGTGGGCACTGTAATAATATTGCCAGAAATTGTTACAACCAAAATCAATTGTCTATTATTAAATTACAAAATGTTATTGCTAAAAGCAGAGCTCAATTTAGCTGAGAATCGGGCATTTGAACCGGGTAGATATTGTGGACACAAGAAATTGGGAAACTTGCTAAAACGTTAAAACGTAAAGCTTTTCTTTGAATTGCTGCTATTTATCATTAAACTATTTTCAGCGTAAGTGATTATTATGCATGAATGATTACCTGTGTTAGTATTCCATATAAAATGTTTTAGGTTGGCTTTTGAAGAAGCTTTTAGATATAATTAGAATGACAGATTATATAACTATAGAAGGCCGGCTGGGATAGTGGTTGTCGTTTGTTGTACCAACTCTATAGAGCAAATAATTCCGATTTATTGGGATTCGATTAAATGTATTTAAGTTTTTTATTTCATAAATGACTTAACTTCATTTTTATCCAATGGAGTTCATTTTAAAATAGTTTAATAGAGAAAATAACTTTAACAAATATATTGAATTGATTGGAATGAAAGAATGAAAATTATTTATTGCAATATGAAATACATTTAAAAAGTACATTAAACTAAATACAGTAACACAAATGGCGGCCCTATTGCTAAGGTAGCAATCTCTACCAAGTGACCCTATACTAAAGGAAACGATGTCAATTATGAAAATTTGCTGTGGGTTAGTGCATTAGGAGAAACAACACACGAGGATATTTTAAATGAAAATACGTAGTCTAAAATAATTAAATAAATAAAACAATAAGTTGTGACGGGTTCGATGCTTGGGCTAATTGAAAGGATGACTAAGCTTGAGAATTGATTTTATTTTATGGTGATAAAGCAAAGAAAAAACCGTAGCAAACAAAAAATGAATATCAAAACAGTTCGTATGTTTACTCGACGCTTCCGGATGAGGGCTGCATTCCCATCGCACAAAACAACCTAATAAGTAGGGATTCTTCCTGATTCCTGTAATAAATAAATAAACCAAACTTTTAAATTATATACATTACCAACTTCAAATTCACAAACAAATTTAAAAGAAAAAAAAAACTATCGTACCGTAAGATTAAACATATATGGCGCGCAGTGAATTTTCGTTCGCGAAAGAAAACATCTACCGATGATTAAGTTGCCCGAACGAATTATTGGATTTTATCAGTTGTTTTTATAAAAATACCTTATAAAATACAGAGCATTAAGTGTCTGTTTCAGCTACAGTTATCGGGGGTGACGCGCGCGGATCGCTAGATGGCGCGTCCCTTGTTTATTGTGATTGTTCAACATTTGCCTTGCCTAGATATTTAGGTCTATGCCTACAACACGTTCATCAGTGATACACATTAGTTGTGTATTAGTGCACTACACTTTGACTTTCACTTACATCAATGTTCTAGCAATCCACCCAAGGTCATGGGTTCGAGTCCCATCTCAGAATGCCAGGGACAAGGCGGATTTTTAAAACTTTTTTCATTAAGCATGAATTACTTGTGTAAAATTCTTCACAATTAGTTTTGTTATTTTGCTATTAACTTTGCAATATAATCTAAAGTTGCCACAGATAGAGCACGCTAACCTCTGCGCCATAGAGCGCTTGCTTAATTTAGTAATATGGTTTGGTATAAATAATGTTATATCGTCAAGTGCGCAGTAACCATGTTACTGGGCCGGCGGACACGATACAAATACGTTGGGTCACTCGTAAATATCGTAATAATATTTTACGAGGATCGTTGTTCGGTCGCACCGGTATCGTTTACCAAAACGAAACCAATGGTTCGTTGCTTATTATTGCTTTATTTTACTGTATTTACTTGCTTTTACCCGTGACTTCGTCCAATGGTATAGTTACTTCGGGGACAATTTCAAAAACGTTAAAACAAATATATCTTATCAAATGCGCAAAGTGTTATTTATGGTTTTGCGTTTGAAACCATAACATAAGGCCCGTGATTCATTCTGTCAAACGAAATTTTTCGTGATAATTCTTATAGTTAAATCTATATCTGTTTCGAATTTTATTAAAATCGATTGAATAGTTCAGGCGTGAAAGCGAATAGGGTAAGTTTCGCATTTATAATGTTTAAAGTAGAGATTTGTACATTTGAACGTTATATTTTCACATCATATTATGCAGTAATAAAGAAGCTTTATGTTGAAGAAATGTCATGGCTAACCAAGAAACAGTCTTACATTTATAAATTCTGGGATTACCAATATTCTAACTACACGTAAATGTTTATATTCTAAATACAATTTCGAGGTAAACATATATACATAAAAAATATCATTCGTTATATAAGTCTCATCTGTAAATATCTAAACAGAAATTCATCAAGTTTTTGTGCGAATAATTATAATAGTCCAAAAAATATATAGTATTTGTTCGTGTGACAATTACTAAAGTCTTAATTACACGAGATCAAAGCGCTCGGCTCCGGCTGCCTTTGATAAGTCAATTTGTATGAAACATCAGCCATCCGTAATTGAGCAATATGACGGGATTTGTTCAGCGGCGGATGGTGGGCGGAACTTTGAAACGTGTCGTAACTCTATATTTGAACAACAACTGGTTTATCAATGACACGGTATCGTTGTTTTTATCATTCGAGTATTCACTAACGACGGTATGCGATTGTGTTTATGATTATATTTTTGGATCTCTAGTTTCCGATATAAATTACTAGCTTTATACATAAAAACTTCCGTTTGAATCGCCCTATCTATGAAAAACAACCGCATCTAAACCGTTGCGTAGTTTTAAAGATTTAAGCATACATACAGAGATACAGGGACAGAGAAAGCGACTTTGTTTTATAATATGTAGTGAGTATACTTAATATCATTCATACCTATAACTAGAGGTTGTTTCTGACTAGTTGGTTAGATTTTACTCTTTTGAAAATATAAAGTCATTTATCCAAATTCTGAAGGCGCTCATTCGACGAGTAATAATGACGTCACCTCATGATGAACTCAAATTATGTTTATCTACACAATCAACTATAGTATGTACCAATTATAGGTATGTACCAACCTATATCCTACAGACTTTGAAACTTGTATTTATTATTGTTCAATATATGTATTATTTTGGTAATGACATGATTTATGTAAATGTCATTTCTTATGATAAAAAGCTGGTAAGTTTCTTTCGCTTGTTCTTCTTGTCAGCTAAAAGACGTCCTGAACAAGTGGTATGGGAAAAAATATTTTTGGACGATTCAAAAGTGCTTGTAACAAGCTTACTTGAATTAAACATTTTCATTTCATTTCATTTCAACACGATCGAGCCATGCTCTGCCTTCGCCGCGTCCTTCATGTCGCGAACGAGCAAGGAAACATTCATTCCTACGATATCTGCGAAGTCCGTAAACGGAAACTTCAATACAAATTAGAACATAAAATGTATATCCCAGACAAGTTTTACAATTTACACTAAATAACCAGCAAAGGTTTCATTTTTTGTTCGCTTTCAGGGTAACCATAATTAATGAACACATTTTTAAAGCAAGAAGAAATTGTTTTTGTTAAATTTCATTAATTACTTACTCGCTAAAGCATTTTAAGAAAATTAATCTAAAAACATTAATAACAATTTATTTGTAGATGTCTAGTAAGTAAGACTTAATAGTCTATTGTGATCCGCTACCTGGAGTTAGGTCAACGGCTGTTAATAAGTTAAGCAGTTCTCCCGGCCACATTAATAATTAATGATAATCCAGTGGAGCTGGATAATTGTGTCATGGAAACATTAGTAGTAATGTATAGTAAATTAAAAATGTTACGTCTGCTGCTAAGTACTTTTTCATCAAAGATTATACTTTAGGATTCCTAAATGTATTACCAACTCACGTATCTCTTTGACTGTGAATAAAATATATTTTTATTATTATGTTCGTGTTTGAGATAGCAACAGTGTAATACATAAAACCTCTCTTTCATTATAAGCGGAAGTGAGTCGTCAACAGAGTATTAGATGAATGAGCTATCTGTTCCGGGTCCAGCGCGGATTAGATTCGCTATTCAATTAGTTGGAAGTGAAGTGGCGCTGTCAATAGATAACAAGATAACCCGCCCGTTTCCTGCCCAAACAGGTGGAGCTAGCCTATTCTGCAAATTTTTACGTAAAATGTAATCGCATCTCAAAGGAGTCTCAACTACATTTGTTGTATTATCGTACTTAAGTCCAATATTATTGGTGCAATTTCTACATCACATCGGTGACAGATATATATATTATTATGTTGTGTATTGTAATGTGATTTAGTAACAAGAATTTTGTGATAAATGGTTATAGTTGAAGCGCTAATGACGTTCCATAATTAGGCTAACGTACGAGAATTGCATTACGGGTATGCAATACACTTTAATCTATATATCAGGTAGTATTGTGTAATATTTAAAAAAAAACCTATCTGTATCATTACATCAATCACCTTGCGGGGAAGGCAGAATTAGTTAGTTTTGGATTCTTTCAGAAATATTGTGCTGTATCTATGTGGTTGCTCGAGTAGCTCGGTGGCGTAGTGGATAAGCGCCGCAGCCCACGATCGTTATCGTTAAGCAACTTTCGCAAGGGTCGGTCGCGGGATGGGTGACCAGAAAATTATTATCTCGAGCTACTCCGTGCTTCGGAAGGCACGTTAAGCCGTTGGTCCCGGCTGCATTTGCAGTCGTTAATACCCTCCAATCCGCATTGGGCGACCGTGGAGGGCCATGGCCCATCCTCCTTAACCATCCACAAGGAAGGCTGATGATGATCTATGTGGTCTTCTGTAGAAGCACTCGAGACTGCTTGCTAATATTGATGACGAAATTTTCATATAATATTGATTAAACCTCCAAAATTGGCTTGTCATGGGCAAGATGGAAAGAAAAAGAACCCGGGGACTGAAGCCCGATGCGTTGGACCGATCAACACTCGACTCCACTATCAGTGACGCCATCCACACCGCAAAAGACAGATCCAGATGGCGGCATATAATCCGGAAAAAAATGCTACATCGAGATCGCGTCCCTCAGCATTAAGGATAAGGATGAAAATTAAAAACATAGACAATTTCATATTTTGTATCGTGAAAACATCGATCATATACATTTGTCTTAGAGTCACTTGCCACATGCCAATCGTGAAAACGTGAAATCGGTAAACAAAATATGTTATATGCAATAAAGATTATGGTTAAAAGTATTTTTAAATTGTTAAAAATCACTTATTTACTGTCCTTTAAGATTGAGGTAACAAATTAAGACTTATAAACTAATAGTAACCTGACACGCTGAAACTTAAAGCATCAAGGTCAATATGTTATTTTGTCAATAAGACTTTGTTGTGACAACTGTAAATGAGCCATATCAAGCAAAACTCGATGCCGGTAATTTTTAATCAGTACTTGCGAGTACTTACCGTGCTGTAGTATCGAGTATCGCTTTTGAAAGTATCGATACTTATCTCGGTGTCGAAAGTATCGTTCGAACCCTAACTACAACTGGACTTTCTTTCCGTCGTTCAAGTATCCCCGCTACAACCTTAGTTATTTACCGCCACGACATTAATAATGGCACACAAATGGTGTACATTTGAGAAACTTGTGCACTTGCCGAGCAAAATTGTAAGATATTTTGCGTTATTATTGTATGAAATCTTTCTATTTCTTTTTTAATACCAACTTCGGCTATTGAATAAAATTATGGTACAATTTCTTTTAAAAGGCGCTCTATAATCCAATCAAGTTTCAGCACGAGTTGCTTTGGTGTATCCAGCTATAAAAACTTAACTAAATTGCTTAGCGCTTCTTATTTGCTCTTTGATAATAATGATCATACCAATGATCAGAATTCTCATGCTATTACATTTTGTTACACTTTTCTATTAAATAAATTGAAGACTTTGTTGCATAACAAATACGTTATACATATTCATGAATATATATGTATATGTTTTTTTTTGTTTATTATCAATCATATTTCCCAATTTATAAAATACATTTCAAACGTTACACGAACAAAGCTGTGAAATATGACATAGTTCATGTTTAGATGAAAGAGTGTATAGATTGTCAAAACTCAATATATATATATATAATCACAACACCTGCACCGATGCCAAGTAAAGTTCAATATGTGCATAAAAGTAATATGTGATCTGACGAGAGGTGCCGTAAAATAATAATGAGGCTTAACTTAAGAGACGGGACAACAAAGGACTCAGGTGTGTGGATAAATTTATCATTCTCAAAGCTTATACTGAACAGCTATAAAACGCACGTAAACTTTAGCTTTAGTATTGAAACACGATGTGAATTTCTAGTATCACTAGTGGAGGGTTATAAAAAGACACATATTTCATTGACTTTTTCAGTCTCGAAACACATTTTTTTCTAACTATTGACGTATAAAACTCACGATTAAGCCCTTTTGTACTGTAATTTTACCAACAGAGAAATCTTTGTGGTTTATTAAATTAGTTTTGCCCACTCAATAATTTTCGGGTTATTCCCAACGCTGGCGAAAGCATTATTTGACGCGGTTCGATCAATCAAATAATGAAAATTTCATTATAAGCAATAGAATATCAAAGATCATATTTCAAAGCTTTTGAGTCGAGTTGGTGTCGCGTGCTTGCGAAATGTAAATACTCGAACATCGATTTGTTGTTAGTTGCGTTGCGAATGAATTCGGTATTGTAAAGTAATACTAAATCAAAGTTTTATAGTTGGTTACTAAGTAATTTATACACTAAAAAGTATTATTTTGTAAATGAATAAAACAAATCTAAGTAAGTAACAGCAACACTTCTATTTCCAAATAGCACAGACGGCTTTTTCGCTCGGCGACCCACGAAATCTCTCATTTCTAATTAATTCAACGACTCAAGTGGAACCTCTTCGGGAAGCGATTGATTTATTAATTTCCAATCGTCTTGTAATGGACAGACTTTTATCTGCCGAGTGAACCGATTACATAAATATTCGTTATATTCTGATTCGAGTGAAAATTATAATTCAATACATGTCGTGTGCAATTTATTAGTTATTTTGCGTACAAACTAATAAAGAACAATTTAATGTACACTTTTATTTTTATATTATCGGGTACGAAAAAATCTCTTCTTTCCACCTTTTCACCTTGTAGATTGTGCTTTGCTTTTCAGCAATATCTAGCCTGAATGGATTTCTGCTAATTTAAGCCATATTTTTCTGGACGCAAATACTTTATGTTATATAATGTATTCTGTGATATAACAATAAAATGTATAGATATTATATGGTTTTATATGGTTAGTGTCAGTTTCATCACTAGAGATATTTTTTATTAAAAGCTACTTTATAAACGGCGTATTTTGTCTTCCTATGATTTTTATAAAGTTGTTCAGGCTGTTTGTACTAATTAGAGGAAGAAATGTTGACAGTTGACATAGGAATTTCTGTATTTGGCACAAACATATGTTACACTTTTTTTATAAATAATTAATATAAATTTATAAAAAATGTGAAAAATAATAGTCTGCGATCAATATTAAAACCTAGATACAACCTCAGCTCTATTTCAATGGAAGTACCATATACATTAAACCATAATTTTTGACGCTTTTGAAACTGATGTTAATTTTGTCAAAATATTTTATTAAACGCCGTAATTTATATTTATTTGTAAAATTCAGTTTTTCAATTTTAACAAATAACTTCTAAACAATAAAAGTATGCAGCAATTTGTATTAATATAATAGCACTATTTTCTTCTATGATATTTTACTCCATACATACTCGTATTAATATTCCTTTAGTTATTTCGATATAGCTTCTCTCGTTTAACCGCTTCGGTAGTAATACACAATATTCACAACATAAATTATTATTAATCCTGAAACAATCCGTATAAATAATAACAGATAAATCACGAACCATTAAGACAGCCCCTGACTGGAGCAAAGCCACCGGCGAGTGGATTATCCTAGTGATTGGCAATGATGAATCGGCGTGGACTAATAGTAACGAATGACCGATATTGTGGATCACTGGAATTTATTTGTTATTGTAATACTACCAAATCGTCTAAACTATACATTACTTTATTAAACTTTTAATTTCTCTTAAAATATCTGAATTTCGGCTGATGTTTCAGTGAATTTTATTAACATTCATCATTATTTTAAAAATATACTACAATGCTTAAAAATTTGTCTGTAAAAAATACTTAAGAATGTTAACCGAATAATTATTAAATTCTTACTGTATTTGTGCAATTTAAATAGATTATTTTCAGTTTATAATACCTCTCTTCTAATAACTTTAAATATAATTTGTATTGCTAAAGTAGAATTTATTTGCTTATAATGTGTAGAGATTATTCATCATCAACCTGTCATCGTCCCCACTGCAAGGGCACAGCATACTGCCTTTGGACAGATGGAATATTATTTGTCACCCATCCGGGCAGGCCCTAGTGAAAGTTGCTACTCTCCACATCTCAGACCAAACGCACTAAATACTTGTGGTATTTGGAATAATATGAAATTCAATAAAATATATTGTACTTACAAAACATCTTTATAAGTTAATTATATAAAAAAGGAAAATATAAAATTAAATATTTAAATGAAACAAGTTACGTAAAAGGCAAAATGAGCAACTCGCGAAACTATACAAATTAGTGAGAAGCTTTTAACATATTAATTGTAGCTTAAACAACACTTGTGACGGAAAGTTTTACAGTTGTGTCGGCAGTGATACCGCAGGAAGCGCGGGAGTCGTGCCAGAATTAAGACAATTTGCAAAATGGCCGACGCACTATGACAGTAATTTGTTTGTACAAATAAATTGGAATTTAAATTATTGTACCCAAATTTTTAATGGGCTGCTGCATTTAAATTATAGTTTTATGTCGGTGGATACTGTTTTAAGAACTTTTGTTAATGTTCTATAATTCAAGAAATTAGATACTGAAATAATTAGGTTCTCAAAATGAATAATGTAATTAGTTTTTTATTTAACTTAATTGGAAGTTCAAAACCTAAGGTTTTTATGTTACTAAAGAAATTATTATCGAATTAAAAAAATCGTTATAAAAAAGCTTTTTTGCGAACTAAAAATAGACATCTAAAGTAGTTAAATGATAAATGTCGAAACACGGCTACATGGACCTCACGGGTGAAATAATTTAATTTGATCATTAAATCTTTAAATTGTGTCACGGGAGTTTGGACCACAGCCAAAATGGTTCCAATTAATAAAGTATGCGAGTGAAGTAAAAATGCTTTATAAACCCGCATTAAGTAAGTACTAACTTTTAACTATCTATACTTAAATTTAGTGCGCACTGAACATTTTGAAAATAAGCTTTTGTTATGGACAAGAAGAACGCTGTTTTATTTACCATTACAATATTTGTCTTAATATTGATAGCTTTTTGGGCTACTATTATTTCTTGTCATCTAAATATTATTTTGATATAATACATTACTCCTATGGACCATGAAATGGGATTGAAGACATTTAAGTGCATATACTGACAATTTATTAAATATATTGTATCAATTGTATTTCCTAATAATACTATAAAAGTTGATCTTTTAGTTGGATGGCTACATTTGAGTGTTGGAAGTGTTACGTCACTGGTTAAGTAATCGAATATTATTATGTCGTTAAACAAGTTCAAGGGGTACTTTAAAAGCTAAAGGATTTAATTGCTAACTGTAATGAGGGTTTTCAGAGCTATTATCTCAATAAAATATTTAGTAGATACTGTTTCATCTCAAGTTCCATTGCTAAATTTCAAGAGTAAGAACATTTCAAGCTAAAGTTATCTTTCAACGTTATATAATATTTATCAAATATCGTTTTTCTACGTATTATTGATTTTAGTACCTAAACTCAGATGACATGCAATAACAGTAATGATAAAGTAAGGTCAAAAATGAAATGTAATGTGTCGCTCCGTCATTTGAGGTCGTTTCTCAATTCTTGTATTGCTTTTTAATTGCTAGAACATGAATTTCTATTTAAAAAAAAACAAGATAATTCATCTGTTTAGCGACAAAATTTGGACGATCTTTGAGATCTTGTCCGTCTCATGTAGTTAGTATTATTTTTAGACGTCACTCTGGCAGTGACAGCTGTCTAGACGGCGCTGTTCCTAACTTATTTATATCTTTTTATTTTGCCATCGACCGTTAAATGACAATTTTTATTTAATTTTAGGCAAGAAAATGCGTATTTTTTGTGATATATTTCTTTAATAGCTTATTTAATTTATAATTTACACTAACAAGTATTACTTCAAACAGAGTAGACTACCCTATTAGTTTTTTAATAATATTTGTATATTTTAACGTATTAATTGAAGCCATCTGGTGTTAATTGCTAGTCTGTGTAATCTGAGCCTCTGGTGGCTTATCACATGAGTCCTTGATGCCTCACACACTTATCACCAGATTAAATTATTAATAACATGTCATGTTTCCATTATTTTCTCTTTAGATATTACGTGAATAACGCGCAGTCTTATATTTTGTAATATTCTGTATTCTATCATGGTCAAAGAACTTTTGGTGATCATAATATACATTATAATAAGAGAACCAGCAATTAGTGAGTAAATGGCCAGCGACCAACAAATTATTACTAACGTAAAACCTTTAAATTGTCTTACTTTTTCAGCAGAGGTTAAACACAACATTTTATTTCATCAAGTACATAATCATAACAATTGATTAAACATTTATGTCAGGAGCGTTAATTAAACCAACGAAGAATTATGGCCTCGAAAACACTTTTGATGTCTTAATTATGTTCAGAAATGAGATATCTTTGTGGTTTGATCGTGGGATTGGAGAGGAAAACGTTTTGATAGAACAATAAACTGGTAACTATATATATATACTCATACAGTATTATTAATAAACAAGGTTTAGCGTTTAGCGTAAATTTACGCTGAAACTGCACTTAGTATAAGTCAAATAGTAAAAATCATATTATAAAACAGAGAATTAGAAAAGGTTAACCTAGTACGAGCTTTTACGGGAGTAATATTTACTCCTAGAAGTAGAAGGGTTTGCTTATTCTTTGTATTATATAAATTTGGACTAATACTAAAATCGCAATTTTGGCGTTAATTTACTCTGACGCTAAACCTTGTTTATTAATGGCACTGTTAGAGAAAAAAGTTCGTGAGGGATATTTTAAATCGCAGCGAGAGAGCGTTAAATTTTATTAATATAAAGATAATAATTCAACGACTAGTAGACCCTGAAAGACCCGGCACTGTACACGTTATTTTCCATACCGAGAATCGTTCTACATTGAAAACTGTAAAACGATCTGTTATCCAGCTGTGTAACAACCAAAATGGCGTTTTACGATTGGTGGCGCGCGACGATTCAAGACGTTCGGAAGTGCTATTATTATTATCATCTTTCTTTGTCATATGTAATTTTATCATTAGAATTGTGTAGTAAGATATAGGTAAATTTTTCAATAAGTATCTATACTATTAACAATATTGATGTGAAAACAATTATTGACAAGCGGCTGTCATCCGTGTCATTGTCACAGGATCTATTTTCTTTCTCTCCATCGCTGGTTCTGGCATATTGCCGCTAGGAAAATGTTCTTGACTTGTATTATGGATGTGCAGGAGAATAGGAAGACCCGTGTTATTGCGTGTTTATTTTTTAAAATGGCTGATTCTCATGTTTTAATACAATAATTCAGATTCCTTTTCAGATGCCTGTGTAAAGACGGCGATGCCCATATAGAATAGGGTCTAATATTGTTTCGTATATTAAAAAGTTGAGATTCTGAATGCGGCAAAAAAGAGGAAATTTTTGTGAGATCATTTTTTGAGAATGACCAATATTAGAGGGAGACGATAGAATAGATGAGAAAGAGTAACGAAAGACAAAGGTAAAAAGAGAAATAGAAATATTATTGCAAAATAAAAATGCAAAAGGTTAAATAATAATATTTACAACAATCTTCCGTGATCTTAATATCGCAATATAATTTATTTTGTTCTTTCATAAAACTTATGCTTAAGTCAAGTTTTATAAGTAAGAAGACTCATGACATTATATTCTAATATGATAAAGAACCTTATCCGTCGGCCAATCAGAGCTGTGATATACAAAGGCTGTTTGCTTTGTACTTACGTAGAAAATAATTCTCCATTTAAAAACCGCTATGTGTCTGTGACATTCACTGTTTTATTGTCATCCAGCTGACCCGACAAATATTGTCATATGCAAGACCAATTATATTATAGGAATCACATATGTCTTCAGTTAGCATATTCGCTAATATTATTATGCGTTGAATTCACACGATCTTATTTAGGTACTGAATTATGCAAATAATATAAATGCAAGGTGCGCAAACAAGGCGCGAACGATCAATTTATGTGATGAAAATCTCCAAGATGCCCAAAAACTTAAGCTATTCAGAACAATGATGTATAAAAAGGTTTGGATGCGCTATCTGCGCACAACGTTGACAACAGAAAAGCAAGGTAATTGCCTGAGCTTCAGTTTATTTACGTTTCAGCAAGCGTTGTGGCTAATGTCATTTTTACTCGTAATTTTCTGTGAAAAGATGTAGAAAAATGCCTTCCTGCGTATTTAAACAATTCAAAAATCACATATTGACAATGAGAATAGCAAAAAGATAACATTTTATGCGTAAGCACTGTACTTACTATTTTTTAATAAAATTAATAAAATGTCATAGAACGCGGACATTTTTTCGTGCGTCGTATTCTATGAGCATGCAGCAGTTGACATGTAAAGCTATGTAAAAAGCTAGGTATGCTGAAGATTCTGATAGGGAGATAACTCTGTGACGGGTTCGGTGCTTGGGTCAATTAATAAGGCTGATTAGCTTGAGTATAGATTTATTAATTACATAAGGGTAAATAAGAAACTGTAACAAACAAAAATTAAATTTAAAAAAACAGTTCGTAAGTTACTTAACTAATACATACAAATTATCAAATAAACGAATACATACCCCTTGTCGGGCTTCTAGTTAAACTCTTGGATCGTCCAAAATACAGATTGCAATTTAGTACATATGTTATATAATTTGTATCACAATATCACATTCTTATCACAATCAATAAATTATTTTAAAATTACATAATAAAATTTATACGATTAATACTGTATATTAATTTTCATGTTGTGCATAGAAGAATTTCTTACGAACTGACATCCATAAAGAGTATAATTGATTAGTCAAAATTTTAAATTACGAAAGACGAATAATAAAATGAAATGATGTTAAATTTCAAAAACAAAAAGTTTGTATACTGAAACCTAGGAAAACAAACGGTGGCATGGCACACCGTTACAACTATTTATGATTTCTTCGCGCCCTTTAAGGTTGTATTATAATGTTACGCTACCACCATAAAATTTACACCGTTTCAAAATGCCAATGATGTACGAGTATGGCGTGTCATAGAATAAAATTCAATATTTTAATGATAATATAAGTTAATACAAAGCTACATAATGCACCATCAAAACAGATGCTGATTCTAATTAATATTCTGTGGAGTGGCCAAACACGAGTAGAGTGATAGTTGGTGATGATATGTAGAAACAATCTATACTAATATTGTAAAGAGGATATATTAGGTTGGTTGTTTGTTTGTATTTTAGTTTGCATCGCATAGGCTCTGTAACTACTGGACCGTATGCGGTGGACATAGACTATATTTTATCCCGATAAAGCAAATAAAGGGATAAAAGTGGAAGTTTGTATGCGAAATTAAAACGTAACCATAGTAACCATTTTTTACTATTCAATTCTTCATTGTTATTATATCCGTGTCATTAAATACCTTATCTAAATTAATTTACGCCTGGATTAACATATGGGCTACTTTTTATCCCACTAAACTGATGAAAAGCTAGTAGAATATAAAGTAACTGCTATTATAAGAATATAAAATTCCCTCAAGAGCTGCTTTATTTATAATCCAAGCTTTGGTTTAACCTCAGTTTAATATCAAGTCTACAGCATTGTCGCCTGTATAGCACCGGCTTTAGAAAAGATTAGATTACCAGTGTAGTTAATATAGAGAAAACTGTTGCTACTTTTATCACAATCGTTTAAAGTGATCGTGAGATAACAACTAAAATACACTTTGCGAGAGTCTTTACCGCTCAAAGTGTTCTCAACTCACCGAAGTTTCAAAGTTTGTGAGATGCGTCCCCCCGTCCCCCGTCCCCCCGCCTCGCCGTCGGTCGATTAGGCTCGCTGCTGTCTAGACTCACTCAACTCATCAGGATGAGCTACAGACGGATGAACACACCGATTAATATTTCGAATTAAATAATAATCAATACAATAACTATTATATATATTTTAATTTCTTTCTCAAGAAATTAGTCAATCTCAATGGTTAAAGCAGTCGCTCGGATTGCGAAGGTGTAAATTTTTTATTTGATGAATTTCTTAGGAATTTCTCTATGCTTAATTATTGTTTTTTTTTACAGAGATGCCACGTTGGCGTGGTTTGGATTTCTTTCACTAAACATGAGTTTAGTTTAATTAGCAGATGAAACCGAAAAACATAACTAGTGAGTGTAATGGAGCTTTTGTTTTGTAACGGGCCTTGTGTTACATGTTGTTCGGCTCGGTACCCTTAACACTGGTATATAATCGTGGAGTATCTAACTTACATTCTATAATGTCGTACAATAAAAAAATAAAAAATTTATTTATTCAGTTTAGGCTTTCACAGAGCACTTGTGAAAGTCGAAAACTACGCCATCGGTTCGCAAAACTACGGCGGGAGACCTTGTACTGAGAAGAACCGGCAAGAAACTCAGCAAGGGCTGTTATTTTCTCCCTGTTTTATTTCACATAGAGAAGTCTTATTGAAAAGTGACTTCATTAGAATATGAAGTCACTTTCCAATACAATAAAGTTAAAATTCTAATACCATGCCTTTTTGTTGATGAGACCAAGATGGAGATAGCAGGTAGAAACTCAATGCCGTGGTAACTGTGTTCGGTCTAGATTTATTCATGGAATGGGTGGTTAATTTATTACATAAGCTCTTTCGTGTTTTGCAAGACGTTAAACCGGCTGCAATTGCAATTTTTAACACCCATCAACCCACATTGGTCCTTCATGGTGGGCGGCTTATTTACGCCGAAGCTCCTTCTATTCTTTATTATATGAATAAGTTAAAATCTATTAATATTTTTTATACATATTTCATGTATACCTAATATTTTTAAAAGTACATCCGCCGACCTAAAACCGAAACATGCGTTTACGCATCAAACAGCTGCACCCAATGTTAACAAAGTACACGTAAAGTGCCCGATGCGTTGTTTATAGTTGCTGCATCCGTCGTGTTTATTTCTAGCGGTTTCGTTATAAAACACTCAAGTGATAAATCATTTTTATGTTTTACAATAACGCCTGTCATCATCCAGTTCGAGGTAAAGTCGTTAGATTTGTGAGTCGGTTATTCGGAGATCACAAAAGTATCGCCACTTTCTCATTAACTTGTAAAGCAGATCAGTGGCCGATAATTTACTTAAGAGGTACTGTTTTTATTATTTTACGGTAATACAACGTGCTATATTTCATTAAATTTTATCGTTTTGGTAGCTGGTTATATTTATATTTTAAAAAACGTTCAGTAGAGCGAGCCTTATATGCGCAGATAATTAAAAACGACGACTGTGGTAGGGTGCAATCAATATAATAGTAATTCAAACATAATAATGATCTGTCA
Organism: Diatraea saccharalis; assembly: GCA_918026875.4. Taxonomy (NCBI): domain Eukaryota; kingdom Metazoa; phylum Arthropoda; class Insecta; order Lepidoptera; family Crambidae; genus Diatraea; species Diatraea saccharalis. Next base: position 21,003,055 of record OU893342.1, on the reverse strand, counting down.
AATCGCATACAGGGTGGGCAGGGTAGGATGACATAGTAGCAATAAAATTAAAATATACATATATATTATCATAAATTAAATTGAATACATAAAAATGTGTTTTATTTTACATTCAAACTTTCATTAATAACTCTAGTTTTCCTAATTTCCCGTAAATCCGCTCGGGAATGTATTTTCAAACAGTAAGTAACTCACTACGTCTTAGCATGATAAATGCCATTTCCATCAAAGCTCTGCCTTAATAGGTTATGCTTCGGTACGCCAAAAAGCGAATCGACAAATATTTGTTTTCGATCAAAGCTGGATTTTGCGGATAATATATTCCAATTCAGCGGTTGCAGCGCTGACGTTGCGATGCTTCAAACGCTGGATTTATGGTAATATGATCTATGGGGCTGGGATTCAGGATTTTATATTTTTTTTCCAGAATAACTTGATTATTAAAATATAGTACTACTTTTATAGATAGACGAAAAACTTGTTGGAAAACTTTGTTAAAAAAAGCTATACACGAAAACAATTAACAATAAATGTATGTTATTGTAGTTAATTATAAAAAAGTGCATAACTTAATACTCAATCGTTTGATCGCATAACTTAAAACATGTGAACATATGACCCGGTAGAGCAAGACAATTTGAAATGACAGGCAGATCTTAAAAATATATCAAATTGATTAGTTTGAAGTTAGACAAATAACACAAATATTTAAATTTATAAATAGAAATAGTAACATCAATTAAAAACTTTTACTAACATTATACTGGTTGAGTATATTTTATTCCATGTCAAGTATTAATTAATGTTATTTTTTTATTTAAATGTTAAAGCGTTAACATTGATGTCAAGAAAATTATATGTATGTCTATGTCAATGAATTATAAAAAACTTAGATTAGGTAGTACAAATTAGTACAAATATAATAATATAATTAATATGTCAAAAAGGTAGTATATGCCAGAAAATAGGAAATTACAATAAGATATTATGTTAATAACTTGTTTAAAATTATCACCAATTACGCTTAATATTGATACTTATTATAATATATTCGTAGATTTCAATGAGTAATATATTACTATGAAGGATTTAAATATTACAATCTGAAAAAAATGAATGTCAATAAATGATTTTAGGGATTTAGTCATAAATTGTAGACAACCGATAATTGTGCCTTGAGAAATAGAATGGTTAAAATTTTTAAATCAGAGAATTCATTACAAATTTTTCGGGCTTTTTTATTTGAACTATTTGTTGTCTATTTTGTAGGTACGATTTAAACCAGTCATGCTATCCCTCTTATACCTATAGCTTATAATTTTTGAATATATCAAATAATTTAGTATTATTTGATATTGACTTTGTAATATGCTTTTGTCATGTCAAGTAAAATACATATTGCATATTTTTTATTATTTCATATATTTAATGCGTCCTGTATATATTTAAAAACTGCCAACATTGTTCAGTGGTTTTACGGAAATCGTTTGGATTATAATGGAAAATTTAAGTCTTTCACAGAATGAGTATACTCTAGTGTACATTGCTTTATAAAATGTTTTGGGTGATGTAGGCAGTAGTGCGATCGATCTATAATTGTTAGTGTCTAGGAAAGGTTGATTAATCAATAGATAAAAAGGGATTGTAAGTTTGCCCGAGCACACTTTAAATAATAGTGGTGGTATTTCATCGAATCTGTGACGTTTAATGGGAAGATGTTTTAATATTGAATTAATTTCATACATATCAATTGGACGGATGTAGAATGTGCGGCGGCGATCGATGCGTTCAGGTTGCCTACGTTTGCAAAGTAATCATTGAATGTATTTGCTACCTGTATGGATTCCAATATAATATTATCATGGACATTCAATATAAAACCTATTTTAATAGTGTTTTTTTTTTATTTATTCGTTCTTTTATCATGTACCACATTGTTTTTATCACATTACTCGATTTATTCACACGCTTAATATATTCTAGGAATTTTCAAATTTACTTTTGCATGATTTATTTATACATTTTTTTGAAACATTATTTTTAATATGATTTAAATGCATCATTAAAAACCTTTGGTTTTTGAATGTAATTGAATGCCTTTAGTGAACCAGAATAATCTTTGTTATACATTTAATTTTGTTATTTACTGGAACGAAAGGAGTGAGTCGCGGAAGCCGTAGGTAACATTTTCCTCGTGCTGGTGTGGCGAGAGAATTTTCCTATTTTAGTGGTTTCTCATGTTGCTCCTTGCTATTCGTTAATTCCATAGTGTATTATTGTTTTAGAGTAGTCCTTTGTATTCTGTCACTGTTGCGTTTGCGTATTGTGTACATTTTTGTTGATATTGTCTATAATTGTTTGATATTCTTGTATTTTCTTTTTTAACTTTCATTTTCAGATGTTAATTTTCCCATTTTTATGTCAAGCTTATTGATATCTGTTCTCTATGTCGTCTGCTCTGGTGTGATTTGTGTAACTCTTTGGTTTAGGAAACATCTTTCTAAACCAGAGTTTATTTCTAGCTTGATTATATTTTTTATTTCTGATATAATAGACTCATTATACTTTTTCAATTTGTTATCTAATAGGATGCTTATATAATCTATGGAGATTATATTTTTTAAATTAGTGTTTCTCATTGTGGGATCACCAAAACCACTATTATTTAGATTAAAGTCGTCTATTGACATGGTTGTATCATCGCAATGGGTCACTTTTTTGTTTTGTATGTGTGTGTTATCTCCTTTCGAAAGTCTAGTGATATTTTCACACTGAGGACAGATCCGAATTCGGGTGAAATTGTACTTGTGTTTTTTTATGATGTTGTGTTGTTATGTTTAAACAGCAATGACGATACATATCTCGGCATGAAGTGCATCGTACCATATCTCCAGTCTCATTTTTTTGATTGCAGCCAGCTGCATATTAATTTTTTCAACCTCAAGATGAATGAAAGAAGTGCGTCGTCAAAACAAACAAGTGCAGTATTTACTGGTGATTAACTTTACTGTTTATGGGATTTCAAGTCATTTTTTATTTTTAACGATATTCCTGATAGAGACGTACACTGGTTTCAAGGTGTCTCCATCTCTGTGATCTCCGGTACGATTCCCGGTCGAATAAATGTAGAATATGAATTTTTAACTTCGTTGCTATCCCAAGTTTTATATTTTATGATAGCAGCTTAACAGCGGACAGAATTTCAAGCAGTTTTCGATCGACAGAGTAGTAGTATACTTTACGATGATGGTCTTGGTGCATAATTGAAAAGGTTTTGTAAACCATTATTATGACAATTATAAATATTGGAGTTTTAGTGAAATATGTCATAACGCTCGCTCAGACTATTCGCAATGATTAGATACGAAAAAAAATTTTTCCAAAATATAGTGTTGTAGTAAAAGTATATACAAGCATGCTGTTCGAACACATGCGAAAACTTCCAAACGAGAGAACGACGAGAAATGAGGCTACTAGTTAGGAACTTTCCTTAACCTAAGACTTAAATAGGTACCTATATTAATTTAAACAAATTAAGTTGAATAATAAACCAGTGCGTTGATGTGCCAAGCCCGGTGAACATTCCATTTTAAATAAACATTCAATAATAAAGCTTTAATAATGACGGTTGAAGGTTATGGGTCTTCAGTTTAACTACCGGTCCTCACATAAGGGTTGGCGGTCCCCGAAAATTAGGGACATGCCACTTTAGTTCCAACCAACTTTAATACCATTTAATTTTTAAGTATAATTAGTTCAACTATTTTACTACGTTCGTGGTTTTTCAGTTTGTATGCGCGTTGTAAACACGCGACATATTTGCGTAATAAGTGTGTACTTTACGACTGCATTATTTATTTTCTTATAACAGTGTCGTAAAGATTTGTCTAATAACTTTTTAATGAAATGATTGGTGGGTGTTAACAACTGTAAATGTGGCCGAGACTAACGGCTTACCGTGCATTCCGAAGAACAAACGAGCTCAAGGTATTAATTTGTTTGTCACCAATCTTAAGATTGACCCTACCCAAAGCACTATAGAGCTCTTTGAATTGTTTATTAAAGTGTACAAATTTAAATTATGAATAAACGCTTGTAATCCGAGGAAATATAAGAGACTATTACTTAAAGTAGGTTATTAAAATTCATACAAACCAAATTTAATATGCAAATGTTATGATAACACAATATATCTCGGTCGCGCCGGCCGTTTATATCTAACTGCCTGAACACGATAAACTTAAAATCCGCGGACGCCTACCGTATTACTTATTTATGATTTAACATGGATAAGTCACGCTCTCCATCTGACCTAATAATGCCTTATTATTGTGTATCAATAAGGCTACTTTTAACACAATTCATGTTATTTACTTGATGCCGGTTCTTCTTGGTACAAGGTCTCCCGCCGTAGATTGAGACCGATGGCGTAGCTCTCGACTTTCACAAGTGCTTGTAACAGCCTAGACTGAATAAATAATTTTGATTTGATTTGATCACGAAACATTATTAATTTTTATTAGCACATGGTTTATCAACACGACATTGTAAGAAAAATATATTTTAGTCCCAGTTAGATATACAATAGCGAAATGTGATTTATTAATAAAGTTTATTAAAAAAGTGATGTTATTATATCGTTAGTAGAGGTTTAAGGCGATAAAAGCGCATGACATGTAAATTGCATCCGTTATAAGGTAAGGCCAGTCGCTTATATATACTTCTTCACTTATATTTCAATAGAAAAGTGTGTTTATTTGTTTGTTTTTCTCTCCCGACGCAGCGGAACCTTGTTATGTTATGATTTTTTGTGTGGGTGGAATAGTTGGAAGGTTGGACAAGTGACATTAATTTCTTTGTACGGCGTGAAACAATTCATAAACATTTACCATGCGAGCGAAATGACGAGTGAAGTGAAAATGTGTTACGTTTGTTTTTATCAAATTCGATTCGAAAAATAGAGAAAACATTTAATACAATTTAATAAATACTACAGTTTTTACGAATAGCACAAGTTTTTCATTGATTTATTTATTCAATCTGAAAACATATTCACGGTATATCAAAGCGTATGACTAAATGCGACAACGCGTGCTTAGTGGATATGTTCTGAGATCTGTGATTCAGAGGTCTCCTGTCGATACGACACGATCACTGCACGGGGATATCGGCCGATAAATATCTGTGTAGCGGTGTGTGTGATTTTATACTATTAAGTACTTATTCTATCACACGTAGACTTACCTACTTTCACGTAATATTTAAAAATTGAATACAGTATATCCGGCCCAAATAATTTAAATCAGATCAGATTATATCAGAAACATAAATGGTGGAATGAATAATGCTAATAGATTAGCCATTAGTACGTCTGAATGAGTAATCGATTCATTTGAATTATTCTGTAATAATGTTAAATAGATTACCATAGCGCAGTTTCCTTTGAATGTCTGGATTTATGAAAGTAATATATTCTATGTCACAAGCAAACGGCGCTTTATTATGTGTTTAAACATTATATTTTTATCCTTATACTTCTGTGACATTCTCGTTTTTATTAGTCTCGGAATTAAGTTTGTTTAGAGTACAATGTTATTAATATCGCTACGTTAGAAGCTGCGCAAACAGACAACAATTTCATTTCAACATTTTATGGTCATATTTTTTTCTTTAGTTAAACTTTATAGTCAATAGAAATGTCAAGGATATAATCAAATGTTTTTGTTAATGGCGGCATAGAGGATCTCTTCGTCGTCCTAATATGGAGAGCATAACTGAATTTGGTTTGCGTGTGTGTTTGTCCTATTGATATATAATAAACTAATGACAATTTCTTTCGTAAACTCGACGGTAAGGCAAAATTTATCAATTAAATCAAATTAATTATTGAAAATAGTGCAGACATTTTATCCAACAATCGATATATACTTTCAAAAAAGATTTAAATCCAAATTGCTCGAGCTTCAAAACGTATGTTTGATAAAGTGTATGTTTGGTTTATCTCCAAAGTACTACTTTAATTACTTATATGATAACTTACCTTGTAAGTGATCATATAAGTAATTATATTGTGATTTTATTATTATTATTTCTATAAATTTATCATTCTTATTTTTTGACATTGAATAATGAAATTTTAATTGTATTTTATTTTATGTCTATAATCTAATGTATGTTTGATTATTTATGTTATATTAATTAATTTTTTTCTTATTTCGATTTTATTGATGTATCTTATAACTGACTTTTGCCTTAGTTTTCCTTTTTTTTTGTTGTCGTTTGTTAATATACGATGTAGATAAATGTTTTTTAATTTCTGCCTCGCCCACCTTGACTGGGTGATGGCTGAAAACCGGCGCATTGCCCGTTCCTGGGTGATGTAGATGCACTGTGACTTGACCCTTTTCTAACTGCTACACACAGGGACATCATGATTAGTAATTTATTTGATTTACCTTTTTAGTGTGATTCAAAACTTTTTCGATGTAATTGTGTGTAGTTATTAATAATAAACGTTTTATCTATCTATCTATGAATACATACTATAAAAAAAATAAGATCATATTTGCTCTATCTTCAGAAGTTATGTTTGGTGAGGTGATTAAATAATAGATTTCTCCTGACTTGCTTACGGCTTTATAATTTTATTTTTCTTTTTGACACTGACACAATAGACATTTTAAATTAATTCTATCGTATTTTTTCTAACTTGACCTCTGTGCTATCTTATCTATCATTATTTATTATACAATTATCTGTTCTACAGAATATTTCTATCTTTCTTATAACATGATTTTGACATTAACTTTTTTATTATCTTATCCCAAACCTCTAATAATCTTCCCCTCTCGCTCTAGCCTTGTGCTTAGCCTATTCTTGGGTGATTTACGTGCAGCGAGCCTTGACTCTTATCTTACTGCTGCACACGGGTATATTTATGTGTTCTGTACTTTGCTGATTTTTTGTATTATTTAAGTTTGTGATGTAATAATGTGTGGTTCTTTTAATAAACGATATATCTATCTATCATTTTCTTTCTACATTCCATAAAGATAATCATGAAATATATGTAAATTAATTGTCAATTCATAATGTTTTTCTTATCTATTCATTTGTTCGAAGTCTTTGTATATGCTTTGATTTTCAGAGAAATATTCCGAGAATTTCTTGTTAACCTAATACCAGACATCGGTAGTTGATTGTCATCAGTTCGCACCGAGCCATGGTAACAGCCCTTGAGGCTATATGCGGTCATTTACATCCAATGGACAAAAAACCTTCGTTTGTGAAGCGCCTTATCATTAATGTCGAACCATTTTCCCTAGAACGAATTCCGTATATAATTGAAAATACATTTCCTCTGTTACCATCTGGTTTAGAATCGACGACTAGGCATTTACGCATCTTTGTTTCCGTAGATTTAGTATTTACCTTCCTTTTATAAGGAAACGGGTTCTTTTACAAAGACAGTTAACTTTATTGACTATATCCTTTCTAATAATAGCATCCAAACCAGTGTCTCTTTTACGCTAAGAGTTTACTGAAACATACTTATAAATTTCGGTTACTACAGGAATATCATCGTATTTATATGCGTCCAGCTGCAGCAAAAATATGTAACATTTTATTCAAACATTTTATTCCACAAGCTGCGCCGCTATCTGTCAGATATATTACGAGCTCGTGATGGCCGACGTGCAGATAAACGCCACAATATAGGTAATACGCGATGCATTTAAGCTGGTTATCGGAAACACGACCATATCCATGTTTGAATTTATGATGTAACACGCAGCTACTGTTTTTACTGCGGGCAGTGGAAACAGTTATGTTGTTACAATGTTTTGACGCGAGTCACTCGTTAAGATTGGAATGATTACAAAAAATATTCGTGGCAAACTTAGCCTATAGATATGGGATTAACAAAATAATCCGGTCTTATGAAAAAAGATTAAGGCACCTCAAAATAGTCGGATGGCAGTCAGAGTGAAAGAGCTGGATACGTAGCTGGAATGGTGAGTAGGTGTTTGAAGGATCAGACTACCACTGGAGCGAAGGTTTTTCTGGTGGGAGGCCCCGAGGAAGTGAAACCTAGATTTCAAATACTCAGGAGTATGTGGATCGAAAAGAATGTTGAAGAGGGTACATACGATCCTTAGGTTTCTGCGCTCACGAATGGGCAGCCACTTAAGTTGTAGACGGAAGTGAGAAATGTGGTCATATTTACGTAACCCGAAAACGAAGCGAATGGTGTTGTTGAGAAGACGATCCAGTCTGTTGAGGAAAATCTGATTGATATCTGAAGTACAAATATCAGCATAATCAAAAAGGGGATGTACAAGGGATTGAATTAACTCAGATTTAATGCAGGAAGGAAGAAAATTCTTCAGCCGATATAGAAAACCAAGACTGCGGTGTATTTTGCGACAGATATTTTCCATCTGCCCATCCCAGTGCAAAGAACTATCAAGGACAAGCCCAAGGTTTTTCACAGTATTAGTATATGGTATTACCGTGCCACCATAAACAACAGCAGGAATTGAAAATCTGTTGAGCTTCGCAATTTGACGTGGGTTCCCGATGATAATGGCCTGACATTTGTCGGGGTTTACAGAAATTCCAAAACTATGTGACCATTCAGCTATCCGTGAGAGATTCCTATTGAGTAGTTCAACAGCTCCATTCAAGTTAAGAGCGTCGTCCTGCGCGTACAACTGAAGGTCATCAGCGTATAGGTGATAAGAACTAGTAATAATGGTGGTTAGGGAGTTAATAAAAATTGAGAAGAGAAGAGGAGAGAGCACACCGCCTTGAGGAACCCCAGCAAACAGAGTACGCCAGTTTGAGATGGTATGACCTATTCGTACTGCTTGCTGGCGACCTCGAAGATAAGAGGAGAACCAAGTAAGCACTGAGGCTGAACATCCAATTCGGGAAAGAAGAGAGAGTAGGAGATCGTGGTCAACAGTGTTGAAAGCGTCATTCCATTGGAGAAAAGGAGAGATATATAAGACTTTTAATTTTTATTTAAATTTTTTAATAATAAAATTTATATCCCGCCTCTACTTAAAAAAATTTCGATTGCGTTTTCGAGTGCGTAAACCTCGTACCCCAGTTGCTCCACTTTGCCCCCCTTTTCGAAGATCAGTTTTGGGTGCTAAATCCCCTGTACCAAGACTGTCTACACTGATAAATGGATTTAGTCACTTGGTTGATATTCACAATGATACATTTGCCAAATTCAAAGGAAGGTTGGCAATATATCATAAAAAATATATGCTTAGACGGTATTATTATCTGCATTACTATTAAATGCAATACACATTATCATTACTCTTCTTTAATATTTACCTTAATAATCTGTTACATTTAACTCAGTATTTTAGATGCAATGGAAAATGTTGTATTTCTGTATAGAAACGCTGGTGAACTTAATAAATGAATAAAAAAAAATATTTCAGATAAAATATCGATGTTTTATTGTCACGGATGCAAAATGTCCTATCCCCCTCCTATCCGTCCAGTTTGTTACTTGTATAACACTAATAATAGTATAAAACTAGCTATTTTCCTATATCTTAGCTCGTATAAGTTGTAGCATGTGTCACCCCCGTATGATATATTTTCCCGGAGGTGAAAGAACTTTTAAAACCAGTCCAGTAGTTCCGGATCATATCTAATGTAAATAAACAAACTTTCTTCCACACAATATTATAATAGAGAATTATATCGCTAATATAAACTAAACACAATTAAAAAAATAAATCCTTAAAAATTACTTGCATTTTTCTTTCAATTTGCATCATATCATACTATACACAAAATTACCCATGTTGTGTTGTTTATTTTAAGTAACATACTGCCTGTTAAAGGATATCACATATCCTAGTAATAACATTACAGTATCGAGATCCACCATTGCTCGGTTACTTGATTTACTGCTAATTTAGGTAAGTGAAGCGTATAGAGGCTAACTGGGCTTCCTCTTACACTCACAAAACGCAAACGAATATAATCCTTAACTGAAAGTACTTAACGATAACACTCGCGATCGCTGACACAGCACCAACTTGGTTGGATACGAAAACGAATTACGGTACCCTTACTAGGTGTTTCTGCTGTAAAAATAACATTGGCCTAGTTGTAAAACAGACACGTAGCTGTTACATTAACCAGTAATTTGTCAAGCTCTTGAAGGATTTCTTTCTCACAATTTGAACATTCAGCCTATCTGAAGTCTGGTCACAAGTTATTTTATGTGTAATAAGAATACAGCTATAGTAGACCTTATGCTAATGGACTAAAGAAGTGAGTCGTGTCAAACATTTTGAGGGATTTGATAATATAGTTCCAAATATATATTAACTTCTTTATTTAGTTATGAGTTGAAACTCGGGTGTTTCCATAATATGATCTATCGTATTATATAAACCTCTCAATATGATTGAGTTTTTTAAAGATAATTATGATGTTTTTTCACACTTATTTTATTCTTATCACACTTTCTTAAAATATCATTATATTTTTCTTACAAAATAAATACACCATTGTAACTGACCTGCATTTAATCCTTCCATTTCCATCATACCATTTTGCATTTAATTTACCGTAAAAGTTAAAAAAAACATTCGAACGTCAGTTTATCGCCTAATGTCAGTTTTGATGTGCTGTTGAATGTACAAGACGCTGATTCGAAGAATAAGTCGATCTATTACCAAACAATAAATAGAAATACGCAGATATTCGTACCTCGCTTAAAACGTCCCATTGTCAGGTGATCGACCAACAAAAGATCAACCGCTTGTGAATGTATTGGCATCTTTATATGTCCTCTGTGTACATTTACCTTTTAAATGAGATGACAGACTGTTAAGGAAATCGCTGTATCGATAAAAATCAGTCGGTTTTGCTTAAAATAGAGATAGCATTTTGACTGTGAACCGCACAGCAGAGAAAGTACCTACTTGACTTGCAATGTCATTACGAGTATAATGGCGTCTCCATTATATATATATTGTTTATGGTATAGTAAATGAGTTTAACAGAACCCGAAGAAATATATGTGACGTACGCTAGATATACCGGTAAAATCTGCATAAATCTGCAAGTATTCTATCAGCAAAAACTACACGCAACAAAATATGTACATTTTCATAAATATGATTAAACAATTTGCCAAAGTCATCGATAGATCAAACAGAATATCCTCAAACGCGTAATAAATCGGGCTAATGTTTACAAGACCTTGATTTTTAGTCGGCGACCATCGAAACAAACAATTGGTGAGCTTCACCTCTGGCCACAGTCTACGTCAACGCTATTTGCGGCAACGTTGATTGTTTTAAAAAGCCACGTAATGTAAACTTTTGATATGAACTAGGCACTATGTATTAGCAATTCATAATCATTTATACCACAAAATCAATTATGTTGGCGCTTTGTAAGTGAGTCGAATCTATTTTATTAGTTTTTATTTTAGCTTATTAGCTTTAGCTATTACATTGTGTTAAACTACATAACAGGAGATATTAGCAATTGATAAATATAATGCTGGAAAATTTCAGTTATGTCGGGTAAGAATGCGAAATTTTTGTTTAAACCTCTGGAAAATAACCTATGCTACGCCAGTGCTGTGCTCAACGTCGGCTTCGAAGCCGTTTTTATAGTAGCATGGCATAGCTGATAATAAATGGCGATCGTCCAGTAGCCGCGATGCCTCGCCCAACCTTTAAATTGCTTTTAGGACACAATTTCTATGCAAATTGCGTAACGCCTGCGCTGATAGAGCTGCGATTGCTTTTCCAACTGTCGAGTCGGTCGAGTTAGACCTGTAGCTCGTTCGGAAAGTTGTCGCGGTAATTATTATTTCAAAGTCAGTTTAATAATATTAAAGGAAAATTATTTTTCAATTGATATTAAAAGAAGTCTTAATATATTATGGGTCACTATGAAAATATGTACAAGATTCATTTGAATAGTGGAATACAATATTCTACAATAAAGATTATTTATACATACTTATCTCACTTCGCCTGTTTGCAAGATGGAAACGCAAAACATGTATGTTTTGTATGTGGTATGTATTCTTTCAGAATCTCTTTATTGATTTATTAATACATGTTTTGTAAAAGTTTAATAGGTATATATATTAAACCTACCTTTCAATTTGTTTTTTCCTTAAACTCAATTTTAAACTGTGCCTTAAAGATAGTAACTGTACACTGGCGTTTGACTATTTATAGTCAAACACATACCTACAAGGAACATAGTTTGATGTGCTAAAAATTCTTTAAATGTTATCCCATCAAAAACGTAAGGTGTACAAAAATTCACAAATCGTACAACGCAATCTTCTGCCGTAAAAAGTTATGAAATCAACGTAAACTAAACCAATTAAATCAGAACCTCTCTTTCTGTGGGAGCAGCTTTTCATCCTAGATTTAGGAACACTTGGCAAACACATAGGTACATTACGGTAAAATCTCTCTAAGGTTATATGCTGCCCTCTTGGTCACTGAAATTTTTAGCTTTTATTTTAATCCACAATGAAGTTATAGGGGGTCAAAAATGAAAAAAGGATTGTACGGCCGTGCCGTTTACTTTTTTGTTCGACTTGGCGGAGCCACTTCCGTGTCCCCAGATTACTGTCACAGAGTTGTAAATAAAGATAATTTTTAATTTATCTGGTATTTTTATTGGCGATAGTAATACTATAAAATAGTTATTGCAAAAATCTTTAAACCAACTACTCGTTTATTTATTTATTACTAATGATAAAAATTTTATTACCAAATTCAGTGAGGTTTATGTAAATTGATTGCACTATGACTATGATACGAGGGTCAAACTGAAAGTTCTTAGAACTGGCCACTTATAAACAATATAATAAAAAAATAATTCTAAAATTTGAAAATATAACTCTTTGCCAATATTACTGAGTATATATTTCATTCATTTGTCATTTGTTTTACGATTTGGCGGCAAATTGAAAATTGTCTGTGTCACGTCATCATGAATTTAACACGAGAAAATTTTCGTGCAATGATTTTTTATGACTTTCGATGTCATTTAAATCAACAAGAAAGTTATGATAGACTACGATTGGCCTTTCACGATGAAGCCCCATCTCGTGCGACTGTTTACAACTGGTTTAATGAGTTTAAACGTGGTCGCACTAATCTCACTGATGATTTACGTGAGGGACGGCCTTCTACGGCGACGACTGAAGATAACATCTGTGTTGTGCGGCGTATGATAGAGACTGACAAAAGAGTGACCTATCAACAGATTCGGACAAGCTTAGGCATCGGTATGAGTCAAGTGCACAAAATCCTCCACGAACATTTAGCGGTCAGGAAGCTTTGCGCCCGGTGGATACCTCATAATTTGACTGAGGCTCAAAAACTCCATCGTGTGGATTGGTGTCGTAAAATGATTGAAAGATTTAACGGAGGTGACTCAAATGCTGTGTTCGACATACTAACAGGTGACGAAAGCTGGATTTACTGTTATGATCCTAAAACCAAAAGACAATCTGCTCAGTGGGTGTTTCCTTTCGAGGAGTTGCCAACTAAAGTGAAGAGAGATCGAAGTGCGGGAAAAAAAATGGTGGCCTCGTTCTTTGGAAGGATAGGTCATTTTGCAACAATTGTGTTAGAGGATCAAAAAACAGTTTCTGCAGAATGGTACACTACCAATTGTTTGCCACTTGTCTTGGAAAAAGTTCGAGAGAAACGACCTCGCAGTAGGATCCTCCTTCACCACGACAACGCCTCGTCGCACACCGCCAAGCGAACGATCGACTATTTGGCGACATCAAACGTTGAATTACTGGGTCACCCGCCGTATAGCCCCGACCTCGCGCCTTGTGATTTTTATTTATTTCCAAAAATTAAAGAAAAACTTAAAGGAAAGCGGTTTATGAATGCTGAAGAAGCGGTGGCTGCGTATCGCGATGCCATTGAAGAGACCCCTAAGGACGAGTGGGCAAAGTGCTTTTCCCAGTGGTTCCATCGCATGCAGCGGTGTATTGACGTGAATGGACAATATTTTGAAAATATATAATAAAACTAATAACTGGCTAATGTAATCAGTTTTTGATTTTCTAAGAACTTTCAGTTTGACCCTCGTAGTTGATGATGAAAATTGCATTATTTTAAATAACGGAATATTTTTTTTATGGTGAAAAGAATTACACCTATTTATTTTAATGAAAACAATAAAATGTTCATAAATTGCCTCTTAATCTACAGAGAAGAGAGCTAAGTATACACTACACTAGTCATTGCAGGATAGGCATTCCCCGTGAACAAAATTTATTTAGGGAGAACGAGAAATAATCTGAAAACTCAAAAACCTGTAGATGTGTCCAGGATTAATAGATTAACCTGTCATTCAAATTATTGGTCATCCATCCCATGATCAACCTATTCAGAAATTACTTGACCAGCGGAACACAGAAACCGTCTCATGATTTTAATGTTGACGTTAAAGGGTTTAGCCGGATACGTATGACGAGTCGGCCCCCAAATGGGAATCGATATTGAAACTTATGTTTTAATATAGACTTGATGTTCAAACACGATTTATGTACTTTTCGCGACCGACTTCCGCTTTGACCTTGAGATAGAGAGCAAAATATCCGTATGCTTGACTATTACTGAATGTGATATATCTCTGAAGCTAATTAAGATAAAGAAGTGAAACTAACGCGAGGTGTTAGGTTACATTACAGAGTATATCACATATATTTTTTTATAATTTTTAGAATAAAAAATTAAATTAAAAAAAATAAAATAAAAAAAAATCATGTTTTTTTTCTGAGTTCTCTGTGACTTACAATCACGAAATTAATATATGTTATGCTCCTTTGTGTGCTCTATTACCCATAAAAATTGCGTGAAAAAAAAGTTGGTGCAACACAACGAAAAAAAATTATATGTGATTCGCGCCTTGTAGTGTGAGTGTATAAACAAACAAGTTCGAACTTGTTATCGAGCTGTTTACTGCATCGTTTGTTTAGCTAAAGTAGCAGTCATTTGTATTACACAAGAAGGCAGTTTGGGACTCAAATTCTGTCATAGGTATTTTGTATCAGCATTTTGAAATTATTAACTATCGAACCAAATTATTATTAAGTAATAATGTCGAGAAAGTGTAATAATTGTAACAAGTACCTGTGTAAGATTCCTGGTTATAAAAAAATTATAAAGAATGAAGAAGAAGCTAAAGTGTTTAGTGACTGTTTGAATAAAATCGTAATAGTTAATGATATTTTTTGTAAGAAGTGTCGACTTATCCCATATATTAACAAAAAAGCTTCTACTTCTAAATGTGCAGCATTTAACTTGGCCGAAATAATGGACGATCAAAATAATCTCTCAGTACAATATGTGAAATCAGCACCTAATATCATCAAAGCAGAAGTAAAATCAAGACATATAAATAGAAAAGTCTATCGAATTTACATTCACTATATTTCCGAAGGTAATGACTACAATAGTATTCTTCGTTATTGCTGTGATTGCCCCAATAGCGAACGTACAGTGGGATGCTGTTCTCATGTAGCAGCTATTATTTATTATCTATCATATGGACGATATTTGTCCAAAATCGTACGTCCTGATGAGGTCCTAACTAAGTTATTTGCGACTCAAAGTGTTCCGATTGTAATTAATTACAACAGTGACGATGATTAATATTTTGTTTCTTGTATTTTGATAGACACGAAAAAGTAATAATAATAAGTATTGAACACTGGCTGTTTTTTTTTCATTTCTTTTTTAACTATTATCCCATCTCTTAAGACTAGTTACTTATGTTTTAAAACAAGCTGATGTGAAATTTCGAAAAAAAAGCAATGATGTAATGTGAAAACCTTATAATACAGGGGTATACCATAAGACAGAAATCACATATAATTTTTTTTCGTTGTGTTGCACCAACTTTTTTTTCACGCAATTTTTATGGGTAATAGAGCATACAAAGGAGCATAACATAAATTCATTTCGTGATTGTAAGTCACAGAGAACTCAGAAAAAAAACATGTTTTTTTTTTATTTTTATTTTTTTAATTTAATTTTTTATTCTAAAAATTATAAAAAAATATATGTGATATACTCTGTAATGTAACCTAACACCTCGCGTTAGTTTCACTTCTTTATCTTAATTAGCTTCAGAGATATATCACATTCAGTAATAGTCAAGCATACGGATATTTTGCTCTCTATTTCAAGGTCAAAGCGGAAGTCGGTCGCGAAAAGTACATAAATCGTGTTTGAACATCAAGTCTATATTAAAACATAAGTTTCAATATCGATTCCCATTTGGGGGCCGACTCGTCATACGTATCCGGCTAAACCCTTTAAAGTTAAATACTGTCTGCAAGTAAAGAGCTCGTATTTCATGTAACCACCGCTGCGGCAGTAACCGCAAGTAGGGTGCGAGTAGGCCGCAAACATGCCGTGTGTCGTCGCCTGCCTGAATTTAGAGGCCGGATAAACAAAGCGGCCATTACTTCCCACAATCTCCTGTGCACCTTGAGTTGGCAAACAACCGCCATCTAAGAATACTCTGTGCATATTAACAATATAAGTACCTCATACCCATAAATAAGCAAATTTTACTACACAAACAATTTACCCAAATAGTAAGCAAATCTCAATTTACTTGATTTTAACTGTTTCCATATAACAAAGCCAAAATAAGGTTTATCTTATATTTAATATTTTTTATTAAAAATACTATTTGATAATATCACATACATTGCTCAGATTCCAAGATGAGTAGCGCTGGTATTTCGTATCTGAAAAACAATCACAACACTCAAACCCGAGGCAATATAGAAAAGTTCATTTTCCACATGGACTCGACCAAAAATCGAATCCGGGGACCTCAAAAATGGCAACACCTTGAAACATTGCACACATATGTAAATAATAATCAATATACTAAATGCTTTTAAGCCGCAGTCAGATTGTTTCATTATCTTAACCGCTTCAATGACAGATTTTATTTTTTATAGGAACTCAATGATAGCGCAGTAGTTGGCGCGTTTGTTCTTTCTACAATACGAAAGTTAAGCTCGTTACGCAAGGACTGGTCATAGGATAAGTGACCAAAAACACCATTGTCATTACCTCGTCGTGAACCACCCAGCAATCCACACTGGGTCCGCGTGGTGAATGATGGCCCTTGCTCTTTATTCGGTTCAATTCCATTCCTAGAGAAGACCTTAAAATCCAACATTGACGACGACGATGATGAAAGTAAATAAATAATAAAGTTTTATATAGATATATAACATTTCAAAATTCTTTTTGTTAAAAGAACATAAATATTTTGTGCACATAAAAAACCTTTTAATATACATCCATCAATGTATTGAGTCGCTTCCAATTTCCAATAAACAATTAAATTATGAATAGGCGCGTCTGAAGCTCGTTATACGTGTTCCTAAAATATTTTATTTGTTTGTTCCAGGTCGTAAAGCGACTGCGCCGATTGTTCCAGCATCACAAACAGGTGAATTATTGTCCATCAATAAAACTTTTATTGATATAATTCACTATTCTCAGTTATAACAGCTCGTGTAATATTACCATGCGAATGGTATCGTCTTCGACACTGTGAGGTGATACGAAATAATAGTTTTACAGATATACTCTACTAAGTACTGTAAAGTAATAAAAATTGATTTGTTTATTTGTAAACAACATACAAATAGAAAAATGAAAAAGTAGACAGCACTTCCTAAATGGCTCTGAAAATTTTCTTAAACATAAACTTTAAACAGTTTTATTATTATATGTAGACTTGAAAATAAAAGTGTATTATTTGTAACAATAAGGCTTTCACAACAATTATGACCACCGTAATATTCGCAATATTACAAAACAATAAGTAACTATAACTCTAAGTAATTTATTTATTTATTTATTAAGATGTACAAAACAGGTGACAACCGGGTGAAAATACAAATTAAAAGTATGTTTTACAGTTATCAAGGTTGCGACCCTTCACATGTCATACTGCAAACACAAATTAAACAAAAACATACATTTATATACTTAAATAACTATTACATTCTTTATAATTATAATTTTGAATTTTGAATAACATCGCTAAGTCACTAAATATTAATTAAAAAAAAAAGTAAAAGATTACACCAATGCGTTAAAAAGTTTTCTCCTAAAAGTTAATGTATTACAGTTGAAAATATCAATATCCGATCCATTACCAATGAGTTCATTATATCGGCGGCACATTCTAGATATAGGATTACAGTAAGAACTATTATTAAGATACACGTTAAGTGTAAACATTTTAGGTACGCTCTACTATGTTCCTTACTCTACAATAAACTAAATATTGTGGGTTATATGTTTACAAATTAAATATATCGAAAATAAATCTTGTGGTAACGTTTAATGATGTAAACATATCCAACTATAATGATATTCGACAGAAGTCTTTCAGAGCTTTAGATCAAATATATTCTACATACTGGTATTGGGACTGGTAGAGAATGCCTCATGGAATTAAGTCCGCCCTTTGTACATTTTTATTCGTGCAATAAAGATTAAATAAATAATACTACTGATAAATGATTATGCTTATCAAGTTCATTTATTTTAGAAAATTACGATAAACGATTTATATATACTGAAATTTCAAACAAAATTATTCAAGAATGAATTAAGATATATAAAATTAGGTTTTTGGCCAAATAAACGTCAACATATACAAATTTTCTGAGGAATACCATACAATGTAACATTGAAAAATATTTAAGTTTAGGATGCGCCCTTGAAGTATTAAAAACACTTTTTACTGTCATCAAATTTAGTTTCAAAATTTTTTATTTTATTTATTTTCTTATCAAAATCTATTTTGAAATAAATTTGAACCAAACAAAAATTTACTCGATGACCAATTACAAAAACTCAAGAAATATACAGCCTTTGAGCAAGATCACCTAAGGTTTAATATTAAGGTTTGAAGTTTAAGACCACAATGGTAAGAATTATTTTTCTTAAAAGTAACACAAAAAGCAGACAGTTTTGAACACAAGAAAAAACTTGATCACCGTCGATAAGCATTCTTTGCTGGAGTTGATTGTGAATCGAGTGTCGCATTACCCAGGATCAGGGGCTACTCCCGCCGGGACGTGGGACGTGGGGCGACCCGTAATTTGGTGAGATGCATTTACATAACGTATTCTTGATGGAAACAACAAGCCGCCGAATTCCTGCGGCTTCAGCCCAAATGTGGCATTATTCATGATATTCGCAAGATTTTGTATAAGTGAGTGGAGCGAACGTTACCATGTTTAAATAAGTAATCACATAAGTATAACGCACTGTTTGATACGTATATTATCTTTCGAGAGATTGGCTTCTACTATCAACTATATCGTCGGTCTATCGCCTCAATTTGTCTTTCAAGTTCAATTTTTACTGTTATTTAAATTTCGGTAGCTCGGTGGCGTAGTGGATAAGCGCTGCAGCCCACGATCGTTGTCGTTAAGCAATTTTCGCAAGGGTCGGTCACGGGATGGGTGATCAAAAATTATTATCTCGAGCTACTCCGTGCTTCGGAAGGCACGTTAAGCAGTTGGTCCCGGCTGTATTTGCAGTCGTTAATACCCTCCAATCCACATTGGGCCAGCGTGGAGGGTCATGGCCCATCCTCCTTAACCATCCATAAGGAACGCCTGAGCTCCTGCAGTGGGGACGTAAAAGGGCTGATGATGATGATTTAAATCTCAAATGTCATGTAATAATAGAATTGTAAAAGCTTAACATGGTTTGGTTATGCAGAGTGATGACCTACAACAATAATCTGTAGCTTATGTAATATTTATTAGAAGAGGATCAATTGATACTAGAATGTATTTTTTATAATCAGGGCAGTAGGTCGTTTTAGTATACTTAATAACCATTACGTTTAAATACTTATATCACAACTACACCCCGACATGAGTAAGGTTCGGAGGTACGAAGTAGTTATATTTTTCGAAATTTTTGAGTATTATAGTCTATAGATTTATTATTAAAACTGCATCGATTACACAATTTTTAGTTGTTCCATTTCTTTTTGTTGGTGATTTGAGTTTTTTATTTATTCAGTAAAGTTTTGTTAAACAAAAAGCCGAACCTGATCTTTAAAATTATTCCAAGCAGTAGAAGACAAACACAAAATCCCCGAAGAATACCTATAGCCTTCTTTTTCTATCAATATACTCAAATTTAATATCGTAATCAAAATATTATTCTTAAATTCTCAATTATTTATACGTCAAAGTTCTTCGACAAAAGTATACGAACAAATATTTTATCCAATTAAAGGTACTGATCCCCTTAATAAGTTCTACTCAGTTTGTTAGCGAATTTCTCGGTACCAGCTTTTGAAAATATACCATCTACTTATATATTCGGGAAAGTTTAGAACATGCGTCATTAGGTCTCTCGTATTAAGTATTGAACTCAATCAACGCTCCAAACAATATTATGTAGTTAGTGCTGAGTAACCGTAGTGGCCAATGAATATGGATTTACATTTACATAAAAATATATATTATAATGAGCAATATGAAAGCTAAGTTAGCTAATTCGTAATGTTTTCTTGTTTCGTTTCAACTTACAAATCAGTGACGATAGGTAATAATTAATTCAATATCAGCATTTAAATTCATTTATTGGACGCTACTTTAGCTACTTAAAATAATCATCGAGTTTGAACATTATCTTCGTACCAATAATCAAAGTCTTTGCGTAATAATTAATACACACCTATAATACAAAATCTATCTTATACTCGTAGAAATATACTACAAATTTAACAGTCCGCGAGATACCGGTGAGATCGAACCCGTAACACTTAATTAAACTTCCTTTTACCCAATTAACACCTCTTTTGGTTGTGTTCAACCATAGGCGCAAGAAACTCCACATCAATAAATATAAACGGCAAAATCAAATAAATACTCAAACATTTTGTATTATATTTCCAACAATCCAAGTTGGTACTTATGTTAAAGAGACACCACGACGAGCCACACAATACTCCATTAACGAATCAATAAGACCGGTGGAAACAAAATTAGGTGGGGCCCGTCATTTGGCTACCGAATGTGCTACGACCCTATTACGGCGGCATTCAGCCGTCTCCTTTATACAGACAGAAAATAATCTACGAGTGATACTCGCTCATGAATTCCTCATTCACTCGGTGACAGATACGCGACATGTTCTGATTATTCATTTCTGTTGTTGTCCCTAAATATAAAATTTGGAAATATTTTTATGTCGAAAGCGAGACAAAAATTAAATCGCGAGCTTTTAGAAATTTATTTCACATCATTTATCATAAAGATCGTAGGATTATGATGTCTACGTTAATATTGCAGGATTTCATGTAGTAAGCTTACTTTATTGCGTATTAAGTTTTCACATCAATGAAATAACATTTCGTCTAATAATTTCGTATATTTTCTACAATAACGACTACACTTTAGTTATTATAAGTTTAGGTTTATAAATTAATTATAAATAAAAGAATCTGTGTTACGGGGGACCATCCCCCCTCTGCAATGAGAATTTCGTTTAGTCAAGCTACAATAAAACTTTTCCTTAAATGTTATTCAGATTTTGTCAGTCGTGTTTTTTAATATCTTTTATTGTCTATGTTTATTTTATTCTATTTAGTGAGCAGTTAATTATATATTTTTTAATGTAACAATCTACTATATACTATTTTAAAAAGAGTCTTATATCCACCGTATTGAATACCTATGCTATAATGATTCTCTACACGTTCACATCCGTTACATCTTACGAAGGTTATGATGGAATAAAGAAACACACTCACATACATTAAACCTAAATATACTCATTACTCACGGTACGGTACGGTACTCACGGCAGTCATGTAAAAAATCAGTTTTACTAAATTTTACTTACATTTTGCATACAAAACTTCTGTAAATAGGAAATCTATAAATGATATAGCTAGAGCATGCGGGCTGTGGACATGCCGATTACAAATCCAATTTCCGAATTCGGTTTCAGGAACTAGACAAATTATAGAGAGCGCGAGCGGACTACGGAATATCAAATAACATATGCCATTTACCTTGTATATATATAGATGAGACCGCGAACACAGTACTGTCTTAGAATTATATTATTATAGTAAACATAAATAATGAATTACACCTTTTAGTTCAACTTTACCTACTTATTTAAGTAAAATAAAGCCTAGTATGCTCTCATTTTTAAAAATAGTCTAGTAGTTTTTTTTTTTCATTTCTTTATAAATATATATTTGTCGGAAAGTCAGGCGGGACCGGCGGAGAGTTAGGTTAGGTAACATCCGCCATCTGGCAAGTGTTCGAGATATTCTTTCGAAATAAGATCGCAGATAGATCACAAATCAGTTATTTAATTGAACTGATTAGTTGTCTAATCGAAATACAATTATAATAACGTGATGCAAACGGATTGCGATACGAAACGCGGAGAGTTCTGCGCTTGCGTCCGCTCAATATGGCCGCACAACGTAAAGTGCCATCTTCGAACAATCATAGACCACTCCCAAGCGATGACAGCCGTCAATGTCATAACTTGACGTTTCGCAAAGCACCATAGATCTTGACAGATGACAGCTGCAGGTGACAGATGGCTTTTCGCACAATCGAAACGCCTTCTCGCCGACATATTTTTCATTTTAACCCGTAGACTGGTATGGACTCCTTCACTACTAGCAATAAGTATTTTCTTAGTGAGCAAACAAATAATTTTCAGCCACAACTGTTGACAATTAACGGTGAACAAAAATAGTATATATTCACGGTGGATCCATTGCGGGGTAGGTACAGAGGATCGGCAAAATAATATCCGCTTTAATAGATCATAGGCCTGTTCTATGAATAGGCCATTACCCATCACGCGTGTCCAATGTGGATTGGTGGGTGCTAACGACTTCAGATGTAGACAGGACCAACGGCTTAACATGATAATAAATTGTTAGTCACTCATTATATGATTGATTCAGATTCCTGATTGCAGACAGAACACGCTGACTACTGTGCCAGCTGGCTCTCATAAAACATACATTTCATTAATCAGTACATATGCGAATATATTCAACTACAAAAAAAGTTGATAATTCTTGATAGCCTAGGGAAATTAAACTTTGGTTGAAGTTAATGGGGCGTGAAAAAGCAATTTTAATAAAAATCAAATTGTATTCGTTGGCAATCAAATAATATGAAAATGGCTGTGACGGTTTGGTAATTTGTATAAATGTTTCTAACAATACCAAGAAGCTCATTAGGGTGATAAAATTTTGTTGAACGGAAAATTAAAAAGTTGATCGGAAAATGGTTGGTCTGAACTTGCGGACATTCAATATTACATAATCTTAATATCATTAAACTATAAACTATAGTAGGTATAGGAAAGATTAGGCTATAATAATGCTGCCGCGCAGAGGAGCGGCGGAGCCGGTTGATGAGGCCTGATAGCGCCCTTTTCAGGGCTGTGGTGGGGCCGTACTCCGGTGGTAATAAGGGCTTTTCCTGTGTGGGTCCTCCCAATAGATGGATAAGAGGGACCGAAGATGTACAGTTGCGCATCTTGTCTCTAGTCGGGGGCAGCTGGTCAGTTTGCGCACAGGTTGGCATTGCACGCTTCCGCCTCGTCTGGGGGGTGCGTCTCGAATGTCTCCGAAATGGGTGCGAAACACGCGGTGTATGGCCTCCGGGCCGATCCCGTACATCGCTTTCCTTGCGAGGGGCATCACTGAGTTTTAGTGGGTAAACTCCTGTTTCTTGTCTAGCCCCTCCGTAGGTGGGGCCACAGGAGGAGTCCCACATAACCCGTGAAGCCCGCGCTGGGTATAGCGGGTATGCGTAATGCATTTCTCAGCGTCAAAAAAAAGGTTATAATAATGCTAGTAAGATTATAAATTGACAATTCTTATAATTTCACAGTGGCACAGGCACCATATTTTTAGAATTATTATTAAGTGAGTCATCAATGAGATATTTAGGGAGGAATATTATTTTTAACGACAGACACAGTTTAGCTTTTAGGGGTTTTACTAGGCCGAATTTATTGGATTACGTTAGAAATTACGTAGAATATATTTAATAAATATCCATTTTGATTGAAGGAACTTTTTCGTTTGTTAAGACATTTCGACGTATTTATACTTCTGCCAACAATGGATTTTAAGTGCTAGTGACTGGTTTACACGTAATTAAGTATATAAGTAGTAAGTAAATTCTAATTTGAAATTCAAATAAACTTAATCACCTAAAACTAAGTTACTACGTATACATCTGTAAAAAAAGTTTTAATCTTTATACAGTTAAGTCATTTATAATAAACTTACTTTTATTTCGTTCCGTTCCTATCTACAATTATTTAGTCAGTTATAACTCTTTGCAAATAAATATCCTACAGGTTATTCTAACGAAAGGGTTACGTACAAACGGTTATTTATTTATTTATAAAAGCAATAAAATTTTATAGATAAATAATAATTGTTTGGTTTTTGAAGACGTTAAGTGCATTCATAATAGTAACTAATTAATGTATACTAAACTGATACGAGCTGACTTCATAAAAGTTACAGTAGAATTAATGAGTAATATTAACAGTTGAATATTGGTAATATTATTTGATGTCTTTTTCGCTCTCTTGATTATCAAACAGAGATATTATATTATATTGATATAATATCAGGGTGCCAGGGACCAAGTGGATTTTTTAAGCATTTTGTATTAAGAATAATTTTTAGTATTTGTGAATGCTAAAAAAAACAATCAAAATACAAATTTTAGCTTGTGGAGAAATGCAAATTGTCACAATACTGGTAGAACATTTAGCTTCTTTATATAAATGGAAAAATACAATATTTAGACAAAATGAATAAACTAAATTCTATAATTATTCTTAATACAAAATGCTTAATAAATACACTTGGTCCCTGGCACCCTGAGATGGGATTAGAACCCGCAACCTTTCGCAATCCAGGTGACTGCTCTAACCACTGAGCTACCCAGGACCTAACAGGACTAACGTATCATTCAAGCCCGTGTTACTTTTCGCTACTACAGAGCGTATTCTGATGAGAATACGCTCTGTAGTGTCAATCTCTATGTTCAAGCATCCACCCAAACAGCTGATAGAAATATTATTACAAATATTGAAACTTTCAATAAAGATGAGAATTTTGTTCTAATTATTATATTTTGAGATAGGATATTGTAAGCATTTTGTATAAAGAATAATTTTCAGTATGGCATTGTGAATGTTAATTAATCAAAATATAATAAATTCTATAACTTTTAAATAATATTTCCTAAAAATCACATCAGCAGTTTGTTCATAAAAACGTAATACCTTAGAAGAATTTGTATTTATAATATAGAGTTAGCGAAGTAAGTTTATAACTGTTCAATTTTTGTTAGTGATTCATCGAGTACACGATGAATGGAGGGCGATCAAAATGTGCCGTCAAATTGAACTATTCTTGTGAAATTAATGCGGTTTCGTGGTTTGAAACATGGCGCGATCACAACAGAGGACGCTGCAGCTGCAGAATGGAATATAGATAGATAGATAGATAGATAGATAAATTCTTTATTTGCATCATGCATACACAAAATTGCACGATTTGGATTTTACACAATATTAGAAGCAAAAACAGGACAATCAAACATTATGTGTACCGCAGCGATGCAAATGGGCGAAAACTCAGTGTGTATTTACTCAAAGAGCAAAGCACTGATTTTCAGTTTTTACCCCAATTGCAAGTGGTCGCACTGTAAATATTTAAAAAATTCAAGAACTCACACAAAGAAATTGATAAAAAAAACTACAATACTAACCAGACACTACAAAAATACTAATAAATACTTACTAACTAAAATATTTGATAAACGTATAAGATATATAGATTAATAAAATAAATAAATAGATAGTAATACCCATTATTAATTCAATTCATTTGTCAAGATCATTCAGAGTCACAGAGTTAATATTACTATTACTACCGCTATATAGGTGTAATACCTCCGCTTTCACTCACATATTTCATATTCAAACATTTACGATTCTTCTTAAAAATTCTATATATCAGTTAACTTTGTTACAGAAAATAAAGTTAATATTTTTAGTAGCATTTATATATATATTTAGAATTTCAGTTTCGGTCTATTATGTATAATTTTTAAAGATAATATTTTAATAAGTTGCAACCACAATAACCAAATTCCCTCTAGAACAAATGGATTTTGATTTCTTGCTGTATATCAAGCTACTATAAGTTTTTTTTAATAGCATCCGTACACTAATTTTATTTATTTAATATATGAGATCAAAAGAAATGTGCATTACTTTGCTCTACCTTTCTAAAGTGCTACGTTTGCGGGATATGAAATCAATATACAATGAATTGAGGCATAAAATAAATTGAAAACATTGATTTATTTGAATGAAATATCTCCTATTATACAAATTGATATATATAAAAGTTATAGACTGTAATTAATCACAATTCTAACGTGGAGCACTTACACATTACGCAGACTATCACTTACCAAGGTTTCCTCATAGAAGTTTCAATCTCTTAAATTGCGCCAACAGTTATCAATCAGCCGTATGGATTCTATTGATGATATAACATAATAAAGTAAATCTTACAAAGAGATATTATGATGAGTAATGAACTGTAACATAAATAAATACTCGTATATAATGAAATAAGGAAGCCACATATTTAGTATTTGAAACATGTTCCACGAAAAGAAAATATAATCTCTTTTCATTTTATAAAGCCTGATAAATGATGCCTAAAAATTATTTATTATCATCTATGTATATATCAGTATATTTTATCTATTTTATGATTTTTATACAAATCAGCCAGTCAATCTAATAAAATTTCGAGTTACATTTAATAATTAATCGTAAATTACTTTGATTTAAATTAACTAAACCCATCTTCGCCTGTCTAGCGTTGGAGTGTTACAGTGTTGCTCACACTAAGCGTGTCTTACATTTTAGGGTTGAAGTTTTATTTGATTCATAGAAGAATTAAATCTGATAAAAATTAAGTGTGATACCTCTGGGTGGCTATATATTTTTAAATTCAAAGATCCAGTTACACACACGTAATAGTCCGTGTATAAGCCGTTTATGCATGTATTTAGTTTAATAATTAACACAAATAGAATGCTTATAAAATAATGTATTAATGGTTATGGGAATGATATTTATGACATATATATTTGTTATTTTCATTAAAAGATGGAGCTGTACATTTAGAATATCGCGGTGTTATGGTTTGTTTAAAAAGGTATATATCTAATGTCAGTTTCCTTGTAAGGGAGGATTTTTTTGTTTTTGGAATACAAAACTATGGTCAGTTTATGACGCGGTTTTATTTACCCTCAGTACCTCCTAGGACGCAAGAACATCGGCTTGTTCATGGTCCTACGGAGCCGGATAGTGCAGTAGCACAGTCCGAGGGCACGTAAAAGTGCAGGTTATTTTTGTTCGGAGAAGTCACGGACAGTGGATCGCTGTTGCAAACGTGACTGGTGGCTGGATCAGCGCACTTGGAAGCAGTGAGACCAGTCAGACAGCAAGGACGCTGTCAGGGCCACGAGCTGGAGACACTAGCTCGTGGAGGATACGAAGGTGGAAACTTGCTGCAGATGAGCCATCTGGAGGAACCAGGTAGCAGTCAGCGGCGCGGATAACTTGGAGATCGTGCTAGACAAGGATGGCATGAGTTCTATTGTGTATGTGTGAGTGAAACGGAAATACAACTGTGAGTACTTTTATTTTAAACCTTATTCTTATGAAGAGCTTAACTTTGAAACTGAAGTAAAGTCAAAAAATAAAAGTGAACTAATTTGAACTTTAAGTACTAGAAGATTTTAACTTTAATGAATTTAGTGTTTGCTTATATGGACTTAGAATAATTTGTATTGTAGAATTAGGGACTTAGAATAGTTTTAATAAAAACGAAGGTACGGGGAACCTATGCCCAATTTTGGCCCGATACAAAAGAGGTTTAAGACTTAGAAAAATTTAAAAAAATTATTTGGTCGTAGATTTGTATAAAAGAGTTTGTTTAGGTTATTGAAATAAGATCTTTATTTTGCTTTGTTTGAAGTTTATTTTTGAATGTTAAAATGGAGAAATTGATTCATTTTCAAGAAGATTTGTACGCTCGGCTTACAAAAGCAAAGATTAACTTTAAAAAGAGTCCTAAAGGCCGCATTACAAAAGAGTATGTGGAAGGGCGTATAGAACTGTTAGAGCAAATGTGGTTTGAGTTCTCTGCGGGTCATAAAGAATTGATGCGTGCAGTGTCTTCCGCAGATGAATTAGCTGAAACAACTTATGTTAAAAATGATATATATGATAATGGAGAAGAAGTTTATTTTGAGTATAAAATAGAATTAAAATCTATTTTGTCAACATTTGAAAATAAACAGTTTAATGAATCTGTTACGGTTGCTCAACATAGTACAAATACATCTCATATAAAACTTCCGAAGGTTAATATTCCTAGTTTTTCTGGAAAGTATTCAGAATGGAATACCTTTCGAGATCTATTTCGTTCTTTGATACATAATAATAATGATTTAGGAAATGTTCAAAAATTATTGTATTTAAAGGGATATTTACAAGGAGAGGCTGAACAACTGTTAAATAATATTCCTGTTACTGACTGTAATTATGATAGGTGTTGGAAATTACTTGAAGAAAGGTACAGTAATAAGAGATATATATGTAGTCATATTATGAAAAGGTTGTTGTCTCAGAAAAATATTATATTCGAGTCAGCTAGTGGATTAAAGGAGTTGTTAGATACTACTAATGATTGTTTGTCCGCTTTGTCTAATATTGGGGTAAATACAGATAGTTGGGATGTACTTGTAATACACATTATTACTTTAAAATTGGATTTAGAAACTCGACGGCAGTGGGAATTTTTTGTGACTGACAGTGATACAGATGAATTGCCAACTTATAAGCAATTTGAGCATTTTCTTAAAAATCGATATCGTGCCATCGAATTTTTAGAATCTGGGCATAAAACAGGGTATAAAAATCAATTTCATAAAATGCCAATTGATAAAATGAAATCATTACATATAGCAAAATTGGTTTGTCAGTTTTGTTCAGAAGAACATAAACTTAATTTTTGTAAGGGTTTTTTAAATGAGACTGTAGAGTCGCGGCGTAACTTTGTTTTAAATAACAATGTATGTTTTTGTTGCTTGGGTCGTAATCACTCTGCTAAGAGCTGTCAGAGTAATGTTAGATGTCGTATTTGCAAGAAAAGGCATCACGTTCTTTTGCATCCTAAAGGTACAGAGGGTACGGTCTCCCAAAAAGAGAAGATTTTAGTTAACAGTGCGGTTTCAATTGATGATAGTCCGAAACCAAGTACTTCTTTGTCAAATATTGACAATATTGAGTCGATTCCTATGGTTTCTTGCATTTCGACTAATCATGCAAGATACAAGAAGGTGCTACTTGCCACCGCCTTAGTAAATTCTATGGCAGCAAATGGTAGAATGTTTACGATTCGCGCTTTATTGGATCAAGGATCCCAGTCTTCTTTTGTGACCGAATCTATGGTTCAAATGTTGGGTTTAAAGAAAATTCCAGTTAAGGCTCAAATTTGTGGGGTAGGTGGTGAAAGTGGATTAATATCCAAGGCTATGGTCAATATAAAAATAATGTCACGTATCGATCAAAATGTAATTCTTAATGTTAACGCTTATGTGTTAAAGTCCATTACCACATTGTTGCCTACCAAGGAGATAAAATCAGTGGAATGGAAGGAAATATCTGAGATTGTTCTCGCGGACCCTGGCTATTACACATCAAATCGAATTGATATGTTATTAGGTTCTGAAGTGTATAGTCAGATAATACAAGATGGAATTAAAAAGGGAGCACGTGGTTCACTACTTGCGCAATGCACATCACTAGGATGGATTTTATCGGGAATCGTTGATGCATGTAGTAAGTCATCTGAAATAATAAATGTCATGCATTGTCAAGTAGAGAAGAATGAAGTGCCGATGTTGAAGTGTAAACTGGATAGTGATGAAAGGAAAGGTTGGGAAATTATTCACGAAGGCGTTAGGCAATATGAAGAAATGAATTCATTATCAGAAAAGATTGTATTGGAGATACAAAAGCAGTCTAATAATAAAACATTTGTAAAATCAAATGAAGAAGAAGAAAGAAATTATAACGATAGTCAGTGTCATACTGAAAGAAATAAAAAAGTTTTAAAAATGAGAACAAATAGTAAATTAAATAATAATTATGAATTTTTGGCTAATTGTAAGTTACGTATACTTAAGAATAAAGTGTTAAAATTGTGTCAAGTCAGGAATTATAGGAATGAAAAAAGATATTATAAGAAAATAAAAAACTTACCAAAACTTAGAAGATACAAATGTTTCAATTTGTCTATTAAAGGTGAATATGATTTTAAAGTAGGAGGCAGATTCATAAATAATCATCCGAATAAATATATATTCGTCAAAAAAAAAAAAAGGAAATTTACTTATCTGCTAGACGTTGGCTTTATGGTAGAGTGATTGCAACTCATCCAGGGGATGATAATATAGTTAGGGTAGTTACTTTGAAGGTTAAAGGCGGCACTTTAAAACGGCCTGTTTCTAAAATTTGTATCCTTCCTATTGCTGATTGATATTGAAAGCATGTTTAACATATAAAATATTTTATTGTGACTAATTTGCATTTAATGTAACTTTAATTGTTAAGTTATAGGTATATTGTGTTATGGTGGGCGATTTCATATGATGTTATTTTTAGTAAGGACAAAGCTTAGTTTGTCCTTGGTGGGCGATTATGTATAAGCTGTTTATGCATGTATTTAGTTTAATAATTAACACAAATAGAATGCTTATAAAATAATATATTTATGGTTATGTGAATGATATTTATGACATATATATTTGTTATTTTCATTAAAAGATGGAGCTGTACATTTAGAATATCGCGGTGTTATGGTTTGTTTAAAAAGGTATATATCTAATGTCAGTTTCCTTGTAAGGGAGGATTTTTTTGTTTTTGGAATACAAAACTATGGTCAGTTTATGACGCGGTTTTATTTACCCTCAGTACCTCCTAGGACGCAAGAACATCGGCTTGTTCAGTCCGGTCAAATATGTTCAAATTTCTTGTGAAATCATCTAGAACTCTGGTTAGCACAGCCTTTGTCTAAAGTGATGATAATTTATATGTATTCTGTATATTTGCAATTATATATAATAATACATTTACTCTCATCCATTTTATTGGAGATAAAATTTAAGACGGTAGATTATAACAAGACGGCAGATGATTCGACTACGAAGGCGAATAAAGAACAACCACTCTCATTTATCAAAAGCTAATTCTAATTTTAGACAGGCGGCCTTCCTCTCGACCGCTAATATTCGAGATCTTTTCACTTGCTAACGATAGCGTCATAAAATAAATTACTATTGTATGGTGACAGCCCTAATTGTATGGTATTTAATTACTACACTTGACACGATTAATAGTTCCCTCTTTCATTCTCTGAATCCTGCCAATTTATTAACATATACATATATATGTGCTTAGAGCTAATATTATACCTAAATTGACATAGATGTAAAGACTCCTTCAGTAGGTTATATGAGTCAGATGAAATAATCAACATAAGATAGATAGATAGATAAATTCTTTATTTGCATCATGCATACACAAAATTTTACAATTCGGATTTTACACAATATTAGAAACTAAAACAGGACAATCAAACATTATGTGTACCGCAGCGATGCAAATGGGCGAAAACTCAGTGTGTATTTACTCAAAGAGCAAAGCACTGATTTTCAGTTTTTTCAACATTCTTAATGAAAAATGATCAAAAATCCAGCAACGAGCAGTCGCCCGTATTTCAAAAGGTGATGGGTTCGAGTCCCATCTTAGAGTGCCAGGCACATAGTGGATTTTTTGAGTATTTTTATTTAGAATAATTTTCAGTATGGCATTATTAAATTATTAAATATTAAACAACAACACGTACATTGCTCAGATTCCGAGATGAGTAGCTAAAGCCCCCGTATTATGGAGTATCTGAGACAACCAAGGTACCACAACACCCAGACCCGAGACAATATAAAAAAGTTCATTTTCTATATTGACATTACCGGGAATCGAACCCGGGTCACTGTCGTGCGACGGCTAGTTTTAAATGTCACAGATAATAACTTAAGAGTCACAGACAAGTAGATACTAGAGCTATTATGTAATAGTTTATTAAGTTCTATTATAAATTTATCATTGTATCGTTTTAAATGTAAGTTAGTTATCGAATTATAACTAACTAAAACTTCTCCTGAT
Organism: Diatraea saccharalis; assembly: GCA_918026875.4. Classification (NCBI taxonomy): domain Eukaryota; kingdom Metazoa; phylum Arthropoda; class Insecta; order Lepidoptera; family Crambidae; genus Diatraea; species Diatraea saccharalis. The sequence goes on along the minus strand of OU893342.1, from coordinate 20,970,608 downwards.
TCGGTACATACACCGACTTCAAAGAATTATTATAACTATTTTATTCAAAGACTTTATGTAAGACCCTTCAGAGTTACTTCATATATTAATAAACGATACCTGATAAAATACAATTATAAATTTCTCGGGGCAGCGAATGGAATTCATGAGATATAAATGTTGTAAACGTGTCAGGTTCGGAGAAAATCTGTCGAGCGTCTCATGGAAGTATGTATTAATACGCGACTAATTATACATACAGTATGTAAGATTGAATGTCCCATCATATATTTATCAATTTTGACGTTTTGCAATCGCAAAATGAGACGTATATTCCTTCAGATACGGAGCAACCCTTTTTGGAAATTAATATTAATTTTTGTGGTAAAATTAATCAATGTACCGCAACAACTATAATGCACTGACGATACTACAAATACCATTCTTTTTCTCATAAATTCCGTTTAGTTTTAAAGGGACGTCACGATTTGTTGTAGATACGAAGAAACTACGTGTTATATAAAAGGAAACTTTTTTTTATTTTAATTTTGAAATAATATTGTTATGGAGCACGCAAAAACGTCATAAAGTTTTCATATTTAGTTTGTTTATATATTGCATAAAAGTAGTTCTATAAAAATATCGCACATAAAAGAAATAGTTAAATCAAAACTCGCCAAACATTCGTTATGCGTGACTTTGACTTCGTGTTGTGATTAATGAATCAACACCAAAACAAGACAGGGATCCGTTCGAGTGTGTGACACACAGCACACGCGGCATATACGTTGGAGATTATTAACGGCTCAGGCGACACCTGACGCCGCATCCATTATGGGGGATATGGAAATCGAGCCTCCACTGCGTGTCACATCTTTGACATTTACCTTACAAATCAGACCATGCTGGTCAGAAGGTCTACTCTGTTTTTCGGAAAAAGAAAACAGTTAACTAATGCACAGATAATCTTCAAGGGTATGATTTTAACATAATTATAAAAAAGTTTCAAGAATTTTTGTTTATGAACAAACAAAGAAGCTCTTTAATTTTTATATTTTATAAAAAAATACAATAGAATATTTGACAGACAATCAGGTTATTAGAAAAAGATAAGAATTATTCAATCACACACACTACACACTATTATCAGTAAAGTCTAAATTGGTCGCAGAAAGTCATGTAGTAACTCGATATGCTTCTAATCTTTACTATAAAATGGTGTAAATTACAAAGTTATACAACGAAAAGTAAAAATTCAAACAATTGTGATCAGATGTCACATTGTAGAATAACGCGAGCTTGCAGGTCGCAACACAACAACTTACAATTTACAAAAGTGCATAATTTTGTTTAAAATAGTTCTTACGGGAATTCTTTATTTTAATCAATTCTATTCAATTAATAAATCCTTCATGAATTAATTCATAATAAAGAAATGGATGAAACCAAAATACATCTTATGACGAATGATCATCCTAACAGCGAAAACTCCTTGCTGTGTGAAATCAAATCGCAATTCACGTCGCAGTCTTCTGCATTACGAATAGCCATTTTGTGTTATAACAATCAAGTATAACGCAAGATACACGCTATACTGAAAGTGTTGTAGAGAGTGTTGGTTCTCACACGTGTTTTCAATTTAAATGCAAATGGATGGCGAATCCATCAACACATACAGCGGACGATCGAATGAAGTGTAATCGCCGTCGATTGTGTCCCATGTTTGTTTATGTGAATCTGGTTAGTGTCACTGACAGACCAATAATATTAAATATGAGCTCGATGTTATCAGCATTTTATGTTATTTGACGCTCATTTAACCGATTAAACTCTTAAATATAATGTAAAATATTATTTTTACTGTCAAAGATTGAAAGTTTTCCGAATATATACATAGGAAAGATATTTTCTCTTTAATGGTAAATAAAATTCTTTCATTCGAATTTTATATACCATTAAAGAAAAAATATGTCAATATTAATTAGATATGAATTATGCTAATGGGCCAGGAATCAAACTTGATATCCCAAAAACGTCTTAAGAAAAAGAAATTCTTCAACATTAAATTAAATAATAGAATTTCCGAAACGAATAAGGGAGCTACAGAATTTCCATTCATTGTGGAACTTGGTTGAATTCGCACAAAAGAATATTTAATGAACCGGTCGTGTTTTCGAGGTAAATACCTTCGTGGCTTATCATATTTAATTTCTTTATATAATATAGGAAAAATTTTGTTGAGCTTGTATCGAGTATTATTGAAAATTTAACTACTATATCAAAGAATGTTTTCTTCATTCTTAAAAACCAACGCGACTTTATTCATAATAAACTGCTTGTACTTTCGTTAACTGAATTAGTTTCGTTAACTTAATATATAAAATAAAGCAAGTATAATATTTTTCAAACAGTTCATTTGCGAATGCTAAAATGCTATCATGATTATTGAAAAATTGATAAAGTTTTGATACACCTTTTTATTATTGATATCTAGTTGAATATTAACGTACAAATTAGTGCTATTTAATTATTTTCATCTATGAAAACGAGAGTTGAAAAAACGCCGTCAATGTAACTGTATCATATACAATTAGCTGCATTAAAAGAATACATTTTTAACAGGTAAAATTCATTGAGTTTTTTGATAGTAAAGATCTGTGTTGTGCCACCAAATTAAATGAAGTCAAATATCATAATATATAGCAGGGATGGCGAACCTTTAAGCAGCAACGTGCCATTTTTTTCCAACAAAATGTTTAATAAAGTCATAGATATGCTATTAAATAATTTTGACTTTGTGATTATTGGGAAAATAATTATATATACTAATAACTTAAAACTCTTAATTTACCCCAATAAAGGTACATTTTGTGATGTTTCATTTGGCTAATTTTATATCAATTTAAATTACACGCGTAATTTGAATTAATGTTAATTTAGTGTAACTTCTGTTGTTGCAAATTCAATGACATCAAACTTATATTGGGGTTGTAAGTAAAACCACTGTTATATATTTTCTGCTTTTTCATTCTTTACATTTTTAAATGTCGTGTGTCGTTTGGTTCTATTAATCCAGACGCCTTGTGTAGAGACGCCTCTACCGGACTTAAAATCCGATAATATGCAGAAAGTGTAGTGGGGTATTTTGATCGAAGTTTACCGATCCAATAGCGTGGCATGGGGGCGCGTGACCTGCTTACTTCCCCCACAGGGTAGGCCGTAACGACAAGGATGCATCTTGATCAAGCCGACCGCCGCCCCCCTATAAATCGACAATACGGAATACCTGCCTGTTAGAATATTTCACGCCCCGTGCTGTGAAAGGAATTGTTTTTATAAAGAGTTCATTACACACTGTACAGACTTCGACAGGAAATTGCACTCCAAAATTTATGTTTTGTATTTTATACGATAACAATATTGATTTATAAGCTTATAATATTCAACTAAATAATAACAGTATTCTTAAGAAAGATATTAAATTTTAAGCTTTATATGGAGGTCCTTACATTGTAATGGTATATTATTATAGATATTTTGATACATAGCGGTACAATTCTTTAAGAATCGTTTTGTTTTTGAGACAGTTTCCAATTACGATTCGATTACGTTGGGTGTTCGGTTATTCGATTGTTTTCGCTTTATAATTAGTGCGTGCGGTAAACAGTATGGACCCCATTTTAGGTAAATTGAAAGGTACGGCTAGTTTATATGAGAAGAAGCATGTTTAGAAAATAAAAAAATAAAAACATTAAATTTACCCAGAAGACTACCACGAGAAGCAATAGGTCCAATACCTTGTATTTAGTATTTTTATTTACTGATTTTAAAACAGCATAAGTATAGTTTACGTTAATAAAACTTTCTAAACGTTTAAACTTTATAATATCGACCACTAGGCATCCACTATTATTTATTAATATGTATACTAATATCTGTTACAGATTTCTCAATTAAATATTCTGTGACAGATGTGTAATATATATGTAACATACACTGAACCTTGTTATTATCTGACTCTTGGCACAAATTCGTTCGCATACTCTCAGTCTAGATTTATAGCTGTTTTGCTTCCGTTATCTGTTAAGACAACCAAGTCACAATATGTCATGTGAGATAACCATATGCTCTTACGATTAATAGGAAAATCAGAATTCTAAGATAAAATACGCATTGAATATGACATTATCAGAATGTTTGATAAAGCCGTTTAAAGCGATGGTAAGCGGTGGTGACCTCTGCCGTAGATATTGAACGTAAACAATATATATCATTAGGAAATATCAACTTTATGCATACGAAACCGTGTTCTATAAAATCGAAAACTTTAACGAGAATAAAGTATTGAACGCGTCATTATTAGTTTTTTTTTATTAAGAAGTCGTCACATGCATGCTTTTTATATTAAAAGTGAAAACACATTACTTGAACGTTTTAATGCGCATGCGCATGTAAAATATTCGCACAACCAGTTAACTGATATAATTTTAAGAACCTCACGAAATCCGTATATACATTTGCGCCTTAATTTTTCTGATATGAAATAATTTTAAATGCCTTAATGCTACCTTTGTGCTATCACTGATGTGCGGCATTCAGTTAAGATTCATTTATGTTAAGTGGTGAACTGACGAGTTATTCAACGCATGTTATTACAAATGTAAGGAGCTATTTCTAAATCACTTTGTTATTTATAACATCACCATCACATCAAATATGTTGAATTAAAAAAGACCATAGTAAATAAATTTGAAAAATATCTCATAAGTTTGTGTAAAACTGTTAAATCTTTTGAAAATCTATATGATATTATAAAACCTTGACTGATTTTAGAATTCTTTCACTCACTGGAAGCTACATCATATGCGGGTGATATAGACCCTATACGCGGGCAAAGTCGCGCCGAAATAACTAGTTATGAAATAAATTATATTTTCCTAGTGCAATATCACCTCGTGTCTCACCTACTCGTACATAGAAGTCCCACGCTTTCCATTTTGTAATTGGATGGTAGAAATCTTATTTCTACATAATTATCGGTTTCCAGATCAAAAATAACTATTTATTATCATTCTACAATGGACCAATATAAAACATAATAAGATAATCTAATTAAAAACTATAATCAATGATAATAGACTCATTTCCTGCTATACGTTGTGTATATGAGTATCCTATTAATATTATAAGAAGAACAACACATTTGGTCAATGAAAATTCAATATGCCTATTTGATAATTTGGCTCTTAAAAATAAACACGATTCACAAGACTTTAAAATGATAAATAATTACTGTCACCAAATAGTCCAATCGATCAGTGTTACCCAAACATTTTATCAAAGTATCCGCTTATTTAAAAAGGAGAATCTTCAACAAAACTCCCGTCGAGTGAAAAGAAAAATACAACTTCTTCAACAACAGTGACCACTTTTATGGAGATACCCGAAAAGAGCTTTTAAACTGGCTATTAAAGAGTTAAGGGCGGATGCTGCCTGTAGCCCACTCGGTACAGAAATTGAGTTTCCTCCAATTGGCTCGCTACCTGTTTATTTTGCGCAAAACCATTACGAATTGAAGCTGCTCCGGTGCTCGAAACTAGAAATTTATGTGAAAGGTTTCGGTTGGATCAGATTTTTAATTGAATTCGCACCTGGTGTTTCTTAAATTATATAAATCGGTTTTAACTAACAATCATTTCACTATTTTATATTATAAAATAAGAGCTATTTTTGGTAAAGCTTGCAATGCTTTATTAATAATAGTTAAAAATAGGGATTCATTATTTTTCAAACGCACTAATAGTTTGGTACATTTACATTTATTCTCTGGTCATAGTATTACACAGATTCGGAATACAAAAAAACAAATCGATACTATTTATGATAAAGAATGTGTTTGTTTGTATCGAATAGACTCAGAAACTACTGGACCTTTCATCTACGCGCTCCGGGAAGTATATCCTAAGCGGGTATTATATCCCATAGGCCATAATTAGCGAGCGCAGTCGAGGGAACACTTCTAATAACAGATATAAAGTAACTGTTTAAGGATAAAATTTATTACATACCCGAAACATTTATCATAAGAAATAGGTTCTTAGATCGTAAGTATTGAATTATAAACACGCAACACACTTGCATCGACATCTACGTAAACATGCATCATTTTCTGGCTTCCCCGATCAGTCCGAAGCCCCCTCCCACCTGACACTTCTCCATTCCGCTATATTTCTATTCGTCTATCGTAAAAAAACGAGCTGATTCGAGGCCATTCAATAAGTTTCGTCTGACGACTGATATTATTATTGTAGGGGATGCAAGAGTTTTATTGAAATTGTGACTGAATACCGATTGCTGCAAACTGAAACTTAACACTCCGCATTAGGATCCACTATCTCATTAAGCGTGTGTGTAACACGGTGACATCGGAGAATGTACTCTAACTTTGTGTCAACAAGATTCTGTGTCGTGTGTGCTAATGGAAAGGCTAAGTGATTTGGAACAAGATAGATTAAGCGCAGATAGGAGCGTCTGCTGTGTGCAGCCGATGGGCTCTGAGGGCGACGCCCGGAGTCCTTTTAATACAAAATCAAATTGCATTATAATATATTATGTTACAATTCTAAAGAATGGGAACAGCGCCGTCATCCAGAAACTAGAAACTTGTATGGATTACTAAACGTTGTCTAGTCTTACAATTTTTCACTTCTTTTTTGTGAGCGGAGCAAATTTACTTTATCTTTATGTACCAACCCGTCGGGGTACGAACAAATGCAATTTACATATATAATAAGCAATTCAACGTTTATTTTCATATTTCAACTTATGATTAAATCCATTTATTGTCTAATGTCTGCCTGAAAATTTATCGAATTTATCGCGACAGACATAGCAGGCCTTGATTTTATAATATTTTAAACATTATATATATAATATAAACTGACGTTATGAAGATGGCGCTGATAACTTTGATGGGCACATTCTAAGTATCTGAAAAAGCTCCTTTATAAAATCAATATTCATCATTGACTGTATGCATGCTCGATTTCACGAAGCTTTTATTTACCGTCGCCAAATTGTTCGGTAACGGGCGTCGTGACCTCTCCCAGCGCTTCCAGACGCATTTGTTGTTTATAAATCTCTTTTGTCAATATTTTTTCATTCAAACTTTCCACGTGTCTGCACCAACGAAGCGATAACCTTTACATTTCACACAATGTTTTATATCAGAGAGCACTGTTTTGTATTAGTGAATCGCTATATATTAACAGTATATTGTTTTGAGAAAGCGACGTCTTAGTAGTACTCTCTGACGGCAGCTTTACCAAACTTTTTCATATACTCGTATTTTTTAATGTTGCATTTATTCATTTCCAATTGCTTCATATCATTAATCTCTAATTGCTTATATAAGCCTGGTGATCTGCAATTCAGGCCATAATCGGTTCCTTCGCAGACTCCAGTCTCTCACAAAAGATAATGCACTAGAAAATAGCTCGGTGGCGTAGAGGATAAGCGCCTCGGCCCGCGATCGTAGTCGTTAAGCAACTTTCGCAAGGGTCGGTTACGGGATGGGTGACCAAAAAAATATTATCTCGCGCTACTCCGTGCTTCGGAAGGCACGTTAAACCGTTGGTCCCGGCTGCATTTGCAGTCGTTAATACCCTCCAATCCGCATTGGGCCAGCGTGGAGGGTCATGGCCCATCCTCCTTAACCATCCATAAGGAAGGCCTGAACCCCTGCAGTGGGGACTAAAAAGGCTGGTGGTGATGACTAGAAAATATACCAATATCGAAAAGTCACACAATACAAAGCACGCAGCACGTTTAAGCATACGGATAAATAAGTTGTACAACAAGATTGTGGTTCCTGAAGCCATATAAATACCTCGAGGCAGATTTCATCTTTTCGATACAATAGTGGCATATATATTATATCACTGCATTGCGCATGAATATTTTAATGGAATGTGACTCCAAACATAAAGTTATTTTTAACTTAATTCAAAACGGATGAGGTAATTAATTCGACTGAATCCGATGATTTATAAAAAAGTTTAGAATGGTCATCTGCGCGCAATATTGTCAACAAAAAAGCAAGGCAATTGCCTATGTTTGTTTTAGTCACGTTTCTTGTGGCTAACATAATTTAATAACATAATCAATAAAAAAAAAGTTAAAAAATATGCATTCCTGGGTGTTTAAACGATGCACAAATTACAATTAAATAATACAGTAAGAGAAACAATAAAGATATCATTTCATGCATAAGTGATGTATTACTTTTTATTTTAATAAAAATAAAAAAGTCATTGACTGAATCTATAAAAGGAAGTCGCTCCCCGCTCAATGTGCGCTGAGATCTTATAAGCTACTACGGATTTTAATGCGGTTTTCATTAATATACAAAGTGATTCAATGGGAAAATTTATATAAACAATACAAGAGCATGCGAGCTAAGCACCTGGTGGACAGCGAGAAGTGTTTTCATATGTGTTTTTAACTGTCAATAGTGGAATAATTTTTTAGATTCTTTCAAGACTATGAAATTGAATGTATTGTTTTTGTTGGGAAAAAAAGAAAAATGAGTAACTTTACACCCTGTTTGTATCTATTCCCTTTCAAAAAAACTAAAAGTATTTTTTGAAGTAATGAGACACTTGGTTTAAGTTTTTACTTTTTTATTATTATTACAATAAAAATAGTTTAGTCAATGATGTAATTACCATTAATATCTAAGACTTCTTGCCAACGATCCGGCAAAGTTTGGATGCCTTTTGCCCAGAACTCTGATGGCTGTGCCTCGAAAAAGTTGTTCAACTCCGCCTCTACGTCAGAGAAATCATTAAATTGTTTACCCCGCAAATGCTGTTTCAGGGCTCTAAACAAATGATAGTCTGATGGGGCGAGGTCTGGGGAATAAGGTGGGTGGGGTATCGTCTCCCAGCCCAAGTTCTCCAACTGCCGGCGAACCACAGATGCGACGTGAGGTCGAGCGTTATCGTGCAGTAAAACTACATTGACTCGTCTTCGTCGTTTTTTCTTGATAGCGGCAGATAATTTGGTAAGCTGGGTTGAATATTTGTCAGCGTTTATAGTTTCATTGTGTAATAGCTCATAAAACAGTATGCCTTGCGCATCCCAGAAACAGCAAAGCAGAATTTTTCGGCGGTTCTTTTGACTCGGCTTCGGTTAAGTTGGTGGCGTTTCTTCTCGAGGCAGCCAAAAAGCACGACGTGTATCGTTCTCGTAATAAATCCATGATTCATCTCCAGTAACCAGATCTGACAAAAACTCTTTACGTCGGGGTCGCAGCAAAAGTGACTGACAGATAGCGACACGGACTGCACGACTGGCGTCTGTAAGGATGTGCGGTACCCACCGAGCCAAAACTTTTCGATAACCAAGCTCATGCAGATGGTGTTCCACGGCGTGGTGACTGCATTTAAGTGCTTCCGCTAATTCACGAGTGGTAGCATCCGGATTCAACTGCAGTTCGCGGCGCAAATCGTCATCATTCACTGCGGGTGGTCGCCCTGAGCGTGGCTGACTTTCAAGGCTCCTGTCTCCTGATTTAAAACGGTCAAACCATCGGGACACCGTCGCATGGCTTGTACTTCCAGCGCCTAATGCATTGTTGATATTGTCAGCCGCAGCCCGCGCAAGTATCTTTACTTTAAAGTATCCTGTAATTTTTATTAACTTGAACTCTTTATCTTTTTATTTCTTTTTTTACAACCAACTTAATATAGCATATTAAGTGACTGTTTCACATTTAATAAATCACGGTAAAATCTCGAGTCATCATGGCAACAATAATAAAACCATGTAAATAATTTGATTAGCACAAATGTCCCGGAGCTCACGTTACAATGGAATATTGGAATCACTACGCTCCGGCTGGATTGAATTGTCCCAATTCAGTTGGATAACAAATTGAGTTTTGTTATTTTTTACTAGCCAGCACAGTTAACATCAAAACGGTACCGAGGCTGCATTTTTTGTAATTTGAAAAGCGAAATATTTTTGCACTCTACTATAAATAATTCATTTACTTAACCAAACTATAATAATTAAGTAATAGAAATAAAATTTTGCCTTTTTTGAAATTTTGTTTACAACAAATACTAAAATTTATTTATAATACCATTATGATACCAATAATAAACCAATTCAGTAATATGTCGAAAAAAAAGCATTCTAAAAGTAAATATTTATCAACTATAATAAAAGTAATATATCATTCGACCTCGGTCATACTTCACTGCAAACTGACTTGATGTCGGAAGCTAATGTTATAAAAAGTTATGCATTGTCATTTGTTGATGTTGCGCGATCGATCATATGTTATTTATTGTGCATCCGAAAACCGCGAAGAAAAAATAATGTAGTTACATGGAACTTTCTTCGACGGCATACCGATGCCGACCCATGGCGGCGGTCAGGAATCACACCTGATTGATCGTACTGGGATAATATAGAATTACTTTCTCTACTTTGAAAGTATTTTTACAATAAAACCAGATGATTGTCGTCTCTTGTTAACGTTCCGTTTTTTTCTCAAATGGTGATGTGGCATTCGAGATTCCTTTTCTCAAAGAATTCGTACAAGTATTAAAATTTAATATCAAACTCACCGGTTACTTACCTTTTGGAACTGTTATAAGTTAGCATTATTATATTATACGACGCAGTTTATTCTGCTAAAATTTGAGAGAATTTATGTTTTTTAATCTTTCATTAAAAACTACTGAACGGATTTGGAGAAAATTTGGCGTTATATCCATTGGGATAAATTTAGTGTCAAGTCATCGTATAAACCAAGCAGCCGAGGCCGCTGGTTAAAAGTAGTACATCACATATTTACAAGAAAAAGTACACTATTAAATGAAATAATTAGAGAACAATCCGAAAACATATTTATTACTTGCAGTTCATAAAATTAGATTGTATAAGACGGGTACTAACGCAATAGATTTTGATAATTAGGTTTTTCACCTACCTATATTTCCCGATGTTTCCACCAGGTTACACCAGTCGTGGTCACGGGCTGTTTTCCATTATCAAAGTCTAAAGACAACAGTTGTTTAACAGCAAAGTTAAGTTTTCGATCCCGTTCGAGCACTGTTTGATACTTTCATACTCGTAGTTTTAGAAATCCCATATAATGGACGATGCGCGAGTCCCGACCATACTTTGCCCATTTTTAATAACTGTCCATTAAAGTGTTTTGAACGTTTTCATTGTCGCATCTAATCGGTATTTCAGTTTTCTTCAAATAGTATTACTTTTCCTAGTAAAAAGTTTCAAAATCTTTAAATTGGTTGTCACTGGGTGACAACTTCGATAGATATATACTTGTATCTCTGACAACAAATGAATGTAGACATAGTAAAAGCCAGCTTCACGATGTGGTCATTCGACCGTCTTTGGACATGCCCGCGCCGGTGGAGACGTTTCTCTTGAAGTTTTCCGGCGATTGGTGCAACTTTGTAACTGCCTCTTATATATTCGTTGCGAATGTATGACTAGAGTAAAAAACGAGGTGTTAATCTAATTAAATTTAATGAATTTTGTAGTTGTCATCATCACCAGCCTTTTTACGTCCCCACTGCAGGGGTTCAGGCCTTCCTTATGGATGGTTAAGGAGGATGGGCCATGACCCTCCACGCTGGCCCAATGTGGATCGGAGGGTATTAACGACTGCAAATGCAGCTGGGACCAACGGCTCAACGTGCCTTCTGAAGCACGGAATAGTTCGAGATAAAAATTTTTTGGTCACCCATCCCGTGACCGACCCCTGCGAAAGTTACGAACGATCGCGGGCCGTGGCGCTTATCCACTATGCTACCGAGCTACCCACAACAACAACAACAACAACAACTAACTATTTTATTGTTGTACTAAAATAAAAAAGTAATACATATCTTCAACCAAACATACTACTTCCACTGTTATATATTTTGGCCGCCACTCTGAATAAGTCCTTTTCTAATTAAATGTTTCCACATTCGGTTTTACTAATATATTGAGTAGTGAACCTTAACACAGGCACGTGTGGACACACTGTATCAGTAACACAGTGACGACTATTAATTGGAAAATTATGAAATTGGTTTTTATCGGCTGTCCGTGTAATCGAGTTTGTTTTTAAATAATTAGTATTTAATAAAATAATAGAGAGCTATAGATATATGAGGTGTTAATAACCTCATGCCTGTTTGGGTACACAAATGTGGAAGAATATACTCGCCGACATTAAAATTAGGCTTCGTGCAAACTAGCAATTAAACTTCAGGAAATAATTAAACAAAATGTTATATTTGTTTGATCACATTGATAACCCGAACTGTGGCTTATTATATTTGGTATAATAGTAATAATTATGAAGGTAATATATTTAAAAGGTATTATATAATTAAGTAGGTATATTTGTCGATTACTTTTGTGGAATGAATTGAGAATTTCATTAATTTGTTTCTCATTATTAGTCTTTTGTATATGTTAATGTCACGATTAAGTAAAATGCAATAATCAAGTTATACATGTATATTTATTCATTAAACTTTTTGACCAATACAAGCATGGCACAAATGGCGGACTTAATACTGATAGCATTCTATATATCCATATCGTATATATTGTGGGTAGGCAGAGAAGACCGAGTGCCACAAGATACGGTCCTTATGTCTTTTGCTTCAGCGATGATAATGCTGCATACAATAATATAAACTTAAAATTGATATGTACGGTTAATAATTACAATTTTTGTAAATTCATTACAAAAAAGCATGGAATGATTTGTTTAATATCATTTCATGTACCTAAGACCTACTGTGAGCCATGTTATACATATATAAATGACCATTTTAAAATTAATTTTTATTTATGGAAAGCTAAATTTTAATAAAATAAACTCTCTGCTTGTTTCAGATCAGTGATGAGTCGATTCACGAGATATATAAATAAGTGAGAATTTTTCAATTATATATATTTTAAATTTTGATGGTCGCTCACGTGAGGGTCACGTGACTCCGTGATCATAGCCCTTGTATCAGTGTCCGAATATTGGGCACTTATTAAAAAATAAACGTATGTAATGTTTCAGTAAATAATATATTATTGTAATATTAATTAATTCAAAAAGTATGACTAACGTGACTAATGATGATCGATAAAAGGAGCATCATTTTAAAAAGATGATAATTTCAAAACTTATACATAACTCATTAAAAGCGATTAGTATTCTAAAAAATCGAAGTTCAAGGAATTATGAATTGTATTTATTAAATTTCTTATATTTATAGCTTTAATTCTGTAGCCATTAGTGTGCACTAATTAAATTGATAATTAAGTTAATTCTCTAAAAGGCTTTGATGAAAATATATTCCTAGATCAAAATCCTATTTTCATTTAACTGGTAACTAAAATTGGTCTGATTAAATTATATTTATAGGTCATTTTACTTCTGCTTTTGTGAATTAACTGTCAGTTGATAATTTTCTAAATTTAATTTTATTACGCCAAGGGCGCCTACAGGCGAGAGACTACAGAAAATTCTTCCACCTGCGGGAAGCTTCATCATTTGTGGGTAACGAAGACTATAATTTAAGCGAGAAAAGTTGCCTTAATACAGCTAGTTATATTTAAATACATACTATCCTAATTGTGTAATGAATAACACAAATTTTCATGAAATAAACTTACATCAAAATTGTAATAATTAGCTAATTAATATCAATAATTGTATTGGGACGTCAATAGAAATAAAAAAGCTACCGCATAATGAATCATGGTCAGTTGGTATGAACACGTGCCGAGTGATGGTTTGTGTATGTGGCGAGGTATTGAGCGCTGCACTATTTCTAGTTTGGCCAGAAATCATCACAACGTAAACACAACCGTCCGTCGGTCGGTGTGCTGTACATTAGATCGACTCGGTGCGACCGACGTAATATATTACCACATTCAATCAAATAAATCCTTATAATAGAATAAATAGCTTTTCTTTGAGTGAGATATTAATCAAAATAGCGTCTATATATTATAAGGCACTACATAATGAAAGCTTTAGTATATATTTTCATCGAAGTATTATTATTTTTTTACCTTTAAAAGAATTTAATAAAAATTACTTTGTATGAATAAACGGTATAAAAAAATATATGAGAGCTCCCTTAAATATTTTTTTTATTCCGTTTATTCATACAACAGAAACATAAATACGAAATCTATGAAAATTTCAACTGTCTAATCACGATTTATGAGATACAGTCTTATGATAGACGGACAGACGTATGGATGGACAGCGAAGTCTTTGTAATAGCGTCGCGTTTTATCCTTTGGGTACGGAAGCCTAAAATAAACATAAAATGTAATCAAGAGACTGCAATTTTTTTTGAAGTCGGTTGAAAAATACCAACCGTCGATGCCATCTTGTAAACTAACGAAAAATCTCAGAGAAAATACATAATAAGCAACAAATTTTATCATATTTAATATTTAAAAGGTCATAATAGTTCACCTTAAACACTAGAAATGGTATTTTACTAAAAATACACACTACCCCGATATTTAAGACATGTATTGCTGCATAAATCTAAGTTTTCACTTATCTTCAAGGCAGTTGGTTTCTTAATATTATTATCATCTTTTTTATATTGAACATAGCTGCTTTTTTTGCAAGGTTTCATTTCAATATTCAGCTTCCACTGGTTTCAATGAAAAATCGAAAATTATACCCATTCGGCCTTTCGTTGGTCTCAAAGTTGCTGGGTGATTATAGGAGCATGTCAGCGGACGCTTCATTAGTCATACTCTAACAAAGCATTTCAAATAGACATTAGTCAATATTCCTGCGATGACGCCACCTTCAGTAATGGGGGGCGTACAATGGTGCTGTCAGCGAGCCGGCTAATGCTGCTTTGATTGCTCGGGATTTTACGGACTTGCAACATAGAACGTTATGGGTTTTATTTCATAGTAATTCCAAGACTCGTTTTCTTTACTAAATAAATTCATATTGCTCTCGTATTTCACACTTAAGGATACAGAAAAATTAAGTTCAAATAAAATAGTTTATAGGTAATAATATAGTAATACAGGATAGCATTCTTATAGTGCCGCAATTAGCAAAGAATCATGTCCACTTTCCGTACATTTATTGACCTGTCACTCGTTTTCTTTTATAGGTTACGTCTACTTACAAATGGTGTTATTTTAAATTGGTTTTTGCTTTTAATTGAATTTTAACAAATAATCTTTTCATTTAAAGCCCAGGGAAAAGTGTAATTTGTAAATAATATATTGAGGTTATAACAACTGTCAAAACTCGAGATAAATGCGAATTCTAGTTTTATTTATTGGCATTTATTAATTTAACTGAAAATGTATTGTAATATTTTATGATTTTTACATCTCACACAGCTTTAAAGTATTATTCTAATGTAATATAGTCCAAAAAAGGTGCTTTTTTCGAAACATTTTTGATTTCTTTGGTTTGTTACTATTTTTTTGAGCAAAGTATACTTGGAATATTAAAATCGATTACGCATAATGTTGTTTTCAGTCTTAGACTATATTATAAAATAGAATTAAAAACAGTGTTTCTTATAAAATTATTTAGAACTACTTCGTCCAAAAATGCAGCTTGAGGATTAATGTTATTTTGGTTCCTGGCTGCCTGGCCCAACCTAGATACCACACAATCGTCATAACATGTGCAAAACAATCTACAGTACGACGTCCTACAAGACAATTGCAATAACACTCTTTAATACCTTCTCGTCCATTGACACCACTTTTTTAACCTTAATACGAATGAATATATTTCTCGTAGTAGATGAAACGAATCGCAGCAAACGGTCATTCTGCGGTCCGAATCGCATTCTCGTATTTATCATAGAACTTTTTTTAAACTTTATCAGCTTCCTTATTTTTTCTTGGTCTTATTTTTATACTTTATTATGCGCTATGAAATACGTAAAACATAAGGTATATTTTAAGATATATCACATCATTAGACGCGTAAGTTAATTACTAGGTCAAAATTGAACATGATTATTTGACAGTCATAATTAATCATTAAACAAATAGATACTACAAGACTTTTAGAATGTCTCAAACAAAGAGTAAGACTTCTAGTAATAACTAAGAAATCATTAAAACCAGTTTAAGATTCAATCTTCGGTAGCACGTAGTTTAAATGTAAATATCACTGTAGAAGAGACCAATACATGGTTCCTCACCGCTTTCGCTAACAGAAAGACGTAATGTTATAATATTATTCCCGAAAATTATAAAAAATACAGAAATAACTTGATTAATTTCCGTAATTGAGATATCATTAAATATTTAATTTATATCACCAAGGACACGTTTCAGTTCTTACTTTCTAGTAGGTAGAACAAGCAAAAATCGACCGAAATTCAAATTTAATTCCAGTGAAATTACTTTATAACTCTCCTAAATACAAACAACAATAAAATGTCCATGTCTGTTGTTTCAGATCACCTACAGCCTGTAATCGACAGCTCAGAAAATGATTTACCGGTGCAAAATGTAAGTAAATATTTCAACTAAATGCTATAAACAGAGGTCATATTTGATGTAGGATATTAGGTCACATCAAGCCCTTACCATCTTTAGACAGTCGATGTCGAAAAGGTCAAGCTGTGACATTTGTTGGTAATAACGTGCTTGGTTGATGGTGAAAGATCATATTTACTACTTGTATAATAGTAAAAGGAATTGAATAAACTTTTATAAGATATGATTATTTTTATTTTGAAGATGCATACAGTAAAATTGTACTAAAGTTTCTTGTAACCAGTCTATTTTCAGACTTTTTTGATGATTTATCGTAGACTTTTATATTGTTACAGGTAAACCTAGATGTCTGACATCTTTCACCTCCTTGATCATCTTCAAGTAATATAACTTCACTATCAAAATGGAGCTAGAAGACGTAGAGATGTATGGAAACCTCTCTTATGATTACAACTCGTCCTATGGCAATGGATCGTTTGAGAATTGTCCTAACATCAATCTGCCCGTAGTATACGTGGTCACACAAGTGTTGTACGCGCTCGTATGCATCGTAGGTCTACTGGGAAACACTCTTGTCATCTATGTTGTACTCCGCTACTCTAAAATGCAGACTGTCACCAACATGTATATAGTTAACCTGGCCATTGCTGACGAATGTTTTTTAATTGGCATTCCTTTCTTAATCATCACTATGTCGCTGCGTTCTTGGCCATTTGGACGATTTATGTGCAAAGCTTATATGATCTCAACCGGCATCAACCAATTCACCAGCAGTATATTCCTTTGTATCATGAGTGCTGACAGATATATAGCTGTATGCCACCCCATAGCTGCACCTAGATTGAGGACTCCTTTTGTATCGAGGGTAGTATCCGCCGCAGCTTGGACGGCTTCAGCACTCGTTATGACGCCAATTTTTATGTACACAACACTCATACCGACGGAAAATGGCCTCTCCTGTAATATCGTGTGGCCCGAACAAGAGTTCAGCAAAGGTCAGACGTCCTTCACCCTTTACTCATTTGCGCTGGGTTTTGCAGCGCCGCTAACTCTTATATTCGTCTTTTACTGCCTTGTCATTCGTAAATTGAAGACTGTTGGACCGAAAAATAAATCAAAAGAGAAGAAACGGTCACACAGAAAAGTAACAAAACTGGTGTTGACCGTGATAGCGGTGTATGTACTGTGTTGGCTGCCCTACTGGGCGTTTCAAGTAGCATTGATATATTCCCCGCCGAGGGAATGCGCTAGCCGTATCACTATAACAGTTTTTCTGGTGGCAGCTTGCTTTAGCTACAGCAACTCCGCGATGAATCCCATTCTCTACGCATTCTTGTCGGATAATTTTAAAAAGAGTTTCTTGAAAGCATGCACGTGTGCTGCTGGGAAAGATGTCAATGCGGCACTACACGTGGAAAACAGCGTTATACCAAAGAAAAGAGGGGGTGGTGCTGCGCGAGCACAGGCGCGAGCGATAGAGCAGTCACGGCTATCGGTAGCGGCGGGAGGAGCCGGAGGTTCGCGCTCAGAAGCATCTACGGCACTGACGTCGCGCTCTGTGGCAGCCAGTGAAGCAATGCCACTAGAGGCACGAGCGGCTCCTTTAACTCCCCTCATAGCCTCGAATGGTATGTCTCATACACGCCTCTGAGTGCGGGCCTCGCGGCCGACTCGTCAGGCCTTCGTAGCCCTTCTAGAGGAGGAAACCCTCATCGTCTCCATCGACTAGAGTACTAAGACTGTGTATCCTGACAACTGCATGGGACAACATGAGCCCTGTCTAATGCAGCTTGTCGGTTAGCGGGTCCACTTTTATACCTTAGTTTACGCGGTTAGGGGTGGACCAGTGTATTGATACGTGTAAGTCAAAATTTGCCATTCGAATTGTCTGTACAAATTTGGGAATATGTAACGATTGATTCGGCCTAGGGTTGTAACGATGAATTTATTAAAATGTAATTTTTTTTAATCGCATAGCGACTCTAACGTTTACTATTTGTATACCATTAATTAACTACTTTGTAAAAATGTACATATCGTGTAAATATTCATACGAGTAATTGTCACAATGTCACAGTTGTAATAAATTCACTTTCGTGATAAATGGTCGTTTAAAATTTTATTTCCCTTTTCAGAACACAATTTACATTTAAGAAAGGACTTCTTAACTTTATTTCCCAAATAACCATAGTTTAACTTTCATATAGTTTTACTTATAGATAGCATTGCAAATTGATAAAAAAAAAATTATAAAAGTTTCAGGTCTATAAATAAAAAGATACCGGTAATAATTTGCTGTTTGTTAAACGGCTTCGGTTCAGTAAAATATTAAAGTCACGATGATCGACAAATTCTTCTCAACATTACCTAGCTGTCAGTTGTGGTGAAGCTGATATGAACCTCTCAGGTTGATGGAGGAGTGATATCAGAAATTTAAAGGATACTTCTCAATATTAAAGCTTGGTAGCTTCACAAAAGTAAGTATCAATCACTTCAGAATCAATGCGGAAGGGCAATGTTATCGAGAATTATTCTGCCAACGGAAGCTTATGTTATGAGTATTCATCGTGACTCATACTTGATTCTGTTATTGAGCTGTATGATTTAAGGCATAATCGTATTTTATTATGGAAGATGTAAAAAAATACATATTATTTGTTACATGTGCTACCATGTGGTAGCACAGAAACCTGCGTCTGGAATATTAAATAATATTCGGTTACGATATTTAATATATATTTTATTTCATACTACTATTATGAAATGAGATATATATTTAATGAGACAATATGCTTAATTACGCAGAATTTGAGATTTCAATAACATTATTTAAAGAAAAGTAAAGGTTCTCAAAGTAAAAAAAGACTATAGTTGGAATTAAGATCGGGAAGATAAATAATAAGTTATTAATAATTAAATACGACTCGAGACTGTTGTTTTAGAAATCTTGATATATTGTAAATGCCTTGAAATTGAGATAAGATGCTTTATTGAACTCAATACAGCTACCGCTCGTTTTAGATAGCCTACCCTTAGTAAGACTTCAAGTGAAATTGTACATAAGTCGACTAAGAGAAAAGCAAAAAAAACAAAGATACTCAATATTAAAAACTCAAAGAGTAATCATAGACATTAGACATGGATAACACAGAGACGTTGGAATTATAAATCTATAGTTATAGTACCAAGTGTTTATGAAAAGGAGAACAAAGTAAAATATCAATCAAGGTTTAATACTAGTTAATGCTTTACAGTGCTACTTATAAAAAAGGTTTAGCGTTGGAATAAATTTACGGTGAGACTGCTCTTCGTATTGGTCAAAATTAATATTATTAAACAGAGACTTAACAAAGGTTAACCTAGTACGAGGTTCTACGGGACTAATATTTGCTCCTAGAAGCAGATTTGCTTGTTATCTGTGTAATATGAATATGGACTAATACTAAAATTTCAATTTTAGCGTAAATTTACTCTGACGCTAAACCTTGTTTATAAGTAGCACTGTTAGAGTTTAAACATTAGTCCAACTTTGTACATATGCACATTGTTGCCGTCCTACTCTAATGTAAATGACAGCGACGACAATGACGGCGGCACCGACCGATGCTAGCCGACGCCTTATGACCCACAGTCACTAAATTTTTGACTTGGCCGCAGCTCCACTTTGACACGCAGCCGCACATTTAAATAACTCACAATGAACTGTAAATTATTTATTACAACACCTATGGTAAGTCCGTCTTTTATTAAGTCTCAGGATCCTACACGCATAAGACATTAAATAAAATTAAATATTTGACTAAAATAATTCCAACGAACCTGTACATTTTATAATTAGTTAGGTACATCCTGGCAAACGTAGTAGTGTCATGGAAAGGTGCCGATGCCGTTAGCTATGTCCCAGGCTTGTCACGCATTTAAATAAATAGATAGTATTTGAACTTGTACGTGTAGTTAATTAATAATTACTATCAGATTATATTTTAGATATAAACTACATGTTTCGAAAACATTTATTTACTCTACCACACAATATCTGTAAATATTGGAAATATTATCAAAATTTAGTTAAGTCTGCTTCTTATACTGTCTAGGCTGTTAAATAGCACTTGTGAAAGTCGAAAAGTACGCTAGCGCAAAACTACGGCGGGAGACCTTATACTCAGAAGAACCGGCAATAACCTCAGCAACGGCTGCTTTTTTCTGTTATATTTCACACAGAGAAGTCTTATTGGAAAGAGACTTCACTACATTTGAAATAATTTATTGGAAAGTCTAATACATCGCTGGGGACCTTGTTAAAGTATTGCATACCTTGACCCACGAATGAACCTAATACCTTCTGTAACCTGTAATAATGTATTTGTTGCCGACCTTTTTACTTTTATTTATTTTTTATATATTTTAAATAATTGTCATTCTTTTATAATCTTTGATGTTTAAAATAAAAAATAATTGTCATCGTCTCGTTGTGTCATAGTGAGCTATATTGTATATTTTATGTAATAAACCCATTATTTGTCCATTATTATCGTTCATTTTCATTATACAGTCCCATTTCCACTAGCTCTCCGTTTCATTTTTTGGTCCTTCCACCGTAGTTTCCACGTACCTATCATTTTAGTATTTTCTCGTAGTATCATTATCATTATTGTAGTTGTCGATCATAGTATTCTCACCTTCATTTTCACCAACATCTTAGTATTTTCAACACTATCATTATGTCATCGCCTACTGGTATAATCACCCGCAGCAAGAGCAAGCTCGTTTCAGTTCCTCAACATAGTGCTTCGTCAAAATCATCTACCACAATTCGTGCTAGAAAGACAGCCGCGGAGGCCTTGCTTTTACGACAGCAGCTAGATCGCGAATTACAGCTTGCCGAACACGAACGTGCAGCGGAAGAACGCGAGCTACAGCGGAAACGTCAACTTGTCGAAATACAAAAACAAGTTGAAGAACGAGAGCTTCAAGCAGAGTTGGCAGCCATCGACGCGGAAGTAGCCAGCAGTTCCAGTAAGCGAAGCATACCAGTAAGCGCAGAAAGAACACAAAGATGGGTAAACGTTCACACTAGTAGTGGCAATAATAATAGAGACCTTTCCGCAGAAGGGTGCGATGACGACAACATCGCACTCCCCGGTCACTATGAGCCACATACCCCGGCTCTGGTGCCCACTCGGGACCCTGCACCCTCTATCATTCCAAACCACACTCACAGACGGACAATGACAGTTAATTTCAACACCAAAGTTTCCGAGGGGGAAGGCCTTTCCCCACCACTCATTTCGGAAACTCAACCGCAGGTGTCACAATCTTCAGTGTTACTGCAAGCCGTAGCTGACACAGCTGCTGCAGCGAAAGCATTAGCTTCCAATCAAGGAAAGGCTAAGCTTCCCACGCTTCCAACATTCTCTGGAGACCCATTACAGTGGCTCCAATTTAAACGTATTTATTATTCTTCTAATTTTTCGTTTACTCCTTTAGAAAATATAGTACGTATTCAAAGCGCTCTCCATGGGGCCGCCTACGAAGTTGTAGCGTCCGTGTTATTGTGCAGCGAGGACCCCGACGAGATCATACGCGTCTTAGAAGACAACTTCGCTCGACCGGAACTGATTGTGTACAGAGAAGTAGTCTCGTTAAAAAACCTTCCTCGGTTAGGTAACGACTTAAAAGAATTAAATACTATAGCCAATCGAGTTCGAAACAGCGTCGCTACTATACGATTGCTCAATCATTTTGAGTATTTGCACTCGCCCGAATTATATTACGCAGTAATAAATAAATTGACCCATACTTTAAAATCTAGGTGGGCCGATTTCGCCTCACAAGATAGTACTCAGCGATCTAAATTAGAAATTTTGTCTGATTTTCTAAAACGTGAACTTAATCAACACATAAAGTTTACTTTGTCGCCTGAAACTACTACTACATCACCGGTTATCCAGCAGTTTCAGAGCACACCTCATACGTTGTCAACCAAACGTCTCAATATTCTTACTGCCACACATGTTTCATCAACGAAACCAAATAAAGGTTCAGTTTCGATACAAGAGTGCTGTTTTTGTAAAAAAGATCACTCCATAAAGTGTTGTCCTCAATTCAAACTTCTTTCTATTGATGAAAGATGGCGCTGGCAACGGGAAGCTAAAGTATGCTACCGATGTCTACGTCGTGTCTCTCATCAATGGAAAACATGTAAAGTCAATGCATGCGGTATTGACGGATGTGTTTTTCGCCACCATCCGCTTTTACACGGTAGGCAATTTATACAAAATGAAATAGTCAACACTACTGATCACGAAAATTGTGTCACTTTGCCTACACCTTCCAAAATTTGTTCCATCTCAATACCTCATACTGATACTTTCTCGGACTGTAAAGACGAGAAGGTGATAGTATCGACAACCGAAACATGTCTGAAAAGTAAAGCGCCCTCACAAACTCTTTTAAAAGTTATACCAGTGACCGTTTCGGGCCCGACCGGTGATATTGACACCTTCGCGTTACTCGATGATGGCAGCACGGCTACTTTAATCGACGTCAGTATTGCCTCCAAGATCGGACTCACTGGGCCTGAAGAAACGATCACGGTTAATGGTGTAGGTGGGCTCAGTAAAACTACCAAAATTCGTCACGTCAATTTCGGCATTAAGGGTAGGTACACATGTGACACATTTTCGGTCAGTGCAAAATCTGTCGATTCGCTTTCGCTACGACCACAGACTGTTAGCAAAGAGTTTATTAAAACATTTTCACATTTAACTGACTTAGTCGAAATTTTACCCTACGTCAACGCCACCCCTATGGTGCTCATAGGAGCTGACCATTGGTATCTTTCCTTAACCAAAGAGGTTCGGAAGAGAAACCGAAATGAACCTGTGGCCTGCTTAACAGCATTAGGTTGGGTGCTATATGGGACGTCGAGGAATAAAACTAAAATTGTCAATTTGGTCAACCATGTCGAAATCGAAAGCGAAATGACTGATTCATTGGAATATCTCATAAAAGAACAATACAAATTAGATGCATTAGGGATTTCTAAGCGTGATATACTTCTTAGTAAGCAAGACAGACGTGCGATCGAAATCTTAGAATCGACCGTAAAGCGTTTGCCATCTGGTCGTTTTGAGATTGGTCTGCCGTGGAAGGAAGGGATAACACACGTCCCTTACAGTTACCCCCAGGCTCTATCGCGTTTTTTGAACCTTGAGCGTCGCATGAGAAGGGATATCGAATTTTCTCAGGCGTATCATACTTTCATGAACAATATGCTGTCCAAAAACTATGCTGAAGAATGTCCTCCTAGTACCTTTCACGACAAACACAATCCCAATGACGACTTTAGCAATATTAAGTGGTATTTACCACATTTTGGCGTCTATCATCCACAAAAGGGGAAATTACGTGTTGTCCATGATGCTGCCGCTTTGAATGAGGGTGTCAGTCTGAACTCGATGTTGCTTTCCGGTCCCGATTTGCTTCAGTCTCTACTAGGAATTCTCTTTCGTTTTCGGGAAGGACGCATTGCACTTACAGCCGATATTAAGGAAATGTTCCCTCAGTTCCGAATCCGAAAAGAAGACAGGGACGCTCTACGTTATCTTTGGCGGCCTGAAGCACAAGCGGAGACTGAAAAGCAACCCATTAAAGAGTACAGAATGACAGCTGTCATTTTCGGTGCGTGTTGTAGCCCTTTTATCGCACAATACTTGAAAAACAAAAATGCTAATGAATTTGAAAAATCTCACCCGGCTGCTGTCAATGCTATCCTTCGTGACCATTATATGGACGACTACCTCGGATCCCACGACGACGTTCAGACAGCAGCAAGAATCGCGGCTGACATAGTAAAAATCCATAGTGCTACGTGCTTGGAGATGAGAGGATGGATTTCTAATGATCGGTCAGCTCTAGATCTAGTACCTGCGGATCTACGAGCCTCCCTACCATTGGAAGTTGATCTCGGCAATAACCCCAACACTATCCGAGCATTAGGGATTGCATGGCAGCCACTATCTGACATTTTAGGTTTTCGCTCAGGTATAGAAGGTTCACTACCTCAACCACTTACAAAACGAAAAGTTCTCTCACATTTAATGCGTGTGTATGACCCCTTAGGTTTGCTAGGTCCGGTTATAATTAAAGGTCGTATACTTTTTCAACAAGCATGGAGATCTAATATTGGTTGGGATACTGAATTTTCGCCTGAACAATTGTCAAAGTGGACTGAATGGTTTCAGGCGGTGATACAAGTAGCGTCAATTAAAATCCCATCAACTGTGGCATCTTTACTTTCCTTAAGCAACTTTACCACATCATACACTACGCTGCATATTAGGGAATATCTTGTTATCAGATGCAGTCAGTGCAAATTTTGCCGTATTGGTAGATTTTCTGATAAATTGTGGTATCACAAAAAGTATTTCAAGCTGGCAACTTGGTTAACTGTCAAGTAGTGTGACTTTTAATTTTATGTGGTCAATTGTGCTCGTTGCGACAACGAGAAAACTTTTGTGTTTTCTTACAGAAAATCAGCGTGTAGGTAAGTAATTTATGTTGAATTGTATTGGGTGTATACTTTTTTAAGTCTATTTCAATTATTTGATTCTTTAAACTTCCTTTTTTCTGAGTTACGAGAGGCGGTAATTTTGCTACAGGCTAGGTCAAGTTACCTCGCCTAGCTCGGTGGCAACTTTACCTACGACTAGGGTTGTCAACTATGAAATAATAATGAGTTCGGCTTATTTATTTCTTTTTATGATTACCTTTCGTATGTTATATATAATAAAGTTGTCAAATTTAATGCAATCATAATATTATAATTCGTATATTTTGTAGGTAGTAACTAATTACCTTTTTAGATATTTATCATTAGTTTTCAATTAATTTATTTAAACATAGTATAATATATTGATTATATCTTACCTGCTTATAAATACACCGTGATTTTTAAGTCACTGCTTTCCCGAAATACATGAACATATTTAGTCGAAGACCATTTATGAGCATTAAACAAAAAAAAATGTGTACACAAGGTACCTACCTAGACTAGTACTATTATAAAGAAGAAGGATTTGAAAATTACTGGCTCGATATAAAAATTCTTTCACCGTTTGAATGCTACATTATCCATGATTAATATAGGAATAAATATATATAAATTACAGGAAAAATTAATACTTATCGTGAAAACAGTGACTTAAAAACGTGTATGATCAAAGTATAATAAATAACTATATAATAGGCAGGTACCTAAGTAATCTACTTACTTCTTGCGCTAAATATTTCATTGGTACTATTACAGATCTTTTCAAGATGCCCCCAAGAAAATGCATTACTATAAAAAAAAGAGATAGAAGACGTTTAGGAGCTCGTAATTACAAAAATTATTCTGAAGAAATGCTGTTATTAGCTGTGGACCTAGTAAATAACAAAAATACAACCTCTTATGAAGCTGAGAAGCAATTTGGAATACCCAGACGGACAATTGAAAAGAGAGTGAAGAATCTTCATTCCGATAAACCTGGCCCCCGTTTCCGCTTAAATCAAGAAGAAGAGAAAAAAATGGTCAAAGTTCTCATCACGGCGGGTGATTTCGGATGTCCACTATCACGTTTGGATTTAAAGTTGGCAGTGTACGATTACCTGAAAAAAAACAATAAAACATATGTATTTGATGATAAGGTTCCCGGGGATTGGTGGGTCAAAAACTTTTTAGAACGTCATAAAGACGAATTGACATTGAGGTCTGTGCAAAATATTACGAAGGCCCGAGCGGGAAAAACCTTAGAAGAATTTAAAGATTATTTCAGTAATCTAGAAATTTTAGTTCAGGATCTGCCTCCTAAAAACATTTTGAATTATGATGAGACCAACGTGTCTGATGACCCAGGCTCTATGAAGTGTATTTTTCGCCGGGGCGTTAAATATCCCGAGAGGATATTAAATCACACTAAAGGCAGTATCTCCGTCATGTTCGCGGGTACTGCCGATGGAGATCTTCTTCCACCATACGTGGTGTACAAATCTGAAAATTTATGGTCGGAGTGGTGTAAGGATGGACCGGAAGGAGCACGTTATAATCGCACCAAAAGCGGTTGGTTCGATTCTGTCGTATTCTTGGACTGGTTCACGAATATAGTAATTTCCTGGGCTAAACAATTGAAAGGACCGAAATTGGTTATAGGTGATAACTTATCCAGCCATCTAAATCCAGATGTAGTTGAATTGTGTGAGGCTTATCAAATTCGTTTCGTGTTTTTGCCTTCAAGGTCAACACAACTTACTCAACCACTAGATGTTGCCTTTTTCGGGCCATTGAAAAAGTCTTGGAGGAAAATTCTTCTGCAATATAAAACAGAAAATCCTAAGCAGGCATCGCTAAACAAAAGCCACTTTCCACTTTTATTGAAGCAGTTGATGGATGCTGCTAATATAAAAAAGCAAAATTTGGTAAGCGGCTTTAAGACAACAGGTATATACCCATTCAATCCTTACGAGGTATATAAAAGATTGCCCGAATACGAAGATGAAACAAAATATGATGTTGACCAATCACTACTCGATTATCTCAAAGAGAACAAATATCCCAATCCAATAAAAAGAGGTAAGAACACCAAATTAACTGTACCAAGTGGTAAATCAGTAAGCAGCGTTGATATATCTAGTACCATCAAGCAGAAAGCCACCATAAAGAAGAACACAATTGTAAAAAAAACTCTAGCAACTGTAACTGAACGAATACAAGATCAAAACTCTAAAATGTCTGCAATAAAACAAAGTAAAACAGAACGACATCCAAACAAAACTTTGAGCAAGAAAGTAGACAGTAAACAGAAGCCACTTCAGAAAAAAAAACGTGTTGTAAGTACTTCAGACTCAGAATCAAGTTTCGTAATACCTTCTAGTGATACTTCAGACTATGATCTTAAATGTGATGAAGATGAAGACATAGAAAATGAAAAAAATGGAAATGAAAATGAAATAAGTGTAAAGAGTAGCGAAAGCTTAACAACTAAAGTGACCATATTATCTGATATAAAAAATACAGCTGACAATCAGGCATATTTTGATTTGAGCAAATATGGTCCATTTGAACTTAAACCTATAAACACTAATTCTAAAGTGAAAACAAAAGTTGATAGGGTTGGAGGAATAAAAAAGGAAAGAACAAAAATGCCAAAATTGACATCTCATAAAATGACCACCAACAATGAAACAGGTGCAGGTTGTAGTAAGGAGCCTGAGAAAAATACTTTGATGTCATATAATATTAATGATTATATATTAGTGCGATACATACTTGAAAAGAAAGTTCAATATTTTGTTGGCAAAATTTATGCAAAACTAGAAAATAGATACCAAGTTTCTTATTTAAAGAAATTAGGAAAAAGCGATAATACAAAATTTATTCAACCAAAGAAAGAAGACATTGATACTATAAATGAAGAAATGATTGTGAAAGAAGTGCAGCTGATGAGTATAAATGAACAAGAGACTGAATTTGTATTTTTAGAGGATGATGATTATGTGTATTTTGATTACTGATTCTGGTAGGTAGGTTGTTTGTAAGTCATTAAAGTGTTTTATTTCCTTTACACTAATTAACTTGTGCCATTCCAAAGAATTCAGTTTAGTTATATAAGTTAGTTTTTTCTTAGTGTTTTCTTTTATAATAATTAACTTGTGCCATTTCAAAGAATTAAGTTCCGTTAAAAACGTTAGTAACTATCGTGCTATATTAGATATTACTGTAATGTTAATATTTCAGAATTTTTTATGCTTAACTTTTATTTTGTTTCACGTTTTGGAACAATTTTATGATTTACAGAGTTTATATAATTTTTGTTACTTAAATACTATTTTGATTGATCTCTAATGAATAACATTGTACTTGCCTAATAAATAAATATCCATTAATTATATTTCTTTGATTTTATAACTTACTTTGAAAATTGACATCCCTGGCGACATCTACTTGCTTCTATGAAAAATTCAAAAATCTAAGGGCAACTTTACCGTAGTGTTACTAGATACAAAAATAAACAGTAAAAAGCTTCTATGACAGCAATATCGTTATTTTTGCTCAAGAAATAATAGTAACATTACGTTGCCTAACCTCTTGTATGGATTATTCTATGTAAACTCTTGATAAGGTAAAGTTGCCAAAAACGAGTCAATTTTACCTAGACAACAAAAAATGATATTGTAATGAGTTTATTTCCTATTTAGATGAGTTCAACGGGTTAACTAATATGGACGCGTTTGCTTTACAGACTGAATCATTAAAAATCAAAGTAACATGCTCTATGTATCCATAGTTTGCTAAAATGTCTAAAAATATGGTAATGTTGCCAGAGTTGTCGGAGCCTTTATTTCGCGAGTTACACGTCTTCGCCGATGCTAGTGAACATGCGTACGCCAGTGTTGCATATTGGCGTCTCATTTACGAAGACGGATCTATACGACTTGCTCTGATTTCAAGCAAAGCAAGAGTATCACCACTGAAACCAACTTCGATTCCCCGTTTGGAACTTCAGGCCGCTTTGATAGCTTCTCGCCTCGCACTAACTATCAAGGACAGTCATGTAAAAAAATCATCACGTACATTTTTTTGGACCGATTCCATGACTGTTCTAGGATGGTTACGTAGTGATGCAAGAACGTTCAAGCCATTCGTCGCCCACAGAATTGGCGAAATAATTGAAAATTCTAGTGTTGCAGACTGGAAATGGGTTCCGACTGACTTGAACGTTGCAGACGACGCAACACGTCCGCGAGATATTGACTTGTCTGCGTCGTCACGTTGGTTTAGAGGCCCCGAATTTCTTTTTAAGTCGTCGGAGGACTGGCCCGTAGAGCCATCAGGAATCACACCAGTTCGGGAAGAACTTAAAACCTCCGAAATGGTGTCACTCCTTAATGAAGCCCCAGCAAATTGGCCTAAGCCAGTAACAACCGATTTTAACCGCTTCAGTGACTGGCTTCGGCTTTTGCGTTCCACAGCGCGAACGCTCCAAGCAGTTCAGTTTTTTAAAAATTTTCTTTCTCGTCACCGACAGGCGCGTCGACGTATCGCAACATCTTCTCTCCCATCAGACATAGCGCTCACTACTCTTACTCCTCTCACAGCAGACCTGCTAAAAGCCGCAGAAAGGCAAATTCTTTTGCAAACCCAGATACACGCTTTCAAAGAAGAATTCACCTGTCTTCTGCAGTCACAACCGATTCCGAAGAAGAGCCGCCTACTCAAACTCTCCCCCACACTTGGAGAAGATCGACTCCTCAGATTGGCTGGTAGGATCACAGCTGTTACAGATGTAAACGAAGAGACGCGCCGTCCTTTATTATTAGATGGTAAACATGCGATCGTCAAACTGTTGGTGGAATATTATCATCGACGGATCGCCGCGCACGGCAATAATGAACTGGTCATCAATGAGCTCCGACAACGCTATTGGATCGTTCACTTAAGACCTACCGTCCGCAGTGTCGCGAACAAGTGCTTGTCGTGTCGCATCAGAAAGAGCCAACCAGCGATCCCAGTGACAAGTGACTTGCCTCCACACCGATTGGCACACCATCAGAGACCGTTTTCTTTCACCGGTGTAGACTACTTTGGTCCTCTTACCATCACCATCGGCAGACGACATGAAAAGCGATATGTGGCTCTATACACCTGCCTCACTTCGCGGGCTGTACACCTTGAGCTTGTCAGTAGTTTGTCTGCTGATTCAGCTATTATGAGTCTACGGAGATTCATCGCCCGAAGAGGAACCCCAGTCAAGATATTTTCAGATAATGGAACAGCGTTCGTGGGGGCTAACCGACTTTTGAAAGAGTTTTACGGTAATGGTGTTTTAGATTTCGCAGCGAACAGAGGCATAACATGGCGATTCATTCCACCAGCTGCACCTACATTTGGCGGATGCTGGGAACGGATGGTCAGGACTATCAAGACCGCCTTAACGACCACACTCAAACAACGAGCTCCAAAAGAAGAAGTACTGATCACCCTCTTATTGGAAGTAGAAGCAATAGTGAACTCGCGACCGTTGACCCATGTATCCGTCAACCCAGACGATGAAGAATCCTTAACACCATTCCATTTTTTGATTGGTACATCATCGCCACAGATTCTACCAGCCATTTTTACCGACCAAGATCTATACGGAAGACCAGACTACAGGAAGGCTTTGCGACTCGCAGATATGTTTTGGAACCGTTGGGTACGCGAAGTCCTACCAACATTACAACTTCGAGAACCAGGAGTTCAAGCGAGAGGGTTTGAAATAGGCGATCTCGTTCTAATTGTAGATGAAAATTTACCACGTGGAACATGGCCGCGAGGACGAATAGCAGCATTACATCCAGGAAAAGACGGAGTTGTAAGAGTAGTGGACGTTGCGACGACAGGTGGTGTTCTCCGTCGCCCCTGTCGCAAAATCATACGACTTCCGTGAGAGCTGGACTGTGCACATTCTTGCACAAGGGGCGGGGATGTTGCCGACCTTTTTACTTTTATTTATTTTTTATATATTTTAAATTATTGTCATTTTTTTATAATCTTTGATGTTTAAAAATAAAAATAATTGTCATCGTCTCGTTGTGTCATAGTGAGCTATATTGTATATTTTATGTAATAAACCCATTATTTGTCCATTATTATCGTTCATTTTCATTATACAGTCCCATTTCCACTAGCTCTCCGTTTCTCCTTGCTATATAATAATATGGTTCCGGCCAAAAAGTATACAATTATATATAAATTGAGATGTATCGGACAATATTCCAATTTCTTAAAATTTTTCTCTGAGAGATATTCGTGAGTATAATTGATAGATAGCTCTTATTGTTTTTTTTTATAAAACAAATATAGACTGAATATCGACTGCGGTTTACAACAATATAATACCATAAGACATGATACTATGAAAATAAATAAAGTACACTGTCTGGGCAGTTTCTATAACGGTAATTTGTCTTATTTTTTGTATGGCATCAGCAGCCGAGCTGAGTCTAAATATTTGGTGTTGAGTTAAATTTCAATTGGTTCTACTTTTACATTAAGTAAAGTTTATACATTTGGTTTTTTAGTATTCAATTGACGATTATTAACTGTGAACCAAGATAACACTCTTGAGGGAGCATTGTTTACATCATCAAAATTATACTTATTTCTGTCTGTTGTTGTTAAGCAACTTTCGCCAGGGTCAATCACGGGATGGGCGACCAAAAATTATTATGTCGAGCTACTCCGTGCTTTGGAAGGCATGTTAACCATTGGACTGCATTTGCAGTCGTTAATACCCTCCAATCCGCATTGGGCCAGCGTGGAGGGTCATGGCCCATCCTCCTTAACCATCCATAAGGAAGGCCTGAGCCTCTGTATGGGGACGTAAAAGTTCTGATGATGATGATGTGATCTGCAAACAGCAAAATCTCACATAGATTTTTAACAAAAAATGTTAAATCATTTATTTATATTAAAAATAGAAATGGATTTAAGATAGAACCTTAGGGAACGCCTATTTTTATACGAGACCCCGACAACATCGCACCACTCATATCTACTGTATGTGTTTTGGATCTAAGATAAGACAGCATCAGTTTTAGAAAAGCACCTTTAATACCGTAGTTTAAACGAGTGTCTGATGCTAAACGCAATCGAATGCTTTGGATAGATCGCAAAACACTACATGAGAACTCCCATTTCAACCAAGCTTCAAATATTATGCTTTAGAAGCGTTACATCCGCATCTGTTGCCGAACGCACCTTAGTAAAACAGTATAACGTAAAATGTAAAAGTTTGTTGAAATTAAAGTAAGATAATTTGTTGCTCCAGAATTTTTTCTTCAAAATTCTTACTTAGTTTAAGAAGAAATTAAAGTAGAATTGAAATGTGTCTATAATTACTAGGCTCCTGTATATTACCAGCTTTAAAACGAGAAATAACTTTGCTAAATTTCGTGAGATCGAAGAAAATACCCTCATCAATACAGTAGTTGAAAATATCAGCGAGATAGGGAGCAATTACATTAATTATACTCTTAATTATATTTTCTGATATATGTCACGCGTGATTTCTTCTTTTTTTTATTGATTTGAAGCCTTTAACAATATCTAATGAATCAATATATGTAAACTTATAGAAGGTATCACATTTTGGTACACATTCACTAAGCATAGCCATTGCTGACTCCGGCGAAGAATTCAAATTAGAAGTTGCATCTTTTTCCGACATTTAAATATTAGACTGACATTGCTCAGATTCGAATATGAGTATCATATTATGGAGTATCTGAAACTACTAAGGTTAAAAACCGAGCAAAGTATAAAAGATCTATTTTCTACAATGACTCGACCGAACCCCTGAAAACTAGGCTTTATTGGTCAAGAAGTATTATTATCGTGATGAAAAAAAATATAATAAGTAAACAATCGTAAAGTTTAAATTCTAAGCGAATCATTAAATAAGGTTTCGATTTTCCTAGTCGCTGCTAAAAATAGTGCCAATTTACTAACATGTTGCGATAACAGTAACATAAAGCCAACTTCGATAAATGAGCATACAACCAGTGTAACAAGTTACGCGATATGACAGATACCTACTCATTTCTATGTTTCCAAAAGTAATAACAATTCTATTTTAAGAATACTGATATAATCTCAACTAGTGGCTGTGACGTCAAGCAGAAGTTTGTTATTATAATTCAATTTCCTAGTCAGTCGAATTATTATGTACATATCTACTGAAAAATATAACAATTAAATGTCTTATGTTATAGTAAACATTTAACGGAAAATAATAGAAGTCCAACAGTCTCGAATGCTCATTATGGCATAAAAACCAGTGACCTGCTTGTTACTAACCGTATGTCGAAAAGTTTACAGGTCGAGACCAATTTTTAAACGAAAATAAAAAAGGTACAGTCCCAAATGCTTGGACTGGTAACATAAAAATAATGTAAAGAAGTAGGGATGGGATTCGAACCCATAACTTATTGGCGCCTGACATTCACCCGACATCGGGAATCGAATCCGAGATCTCAAAGATGACGACAAACTTAAAATTCGAAATGATACTCATTGAAATAGAATTTCATTAATATTTTGTTGAGACAGAACGACTTTTATGCGTCAAAAGTTTATTATAACTCATAGAAACTTTGTTAGCGAAACGCGTTGTCATATAGTAAATGACGAAAGTTTTATCCACAAAGAACAAATCAAGTAGTACATTGTATTATTCTCTAGTGTCAATATGAGAACCGGATTATAGTATAACCGGCTCGTCTGCAATAACTCTGATGGTACAGCCGAAGTTGGCAAATGAATAAAGTTGCGACGCCAAGTTGTTTGTGTGAAGTACTGGCAGATCAATTACCTACTAGATGTAGTTCATTCCGATTTCAAATTTATTAGCTTTGGGAATAGTATGACTATTTAAATAATGATAGGTAATAATATATTTGAAACAAAAAAATACTTCAAAAAATTACCAGTCCTGGAACTTGCCGGACATGGGATTCGAACACATAACCTTCCCTACTCTACTTCCCTACAGCAACCAGAGATCTAGTGGAACTGGCGAATTTCTATTGCAATTGCAACTTTGGGGACTAGTTTGCGTATTTTTATCTATGATCAGTAATTCACAAAGATAAATGTAAAAAAAAATCAACTTTGATTTAGATAAAACGTGTTCTTATTATCATACTTGATTAACTTGATCAAATTCATTAAACTTTTTAAAAAATCAGCAGCTACAGGATGCCAGAGACGGGATTTGAACTTATAACCTTTCGCGATACAACTAACACAGATTATCAAAATGTGTTCCATAGTCCACTAGATCACTAACGGAGTAGTTCATAGGAGCATAGACAATAAGGTACTTGATTGTCTAGATTGTCTTTACTCCTGACTTTCACTTCTTCGCAGTCTGTTACTCTGTCTGGTTTTAGCCAGGATTAACGTGTCTCAATCTACGGTCCGGCAATCGCTGGCGTTCCACAAAATCCTGATTTTATGATTCAATAATAACATCTCTTAAATATTGAGATATAAAAAAAATCTATTAACGTGTTTTTATTTGAAAATACTCCGTAGCATGTTTTGTTTGAACGTTGTTTACCACTTAGTACGTCGTCTGCAGAATTCAAAATCATCATCGTCAGCCTATTACTATCCCTATTTCCGGGGCACAGGCCTTCCCTATGAATGGAATCGAATCGAATAGGGCAAACTGGCTGTGATCCCCCACGTGGGCCCGGTACAGATGGTGGGCTCTAACGGCTGCAGATGCAGCAAAGAATAACGGGCCAAAGTTCCTTTCGAAGCACGGAGGAACTGTAGCTAATACATTTTTGGTCATCGATTCTATGACCGACCCTTGAGAAATTTCAATAACTTAACATTGCAGACCGAACGGGGTCATTATTACGACATCAAATTTCTCTCCTCGGTCCGGACGAAATTAATGAATTGTAAAAATTCGATGTTTTATGGTAAACAGGGGGCCTACTCTGTTTGTCTACGTACGAAATTTTAAGTTACAGTAGAATATATGATGAAATCGTCCACCTTAAATCAATCAAATTCGTTTAACGGCATTATTCTTCAGTCATAAGGTCTTTAAATTATACGATAAATGTCGTCATCATGTAAAGCGTTTTATTTTTACGGTAGACCTCCAGGAAGAGATTTTTCTTGTATACCTTAACTCAGTAAAATAAATTACTGAATACAAAGGAGAGTCATATGATATTGATTTACACAAGAAAAAAGGTCACGGATATTAATTTATGATATTATATAAATACTCGTATATGTTGCTATATTATTACTAGAAAAGAATGCCTGAAACTATTACGTACAGGTCCAGCTATGAATATTTTTAATATAATAATGACACGCGGCTAGTTTTTTTCGTACACTGTCATGTAATGGACATCAAATCAAAAAATTTGCTAAAATATGAAAACATAAAAGGACGGCGTTTATTTTACCTTCTCTCAATAAAAGTGCCGTTATCAAATCTTGGATATTATATTGGACAAATACCCTTGTTAAGTCAAATCAAACGACCTGAAACTCCATGAGGTAGCTTCGTTTACTTCCAGAGGCTAATGGCTACATTATGGCTCTATTTCATTATTAATAATGACTTTTAACTAGTTTTATACAAAGATTTAAGACCCAAATGAGCTTTTGCCAAGATTTTTTTTTTATTATTTGTTTCTAAAAGCATTCCTACAACATTCTATTCTTAAAATATTCATGCAGGTCATAATATTAAATTAAACCAGTGATGTGAAGAATCTTGTACGTATTAATTGGGGCCATGAATTATACTTAGCAAACGTAATTTCGTCTAATTTGTTTGAATCGATGATCGAAGTAGAGAGGATGGGGACAACAATATCTTTTAATTAGTTTGTGCGCAGTTGGTTTTAGGATATCCGAGGGCTTTCGGTTCGGTTGTTCATCGAGTTATTTGATAGAAGCAGAGTAAGTATTTACATTAGATAGTTTTGTGGCTACGAATATATTGAAACTTTGGAATTGAAGCTTAAATTGCATAACAGACCGGCAGAATGGGAACTTATTGTACATAACTTTGTTGAAATACATTTGGTATATGGCAAATCGAATGAGCGTACTATAAGATGGAATAGATAAGTTCCTTTCATGCTTTTGTTTAATTTTTAATAAATCTTGCCGATATTGTAGATTATATATGGATATGTAGATTCTAGATAAATATTGATAATACATGTAGACCACTGTTTGATTTTAACAGAACGATGGAAATCGATGAAAAAAGTAATTTTAGATTTTTTTGTATATAAAAATATAAACCATCACCGTACACATGTGTGCGCTGAATCATCAAAGTTCTAATGTCACCTGTCTATTATATTAATTTGCGAGTTGTAAAGAACATTTATTTTGCCTAGAAGTGTTTTATTCGCAGGTATTTTCTAATTATAGTGTAGTAGTTTGTCGGACACAACGACGACGATGGCGATGCTGACGACCGGACGCGGCGCATTACGGACAGATCTGATAAGGCTGATTGATATACAACCTGTTTTACCGACAACTACGCGACTAAGACGTCCCCCGACACATTTACATTAGCATTTTATCGTACCACTACCTCGTCAGCATCGAGGAAAACTTTCCAACAGCAAAGCGTTGTATGGTAACTTCTCATTCTTTAAACATAAACTTGACAGAGTACACAATTCATCTACGTCGAACAACTGTGTTTCTACGATCTATACATATAATAAAAGTGTAGAGGGTGTTGGTTGAGTCTGTACATTGAATGATAATAAAAAAATACTTCAAAGGTCACAATACAAGTTACAGAAGCCAAAATATGACTTTTTGCCTTTTTTGTCGTATAGATATTAATTAGTCCCCGGTATTATTATAGGCTATAAATTATTTTAAAGATCGGAATATCTGGTATAGAATCCTAGCAGCCTAGCTAAATAATGAGAGATATGAATACCCCGTCTGAGTAAAAGTTATTTAACATTAAGGACATATCCTACGTATGAAAAACGAACATTTGGAACAACTGCTGTGAAACTATAGCAATTAAACTAAACATTAAGGGGCTGAGGACACTGAATGATTTTTAGAAATCGACACGCCCCCTTACATAATTACAGGTGTCTACGCTAGTGTGGGTTAGCTCATTGCACGTTCCTCAGAAGAATAACAAATGCCTATCGGTTAAGCGCCAGCAGATAAACTTTGTACTAATAACAATGACGTTTTATAACCATCAAGTGCTTTGAGTTAGCTGTCTAAAGTGCTTACACAATAGGTGGCGCTGAATTTTTTTAAAAGAAAGGAATAATTTCTTTTTACTCCAGATTTTTATGGGGCTTAGAAAGGACAAGTATGTTTTTTCTTTTTGGGTCGACAAAATAACATGCTATTATTTTGTCTGTTTCATATTTCAGAATTTTATTCTAATTCATTGATATTTTAAAAAATGCTTTGCATTGAATAATGAAAAGATTTAAAATTTAAAGAAATATGAAATAACTATATAAAATCACTTATGATACCACACATCACATCACATTTCTTCACTCGATTTTAAACCTTAATGTAGTGAAGGTAGAGTTAAAATAATTGCGATAATTTGATAGACTGTAGTAACCTGACTTGCTGCTGTGTGTACCTGATAATGTCGGCCAATCAGAATAAACCAAATATCACGTCATGGCACCTAATCCCCGCCGAGTTTGACTGAGACGGACTTTCATACCTTATTCTCATTACAAGAAGAGTCATTATACATTTTAATTGTACGAATTTTTGGTAGGTCGGCTTTACGTAAACGAATATTCACCATATGCAATATTAATTGGAAGTCATTGTAGTTAGTACACATATCCATATCGAACTTGCCGGAGGAGGAGAAAAAAAGCAATTTTAGAATCGTTTTTATGAGAATATAGGGTAGACGCGCCTGTTTCTACCATTGTCTTGCTGTCGAACATTTCATGGCCCATTTAAAAATAATTAATGCTTTAAGAATTGGACTCTACCTGATCTTTGGACTGGAGTTAATAAAACATATCCTGTTTTCATAACTTGAAGAAAAGTTATTTTTTCCTCTAGCCATGATCCTTTTATGGAGGTGGAATGATATTTTGTAATACTGACGCATCATCAAAGTATAGGACTGGTTGACCGGTTAGGATAAAACCATTAAAACACAATCATTTTATTAATCCCATAAATATAGATGATTTCAAAGTTGCCGTCAGACATTTTTTATTTGATACTGGAAAGTGAACTGATTCAAAAACAATATCTTAAAAGTCTATCCATATTTTAAATAGTACATTAAGGATAAAGAGCTTGTAGGGAAGGCAAAGTCATCCCAAAACACTCTTTTGATGAACTCCGAAACAATCATAATACTGCAATTATTAAATGAAAATTCACTAAAGTTTTTACAGATAAACTTATCATTGACTTAGATTGTTTTTGTCATGGAAAATGTATTTTATTTTAAAAGAAAATTGTCTTCGATTTATAAAAAAATATATTCTTGCGCCAAAAATATGACGTATAGATGTATCACAACATTGAACTGTCCATCGAATCCCTATTAAGTCTCCTTTATTATCTAAGCAGAGATATAATTTTACTTTCCAGTTTATGAGTAAACATATAAGTATGTAGTGAAATTTCATTAGCAGACAGGGAACTAAATGCTATTAAATACTTTACATCCGCTGAATCCGTTATACTAACATACAGTTAATAAATACATTCTGCTAAGAGTACAAAAGTCAAAGATCCAGAACATATAATGTGGTCCTCGAAGATACTAGTTATACTATAACATCGGATAAAAATGACTTCTTAACAATGAATAGTTTTTTATTTATTGTCATTTTTTGCACAAATACACATTGGTGTACTTAATGCCATGGCCATTTTCTACCAGTAAACCTTAGGATGATGTGGACACGAGGTTCTCTCTATTGTTTTACAGGACAAGTTCGTGACCTTGTTGCATACAACAAAACGCGGGAAAGGGAAAGATCTATGGTTAGCGATACGTATCGTTGTCTTTCAATGATCATGTAAATACTAAGGTTTATTGTCCGTTTTTTCGTCTACTCTAGAAACAGACAATGCAATGTGTCAAAAAGCTCTGATTAGATAATTTGGATTTAGTTTTAAATATATTAAAATTAACTTTGTACATAATAAGACGGCAACATCATTATCCTAATTTAATTATAAAAATACATAAATCATAAAGTAATTAATGATTTAATGAATTTGCTTGTTCCAAACAATGAAACATTTGCTATAGAATAACTTGTTTTTAGAAGCTAATTTATTATTTATTGATAATTCTTGTAGACACAAGTAGAATGGAAATTCATCCCACAAAGGAATAGATTTGACGAAGAACGAAGAGTGAACGATTTCGGAGAAATGAGATGGGCAGAGTAGACGATTAGAGGAGGAACAAAGAGTTTTGGTGTGAAAGGTACATAAGTACTGTTAAGATAAGAAAGAGTGTTTGGAGATTTCAGCAGAGAGGATAACGTAGTTAAAGCACGCATACTTCTTCGCTTCCGGATGGACGCTCCATTTTGAATTTTAACGATATAGGGACACATGATCAAATTTTCTAAGAATAAAAACGGATAGAATCTTCGGTCTCTAGAATCCAGTTAAGCCAGTGAAAAACTGACCATCATCATACATTGCCCAAAATCTTTAGATCTACCAGAAAATGAGATAGAAACAATTTCTGAAGTACGCAAAGATATAAAAACAGCGCAGTAAACCACGGAATTCTGATCGACTTCGATATGCTGTTGAGAGAATAAAAGCTGCTGGTGTGGAACTGAAAATTACCTGTTTTTCTAATGCCCAACTTTGCCTTGTTGTTTTAAGGGTTAGCAAAGTCTCTGGGCTTCATATTTTGGCACCCGAATAAAAAAAACAACACCAATAAAGTTTATCTTAAATATTGTTGTTAATCATATATACCGTTGGCACCGTCAGCAGACTGTAGAATTTTGGTACAAAAAGAATTCTACCTTTACAGGTTCATTAAGTTATAACCTACTCAATCCACAACATACAATTTAAGCTTACAAAATCTTTGGTATGAGACAACACGAACGAAGATTCGAGCACCAGCTAGTGGCAAATAATATAACGGTGTAATGAATCTTTACAAGTATTTTGGTCAAACATAACCTCGATAAAAAGTTATACGACCAAATGAAATAATACACCAAAAACTTACTATAACCCAACCTTTCATCTTATTTGAGGTTGTTCAAGATATTAATTGAGCAACTCATTATTTGATACCGTTGCCCTCAGAATAAAATTTATGAATTTCGTTGGGACAAAAAGCTGCTTCCTTTATCAGATGTACCTTACCATAGTGCTATAACCTACGCAATCCATTCAACCTGCAATTTAAGCGTACAGAATCATGGAGTATGAGACAACACGAACGAAGATGCGGGCACCAGCTAGTGGCAAATAATATAACGGTTGGTGAACCGTAACTGGTTTTATCATATAGGCCAGTTACACTAACCTGCCCTTTTCAGAATGGGATTGCCCAGACCCAGAGTCCTGATTAGATATTCTAGAGAATCACCCGTTTCTTTGAATGTCGAGCTTGTCCTCAACTCTGTGCTTAGAGTTGAACTGAATTGTAAAATTTACCGTAAAACTTTTACCACACTTACGTCACAATAATCAATGCTGATTACCGAATTATTCACATCTAATTTTTTAATGCCAACCTCAGTCAGGAATAAAATTTAGTAACATTTTGGAGCGATTTTCAATTATTACGGTAACCATACGCCACAGGTTTGCGTCCGTGATGCGGAAAGTAGATAAAAAAAAAATATAGTTCTCTAATTATAAAACCTTCTGTTGATAACAATTAATGGCTAAAACGACTTCACAAATTTTATTTCAATAAATTTACCAGTATCTTAAGAAAGTCAAAGAACGACGTCTTACGAAATAGCGGTGCGATCGTATCAGTCACGTTCGAAAACTTGTTACGGCTTTTATAATAGGGTGTTATACTCTGATTGCAAAAGTACTTACTTGGTACTTGTAGGTAAGTGTTTATAATCGACAACAAAAATATTCCAAAAAATTAAAAACGTTTTCTTTTCTTAAAATTAAATCATAATTCCACTTTTTTACACTCATAAAAACACCGTCTGCCATATTCATATTCATAATATTAAATAAGGTAAGAACAGTATTATCTCGGAATCTGCTTTTTCTGTCAAATCGGCTGCTGTTTATTTATTTTTTTACAACTACTGACAGATGTCAGATTCAGAAAATATTCAAACGAAGTGTCGTCACGCAATGGTGGGTTATGTTTTTAAGTCACATGATGAATAAACAAAAAGACTGGACCTTTAATTTTGATATGTTAAGATAATTATGCGATTTTATCACTCAAAATCAGCCTAGATATGATAATTTTTTTTTTATATTTGTTTTTTTTTCTTTTCTTATATATTATCATTGTGTTCATGTAGGTGTGGTCAATAAACTTTCTTATTTCTTTCTTTCTTTATTTCAAAGCAAATTTCAATGATTCTGCAAATTCGTGCTTTACGTTTCACTATCGAAACTACCCAATCCACTATCAAAATTACCAAGTATGCTTAAAATTGTATTATTTTGGTTGCAATACAACTATAGTCTATTGAGTATCGTTTAAAATTGTCCGGAACACTGTACATTTACCTTACAGAAAAATCTTCGTTTTTGATTATCAATAATTGTATGTCTACGCCTGTTGCGTACTGCAATAATTTGCAAACCAATAAAGGATATCTAGAGGTGTTTTTGTATCAAATTACCGCGAAATTTATCCAGTCGTTTTTCCATGAAAATGTCAAAAATAATATATATTCAATTATTAAATATAATAATTTATATTTTAGTATAAACACAAATAATTTTTAATATTATATTTCTCATAATAAAAATATTGGGTAAAAAAATTAAGATACAAAAAAAAAACATGAAACTTGGTTTTGATCTGCGGCACAATGAGTACCTAGTGACCAGCACATAGGATATTGCGCCACACCAAACATAAGTAAAGTTTGTGAAAAACCTGTACATTATTATTTAGTACATTGTTACCATAATTTTCAAATTCATTCAATAGTAACTAAATCCCTTTCTTATATCTGTTTTATAAAGTATTGCCTATTTATTGAACTATTTTATTTACACAATATGATTGATTAGGAATTATTTTTTACTAGAGTAACGATCTACGGGATGGTCTTTGCATGAAAATGTCAAACTTTTGCAAACACATACTTTTATGGAAATATTTACCTATTGTCAAATTTTATGTTATATATTTTTACAGCAATTAAATTTATCAACTAGACTAGATAATTAAATAATACTTAATTACTGTATAAAATAATATTCAAAATTATTTTAACGAATTATTAATGATTAACATATACCTATGAAAAAATGAGAGAGGAAAATATATTAGGGAAAAGAAGATAAAAGTAAAACAATAATGCTTCTTTGATGGGATTGGAACACGAACATGTATTTTATTAGAACTATTTCATCAATATCGGGGTTTTAAAATGTCAGTCTGACTTTCGCCTACGTCATACTAAAGAAATATTTATTTTCACATTTTATACTCTTTAATAATAATAATAAAAAAGTTGCTTTTTAAAATTATGGCAGAAAAAAATTAAAATTAGAATAAAATAATAAAAAAACGACTTGAAAAAATGCGAGCTCTAGTGGGATTAGAACCTACAACCTTGAGACACTCGGGTCCCTACCCTAGTACATTACACCAAAAATATTGTTAAAATGAGAGCGAAATTAAAATACTTATTTTAAATGTTCTTTTTTTACAATTTTAGCGATCTCGGTACGTCAGAATGCTGCACAAAACAACATAGGTCCATCTAGCAACACGCCTCAGCGTGAACTAAGTTAGTGTGCGTTATTCTATAGCCTTCCCTGTCAATTGCAGTAGGAGTGACAGAAATGTCAATACTTTAAAGTTGCTTGAAAAAAATGACCATATGTGCCATATCACAAAATAAATTATATTAATTATAATAATAACATTATCAAAAATTGGGAATAACCAACTTTTATATCAACCTTTGATACATATTTGTACTCAATATCATTACTCTAACGTATCACATAATTGAGAAACGTGCCTTTCGCAATATTTTTAGATGCTACTTTGGAATTATTTTCTATCGAGTGAAGTTAATACAATCATGTTTCGGTTTCAACCACAAGATCAGAAATACGATCAAGTATAACCACAAATTTTTGGATTGCCATAGGTTTCCCGTGAATTAGTACAATCCTAGATCAATTTTACGGATTTGGCACTATTCAGCGTCTTAAGATATACGAATATAACGCATCAGGTTATATTTTTCAACATGATGAGTACTTTCTAATAACGAAAGACAATTGATTTTTTAAGTAACCCCCTATTTATAAAGAGGGAATTATAAAAATTCAGTTAATTCAGTTAAAATAAGCTATTTACTGTATTTCACGTTATTTAAGCACAAAAAATAGATTAATGTTCAACTACTTTAGTAGACTTAAATAATCAAAACCTTTTTGATTATTTAAATTAGTTTGGAATTTA
Organism: Diatraea saccharalis; assembly: GCA_918026875.4. NCBI lineage: Eukaryota > Metazoa > Arthropoda > Insecta > Lepidoptera > Crambidae > Diatraea > Diatraea saccharalis. Next base: position 20,926,845 of record OU893342.1, on the reverse strand, counting down.
AATAATCAAAAAGGTTTTGATAAACTAATTTTAATTATTAAAATTAGTTTGGAAAGCAAAAAACGTATAAGTATATTTTTTAAACATAACGCAAAGATTTACGAAATATATGTACTCTAACCTACTACTAAATTAAAGAAAACAATATAGGTAAGTATCTCATATTCGACTATTAAATAGCATGCAATAACTTAACTATTAAAATGTCTCAAATAATATATTTTATTTAAAAACTCAACTGAATAAAAGCATTTATCAACTAACCATGTTTTCAAACGTGATTTATATAAATTTGGTGGATATTATTATAAAATATCTTTATTGACATCACGTATGAGTTACTCTTTAAATAGTCGGTTCTAATAAATGGAAAATGTAATTTATTAAAAAATCTTGGGGTAAAATATACAAATATATTTTTTGTTACGTACAGTTCTAAGTCAACAAACGAACACACCAGTTTTAAAAATACAGTATCGTCGTCTAACGAAAACAGGTAGTTAATAGTCTCTCTCCCAAATCTTAGCTAATCTCAAATAATTTTAATTAAGCAAATCTGAATAAAATTTAATTTTACAGTAAGATCTCTACCCTTACATATACTCTTATTAATCGAAATTAAAATGATTTATAAAAGATAATATAGACAGATAGACAGGGCTATTAATTTTTTTATAACTGTATTAATTTATATAAGCAAACCATTTAATTTATTAGATCGTTAGTAACTAGATTTTGAGCTCCATTACAGAAATCGTTTAAAATGTACAGATTAACTAATCCATTAAAATTCGATTAAGCTTCGCTGTCTTTAACTACAATCTGTCAATTTCATGGGTTTCGATTAAACAAATGAAAGCCATAAAATTAATCCAAAACGATTAATGAATATTTCTACTATAGTACCTCTTACAGAATACAGACACTGATACTTGGAGTTAACAGAGTTTGAAGGCATGTTTTTCACTATCACTAGGTGATTATGGTCTCCATCTTTTTAACTATAAAAAATAGTTAACCCATCAAATTGTAAAAATGGAAATTCAGCCATAAAACTTTCTTAATTAATCGTGCCTTATATATTTTTTTTACAAATCAATATAATTAAAAAAAAATTACAACTTGACTAAGGTATTTAAATTATCATATGAGAAGAGTTATTTAATTTTAATCGTGCCTTATATATTTTTTTTACAAATCAATATAATTAAAAAAAATACGACTTGACTAAGGTATTTAAAATATCAAATGAGAAGAGTTATTTCATTTGATACAGCAAGAAAATCGTCACCACGACATTAACCATTTTGTTTTATTTTCGGTGTAATAAAAAAATTTATTCGATATTTTATAAGTAACAGACCCATAATTCAATTGGCAGAAATGTGGTATACACAAAGTGGTTAGAAGAACAATAAAAATGAATAAGGAGATGGTTATTAATATATTGTAATTTTACAAGACAAGCATACTCAACAAGAATACTTCAGTATGCTGGATTAATATAACATAGATTTATAGTAACGGTAACATTATCGATACAACTATCATTTAAATACCGTTGTAGCAATTAAGGGGACTCGATCGATGGGCACAGGAAATGAGAAGAATTAAGGCCCGAGAAATACTATCAGGGCATGAATTATTCTGTCTTAATCATAAAGATTTATATTTTCAATCAAACTGACGGTAGACATATTTAAAGGTTTCCTTTCAACATTTATGTATGGTATTAAATAAATTATTGTAGATCTAAGTTCTGGTCAAATAAAACGATTCATTGTTTACTGCCGAATATTATTTCATACATTTTTACTTTACAATGTAATTATACAATATGTCTGTGGAAACATTCTCAAAAAACTAGTATGATATTAAATATTTGATACTAATGTTGTTAAATTTATATACCTATAATATATATGTAATAGATATATAAATAAAAGTAAAATGTCCGGACATCGAAAAGTTAAAATATCATTGTCTTTTCTGCAGTTTTCCAAATCTCCTGCCATATTTTTTCACTCGCTCTCTCACTCATTTGCTTATATAGTACGATACACATATTATCCCGCGTAAATAAGATTTTACTAAAGACTCGCTGAAAACCTTTCAGAGCTTCCAGATTTTTCCAAGTTTCTAACCAATTCATAAAACTCAATTCGGAAAAATGTAAAATCAACAGACGCTGTCATATGAAATTAATCTGCCGGAGCGTGTTTCAACTTTTCCTATAACAGGATCAGAGTAAATCTAGTGGCCCTTAATACTCTATTATGAAAGCAAGTCACTCCTTGTTAAGACGGTCTGTACCCTTCGAGCGGCTTATTTGTCGTGGGCCGAATCCATGAATACTAACCCGACTACTCGAACTGATTCCTTGATCGAGTAAAAACTTATAATTGATTCAATTCGGAAGCTCCCGACGAGCGATTTGTTTATGAATTCTTATCGCGACCCCATTCTGATGCAGATTAAATTCGTTCCTAATTTTCCGTCAGTATTCAGTGGCTTCCCATTTAATCTATTTCCAGACAACAATTATAACTCACCGACGATTTTTGCTTTTGAATAAGAATTTTAATTACTGATCTTTTTTTTTTCCAGCGACGTAACATAGTTACTCATTAAAACGAGAGATTTAAAGAAAGAAAGTAAATTGTTAAAGCTTGCTAATAAAATCATCAGTTGAATATTTAAAAAAACCATCCGGTTTTATTACAATAATGCTATAGCGTCATCTATATTTCCTCAAAACTTTCATTTAAATCGCAGGTGACCCATGTCCTGAGATTTCAGTAGGTAGTAAACGTTTGTATTGTACAGACAGTAGTGTGACGACATTCAAAATTATGGTATAAAATCAAATGGCGAAATTTGACAGTTCTGCATAACTTATGATGTAGGTGTATGACATATATCTTATTATTTTAAATGTAACTAACTGGAGAGTTCAATAAATTACAAGGAATAAATTTACTTCCAGATTCATAAAGATAAACTATATAAATAAATCTAAAGTTTCACAAAAATTGCCGTTTCCACGATTATTCCTTATTTGTTATTCGTGATTAATGGCCGTTTTTAGAAATAAAGGGGCTATTGTAATCAGCACCAATATCAATAAATCAGCAGACAAAAAGTTAACTAAAGTATCCGTTTCATAAATCAGAGTCACGGAAAATATTACTCCAGTGATTGGTGATTCGTCAAAATCGAAATATGAAGATTGCGGAGTGTAATAACTACGGCTGCCATCTTGATTCGGAACGTGCTTCACAAATACGATGTGATCGGGGTGACCATAATATGCGGAGATCAGAATATACATATAGTTCACTAATTACACTTGTTTTATTTTTAGTTTTAAACTTATAACTAGACTGAATATTTAGTTTGTACTAAATTTGACTTTATGGCAGCGGTTTCGCCCGCTTAGGTTCTGTATTAACCTTCCTATTGAATCACTCTGTATGTTTATGAAAACTTCATTAATATTCGTTGTATAGTTTAGAAGATTCCAGCATACAGACAGCGGGGAGCTACGTTGTTTTATTACGTTGTTGAAGTTCGTTATACTGGTAGATGTCACAAAGCTAAAAAATAAAAATCGATTACTGAATACTACGTTTTGTGGTAACCATCTACTGCTGTGTGTAAATAATTACTGACCAATATGAGATAAAACCTTATACTCATTAAATGAATTTATGTCTATGCGTTTGGATGAATATTCATTCCTACATAAAGATGGGTAAGATAGGAAATTGACTAGATGTCAAGATATAAGAATCATCAATATTTAATGACATAACATTAAATATTACCTTTATTTTTATGTAATCTAATTTGTATATATATATATATCTATTATTACAAATATATATATACATTTAATTAAATGTGATATAATTGATTATTAAGAATTGTAAAAATAACCATTTTGACATTGTGCCGGATAGCGACCACCGGTACTTGGTTTTGATTATTCGTGGCTTTAGCTATTGGAAATTTTGCGTAAATTTTGGGAGCGATAAATAAAAGATGTGTGTCGTTGAAAAACCGTTTAAAAAGTGAAAGTATAAATTGTTTCAAAAAGTTACAACGTCTTTTTTTTTTTTGTAAGTTGCGTTTCGTTCGTTCATGAACAGACATTGTTAAAATACTTAATTTATTTGACATTCCTACAATGATTTGACCTGTATGATTTAGACCTTAGTATTTAATTTGAAATGCTTATTGTAAAAGAATTGCCGAGTGTAACTTTCTGAGTTATATGGCCAATAAATGATTTGATTTGAAACGTATCTCGGTACGATATTGTCCCAGATCCAGTCCACCGCTTTATTTATATTGACATAAAATTCAGATTGATTTCGGTGTTTAAAGTTTATTTCCTTATTATCTGACTGCGTTACTAGCAGAAATTTATACGTCAAATGAAATTTGTTCCAGTTATTAAGTTTAATTGAACGTTGAGATCATTGAATTCGAATTCCATGACACATACGAGTATATGAGGTTCAGTTACAATAGACAATATGGTCATTTATGTTATTTATGAAGTTATGCTCTTTGTCATGTATGACATATAGTTAGTAACGTGATTTTGAAAAGTAAACACCATTGCTTTACAATACATTGTTTTAATGTTATAATTATACAATATTGTTTGGCGACGAGGATGTCGACCGAAAAATTTTGTTTTGACAATTTTAATCCTAATGTAGAAGAGTGGGATTACTATATTCAACGTTTCAACATTGAACTCTCCTTACATGGCTTATTGTCAAATGAAAATGAACAAAAACGTAAGAACATTTTACTTTCAAGAATCGGCCCAACTGCCTTCAAGGTACTTGTTGACTATTTTAGGCCAACCGATGTAATAACAAAAACATTTTTAGAATTAGTTAACGTTTTAAATGAATATTTTGGTAAAAAGACGTACGTTTTATCGGAACGAGTAAATTTTGGAACACGATACAGAAAAGAAAATGAAACAGTTTCACAATATGTACTACAGCTACGGTCACTGGCTGGTTACTGTGAATTCGGAAACAATTTAGATGAGCGCCTCCGAGATCAATTTGTGATTGGAATCAATAATCTTCAATGGCAACAAGAGCTAATAAAAGAACATCCCAACAACGCAGCAAAATTTACAGATGTAGTCGGAACTGCAACGAAGCTAGAACAAGCATTAGTACAAAGCCTGAGACTAACTCAACATAATCAATTAAACACAGATCCAATGATAAACAAAATTATTCAAAGGGAACCAAATCAGAAACCCGCATATAACAACAAATTTAACCAAAAGTCAAATTTCAAAACATGCATGTTCTGTGGGCAAGGGCCCCATCGCAGGGATAATTGTCCAGCTAGAGGTCAAATCTGCAAAGCTTGTGGAAAAGAAAATCATTTCGCCAAGGTTTGTATTACAACCGGGAAAGCCAAAATTGAACATTTTAAAACAAGACACGTAACAGATGATAATAAACTTGAAGAACTAAGTCAAAACAGTGACAATATTTTCCCTGTGAACTCTACAAAATATATGGTCACCAAAGTCATGATTCCAACAAAACTGAACAAGATAAGCGTAGACATGTTATACGATCCTGGTGCAGTGCACTCTGTTATCGGAAAATCACTATGGAAACGAATAGGTTCACCGAAGTTAAAAAAATGTAAACAACTTGTAGCATACACTGACGTAAAAATCAAGACACTTGGCACTTGTGAGATGTTGGTAACAGCGTTCAATTCCACACAAATTTCAGAAGCTTACGTGACAGAGCACGATGATATGCCACTTTTTGGTCTAGATTGGTGTCTAAAATTTGATGTACCAATGCCTACTGGATCTAAACTGTGCAACATAAAACAAAATGAACAACATAACACTGTTAACATAAAATATGAAATCAAAAAACTGTTAGACGAATTCAAAGAGCTTTTTGATGGAAAATTAGGCACAATTAAAGGACACGAGGCAAAGATCCATATTTCAAATGACGTCCAACCTAAAGCATTCCGCCCACGACCAGTACCTTTAGCACTCCGCGAACAGGTGAACAACGAACTTCAGCGTCTGGTTAACGAAGGAATCATAGAGCCAGTCGACACAATGGAAACCTCTATAGAGTGGGCTTCACCGATCGTCGTGGCGATTAAGTCAAATGGAAACATTCGCATTTGTGCGGATTTTAAGGTAACGATAAACTCTTATGTTCAAATAGATGACTATCCGTTACCGAGATTTGAAGAAATAACAGCAAATTTGGCAGGCGGTCAACATTTTACAAAAATTGACTTGAAGGACGCATACCTTCAATTATTAATTCATCCTGAATCTAGAAAGTATCTAACGATCTCAACACACAAGGGATATTTTCGATATAAACGCCTCCCTTTCGGAATATCTTTTGCACCCGCAGTTTTTCAAAGAACTATGCATCACATACTGAATGGTCTTGATGGCGTAGTCTGTTACTTAGATGACATTTTAATTACCGCTAGTTCGTTGGATGTTCATCTACAACGAGTACGGGCAGTACTACAAAGATTACAAGACGCGGGTATCAAAACCCAAACTGCAAAATGTTCATGGCTAGAGGATAGTCTTATCTTCCTTGGGCATAAAATAGACAAAGACGGTTTACACCCCACTGATGAGCGGATTGAAGCAATACAAAAGATGCCTACACCAACGAATACCTCAGAGTTAAGATCATTTTTAGGTTCTATAACATATTATAGTCGTTTTATTCCCAATCTACATGCACGATGTGCACCACTTTATAGATACCTTAAAAAAGGACAGAGATGGAACTGGACACAAGAAGATAACGAAATATTTAACCATCTAAAGATAATTTTGACTTCTAAAGATACACTGGCACATTATGATGAACAACTTCCTTTGTATTTGAGCAGCGATGCATCTGATAAAGGTGTAGGTGCGGTTCTTTTCCATAAAAATAATGATATCTTAAAACCCATTGCTTTTGCATCAAGAACTTTAACAGAAACTGAACAACGCTACTCGACTATCGACAAAGAAGCTTTGGGCATCATTTATGGTGTTACCAAGTTCCATCACTACGTCTACGGACGAAAATTTACATTACTTAGCGATCACAAACCGCTTGAAAGAATTTTCAGCCCAAATAGAGAAACTCCAAAAGTTGCCAGCAACCGACTTTTACGGTGGGCTATGATTTTAAACAGTTACAACTACTCAATTAAGTACCACACTGCAAAAGAAAATACACCAGCAGATGCACTTTCACGGCTTCCTCTTCCTGAAACTAATTCTACGATTGAAGAACGTGCTGGTTTACCTCAATTTGCACACCTACTTCACCTTCGTCTAAACAATATTCCAGTTACTCGCCAAACACTTAGAAAACAAACCCTCAAAGATCAAATTTTAAACACAGTAAAAAACTATATAACGTCGCACTGGCCCACAAAAAGCTTATTGCATAGCGAACTCCACACTTACTTTGAAAAAAGAAATGAACTATCGTACGAAGACGGAATTGTCCTCTGGAACGGAAGATTGTGTATCCCGAAAACACTTCAACTTCCCATTTTAGAAATGCTTCATGATGGTCACAACGGAATAAACGCCATGCAGTCATTAGCACGTCTGCATGTTTATTGGCCTAAAATCGACAGCGATATAATTGATTTTTCCAAACGGTGCACTCTATGTCAACAATCTCGTCAAAATACATCTAACACTCCAGTATATTCTTGGGGAGTACCACCCGAACCATGGCACAGGATCCACGTGGACTTTGCGGGTCCAATCTATGGTTTTTCTTGGCTTATAATTATAGATGCCTACACAAAGTGGCTCGAAATACACCCAATGAAAACGACTACAGCCAAAGCCACCGTTTCAAAGTTAAATGCAGTTTTTTCGACTTTCGGTACTCCTCGATATATTGTATCAGACAACGGACCACAATTTACAGCAGATGATTTTGAAGTTTATTGTAAAAAAATGGGAATTACTCACATAAAGACGACACCATATCACCCTCGTACAAACGGGTTAGCGGAGCGTGCCGTTCGTACTTTTAAAGAGCACATGGCAGCAGCAAGTAAACATACTGATTTATTTGAACGACTTCACAAATTTTTACAAACATACCGCAACACCCGTCGTAATTCTACTAACCGTTCACCATTCGAAATGCTTTTTGGGAGACCGATGCGCACAATTTTTGATCTATTAAAACCAAATGTTAAGGAAAATTTAGAAAAAGCGCGGCTCACGCAGGAACTAAAGCCATCATCTAGACAACTAGCAGCCACGGAATACAAAACTAAAGACAAAGTATGGGTGAATCGCCCTACTGCCAAAGGATCAGATCCTGGTATAATAGAATGTCGGACGGGGGTTTATTCATACATAGTAAAGATGCCAGATGGCAGTCTCAAACGTAAGCACACGGATCAATTGAGACTTAGATTAGAAACACTGGAAGTGCCTTTAACACATTTACAAAGTCAACTCGACAGTCTTAACCACAATCCTCGGAATATCACATACTATACGAGAAACCCAGTCATTGCGATAGGGGAAGGCGACCGAGACCCTGAAGTAGAACAACATCGTCCTTCTTCGCCACAACCTGGTCCATCATGGCTGGAGGTTTCGCATCCCGACTGTCTGCAACCTGTGCAAAACCAAGGTCTTGCGCAGCGCCGCTCTGAACGGCACCGCAGGCCCCCAGATAGATTCGGTTTCTAAACCCCGTGAGGGGTAATGTTGTATATATACTTCATGGTCATTTATGTTATTTATGAAGTTATGCTCTTTGTCATGTATGACATATAGTTAGTAACGTGATTTTGAAAAGTAAACACCATTGCTTTACAATACATTGTTTTAATATCCCGGGTAGCGGCCGCGCCAGCGAGGGCGGTGGGCCTGACGTGTCACGGTGGCGTGAGCGACGGGTGCTGTTTTGATCAGCAACCACCGGCCGACCCCGTTATTTCGCAAGCGCGGAGCCGGGGTGGGGCTGCCCTTTACTGGGTGTCCTCAAGTGGAGACAACCACAATAAAAAACAACCAGCCCAAGCTGGACGTGGGCGAGGGGTTTGTGGCCGGCGGTTTCTAGCCGGTCGCGACACGTCCTCTGGAGGTGGGGAACGGGCGACCCCCACCTTCACAACCCTAGCCTTACACAGACAAGGCGGCTCTGTCTGTGCAGACCGATATACCGATCCTTACTCGTGGGACTCAAAATGGATTTGTCTAATACTCATAAAAACCCCTCTTTTGATGTCAGTGGGCCGAGCTCGGGCGGAAGCGAGCGGAGTGCGGAGATGGACTCCCCGAACCGAGGGGATGGGCCTGGCGCGGGCGGAAGTGCGCGGAGTGTGGACAAAGGCCCTTTTCAGGGCCAAGGCCCGGTGAGCTCATTGCTGAGCAAGCTGGGTTTAGCTAAAGACCCTTCTAAGGGTCAGCGCAGTGCAGGACGTGGCAGTGTTGGTAGGGGCAAAAACCCCCTGCCTGTAGTTGGTCAAGTTTCCGGGAGTACATCCGAAAGTTCGAGAGCTGATCACTCTCGCTCTCACTCCAGGGATCCTTCTGTTGAGACAGACAAGCTGAATGAATCGGTGAATGATAGAAGTAGACGGCGTTCCTCTTCTGTCATTACACCAACTGAGGACAGAATGAGTACCAAAGAACGAACTCGATCTCGCTCTCGCTCACCTAATGTGAGCAACAGAGTCATGACACGCTCTCAAACCAGGACATTGTCGGTCACTAATTCGTCTGTAGTGACAAATCCGGAAGTGAAAGAGGCTGGTCCATCACCATCATTGTCGCTGGTAGACTTGGTGGAACAGACTGAAAAAGGGAGCGTTCCCACTCCCTCTCTCGACGGGACAGTGAGCAGTACAGCAAGCTCACTTGAAAATGCTAAGGCTAAGGCTAAGAATGAGGGGCCAGTACACATTACATTCCCAAACCAAGGTGTAAGTGGAAGTCCTGCGACCCCACTTAGTAAGGGAGTTTCAACAACTTCTCTGGATAAGGACACATCGTCGGTTCTGCTGCCTAAGGACCCTCACTCCCAGCTTACGGGCTCGAACCTGTCACTGGGCAAGCGGGCTCGCAGCGAATCGGAATCGAGTGGAGATAGTGGTGGTAGCAATATCACCCTCACGGAGCATGCGAGTAAAAGGCTTGCAGTGGCGGGCTCTCCGGTGCCGATACCGGATGACTGCAATTCGCTGCATAGTTCGGATATAGAGGAACCTAACTCCTTCTTCCGTAGACCTTCTCCTTCCCCTCAGCGCACAAAAAAGACCCTGGCAGAACACCATGCTGGAGTGTCTGCAGCCAAAAGGAAGGGTAGGAAGAACTCAGACGACGACTTCGACTATGATGAGGATATTGAAAGTGACGACGAAGTGCTCCCCATTACAGAGATGGTGTCTGATCAACCAGACGAATCCTCTGTCATTGAGGTTCATAATAAGGCCATGGGCTTTCTGGATTCAATTGAGGAGCATTGCGCTAAGTCAAAGAACCTCAAGGGCACTACTAGGAAAGCCCTCAACCATGGTACGGCAGAGCTACGCAAACTCCTCACGAAGAATCTCACGGTTTCGGCGGAAGAGGAGATAAGACATCTCAAGGCAGAAAACATGCGTCTAGGGAGAGAGCTCGAACTCATTAGGCTGGAGATATCAGGCCTGAAGAGAGAAAGAGCGGAACGTGACGTTGCCATTAATCAGGAGGGAAAATCGAGAAGACAGCGTAAGAAAGCGTCTTCGAACATTGCCGTGATTGATGAGAGCGCTGACAACTCAAGCCTCCCTAAAGAGGCACTCGGCTCAATCTTAGAGACCTTAGGGGACATGATTGATGAACGTCTCAACGAACACTTCAAGGGACTGGAAAGTAGGCTTATTGTGCCGAACCCTCTCCGTCCTCCTCTTGCCTCAGACTCCCAGCTGAGGAAAGTTACTAGAGAGTTCATGCGACCCTCTTCGAAGGGTAATACGTCGACCAAAGAGGCATCGACTCAGAATGCGTCCACTACTGCCAAGCCTCAGTCTCAGCGGGCAAAGCAGACACAAGAGGGTAAAGAAAAAGCGAAGGGTAAACAAACTCAACAGAGTGCTCAACAGAGTGCATTGTTAGAGGCACCCCTCGCTGCCTCTAACAATAACAAGAGGAAAAGGAAGAAATCAAAGGGGAAACAGGCTACATCTGCACCTGCTTCTACCCCTCGTCCTCCTCCCCCTCCTCCTTCGACACATACGGAACCGGCACTACCACAGTCCCGGACTCTGACGGAGGAATGGACAACGGTGGTTAAGAGAGGATATAGGAGAAAAGCTGCCAAGGCTGCTAGAGGAGCTAATCCCCCCCCTCTTCCCCCTCCCCAAAAGGCCTCCTCTAATGAAAAGCCAAAGAAGAAGAAGAGGATTAAAACTCCTAACACATCGGCACTAATAATTGATATCGGAGCCGAGAATGCCGAAAATGGCGTCACATACGCCAATGCAATTGCCAAGGCCAAAAAAGAGATAAATCTCAAGGACCTTGGCATTGATCCGATAAGCCTACGTCTGCGCCACACAGCCACAGGGGCGAGGAAGTTTGAGCTCCCAAACTCAGTGGGAGAGGATAAAGTGGAGCTCCTTAAGTCCCACCTTACTACCGTCCTTAATGGTGTTGCAAAAGTCTCCAGGCCGGTTAAAACAGCGGATATCCGCATAACCGACCTGGATGACTCGGTGGTCCCTGAGGAGGTCATGGAGGCCATTGCTAAGCAAGGGGGGTGCAAACTGGAGAATGTCAAAACAGGCATACTAGGCAAAGGTCCAGGTGGCTTATCTTCGATCATAGCCCACTGCCCTGTAGCTTCGGCTAAAGCTCTAGCAGCGTCAGGTCGACTCCTTGTTGGGTGGAGTTGTGCCCGTGTGCAAATCTTGGAACCTCAACCGATGAGATGTTTCAAATGCATGCACACGGGACACACTAGGCAGATGTGCCCCAAAGATGCAGATAGGCGTGATATCTGTTTTAGGTGCGGGAATCCTGGGCACAAGCGTGCTTCGTGCAATGCTCCTCCCAGATGTGTTGTTTGCGAAGAGGCTGGTCGAAATAACAAGCACATAATGGGAGGTAAAAGCTGTACAGCGCCCAGGATACGCCCTAAGCCCTCCCCTGGAAGCAGAAATGCTAATTTGACGGCAAGGTCGGAATCGGCCATGGAAGTTGTCCCTAATTCTATCGATGCTCAGAGTACCAATTAACGTGCTCCAAAGTAACATTAACCACTGTGCTGGCGCTCAGGATCTCCTCCTACAGAGCGCCGCCAGGGTTAAAGCGGACATGGTGGTGGTGTCCGAGCCATATTATATCCAGCAATCCAATCGATGGATTGCAGACCTAAATGACTCTGTCGCCATTGTGATCCCCTCCACAGCTGCCTTCTCACCTCCCCTTATGCTTAGGGAAAGGGGGTCGGGTTACATAGCAGTGTCGTGGGGGGGTATCACCATCTTTGGGGTATACTTTTCTCCAACCCGCCCCTTTTCTGAGTATGAAGAGTGGGTTGGTCGTTTAAGTGCTGCAGTGGGTCGATTGTCTTCCAATCTCACGCTGGTTCTGGGGGACTTCAACGCCAAGCACACGGCTTGGGGTTCCCCCAGAAACTCTCAAGAGGGAGACGTTATATATAATTGGGCTTCGACTGCTGGGTTGGAGATTGTTAACAGGGGACGCGAGCTCACATGTGTGAGGAGATACCTCGGACGCACTGTGGGCTCAATAGTTGATCTCACTTTCGCGTCCCCTGCACTGGCCCAAAGAATCGAGGGTTGGCGGGTACTGACGGAGGAGGAGTCCCTGTCTGACCATAGGTATATCAGATTCATGATCTCTCCTCCGTCAGTAAATGCTCAATCGTTTGTCCCGGGTGAGGGTCATCATTTTCCACGATGGGCCCTTACCAAAATGGACATCATAAGGGCGGAAGAGGCCTCTATAGTTCAGGCCTGGATATTGGAGACCTTGGAAGAAACCACCGATGTCGATATTTCGGCGGAGCGGGTCAGAAACTCCTTGTCTGAAATATGCGACACCTCCATGCCTCGCTCGGCCGGCCCAGTCCATCGCACACAAGTGTACTGGTGGTCGGCCGAGCTTGAGGGTCTTAGACAAGAAAGCATGAGAAAACGTCGTGCTCTTCTGCGCTCCAGACGCAGGAGGGGGCGAGATATGATAACAGAGGAATCCTTGAAGAGAAACTATACAGAGGCAAAAAAGTCTCTCAAGGATGCCATCTGTCGAGCAAAATCGACTGCATGGGAGGAGTTCCTGGGGGACCTAAACCGAGATCCGTGGGGTCGTCCATACAAACTTGTACGGAACCGGATGAAACAACACCCTCCCGCCACGGATCAAATGGACCAGGAACTCCTGAATAGGGTCATCTCAACCCTATTCCCCGAGACTACTCCACAAGTCCCCCCTCTACTCCCAAGGCCTCTGGTGAGTATTATAGGCGATCCCTCCCCGGTCACGGACGGGGAGATGGAGGATGCAGTAGAGCGCCTTCGCCTAAAGAAGAAGGCCCCTGGACCAGACGGAGTCCCCGGCAAAATTCTCCGCCTCTCCCTAAAGCACCTGGGTCCACACATAAGATCCTTAATGGATAACTGCCTGCAACAAGGGCGGTTTCCCAGGTGTTGGAAGAGGGGCAGGCTTGTCCTGCTGAGAAAAGACAATAAGCCGGCGGACTCCCCAACAGGATATCGACCTGTTGTCTTGCTGGACGAGGTCTGCAAAACATTCGAGAGAATCATTGCAGACCGAATCGTCCAGCACTTGGAGACTATTGGACCTGATCTGTCCAGCCGACAGTTTGGTTTTCGTCGACACCACTCGACCATCGATGCAATATTAAAACTGCGGGAGGAGTGCGATTTTGCCACTGAGAGGGGAGAGAAGTTAATAGCTGTGTCTCTCGACATAAAAAATGCTTTTAATTCTCTCCCCTTTCAGTTTATCGAGGACGCCCTAAGGTTCCATGAAGTGCCTGAATACCTCAGTAGGGTGGTTCATGACTACCTTCGAGAGAGAGAGGTGCTGTATTTAGACAGCTCTGGACGGGTCAACTCTCGACGTATGGCTTGTGGTGTTCCACAAGGGTCGGTCCTCGGACCGCTCTTGTGGAATCTGGGTTACAACTGGGTGCTCCGCGGCTCGCTTCTCCCCAAAATGAGTGTAGTCTGTTATGCAGACGACACTCTGGTCACAGCAAGGGGACACACGTACAGAGCCGCGAAGCGCCTAGCCGAAATCGGTACTGAGCTCATAATAGAGCGTATTCAAAGGCTAGGGCTTAATGTGGCCGTGGACAAGACGGAGGCCATCTTGTTCCACGGCCCAAGGGAAAGGCTGCCTACAGGCGCACACCTGAGGGTAAACGGAGTGGGGATCCGTATAAATCCCCACATCAAATACTTGGGCCTCTGGCTGGACAGCAGATGGAGCTTTACACACCATTTCAGCCAGATGGCCCCAAAACTGGAGAAGACGGCGGTCTCCCTAGGCAGGCTCCTGCCCAACATAGGAGGACCGAACGTGGTGTGTCGCCGCCTGTTTGCCGGAGTCGTTAGGAGCATGGCTCTATACGGTGCTCCAGTCTGGGTCGATTCCCTCACTGCCCACAACAAGGCATTGTTGAGAAGACCCCAGCGCACCGTAGCGAATAGAGCCATTCGAGCCTATCGTACAGTTTCCGGTGGTGCGGCCTGTGCACTGGCCGGTATGCCTCCGTGGGAGCGTGAAGCCAAGCTTCTCACGGAGGTCTACAAGGCTAGAAAGGAGTCTCTCGCTCGAGGCGATCGTTTGGCTCCGATTGAGATGGTCGCAGTGCGCAGACAATTTGAGGAGACTCTCATGATGGAGTGGTCCCGGTCACTCGAGTCTCCTCCCGCCGGAGTCCGCACCCTGTCCGCCATCCAACCAGTCCTTCAAAACTGGAAGGAAAGGCGACATGGGCAACTCACCTATCGATTGGTGCAGATTCTCACAGGTCATGGCTGCTTTGCCAGATACCTGCACCAAATAGGTAGAGAGGACGCGCCACTATGCCATCACTGCGGTGCTGGTGAGGACACTGCGCAGCACACCCTTGAGGTGTGCAGTGCTTGGTCCTCCCAGCGGTACGCACTGACGCTGGTGGTAGGCCAGGACCTGTCTCTCCCCAACGTAGTTCGGTCTATGTTGGGCAGCCGCAGGTCCTGGGAGGCGGTCTCCTCCTTCTGCGAGACCGTGATGTCGCAGAAGGAGGACGCGGAGAGAGCACGCGAGCTGGCAGCCCTCGCTGGCTCTCGCCGCAGTCGTAGGACAGGGGGCAGAAGACGTCGCTATGCGCGCCTGCCTCCGTCTTGAGGTCTGACTCCCTAACCCTGGGTTCTTCGTTCGGTCTGGTCTGCGTACTCTGTCCTGGGCAGGTTCGCGGCCGCATATATGCTTGCATGTGTGCGACCGGGGGTTTGTCCGGGTGGAGAGCACAGACCAAGTGCACAGATTGGACCGGTCTCGTAGTCGTCTGTCTCTTTCTTCTCGCCAGGCAAGGTGGAGGAGTGCGAGGGGACTGAGGGAAACGGCTGCGGGGTGAGAGGAACTTGGGAGGTGCCCTACTGAATAGTGGGGAGGGGAGTTCCCTTCGCTCCGCGGTTGCGGCGCTGTCGGGGTCCTGGCTTTCACACACTTACATGCATACTACACACACATACATACACTCTACTCTATCCTACACAACACATACACATACAGTCACACATTCACAGCTACACACACACCGGCATACATACACTTTCACACACACATTCATACATCTTACACACACACACATCTACACGCCGTACTAGTCTAGAGTAGTATAGTGGGTACTTACCTGGGGACTTACCTGCTGTGCTTGCTCGACGACTGGTGCGGCGCCGGGACCTCGGTAGGGCCGCAGCCGCGGCGCGACGAGAGGGGATGCAACCAGTCGACCGGCTGGACGCGCCCTGTCTGCTCCTCGAAGCTGATACAGGGCGTGATGAGGTCGGTCTTCTGTGGCGCACCGACCTACGGGGGGGGGATCCACGATAAGGGCTCTGCCTGTGTGGATCCTCCCAACACGATGGGTAGGGGACCGGAGATTGCACAGTTGCGCATCTCTGGTCTCTAGTCAGGGGCAGCTGGCCGGTTCGCGCACCGGCCGGCATTGCACGCTCCTGCCTCGTCGTGGGGGTGCGTCTCGAATGTCTCTGAGACGTACTCCCAACCCGCTGTGGGACCTGCCCTTTTTAGGGCGGGCCGAAATGGGGGCGAACGGCGCGGTGTATGGCCTTCGGGCTGATCCCGCGCATCGCCTTCCATGCGAGGGACATCGCTGAGTTTTAGTGGGTAAACTCCTGTTTCTTGTCTAGCCCCTTCGGGGGTGGGGCCACAGGAGGAGTCCCACATCACCCGTGGAGCCCGCGCAGGGTGAAGCGGGTATGCGTAACGCATTTCTCAGCTCAGTGACCAGTTGCGAAGGCAGTCCGAATCTAGCAAAAATCGTTCTAAACGCTTTGATTGTTGAATGGGCGGTAGTGCTTTTCATTTCTAGAGCTTCTATCCATTTTTAATGTGCGTCTTCGATAATCAAAAAACGTCTACCCGCGCAGTCCGCGAAATCTGCATGTAAGCGTCGCCACGGGTGCTGTGGGAACTCCCGCGGGTGGAGTGAGGTGTGTGGCGGCGCGTCGCGTACGCAGCGGCAAGCGGCACATGCGCGACACGTCTCTTCTATATCCCTGTCTATACCGGGCCAATAGACATAGCTACGAGCTATGTTCTTCATTTTGTTCATACCTAAGTGGCCTTCATGAATCTCTTTCAATACGCGCTCTTTTAGTACTGGGGGCACCACAATTCTATATTTATAAATTAAACATCCCAAATCTACACATAAATTATCTTTTCTTTCAAAGTAAGGCTTGTCTTCTTCACAACTGCTCGCTGATGGCCAACCGAACAACACGAATCCACAAATTTTATTTAATCGGGCGTCTTTTTTGGTTTCTTTAGCTATTTCTTTATAACTAACAGGTAACATTTCATCGATAAAGTTCAAATACGATACTGTATCCGCAAGTTGTCGAGCGTGTTGCAAAGGTAACCTCGACAGAGCGTCGGCTGGCGCGTTATTCTCAGAACGAACGAATTCCACGGTAAAATCATAACCAGCCAGACGGGTAGCCCATCGTTGCAGCCTACTCGCTGCCGTTTGGGGAATGCCGTTATTTTTCCCAAAAATATAAGTGAGCGGTTTATGATCCGTTTTTTAAATAAATCGTCTACCGAATAAGTATTGATGATGTTTAGTGACACCGAAATATATGGCTAAGGCTTCCTTATCTAGCTGGCTATAACCTTTTTCGGCGTGGTTTAGCGTGCGAGAGGCCGCGCACACGAGCCGCTCCCGGCCGTCCGGATATCGGTGCGAGAGCGCCGCGCCCAGCCCATACGCACTGCTGTCCACGGACAACACGAGGGGAAGGCCCTCCTCGTAGTGTGCGAGCACGTTCTTGTTTAACAAAGCTGTCTTTGCCTTCACGAATGCTTGCTCGCATCGTGAAATTCCAGTACCACTTCGCTTGTTTTCGTAACAATTCGTGTAAGGGATACAAAATTGTACTAAGGTTTGTAATGAATTTGCCATATAATTTAACATACCTAAAAAACTTTGTAATTGCGTTACATTTTGTGGCGTGGGGGCATCAGTTATCGCCTCAAGTTTTGTTGGGTCTGGATGCAAACCGGTTTTATCAATAATAAAACCTAAATATGTTACGCTGCTTTGCATAAACGTACATTTGTTTAGTTTTAGTGTCAAGCCCATATCCCTTAACCGTGTTAGCACTGCACGTAGATTACGCATGTGAGTACTTTCATCTTTCCCGGTTACACAAATATCGTCTAAGAATACTACCGTACCGGGTATACCGCGCAAGGTCTCCTCCATCAATTTCTGAAATTTTTCTGGAACACAAGATAAGCCATACGGAGTCCTACGATATACGAAAGTGCCTACATGTGTTGTGATGGCTGTGTACGATTGCGACTCTTCGTCTAACAAGACCTGTTCATAGGCATGTCTTAAATCAATTTTAGTATATTTTTCGCCTCCACTCAAAGTAGCGAACAGTTCTTCAATACGCGGTAAAGGGTAAAAATCACGTTTTAATTTCGGGTTAATGGTGATTTTATAATCACCACAAATTCGTATATCCCCGTTGCTTTTAATGACCGGTACTATTGGCGTGCCATAGTCTGAGTGTTCCACGCGGTATATGGACCCGTCGCGCTCGAGTCGCGCGAGCTCTCGCTCGACGCGCTCACGCAGCGCCAGCGGCACGGGCCGCGCGCGCACATACACACATTCATCATCTACGAGTTGCAAGTGCAAAGCTTTTTTACAGGTTCCTAGCTTATCCATAAATACCTCTGGAAATTCATCGCGTAATCGGGTCACGATTCGATCTTCGAGTACTAATGAATTTAAATTTATTTGTGAAATTTTTAAGGCTCTTAGCCAATCACGGCCTAGGAGTGGTCGACCTCCGCCTTTAATCACGTATAAAGATAAATTATTTACTTGAATCTTATTCAATACCACCTCCACAAGTATATATCCGATAGTATCGATTCGTGCCCCGGCGTAACTATGTAAAATAATATTATCCACTTTTATACACTTATGGCTAAATCTCTGTTTATAAAATTCCTCACTTATAGCCGAAATTCGGCTACCTGTGTCTATTTCTAATTCGACTGATTGTCCTTCAATCACCAACTGAATATAATAAGGTTTGTTACCTATAACAGATGTTTGTATATTGTAAAATTCATCCTCAGAATCACTCATAAAATTTTGTCGAACACTATGATTATAGTTTTGAACCTGACCACACATCACTTTTAAATGGCCGCGTCGATTGCACTTATCACAATTATAATTACTATAACGGCACCGGTTGGGATTGTGCGATTTCCCGCACCGCCAGCAAGCGGCCGCGCGGTTATCGCGCCAGCCGCCGCTCCGCCCCGCTTCGTCGGCGGCTGCCATCGTCGCCGAGCCTACGCCCGGGCCTATGCCTGCGCCCGCGCCTCTGCCTGCGCCAGCGCCGCCGTTCGCCGCCGACGAGCTTGCGCCTCTACGGGCACCGCGCCCTGATCTCAGCAAAT
The DNA here is from genome assembly GCA_918026875.4 of Diatraea saccharalis. Lineage (NCBI taxonomy): Eukaryota > Metazoa > Arthropoda > Insecta > Lepidoptera > Crambidae > Diatraea > Diatraea saccharalis. The sequence goes on along the minus strand of OU893342.1, from coordinate 20,907,560 downwards.
GCAGGTCTTCACCCGCCTGTGCGCTGCTGATCCTCGCCGTAGTGGAAGTGGCGGCCGCGCTCAACTCCGCATGCCTGTCTGCAGCCTCCAGCGCTAGAGCCAGTTCGATCGCCTTTTTATAGTCGATGTTCTTTTCCGCAAATATTCGCGATCTCATTACGTCGTTCGCCAATCCAGAAACAAATTGATCTCGCAGGTTTTCTTCTAATCTCAAGCCAAAATTACACGTTGTGGCGAGGTGTTTTAAGTGTTGTAAATACTCCGTGAGTGATTCGCCCGGTCGCTGTCTTCTCAAACGAAATACGTGTCTCTCAGCTATCTCGGACCGTTTTGGCTCGAGGTGTTCGCTCATTAAATTGACTAATTCGTCAAATTCTTTTTCTTCTGGATGTTGTGGAGAACAAAGATCGCACATCAACGTATAGGCCGCGTCTCCTACCACCGTGATTAAAGTTGACACTGTTAATTCGTCTTTTATTTCGTTCAACAAAATAAATTGTTTTACGCGTCGAACGTATGCCGGCCACTGTTTAAAGTTTAAATCGAACGGTTCTATTTTTCCGATAGGCATCTAAATTATTTGTCGAATACAGTGATGCAAACAATATACGACGCGGTAAATTAATTACTTTTTTTTAATCCTATCCTCGTCGCCAGTGTCGTGTCGGGAGACGTAAGTAAAACGACAAGGTCGAGAACTGACTGGTTTATTATAGAATGGAGCATGATTTACATCTTACCTACAAACTGTTAATCTAAATATCAAAATATGTTTTGTTAAGATCTGGCACGTTACATTCACTCGTTTTCATGTCAGCCAAAAGATATCCTGAAAACGTGGTAGAAAAAATTTATGGATGATTGAAAAGTGACCGCAATAAGGTTCGCAATAATCTAAATATGTATGGGATATTTTAAATTTCTTTCAACATTGTAATCTAGCCATATTCACAGCAAATAAAATATTACGTTAAAAGTTTTTTTGTAGAGCACTCAACTCTGGAATTAATTAGAAACCCAAGGATTCAGGTGAATCTCGAGACTTACGATGCAGGATTTACAGGTTTAACTTGAATACCCAACCCAACGTGGCACAAAAAAAATATTCGACAGACTAGGATCAACAAATGTCTACAGAACAGAATTAGTCTGTAGAATTTTATGATCATACTAGCGCGATTACATTATATGTAGATATACTTATAACCGCTGCCAGCCCAAAAGCCTCTATTGACAAATGTAATTTGAATGAAGGAAACCTTGATCCTAAACACACGCGATGTCAAACATCCATGAATCGAACAAGAAGGGATATTTATAGAGACGGGGTTCTTGGACTGAAAAAAGGCTGTATTTAACGAGCATTGGGAAATGAAAAAATGCACATGTATCCACAACGATACGTTTCTAAGACAATCATATCGAAGCCTATTTGATCCAAGCGACATTATTGACGATATTATGTTAACTTGAGGAAAAAGTCTTATCGCATATACTTGTATGCATAAACTTGTAATAAAATCTTTCTGCCCATACCATTTATATCTGGCTGGTTTCTGTATCATAAAAAAGTTTAAACTTTAAATAAGATAAACCCGAATTCAAATCTTGAAAATGTGTAATTTAATCTGTTTTTATTACTGTCAAAATGAGTGAATATTATGAAGAAATTGGGTACATTTTAAAATTTTATTACAAAAAAGGTAAACGTGCGATAAAGGTGCAGTCAAAGGTCGGTTAGGCTTCACATACTGTGGCTAAACCCTGACAAACTCCTAATAAGGTGATGCTGTGTGTATGTTAGGATTAGAATGGCGTTATTCATTATGATCTGTTACCGTCAAGCAGTACTATGATTCTGAACTCTACTGCGAACAATTGATGAGATTTAAGCAAGAAATTGAGAGAAAGCGGCCAGAATTAATCAATAATAGGAGTGTGGTTTTTTATCATGAGAACGCTAGACCACACACATATTTTGCTGCCCAGCAAAAATTAAGAGTTTGGCTGGGAGGTGTAAATGTATCCACTGTATAGTCCTGACCTTGCACCTTCATATTTCAACCTGTTCCGGTCTCTTCAGAATTCTTAAGGCAGTGTCACATTACGGGAGGATGAGGTGGTCTCATTTAAATTTCGTCAAAATCGGATCTGTAATTTTCTTTTTATAACAAAACTATGTTTTTTTTTCCAATAGATAGATCACCTAAATATTAAGATAGCAAGATTTTCTGTTCTACGAGTATGTATATTTACTCTTTGATGTATATTTTTTATGAAAGTCATGTATAGTAGCTGTTTCCCCGCGACTTCACCTGCGTAAATATCCTATGTCCGCCTTTATCCGCTGCGTATCTTATAGCTTCCCATAGATGAAAGACTTATAAATCGCTCCACTAGTTTCGGGGCCTATCCAATGCAAACAAACAAACAATCAAATCTTTCCCTTTAAAATATGAATATAGATTATTGGAAATAAATATGTCGAGCAATTAAACAATATACTGTATTTTAATATTGTTAGTCTTACCTATTATATAAAAAATATCAATATCATTAAAAATCATTAAATAAATACTTTTTATAAAAAGTAGAAACACCTTCAAACTTTAAAAAAGTGATAAATAATACTTATCTCAAAAGCGACTTATTCATGGAAATGCTATTGTAGTCGGGCACCTATCATTTAATTAATAACCTTCGCTCGCATTAGCATTTTCTTGAATAAGTCGCTTTTGAGATAAGTATTATTTATCATTTTTTTAAGTTTCAAGTCCGTTCTACTTTTTATAAAAAAAAAAATTACGATTATTTCAAAAACGTATAGAACTAAATATCACCAGAAATTGTTACTTGAATCAATTGAATTTACAACCGTCGATATCGTGCATTAATATGAATAAATATAATACTCTTATACTCCATTATGATTTTATAACTTTAAAAAAATCAAAATACATAAATGTTTGAAAAGGGTACATTGGACAATGTTTTGGTCAAGATCAGAAAATTCTTATTCCAGCTTTTGCAAGCACCTTAGCTTTTCTGGATACCCCGATAACTCCAGGATCTTAACTAATCCAATACGGATCTATCGTTCTAGAATGCATCGCTGTTGATAGTTGGCAACACTTAATATATCAACGTCGGTGCGGTCGTGACGCTCGAAACTTGTAAATTGGATTACAAAATGGGCTGTACGTTTATAACTCCGCCAGGGCTTTGATGTCGAGATAATTTGTTTAAGATGTACGTTTTAGATAAATATATGTATCTATTCGACAATCCAATTATCCATCTATTTCATTATTCTAGTTATTATAAATAAATACAATTATTTTCAAGTTTTTTTTTTTATATATTTGCTAGATTTAGACATATTTATTAATAAATCTATTTTGTACCTTATGAGAATTAGTGAGAAAATCGCGCAGAATGTGAGTATGGTTATAAGTATCGTGTAGCCTCAGACTGTGCCTGTAAATCTTTTAACACCACTTGTCACCAAGCCAGGTATCACCACTCTAGCAAAGGCTTGTCGTCAACGATGCTTGCTCTTCTTACTTGAAAATTGAAATAAGAAAAAATATTTTTGTTGTATTACAATAAATCCAGTTGAATAATCGTTAAAGTTGGTACTGATACTGAAATGTTATTTTTTATATATTTTTTTTAATAATTATTTTTGAATGTATATATTTTTACAATGTATATAGCTGGCTTCAATATAAAAGAAAAAAAGCCTGTAAAAAACTTGTCGCACAATCTGAGTAAATGTCAATGAATAGAAAATACAGTAGCCATACTGAACTACTCCTGCTTTTTGTAATCGTAACTTATGGTTTCTGTACCCTCCTCTTCTTATTTCTATGGAAGTCACCGTATTCACATTTTCAAGTGGCGTGCTACCACAATGTAACACGGTGATGGGACTTAGTTTGGATTCGTGAAACATATATTTTTTTAAGTTCTGTTCAAAAGTGTCTCTAATGTAAAACAGTTGTAACACAGAAATTTATTTTGAATTACCTGGTGAGACAACACAAATTGTTTGTATTTTTTATTGCACATTTACGTTTTATTTAAGCTCTCTCCTGTTATTTCCAAACTCAACAGCTGACAACAGCAAAACATATATTTGAATATAGAATATTTCACTAACGCTACAGTTGCTACGGTTGCTACGGCTGCTACGGGTGGGTCTTGCTAATCGTAGCAACTTCTTGTAAAATCGAGGTCAAGGTAGTCGATTCTGCGTTGCACCACCGGGTCACAAACAAACTTTAAAAATTTTGAATTTAATAAATGTCGATTGCTGTCTTGCATCAAATATACATGAGCCATTTTAAATAGTTTAGAGGTATGAATTTTGAAGAGTAGTAACAGTAGTTCAGATAATGTTGACACAGGATCATGTTTCCAAGCAGCGCTGATTTTCAACCACAATAATCTTCTATCTATACTTATAATAAATCTGTAGAGAGGTCAATTCTGTACATGAAATATATTTCCAAAATAACTATCAGGGGGTGATTAGGGATCGATACTGATGCCAAAAATGCAGTCAGTAAAATTTTTGTCTGTCTGTCTGTCTATCTTTATTTTAAGGATAAGGATTTTAACGAAACTTGACACAATTATTTTTCATACTCCTGAGCTGGTTATAGTATACTTTTCATCACGCTACAATCAATAGGAGCAGAGCAGTGAAGGGAAATGTTGGGAAAACGGGAGACGAGCGGTTGGCGCAACTTACAAGGCTGCAACTCTGTAGCCAAAAGAGCCGTTAAGACTGGTACATTCGCACACTACGGTTTATTTATACTAATATTATAAAGCTGAAGAGTTTGTTTCTTTGTTTGTTTGAACGCGCTAATCTCAGGAACTACGGGTTCGGATTGTAAAATTCTTTTTGTGTTGAATAGACCATTTATCGCGGAAGGCTTTAGGCTATATAATATCACGCTGCAACTATTACGAGCGAAGAAATAATGGAAAATGCGGACGAAGTCGCTGGCGGCCACTAGTTGTAAATAATTCTATTACAATTACACAATATGAAAAAAAACAACAGCAAAGTGAAGTAATGAGACATAACTCACAACTACCGTGACATCGTGATATATAATAAAACATTTAAAAATACGTATTTTATATTTATTATTGGGTGCGAAACGTTGCCTAAAAGTATGATAGTTAAATATAAGTATGATATTATGATAACGGAAGCCATTTCGATACGCAATTTTCCATTCGCGTGACTCCGTCAATAACTGAAATCATTTGAACTCTCATTTATAACCAGCTGTCTATATCGGTACAGTAGTTACACACCCAATATAATATGCTATCGATAGTATTATGTACACACAGCGACATGTCAGGTTACTTTGTCACATTTCCGCAGTTCATTTTAAGCTCTACAGGTGCATTAGGGTTTTAAATCCAGTGATGTTTTATTCGTAGAGACAATCCCGATGTTTCCCGATAAGTATTCTCCTAAAATGGATTGGTTTTAAACAAAGAAATAAGATCCGAATAATACTGTGATTAACGAGGGTCAAACTGAAAGTTCTTAGAAAATCAAAAACTGATTACATTAGCCAGTTATTAGTTTTATTATATCTTTTCAAAATATTGTCCATTCACGTCAATACACCGCTGCATGCGATGGAACCACTGGGAAAAGCACTTTGCCCACTCGTCCTTAGGGGTCTCTTCAATGGCATCGCGATACGCAGCCACCGCTTCTTCAGCATTCATAAACCGCTTTCCTTTAAGTTTTTCTTTAATTTTTGGAAATAAATAAAAATCACAAGGCGCGAGGTCGGGGCTATACGGCGGGTGACCCAGTAATTCAACGTTTGATGTCGCCAAATAGTCGATCGTTCGCTTGGCGGTGTGCGACGAGGCGTTGTCGTGGTGAAGGAGGATCCTACTGCGAGGTCGTTTCTCTCGAACTTTTTCCAAGACAAGTGGCAAACAATTGGTAGTGTACCATTCTGCAGAAACTGTTTTTTGATCCTCTAACACAATTGTTGCAAAATGACCTATCCTTCCAAAGAACGAGGCCACCATTTTTTTTCCCGCACTTCGATCTCTCTTCACTTTAGTTGGCAACTCCTCGAAAGGAAACACCCACTGAGCAGATTGTCTTTTGGTTTTAGGATCATAACAGTAAATCCAGCTTTCGTCACCTGTTAGTATGTCGAACACAGCATTTGAGTCACCTCCGTTAAATCTTTCAATCATTTTACGACACCAATCCACACGATGGAGTTTTTGAGCCTCAGTCAAATTATGAGGTATCCACCGGGCGCAAAGCTTCCTGACCGCTAAATGTTCGTGGAGGATTTTGTGCACTTGACTCATACCGATGCCTAAGCTTGTCCGAATCTGTTGATAGGTCACTCTTTTGTCAGTCTCTATCATACGCCGCACAACACAGATGTTATCTTCAGTCGTCGCCGTAGAAGGCCGTCCCTCACGTAAATCATCAGTGAGATTAGTGCGACCACGTTTAAACTCATTAAACCAGTTGTAAACAGTCGCACGAGATGGGGCTTCATCGTGAAAGGCCAATCGTAGTCTATCATAACTTTCTTGTTGACTTAAATGACATCGAAAGTCATAAAAAATCATTGCACGAAAATTTTCTCGTGTTAAATTCATGATGACGTGACACAGACAATTTTCAATTTGCCGCCAAATCGTAAAACAAATGACAAATGAATGAAATATATACTCAGTAATATTGGCAAAGAGTTATATTTTCAAATTTTAGAATTATTTTTGTATTATATTGTTTATAAGTGGCCAGTTCTAAGAACTTTCAGTTTGACCCTCGTATTATAAATGTGAAAATTTCTTTGTTTGGATGTTTGGATGTTTGTCGGTCAATCACGCCGAAACTACTGAACGGATTTTGATGAAATTTGGTATACATATAGGGTATTAGCTGACTTATATAATAGGATACTTTTTATCCCACTTAACATTTCCCTAGGGTCCATGCGGGCGAAGCCGCTGGCGAAAGCTAGTAATAAATAAAAATCAAATTTTGAAGTTCTATTTGAAACATACTTTATTCTGTTTCTCTCGTTAACTGGCTTATTGATTTCTTTATTTATTCTTTATCTATGGACTGAAAAACCTTAAGTAAGAATCTACCAACTATTTTTAAAGTATCGATAACAAAATCTCTATCACAACAACACTAGAATAAATAATATTGGTAAATACATTATATTTACTTTATTTTTTATTTACAGTCACGCACAACGTAAAAACCTAATATCATTTTAGGGAATACATAATCAATAACATTGGCTGTCTCCACAGAACCATCACAATCTGTTACCGACCACGTCTATTACCCCAATGGATTGTAATATTCACTAAATGTGAATATTATATTTTTTAGTAAGTCACAAATTTATAATATTAACCGTTGGTCTTCTAATAAACTTGTTAAAAATATTTAATTAGCTAACAAATTCATTAATTAAAACAAAATATCAATTTAACGAAAGTTCATCAATGGTTGAGGACGTGCCCAGAATAGTTGATCCTATAATCAAATAGTAAAAGCTGAAATTACGCTCACTTGTAAAAGTAATGATTACTTGAGTAATTAATCAGCCCTATTGAGTCTCGGGGTAGGTTGTAGGGTCAAATTTCATCTCGAGTACCGGGGTCTGGTGATTTTTTTAGGGATTAGGAAATATATTGTTTTTATGTTAGATTCTATAGCGAGATCACGATCATCGAGCTGAGACTTAGTCCACGAGTGCCCAATAAAAATGTACACCCACTGGCAAGTCAGGTTACTACGATATGTTGCCTCTGATCTCCACCCTTAATTCAATACAAAAAATTAAAAAAAAAAATTACAGTCTCAAATCAAGTAGAGACCGATTGTGATTATGTATAACCCGATATGCTTTTGACTGTACAACTGAGACCAAACCTAAACATTCGAAGATATAAGGGAATTTAGTAGAAATGTTACAGCAACGGGGTTTGCCGAAACATATTTTAAAGCGAATCGATTAGAAAAAAAATTGGGTTCATCTGTTGTTAAAGGATTTTCTTTTCCAATGAGCCTATTTTCAAAGTAGTAAATAGAAATGGATATGATAATAGGTAAACGATACTAATTGTATTTTTTAATAATGTTTCTGATAACATACTTTTAGTTACATAACAGAAAAAATAGCTTTTAATAATAAGCGAATGTTATCATTGTATTATACAACAGACGGAGTCGCCGGGACCTGAATCACGATAAAATGCGTACTTGAAATATTTACACAAGATGCCAGTTACTAACTAAAGTTGGCTACCAGACGTCCTTGGTTAAAAATAACTGGTAAAATAAAGCCAAAATACAAGTACATTACAAAATTAGTACCCACTTGATATATAACAGACGGGATGAGCTAATAACCTAAATGATAACAAAATAAACAACAATTATTATGTCTCTTAATTTCTTACTTCTTCAACATTTAGTGTTTCTACAAACTGTATACTTCTCACAATTAGATGTAATAACTGTTTATTTTACTATTTTGTATGAAAACTAATGACTAGATTAATATTGCATATATATATGTTTGTAGAGCTCTTATTACATTTGTTCTATTTTTTGTTTTCAGAAAATTAAGATCTTCGTAACTTTAATTCCCCTGTAGATGTACATCTAAATATACATTTTCGATACTATCTATATCTTATACTGCTCCGTAGATTGCTTGTTTTACAAATTATTGTTTAATCTGGTCAAATTATTGGAGATTTTCAACTAAAGTCATTAGTTTGCATTTAAAATCCTCTCAATTGATTTTTGAAAAATAAAGAATCGCTGAAATATTCCTGTTTTATTATTGAAAAAAGTTGGCAACTATTTTTGTATGTCAACATTAATTTTTGTATGACAGTATGCAAAAGTGATTGGAGAATTTAAAAAAGAAAAGCACATAGTACATATTTAAAAGTCCTTAGTCTGTTTTCATATAAAAAATAGACTTGCAACGAATATTCGGTTAGTATTGGGTATTCGGCCTATTCGGCTGCTTTTGGTATATTCGGACGAATACCGAATACGTCCATACTGTGACTTCCTTGATTCCAGAATTAGTTTCCCTCCATATATCTTACAAAAATAACTTTTGTTAGACAAAATGGTAATGGTATGACAGCACATTACCTCAGTTACGCTTACAAAAGAGTTAATAATACCTAATTCTTCTCATCTAATAAGCATACTTTTTCTAGTTACTTGTTGGCATGTTAAAGTTTGTCAGCTACTTCATTTTGTAGAAGTAACTAAAGTATTGCCAAAAATGTTTAATATTTTATTGATAATCGTGTTCGTCGCTGTCATGACGCCGTCGCTCGTGCGGAGTATCAATCACTGGCGGTCGACACGTAAGCAAACAGCGGGCCGGCTCGCCCGCCACTCCGCCGATTGCCGACTGCTTACACTGTAACATTATCTCTAGGATAATGAAATATCGGCACACATTGTGTTGCGAAACTGATTGTTTGATGGAACTAATCGCTAGGGAGTGACCCGTTCGATAGCATTTTGCATATAGGCCAGTAGAACTAACACCGAAATAACAACACTTATAGGTATTACAAGCGTCTATGCTAATATTAAACTGCCATTTAGCGAGTAACATAGGTTATATTTTATTTAAAAATAGGCGGCACAAAATTGTCGTTGTCGGCTAACATAGGTTAGTTTTGTAATGGATTTATTATTGTTTTATGAGGAAAAATATTTATGAAGAATTGAAAGGTTACTTCTTCTCGGAAATTCCGTCGACTTCATTTGTTCCCGGAATAACAAGACTGTTGACTTATTATTTATTTATCCCGAGTTTAAATATTCACTGACTCTATGAAATGTGAAATGTAAATTCTCTGGAGAGCGTATTACTACTACCAAATATCAGCCAGCGCAATCAAAAAGTCGGAGTAAAAAGTGTTGCTTCAACTTCTTACCCGGCCACAGTCCTTTGGGTATCGTAATTTCAATTTTACGCAGTAACAAAAACACAAATGTACTGTTTCACAGTACTTTACCATATTATGTTAAAAGGCATTACATAACAAGCTACATAACTTCAGATCTTTTACAAAAGTAACAAGAGAGGTACATTTCTTCAATAGATATGTAGATTTGCTCATTTCATAAAATGCTCGATAATTTCATGAAATGTTTTAATGTCTATTGGCCACATCATGATGTGGTTTGAGCAGATCAATGATAAGAAATCGTTTCTCGATATGGGCAACTACACGCGTGGCTTTTTCATGAAATGGTCAAGATTATCCGATCATATCGTAAAGTAGTTACATTAATTACTGGTAGAGGCGCTGCAGGCGCTTTGTTTATGCGTGAAGATGGCGGCCGTTGGCGAAAATGTTGTTTCTCGCAGTAAAAAAAAAAACAATAATTCGTTGTTAAATGATGAAGAAAGTGGTGACAAACAAGTTTACGACAAAAAGGTTCTCAAGTACTATGCAAGTCACGCAAAAACTGACCAAAATGTAAAAAAGCCGTGGAGTTTGGATCGCATTTCACAGGTTAGTTCTGTGCTCTCAAATTACATAATTATTTACTTATTTTATTTAAATACTCTATGCCAGCTAATGTATTGTGCTTTAATTGATATTATTCTGCGCTTGTGAGTTATGACATAATAAAGATTTTTTTTTAATTTTTAGGTTATGAAACAAATTAAGGAGAGTAGGTTGACTACGCAAAAGAAGTCCAAGGACTATTACTGGCTGTCAAAATATGACATTGTAGAAACTGCAGATGAGGAATATCTTATATTCAAGAAAAAAATCATCGACGAACCTACTCTTTGTACTTCAAAGTGTCACCAAAACTTGTCATGCGCCAACAAATGACTGAAAGGTTGTAAGACTGAATTTATAAATTTTAATTCATTTATTGTGCATTCCATGTGATTTTTTTATATTACTTTTTGTAACTTTGTACCAAAGTACCTACTTATTTCTAAATATTTGTTTATTTTCTAAAAATAGATGTATAACTAATTGACTAGTCACTAAAGACTAATAAAAAATATATTTAATTTTGTTCCAAAAATTTGTTTAATTATGTTACATAAATTTTTATAATTTTATTACAAAAATTTGATTAATTTTGTTTGTGTCAGCTGACTGACTTAAATGACAATAAATAAGTTCTTAAAATAACCTGGATTTTTATTAAATATTTTATGGACACCCTATTTATATGATCTGGCCAAATGTGGATGACAAAATCGTGAAACATTGACGATTTAATGATCTGATCAAATTTAGTTGCCCACATCATGAAATGCGACCATTTCATGAAATTATCGAGCATTTTATTAAACTTAATATGTTGGTAGTTAAATTTTGAATTTGATGACTGAAATTGAGTCTTTCATATTAAACCTGATATGTACCTGTACTGAAACTTGAGAGAATATAGAATATATTGCCCGGGAAATGTACTCCAGGCCTCAGACATAATGAAAACGACGTGTAAGCCAATCGGCCGTGGAGGTAGAATATACGTTGTATAGAGAATACAGATTCCAACTCTCCATAAGCCTTTAAAAGTTCAGTGTCTTGATACCTGCTATGCTATTCTGTAAAAATATCAGCCTCAAGCTTGCATAGAGCTTCAATGAAATTAAACCCTTATTACCTTTTGTAGGAGGTATTATTTAATTGCATCACTATGCTGTGACAGCGCTGCGCTTGACATTGATTTCAATGCTGATTTTATTACAGAATAGCGCTGCTTACACTTGCGGTCGTAGGTAAACAAATAACCGCAAAAGGCAAAGAATAAATCTATTGTATTTGTTTTAGTAAGTAATCGTCGCAACGCAAGGGAGTAAAAACAGTCCCTTTTCCAACCCCACATATAAATTGTTTCATGAAATTATTTATATTCAGCTATCATCGAACAACCCCTTGATTCAAACGTGTTATAAACGTAATTAAAGTATACTGTATTTAATCCAATTACTGAAGACGATGTCGTAAAACGGAGGCTTTTATCTGAACAAAGGTATCACTCTAGATAACAAACAAAGAAATAAAGTACAAAGTGAATTTAAGAAAAGATATATCTCAGTTGCTGTTGTACTTGTCACTGCTTTCATTAGGTGTAATTAAATTTTAACTGTGTAACACGTACCGAGTGAATGGAGGCATAGCCATTAAAAAAAGGGTACATGAATCTATATTTTAATCATTTCAAATAAGAGGTAAGCATGTTGATGTAATTCCTTTGGAAGGATTACATAATATTGATTTAAACTTGTCTAGGGGTTTGCAGCTTATTTTTCTTTTAATATACTGTTTATTTTTCAATGTCTATCAAAGGGAACCAGCTTTTCCTTAAAATCCATTCAGTAGTTTTTAACGCATAGATTACTAAGTTTTGAAGACTGAAAAATCAAATTAAAATAAAATAATAATAAGCTTATAACCATACTTCCATTATAAATATGTCTAAACGTAAAATTACAGCAAAATAATAGTAATATGAAATTACAGTAGCTATTTATGTGATGTCTTTAAAAAGTGCTAAGAATTCGTGGTGTAATTTAATTCGTAAAAGTGTTTATGGGATATTTTTTTACCTTATTTGAAATTAAACTTACTTATGAAACAATTTTATATTTTAAGAAAGTTCCAAGAATGCTTTATTACAAAGTTTACAAGTTGTTTATACTGGAAAATGAAAATATAATAATTTAAGTAAAAGTTTTGAAGAGATTGTTATATCGTCAGTAATTTTGACTTACATTATTTTTATTTATGAAGGCAATTATTAACATACACACGTACGCACACGCACGCGCATAAACACAGAGAGTGAAACGCAAACATCTACATAAAATATATATTCATGTATAGTTACATATTTCACATACTTTTCGTACACCACAATTTCTTTATTGATACTTTAATTATTTTTCTGTAATATTTCATTGGTTCCGCATATAATCTCCTCCTGGTTCAGGATTGGAGAGGCTCACATAGACAACTCAATTGTACCCATATACTTAGTGATATTATACTATCATATCTGTGCGAGAGAACAAATACAGTCTTATTTGATTTATTTTAATAGTTCTTTAATGCACATTGAGAAAATTGTGCGATTCATAAGTCTCCGTTGGTGTGGTAGAAATAGTTTAGATGATCGATGGTCCGAGCTAGATCTTAATGGATGCGATGCCAGTGAATCTTACTTTAGCTACCTTCGACGACCGTGAGATGCCAAGACTAGCCAACAAAGCGGACGCCATATAAATTAATATGACGATTAGCATCATAGCTGGCAAATTGAGATAATGTGATTCATATGCGTATGTTTTCTTGAATACATCGGCCCGGGTGTATGTAGTATCTGTGTTTCTCCAGCGGCCTCGACCGCGTTCGTCGTGTCGTATATTATACACTAGTGGCCGCCAGCGACTTCGTCCACGTTTTCCATTATTCCTTCGCTCCTAATAGTTGCAGCGTAATGTTATATAGCCTAAAGCCTTCCTCTATAAATGGTCTATTCAACACAAAAATATTTTTTCAATTCGTACCAGCAATTCCTGAGATTAGCGCGTCCAAACAAATAAACAAACTCATCAGCTTTATAATATTAGTATAGATGTACATCCTCTTGAATCACTCTGTATATTGATGAAATTTAAATTAAAATTCGTTTAAGAGATCTCAGCGTACAGACAGCGGGAAGCGACTTTGTTTATATGTATAGATTTTTTACATCACAGTCGTGTAGTCGTTATTCTAATTTTCAAAATAAAAACTCTTATTTCAACTAAAAATAAACACAGTTGGCGGCAATATTTACAATTTGGAAATATGCCACGTTATGTTATTTAGCTGCTTAGACCTGTTTGCTTAATTAAGTCTTCAGTGTTTGTCGCTCGTAAAGCAATATTTGCATATCTGTTGGGATTAAACGTGTGATAATTCACCAAATTTTAACGAGGTTATAAGCAAATAAATTTATTTATTGTCATTACTAATCATATCATCATCAGCCCTTTAACGTCCCCACTGCAGGGGCTCAGGCCTTCCTTATGGATGGTTAAGGAGGATGGGCCATGACCCTCCACGCTGGCCCAAAGCGGATTGGAGGGTATTAACGACTGCAAATGCAGCCGGGACCAACGGCTTAACGTGTCTTCCGAAGCACGGAGTAGCTCGAGATAATAATTTTTTGGTCACCCATCCCGTGACCGACCCTTGCGAAAGTTGCTTAACGACTACGATCGCGGGCCGCGGCGCTAATCCACTACGCCACCGAGCTATTTATCATATAACTAATCATATAATAATTACAAAATGCTCATTCGTAATATGTAAGTGTTATTTATAGATTGTAATTTTAATGATTTCTTCTTAATTCCTATGAATATCAGGAATTCGCCCGACGTATTTCCCAGTTTTTATGGGAAAAGAAAAGTGTTCTTTTCATTACTTTAATCTCAATATTCACATTTTTTACTCAAAGAAGAACGTCCTTGGAGTGTAATAATATTTGAATAAGAATTAAGAGAATTGAATCAGCCATGCCAGTGTTTTTGGTACCATATATAATGAATGAATTTAATTATTAAGTATAATAATTAATTTTTAATATATTTGTTGATTGAGTCTCATTTAAAATTAGGTACTAACATGATGTATTGGGAAATACTTGTTAATGAATAGTGTTTTTGTTGCAAATCACTTTAAAGCCTAACTACATTTCAAATGTCAGAGGCCTATGCTCATAATCAGAGCCATCACATACCTAATTATTGTGCCGACTCATATTGTTTGTTACATATAATAATCCGACAAGCAGATCCAAACTTTTTCATTTCAATAACACGTTTAGGATTTTAAAAAAAAAGTTATGTCAAACGACCTCTAATGCGGAAACAAAAAAAGACATTAAAATAAAATAACTCACTTCTTCTGTGTTGTGGTAACGAAATGATGAAAAAGCCTCTTCCCACAACTCACAAAACACAAATCACTTAACGCAACAATTAAATTAACAAATCAAATAATAAAAACAGGAGACTTCCGCACGAGATGAGGTCGTGTAGCGAAATGGGCGGGAGGCAATACTAAATGAACTTCCACTAACTGACTACCCACAAAAGATCAACGATAACAAGAGCGTGGGACTGTATAAAACTCCTGTGGGAAGAATGTGCCCTAAGGCGTACAACGAATTTTCCTTTACTATGATAATTGTAATATGAATGAAAATTTGTAGAAAGGTCACGACATCCTCTTTATTCATAAATGTCGGAAATCACAATATTCTATTATTATTGTAAGGTTTTTGAGTAGCTTTCGAAATGTAATGTTTACATTATTCAATAAGGTCAGTCTTGTTGAACATGTTATTCTTTAAAGGAGAAACTTTTTCGGTTACAACGGGGCGTCTTTTATGAATAAATTGATTTGTATTTCTTGAAAGATGGAAACAATTATGTTTACCGTATACTATCTCTTATAATCTTACATAATTTCTTTTGTAAACGTTTTTATTGTTATAGACTATCTTGCACTTGTCCGTCTCCATAAACAAAGGAAGTTCTGAATGCGTTGTAGGATAAGCATCAAAATAATCTTTTGGGAAGTAAATTTCATTTTTGACTATTTATAAAATTTGTAGTAATACAAAAATATATGAATGCGATCAATGATAAACTCAATTATCTTTTGAACGTTCTTTTGGAAACTCTATCTATACATTAACCGTAGATTTTAAAGAAATACTATTGGAAATATGTTTTCAATGATTAGTGAGCTCGAAGATAAGATATGATTACATGAGGAACATAAAACTGAAGCATTAAAGTACTTCCAGATATATTTGTTAAAGTATCGCTTCTTACCCGCCATATTTCTTTTGTTTCTTGATAAATAGCCATCGTTAATTGGAGAAGTTAGTACAAAATATAAAATGGCCGTTTGATAGAGAGGTTAGACAGCAATTAACTTGATTATATTATTTGATATTGTTGTGCTTCTCTACCTGGTCTTCAGGGGATACAATAAATCGGTCCTTGAGGCCCACTTTTTTGAGTACGCAAATATCAACCCTCGCTCGAACCGTCCTTAAAGCATGGGTCAAAAGAGTATTGACAATTGAAAATGGAATATGAAGTAAAGAAAAAGAAATTATTTACATTTAAGATTATGTTTTCGTAATAGCACCTGTTGGCTGGGTCGTTTCCGTGGCCATTCTTCGAAAGGAGCAAACATTTATAAGTCATTTACATTGGTTAAGGGCTATTATGTGGTGTGCGAGTAATTTGATCGACCAATGAGAGCCCAATGAAAAAGAGCCAAATAAATGCAAGTAGTCCCAATCGACTAATGTGATAGTGTAATGGTATAAAAAAAAATTTTTATTTTACACAGTGAAACTAAAAGTAGGTCACATCAAATATGCTGACATTTAATAATTATAATTTAGGTGTAATTGTGTTAAGTGTACGTGTGCGTGTATTAGTATAATGTAGATGACTACTATAAATATGGGAATTGATTTGTAATTTTGCTTTATTAATATAAACCAACTACCTAACAACAACCTAATAATGTGTTTGGATTTCACCTATAATTAACAAACAAGATACTTCAATAGAACCACTAGTCGTCATCCCGAATTTAGAAAGTAGCACCTCTCAAGTCGGTTTCTCATTACTGAGAAACGTGGCCACTAGAACTCATCAAACGAACAATGGATATCCATCGATTACGGTCGGAAATAGCCCTCACCATCTCGTAGAACATGGATAGGGATGTAGCGCCTTACACTTGGTCACACCGTCGCGTTGGTGGCCGTCGTCGAGAACTTTTTCCTTCAACGCGTGATCTTTTTTGATAGCTTTAATAAACTGGATATTGTTGGCGAGTTCACGTGTTCGCATCATGTGACCGAAATAGGAAAGTATGCATCGTAGACTCGATAGTTAGGTTTGACAATATTGTTTTTATACCAAATTGGAATAAAATAAATACATTTGTGCGAGTATACGCCTCCAGCACCACATTTCGAATACATAATATTCTCTCTCCTCAAATGTTATATAAAAAACCATCGACCAATAACAATGGGCCATAACTACATCTATGGCGCAATACAAAGACAATGACATTTGAGCTAACTTACCCTCTGTGTAACTGTGACTTACAAAATGTCAACCGACAATTTAATTGTAATATTAGGAATAACAACGTCAAGCCTGATAGGACAAGTGAAAAGTGCTGTTTTACCATTTATCTTCTCAATTGTTCTATTTCGTTAGATAATTCAAAAGTGATTTTAATAAGTTTAAATGTATAAAGATTATTTTCAACTTTGTCTTTAGAATCATTTACGTTAAAATGTGTCAGCTAGTAGAATTCTGTGCCAGTTCAGCCTCATCGTGTTCTTGAAGTTCCTTTAAGCTATTGGCGACTTCCCCTTTCCATCGATATCTTGGGCGACTCACTTGGTTGACGACACATAGTCGCTTACGCCACGTACACATCATATCGTTCTTTTAGTTTTAAATAACTAGTAAAACATTTTGTTATAATTAGAACCATTCTAAACAGAAAATTTCTTATCTTATTTATTTACACTTTATGCCTATAAGATAGGATTTGAATACTATTTTAAAAATGCAGACAATTTAAAGGCCAGAAGTTATATTTAATATCTGACTTTGAAGGTTTTTAATAGAAATATGGTATAGTCTCGAGTATTTTAAGCCTCATTTCCTGTCTGGATCCCGACACAGTCGAGCTACTAACATCCCTTTCTGCAAACGACGGCAGTATCATTTTCTGAGTGACGTCAGATCCGGTGTTTATTACTCACAAGTAACATCGAAAGCCTTTTGTAATGATGGAAGATGTGAAAAAATGCAAATTGATTTATTACTTTATCTAAAGTATATGACATATTAAATTAAAATTATAAAGTAAGTCCAATCGATGGATTTTTGGTTGTCTTCTGTGATACTTTGGAGAAATCTTAAAGGGAGGTACCCTTTAAGATTTCTCCAAATATACTCCAATGAAATATACTCCTCAAAAGACGAACATTATCTATAACAAATAATTTATTAATATTTAGGATCTAAGTATTTGTGTTGGCATCAGTAATATAAAATGGGCCAATGAATCATGCTCGTGATAAAATGTCCAATATCGCTAATTCTAATACAGGTAATAAATTTAGATTTTTTTTTATAATATTAACTATATAAAAAGCATTCCATGGAAACAATGAAATAAATAAATAACAATTGTATTTAAGAGGAAAATAAATACGTAAAGGCGGCTACTAGTAGACTCGGTACAGCTATGAGTTAGTGCCGCCGTGCTGGCTGACTCGCGCATCAATCAATGTTGCTTCGATACACACGACCACGAAAGTAAAAATCAAAAATAAATATATGTAACCAATGATATAGGTATCATTGTGACTGCAATATAAGCAAGCGTATGCGCACGCATAAACATATATACACACACACACACACGCACAGCTGCATTCGCTGAGACAGTTCCAGTTTGTTATCTACTCAAAATTAGGCTGGAACGGCTCACTACTTGGACGATGTAGGTAACTAATACGCAGTATCTACTCTCATTCGCTCAGGCCAACAGGTACTGTCGCTCTTTGGTGCGGTCATGAGGGATCAAGCAGCCCCGGATGACGAGGAATCCTGTCCCCCATTGCGGTAACTCTTGGCGCGTCGCTAGCGAGTCCAAGGATATGTAGGTGATACTAGGTAATCGCTAGCGTCGCAGCCACAACAACAGACTGCCTGTTGTGGCCTAGGAATATGTGAACTATTCGGAAAGGAGAGAAAAAATATCGAATTATTTAAAAGAGTTGTAATAAACTACAATGTGAAGCGTGGCTTTATAATCTTAATGAAATTTACATTTGGATTTATTTTTAACTGGTTCTTTTTTGTTCTTTCTTCCTGGTTTTTTAAATAATATGCGTTTATCTGGAACGTCCGTGTGTAGGGCACTCCCCAACAATTTGAAGAGAAAAAATGTCTCGTCGATGTGACTTATGGCGAGCTGCTACATGAACCGGCTTTTACAATATTCCGATCCAATTGTACTAAATAGGATCTTTATTTTAATATTTATTAAATAATATCAACTAATTAACTGTTACCCATAGCTTTACTCGTGAATGATTTTTAGAAATCGACACGCCCCCTTACATAATTACAGGTGTCTACGCTAGTGTGGGTTAGCTCATTGCACGTTCCTCAGAAGAATAACAAATGCCTATCGGTTAAGCGCCAGCAGATAAACTTTGTACTAATAACAATGACGTTTTATAACCATCAAGTGCTTTGAGTTAGCTGTCTAAAGTGCTTACACAATAGGTGGCGCTGAATTTTTTTAAAAGAAAGGAATAATTTCTTTTTACTCCAGATTTTTATGGGGCTTAGAAAGGACAAGTATGTTTTTTCTTTTTGGGTCGACAAAATAACATGCTATTATTTTGTCTGTTTCATATTTCAGAATTTTATTCTAATTCATTGATATTTTAAAAAATGCTTTGCATTGAATAATGAAAAGATTTAAAATTTAAAGAAATATGAAATAACTATATAAAATCACTTATGATACCACACATCACATCACATTTCTTCACTCGATTTTAAACCTTAATGTAGTGAAGGTAGAGTTAAAATAATTGCGATAATTTGATAGACTGTAGTAACCTGACTTGCTGCTGTGTGTACCTGATAATGTCGGCCAATCAGAATAAACCAAATATCACGTCATGGCACCTAATCCCCGCCGAGTTTGACTGAGACGGACTTTCATACCTTATTCTCATTACAAGAAGAGTCATTATACATTTTAATTGTACGAATTTTTGGTAGGTCGGCTTTACGTAAACGAATATTCACCATATGCAATATTAATTGGAAGTCATTGTAGTTAGTACACATATCCATATCGAACTTGCCGGAGGAGGAGAAAAAAAGCAATTTTAGAATCGTTTTTATGAGAATATAGGGTAGACGCGCCTGTTTCTACCATTGTCTTGCTGTCGAACATTTCATGGCCCATTTAAAAATAATTAATGCTTTAAGAATTGGACTCTACCTGATCTTTGGACTGGAGTTAATAAAACATATCCTGTTTTCATAACTTGAAGAAAAGTTATTTTTTCCTCTAGCCATGATCCTTTTATGGAGGTGGAATGATATTTTGTAATACTGACGCATCATCAAAGTATAGGACTGGTTGACCGGTTAGGATAAAACCATTAAAACACAATCATTTTATTAATCCCATAAATATAGATGATTTCAAAGTTGCCGTCAGACATTTTTTATTTGATACTGGAAAGCGAACTGATTCAAAAACAATATCTTAAAAGTCTATCCATATTTTAAATAGTACATTAAGGATAAAGAGCTTGTAGGGAAGGCAAAGTCATCCAAAAACACTCTTTTTATGAACTCCGAAACAATCATAATACTGCAATTATTAAATGAAAATTCACTAAAGTTTTTACAGATAAACTTATCATTGACTTAGATTGTTTTTGTCATGGAAAATGTATTTTATTTTAAAAGAAAATTGTCTTCGATTTATAAAAAAATATATTCTTGCACAACATCTGTAGCTGTAATTAAAAATATAGAGAAAAAACTGTTTTGTCCATCGAATCCCTATTAAGTCAAATCCCTATTAAGTAAGAATCCCTATATACTAACATACAGTTAATAAATACATCGAAGTGCCTAAGGATTATGGGATATATGATAGCAAGACTATGCTAGCTGATTTTCATAACAAATAAGAATCATAATTATTGCCTTAACTTAAAAAATACTGAAGCCGTAATTTTCACGTCATTGTGTTGATTTGTAAAATGTCCACACCGTTACCCAGCAATAAGTATAACTGTGTCATAAACAATGTTTAATTTTATTTATAAATCCATTTTCTAATTGGGTTGTATAAGGATGTGCGTTATTTCTGTTACACGTTTTATACTTATAACAAATCTGCAAAAAAATAATGTCTGTACATTGAATATATTTACAAAAAAAGAAAGAAATTGAGGGTGGTTAATAAACAATAATAGAATACGAATTTAAAAAATATTGTCTGTTTATCTGTATGTACACGTTAATTTTCGGGACTACTGAGTATATTTGTATGAAACTTATTTTGTTAATACCTGGGCAATATATGGGGTATAATTAATTTTGGAAACTTAAACGTTTGATGCACAACCACAACAGACCAGCGACACCTTAAGAAAAAATTTTGTGCCTGATCAATATATTCTGCTAAGAGTACAAAAGTCAAAGATCCAGAACATATAATGTGGTCCTCAAAGATACTAGTTATACTATAACATCGGATAAAAATGACTTCTTAACAATAAATAGTTTTTTTATTTATTGTCATTTTTTGCACAAATACACATTGGCGTACTTAATGCCATGGCCATTTTCTACCAGTAAACCTTAGGATGATGTGGACACGGGGTTCTCTCTATTGTTGTACAGGGCAAGTTCGTGACCTTGTTGCGTACAACAAAACGCGGGAAAGGGAAAGATCTATGGTTAGCGATACGTATCGTTGTCTTTCAACGATCATGTAAATACTAAGGTTTATTGTCCGTTTTTTCGTCTACTCTAGAAACAGACAATGCAATGTGTCAAAAAGCTCTGATTAGATAATTTGGATTTAGTTTTAAATATATTAAAATTAACTTTGTACATAATAAGACGGCAACATCATTATCCTAATTTTATAGTAATTATGTATGTATATACATACATACATAATTACTATAAAAATACATAAATCATAAAGTAATTAATGATTTAATGAATTTGCTTGTTCCAAACAATAAAACATTTGCTATAGAATAACTTGTTTTTAGAAGCTAATTTATTATTTATTGATAATTCTTGTAGACACAAGTAGAATGGAAATTCATCCCACAAAGGAATAGATTTGACGAAGAACGAAGAGTGAACGATTTCGGAGAAATGAGATGGGCAGAGTAGACGATTAGAGGAGGAACAAAGAGTTTTGGTGTGAAAGGTACATAAGTACTGTTAAGATAAGAAAGAGTGTTTGGAGATTTCAGCAGAGAGGATAACGTAGTTAAAGCACGCATACTTCTTCGCTTCCGGATGGACGTCCATTTTGAATTTTAACGATATAGGGACACATGATCAAATTTTCTAAGAATAAAAACGGATAGAATCTTCGGTCTCTAGAATCCAGTTAAGCCAGTGAAAAACTGACCATCATCATACATTGCCCAAAATCTTTAGATCTACCAGAAAATGAGATAGAAACAATTTCTGAAGTACGCAAAGATATAAAAACAGCGCAGTAAACCACGGAATTCTGATCGACTTCGATATGCTGTTGAGAGAATAAAAGCTGCTGGTGTGGAACTGAAAATTACCTGTTTTTCTAATGCCCAACTTTGCCTTGTTGTTTTAAGGGTTAGCAACGTCTCTGGGCTTTATATTTTGGCACCCGAATAAAAAAAAACACCAATAAAGTTTATAAATTTCATCTTAAATATTATTGTTAATCATATATACCGTTGGCACCGTCAGCAGACTGTAGAATTTTGGTACAAAAAGAATTCTACCTTTACAGGTTCATTAAGTTATAACCTACTCAATCCACAACATACAATTTAAGCTTACAAAATCTTTGGTATGAGACAACACGAACGAAGATGCGGGCACCAGCTAGTGGCAAATAATATAACGGTGTAATGAATCTTTACAAGTATTTTGGCCAAACATAACCTCAGTAAAAAGTTATACGACCAAATGAAACAATAACAAAAACTTACTATAACCCAACCTTTCATCTTATTTGAGGTTGTTCAAGATATTTATTGAGCAACACATTATTTGAATAGTTGCCTCTATAGAATAAAATTTATGAATTTCGTTGGGATCGCCAGTTTAAAGCTGCTTTCTTTATGCAGATGATACCTACCATAGTGCTTACATAGAATCCATTCAATCTGCAAATGAAGCGATAGTCATGGAGCAAGATTATGAGTGATGAAAGGCTTAAAATTCAACGTGAATAACACATAAGATATTAAACCAATGTACTACTTTGAGAATAGAACTATTCACACCGTCATTAACTGGTCGTCCTCTTTTAATTTTAAATAAGAGTGAAGTTATACTTCACGGAATTGTCACTGTAAACAAATCTATTTCGTGATTATCCTTTACCAAAGGAGGCAATTTGTCTATATAAATTAAAAAAGAAGCATTGAGCACTGTGAAACACCCATGATAGGTGTTGATCTATCGATTCAGGGGATTTCTTGTCACCGATATGAACCTCCTACAAAGCCACTGAACTAAGAGACAGCAAAATCTAACTAGTTATCTCTAAATTCATAATATGAAGATTCGTTATATATTTCATGAACACCATAATTGACAGCTTTAAGTACGTCACAGAAAACACCTAAAACGTTGTGTGAATTCTCCCAGGCATCAACAATTTGTTCTAAGATTCCGATATTCATACCGATACTGAAGCTTATGCATCCATGTGAGGTGAACCGTACCTGGTTTTACCATATAGGCCAGTTACACTAACCTGCCCTTTTCAGAATGGGATTGTCCAGACCCAGAGTCCTGATTAGATATTCTAGAGAATCACCCGTTTCTTTGAATGTCGAGCTTGTCCTCAACTCCGTGCTTAGAGTTGAACTGAATTGTAAAATTTACCGTAAATCGTTTACCACACTTACGTCACAATAATCAATGCTGATTACCGAATTATTCACATCTAATTCTTTAATGCCAACCTCAGTCAGGAATAAAATTTAGTAACATTTTGGAGCGATTTTCAATTATTACGGTAACCATACGCCACAGGTTTGCGTCCGTGATGCCGTAAGTAGATTTAAAAAAATATATAGTTCTCTAATTATAAAACCTTCTGTTGATAACAATTAATGGCTGAAACGACTTCGCAAATTTTATTTCAGTCAATTTACCAGTATCTTAAGAAAGTCAAAGAACGACGTCTTACGAAACAGCAGTGCGATCGTATCAGTCACGTTCGAAAACTTGCCACGGTTTTTATAATAGGGTGTTATACTCTGATTGCAAAAGTACTTACTTGTTACTTTATAAACGACAGCAGAAATATTCCAAAAATCAAAAACGTTTTCTTTTCTTAAAATTAAATCATAATTCGTTTTTTTACACTCATAAAAACACCGTCTGCCATATTTATGACGTCATTCGGTTATGTACAGATTGAAATATCAATAATAATAATAAAATAATAGTAATGTACAAACAGATTAAAATATTTTTAACAATCGAGCAATTTAACAAATGGAATGTAGGGAACTATGTGTTTATTAATGTTTCAATTTTATGTTCATATTAATTTGCATAACTGTTTGATCCTATATAAAAAAAAAAATATGATGTTATTCAAACGAAAACGGTGTTATCTAACGATCTCGACAAAATAATAATATTAAATAAGGAAAGAACAGTATTACCTCGGAATCTGCTTTTTCTGTCAAATCAGCTGCTGTTTATTTATTTACAACTACTGACAGATGTCAGATTCAGAAAATATTCAAACGAAGTGTCGTCACGTAATGGTGGGTTATGTTTTTAAGTCACATGATGAATAAACAAAAAGACTGGACTTTAATTTTGATATGTTAAGGACTGAGATTTCCTAGAGTAAGAAATTTTTGAGTACTAATTAAAATAAACACAGATATCGATGTATAGACAATAAAGTGAAATTGATTATTTAGCTATATTCACTGACCATTACTGTTTCGTCAACAAATATATAAAGACGCGTCTGTGAAACGCATCAATCATGTTCAGTCAAGTCAAATATAAAATATATTTAACTTTAGCGCCACGCTGCTCTCATATCGGCATAAATATTGATAAATGTACTTACGGGCGGTAAACATTCGACCAAATTAAACCATCTTCATAAAAAATTATCGAACCCAATACAAAAAAATTGTCGGTGAATTATTTCTATATCAAATTCGTTTTCTTTCTTATTAAAATGAAATCCACTTTAATATAGGTATATGTATATATATATAGAAACAAAGCAGAATGGACGCACAAATTGATCAAGTTAAATTAATTCGCTACAGAAATTTATGCTACGACAGCAATCAATGAATGGTTTCAATTCAGAATCTGCTGCTTCCTGTTTCATTGGCTACGAAGTAAGTGTTCACAATTCCATGAAATCCTGTCTACCGCTTGAGGACACCGTAGCAATGTGCCGACTTTATAATAACAATAACTTTATAAAATTAACTTTCGTGCGTCTAAAAGTTAAGTTTCCAGTCGACAGCCTTCACAAAGCCCTCGCAGATTCCGGAACAAATTATTTCGTTGGTGTCAAACTCCGAAGTGCGCTTAATTCGAGCAGCCGGCCAGAAAGCCGAGAGTTGTATGATTAATTTGCTGTTAATTAGAATTACTTACAGACTGAGCTCATTCGAGCGCATCTTGTGTACTGAACCGACAGTTTTCTTCTAACATTTACCGGATCCGAGAAATTGAAAATTATTTATTTAACTTTAAGTATTATGAATAAATTTTGCGTTCCATATTTTATATCTATCTTTTACATGTTACTGTTCAGCCTAACTTTCGGTTGCCTGGAAGATATTACTCTTTAGCGATAAGGCCGCCGTTTGTGCTGCTAAAACTTTTATAATTAATTATTATCATTCGTTCGTAAAGTTCATTCATTCAATCATTTATAGAGCAGTTTGTCAAACTTTTCAATAATATAAAACTGTTGAATTTTCAATGTATTCTTTGTTTATTTCACACACTAGTTAATTTAACTAACTAACAAATATATATATGAAAGCATTGTTATGCTTTGATGATGACTGTGATCATGTTTTTGCCGCCTAATTTTTGTATTTTTAGTTGTGCGACATGGTGCATATAACCAGAATCTATATGTACTATGGATAAGGGATGGTAGGGTCAAAAATTTTGGGTTGACAATGAGCATTATCTTATCATAGTTTAGTTTATAAATACAGTTAATATATCAAACACAATCCTAGAATCTTTTTTATAGAGATCGTGTCATGATAAACGGTTTTAAACTCGGCGATTAATAACATTCCACTGTACGTGTTAACGTCAGCAATTGAGGACAAGAAACAGACATTTTGTCGGCTACTGTCTGTCGTCTGAACATCACTTCCAGGCGCTTTGTCTTCAACTGCTTTTTGAGACGCAACTCTTATCAGTGATGGGAAAATAACGATATAATTTCGATACAATCACAAAGTTGTATCGATACAAAATGATATAACTGAGATGGACCTTTCTAAGAACTAAGAAAACTAGTATCATTGCTAGTAATATAATAAATCATTGCAAATAACATGTGATTGATTATATCCGAATCTGAATGACTTTATCAATAAATATCATTCACATCCACTATTGCTCTTTTTACTCAAACTTTTATCATTTTATATTCAACCGATTTCCAAAATTATGAATATTTAATTGCTATTATTTTAGTAATAACTAATAACATAAATATTATAAATGTACACTTTAAATTATTGTTTTTGATGTGCAAATATGTACTAATTTGAAACTGCATTTAGTAATATTGTTAACTACGTTTGATTGAGAAAGTGTTTCTTTAAATGCTGTACTTAATAAGCAACATTATATTACCGTTCTAACCCTGAAATTGTAAAAGAGAAACAACACAAGAGAACAAAGCTGCCAGAGTCACTTCCGATTCAGTATCAAGAGAACGCGATTCAATTCTTTAATCGCTTCCAATCGACCTCATTTTAAGAACTCTGACTTCTACTATCTGTAACTGGTGCCTCCTCACTAGCCAATACGGCGTGTGGGGAAATTAACGAGTTGAATGAAATTAATGTGTCGGGCGGACGAGGAGTGTGGGGCGGGGGAAGGGGCCGCTCAGATAGTTGTTTACAGATCTCACCGGATACACGACACGTTAGTACTTACTCGACTCAGATGATATGACAAAAAGAATTAAAAGGTCAAAATACGACGACGAATGACACGGAACTTAATGAAATTGAGAATAAAACTAATATCAGTGATTAAATTTGCATAGCAAACATTCGGATAATAATGTTTTTTTTATTACAGTAAAATATGTAATGCGTGTAATATAATTATTGCAAGTAAAGTAAGAAAATATAATTACTTATTTCATTTTGTAGAAATTATGTTAGAAAAGTAACGAAAAGCTTACGTTTGTTAAATTTTTTATTGTTCATTGATATATTACGTTGAAAATTAAGTAATTAACTTTGCTATGTGTTTGTTATAAAGTTTCAAAGGCATAATTAAAAACGGTTATAAAAAATCTAGTCCACGTAATAGTATGCGTATAATGAATTTGAGGCAATGAAGTTGCGATAACGACACTTTTGATATCGACACATACTCTATTTGTACATATATGAGTTTTAGTATCAGCACAGAGTCGTTTTTCTAAATTGTTATAGACATGTTTTATAGAAAATGTTTGGTATGACACGTTATTTTATGTAGTCGAGGTCCAAGGTGTTGGAAGAAACAGCAGAGCTGGAGTAATGCTATAAACAAATGAAGATGCAGGACAAAAACAGCAAAGAATAAGGTATTCTAGGTTCTAATCTAGAATTTGTTCCATAGAATACCCATTATATTAAAAAGATTATTTGTTTAAACCATGTTAAACAAAAAAAATAGAATAGAGGAACAACTATTAAAAAAATCTTCATCCGTCTGTTAATGCCTGACCCCTGCCTGATGAGGCAGAAAGAGGGAACTGTCACCCCACAAAGGCGCTCTTTATTTAAATACTCGTATTTCTTTCGCTTCTTGAACTTGAATTTAATATAAACCCCAATTTCATAGATAATAGCAAAATATCGGCAAAGGAAGTTCACGATAATAGAGCTGTTGAAGTGAGAAGATAACACTATAAACGTAGCGGCATATTATTATAATGAGACATTTAACACGTGAGCTGAGATTATTATGTTTTGAATTCCGCTTCTAATTATGTTGTAATAGCTGATGCAAATTACACCTCAAGGTGTTGGTAATCATTGAAAACATAATTACATCGTATATTTAATAAAGTTCGGTGGTTTTAAATAATGAATAACGTCGACAAAGAGAAAATAAATATGGCGTCGCTCAAATTTCACCGACAGAGATAAATGTCTGTTGTTTGTTAGAATTCTTTTTCGGCATAAATATATGGTTAAAAGATGAGTCGAAGTTAAATTCAGAGATGAGTTGTTTGTTTTTTTTTACACGATACGATCGCATCGACTACGTGTCATTTTTTAGGGCTTCGTACCTGGAAAGGAAAATTGGACCCTTTTAGAATCACTAGTCCTAATGAAAAATATAATAATAGGATCGCTTTGTTGTCCATCCGTCTGTCTGTCGAAGTCCTTTTTCTCAGGACGCGAGAACGGATCAAGCTGAAATTTATATAAAATCTACTGTCCCTTGAAGCTGTGAAAAAATCAACTTCTAAGGGAATCAACACCTACAGGGTACTGCTCGTGAACTCAGAATCTTAAAATTTTACGAAGTAACGTCTTATAGTACAGATAAAGTGAAAATTGTGAAACCCGTAAATTTTAAGTTACACCATAACAAGTTATAATATATTTCTTTAATAATTTTAAAGTTACTATCCCTTTCCTCATGAACGCATCGAGCTATTAAATTGACATTCATATCCAATGCTCAGGTCTATAATACCATTAAGCTGTAACAAAATCAAATTTCTATGTCGACGCAATCAAAAGAAATAGCAATTTAAGCCGCATATTTTCAAACTCGCATGGGAATCAAAACCTGAAAAGGTAAAGTACCTTATAATGTTACTCCCAGTCCACCTAGAATAGAAATGAAGTTATGTTTTATAGCACATATAAAGGAAATATTCCGAAAACCTTAAATTTTTAGTTACATCATACAGGTATGCACGGAACTGCATACCTGTATGATGTAACAAACGGTTTTTTTCTTTTATAATATAACATAGTTCTTACAATAGACCAACAGGCAAAAACAGAGCAATCTTGAGGGGTACGTGTTCCTCAATATGATAAATATTATAGTGTAAATTTATTTTGTAATTTAGAAGCTTTCCGTCAGCGCCTTCGCCAGCGTGGTCTTGTATTATGCATACTGTATTATATTGATGAAACCGCATTAAAATCCATTGTGTAGTTTGAAAGATCTTAGAGTGCAGACATAAAGAAGCGACATTATTTTATACTACACATGTACATACCTAACGATAATTAAGCATTCTAAATTGGCGAATTGCGTGTTATGCTGCAAATAGTTTACACATTATAAGGTACTCTCGCCTAATAAAGTTCACTGTTATCCTGATACAAATACCAACTTTCAGTATGGAGATCAAACATTAAAACATAACAGCTGTTTTTTTTTATTATGAGGGTATCATATATTTCCTTTTTAATATATAAATTAATCCAACGACATTTTCTTTCGGATTATTAGTAAAAAGAATAAAATTCCTTTAATTTCTCAATGGCATGATAAGCAAAATACATATAAAGTGACTTCTACGTATTTTCACGCTGTTACTTATGTTACTTCCATGAAATACATAAATCTTCCTAATATTATATTTGGAAACTCATATTTTTATACAACACGGACAATAGATATTTAAAAAATATTTGTAAAAAAATCAATTATATTAACAATGAAATTCGACTTCAATCGATATTATTATATTGCGTTAAGTATATTTTGTTTTGAATCCAATGAAAATTTCCATGTGAATATTGAATACCAATAGCCTAATAATTATTTATGAAGCAAAGATATAACACGCAACACACTACTAAAAATCATAAAAATCCACTCAGAACTACTTTAAATAAAAGTTTTATCATATTAAACTACTAAAAAAAAGTTATAAATAAAGTTTAAAAAAAACTATTATTAGTAATTTTCATTGGCGCTATAATAAATAAAACCAAAATTTGTGAAAAAAGTCGTGTAAGTAATTTTGCGTGAAGGAAATGAAGGTTTTTTGACTTGATGTTTTTTTATATCTTCCGTAGCTAAAATGAGATGGATTCTTAAATATAGTCTCTTGTAATTGGCTCACAAACTCGATTAAAAATATTCCAGGCTTATATCGAATTATTTCCGTTTTTCTCGTATTTGTATCAGGCTATGTTTTCAACCGCTGAAGTGCAAAAAAACAACTAGTTATATACCAATAACAGTCCCATAGACAGATCCTTATAGACAAAATAATGTAACGTGAAGCTGTATCCGATGGTTTTTAGCAATTTAAGCTGTCAAAAAGAGTGGGTCTTATCAAGCAACAGTACCTTATTTCTTCACTTCTTTCAATTTTGTAATGGAGGATGGACTATACAACGTCTATCGTTAAGAAATTTATTATCACATCGATGCGTTACTAACAGACTTCATAAAATGAAAGTCGATTTATTAATTCGAATAAACAACATTTTTTTGACTTATACATTCCACATAATCTTGATCAATAATAAGAGGACTTTGGAGTGTGTGAAATATATTTAAAAAAATTCAAAAGGTATTTTTCGATGGTAAGTGCACCAATGAAAACTTGAAATACCTCATTCATAATAAAAGAATCCCGTATTATACTGTCTGATATATAAAGGGTACTTGTCAGAAGGCCTTCTTTAGATATGTTTAATTTTCGTTTGAACGTTTCTTAGAACCGCTCATGTCATGTATATTCCTCAAACCCTTCCAAGAATTATGATTGCTTTGAAGTTCTCATTTAAGGGATTTTCTCAAAGTTTTTCCACGTTTAATAAACTTAAAGTTTTGTCTAATTAAATATATTATTACGTGTTGTTTTAATTAAATATTTAGTATGACTTCAATGTCTTGCCCAACCTGAGATCTAGTTGAGTTGAGTTAAAATAATCAAAAATAATACAAAGGAATTCGTTCTATTAATCCTGAAGGTGCCTCTGCTCTATTTGAAAAAGGTTTGTAAGTGGTAGTTCCTCATGGGAGAGTGAGCAGGATGGCGGTTTGAAAAGATTTGAGACACCGATAAGCAATCGTGCTTCAGTTCAATATTAACCAACTTACACTGCAATATTATAATGCAGTTGTGGAGTCTCATATAACTTATATATTTAAAGATAAGATAAAGATAAAAACACTTTATTGTACAACACACAACAGAAATAAATAACGAGTAACTTACAAATATTAAAACTATTGCACAATAGGCGGCCTTATCGCTTAACAGCGATTTCTTCCAGGCAACCTATACTGGAAGAAGCAATGATGACAATAATGTAGGTAGGCTGTGCGCGTTACAAATAAATTTAATAATATTAATAGAAATATAAATATGATAATAAAGTTATTTATATACTATTTATATACTATCTATATGTATTTATTTATTTACATTTATAAAAACTTACACTAAAACTTATAGACTAGTTTATTTAAACCATAGTTTTTTATTTCACACCTTCTGAATCTGTAATACTGGGTGGATATCACAGCTCAGCCTACACAGTAGATACCATTGCGGCTTCCTTCATTCACATCAACTGCGATGTCATCAGTATATCGAAACAAAAAGGGTCTAACTGGAAACCGTTTTATAAGATAAATACTTTATCCCATACAAGTCTCACAACGCAATTCTTTTGCCGTAAAAAGTTATAAAATCAACGTAAACCAAGTCGATTAGTTCAGCTCTGTGAGAGCGCCTATCCAACCTTGTCATAGAATTAGGAACACTTAACAAACGCACACACCCAATAATCACATAAGTACTTTTAAACTAACAAATCACATAACCAATAACTTTAGATAGACTTTTTGTGCAACATTCTATCACCATACCTATCCATTTGCTAAATATTCCTAAATCTATGACAAGGTTGAATGGTTTCTAATGATGTATATATGTTATTTAAATGTCATTAAGTCTTTGGTAATTTATGGATGGTTTCAAAATGCTATACAGTTAAATATTATGTAATAAACTGAGCGATACACTGGATTCTGGTGAAATCCACAAGGGAAACGCCAATAATTAATAATAAGAAGAATACAAAAATCTTAAAAACGGGACAAATATTTCATAATATTAGATTTTTTCCCATACTTTGTATGCATAATAATACGTCTTCAAAATTTGAAGGGTGGGTTCTGTGGAACCTGTGGGTCTCGAAGTCTAGAAGTAACTTAGTATTTTGATTCATTGAGTCAATCAATGACAAAATTAAGTTATTTTGAATTGCAATAATTCATAAAGTATTCGCTCAAATTTAATGTAATTTGCCTCGTTATGTGATGTCCTCTTGGTCACTGTAAATTTAGGCATTTAGTTTACTCCACGAAGTAACTCGAATGACTTCGAGAAAAGGATGGTCCGGTCGTGTCCTTTTTACTTTTTTGCTCGTCTTGGCAGGGGCACTTCCGGGTCCTCCGATTCTACAGTAGAATATTTTTTTTTCAGATTATGTTTGCTAAAATTTATAATGTTTACATTTAGTGACAATGTCAGTTCTATTTATAAATTTTGTTTTTAAAGAAAGATTTAGTATTTTACGTTTAAAAGTAAATGCCTCTTCAATATTCCTCACATAATTTTATTACTTGTTCTCATAGGTATAAAACAGAATAGTGAATATATGCAACATCAGATAACATAGTAACATAAATTACTTTAATAATAAATCATATACAAGTTGACAAGAGAAATACTGAAATAGGATCTTATTTTATATATTTGAACAAACTTAAGGGAATCTTGTTAAAGAAATAACGATGTTATTATATCGTCTCTGAATTTTATTAAAAAGTACACGCAAATTTTGTTTAGTGCCGCGGCCACACATTGGGCCACGACTCGACTTTGCATAACAAGTTTGGCTCCAATTTGACGATAAAGGTGTACCCAACTGCTTTATCACAAATTGCTTTCAACCAAACAATGGAATGAATACATATACTATTGGACCAATCTCAGTTGCGGTCGCAGAGTGAAAGTGAAAATAAGGACGCTATCATATTTGCACTAGTGGCTTATACGCATATGGTTTAAGTAACTTTGTATCTTAACCTACATTATAGTCTTCACATCATCATCATCATCATTAGCCCTTTTACGTCCTCATTGCAGGGGCTCAGGCCTTCCTTATGGATGGTTAAGAAGGATGGGCCAAGACCTTCCACGCTGGCTCAATGCGGATTGGAGGGTATTAACGACTGCAATAGCAGCCGGGCCTTCCGGAGCACGGAGTAGCACGAGATAATATTTTTTTAGTCACCCATCCCGTGACCGACCCTTACGAAAGGCGCTTATCCACTACGCCACCGAGCTACTCTATGCGCAGAAGAATACCTACACAACTATGAGCAAAATAATTACAACGGCAAACGACAGACGCCTAAAAAAGTCGCTATGTGTTGATTTGTTTTTGTCGTGCCAGTCTGCACGAGCCCTTATGCTAACTTCGCACGCATCAAAAGTGAGTTCCAAGAACATTACAATGTTATTCTCTGGCAGTGATCAAGCGTCAACGTCTACAAAATGTTTTGACACGTTGAAAAATCATTATCAAACTAAAGTCCCGCAGGTGGGGCGCGTGTGATCGATGGTTCCGCATAAAACTCCTATTTGTTACACGTTCGCCCCTTATGGGGGTATAAAACTCTCTTTACGCAAGACGGTATTGTGGCGATGTTCTTACTTTTTCATAACAGAGATTCAGCAACTTCTCGACAATAAGTTATATTTCCGAGCGTTTATTAAGAAAAAAAGGGGCGTGAGATAAGTGGATGAATTTTATGTGGTTCTCAAATCTTTCAAATAACTGAGTCGAATTGTTTACGAGGGTCGGATGTTATGTTTTGCCTTACATTTGTCCGGATCTTTGAATGAACATTTCTCGGTTTTAATCAATCATTATTAGTCCTTTCTTTTGGAATGAAATAAAGGAATTTTCATAATGTTTCTTATAGAAAATAAAATAAATATTTATAGAAGCAAGACGGTCGACGAGTAAGAATTAATGGTAGGTTAGACGATTCATAGTTCTTTCAATAAGATTATTTGAATAAAGTATATTTTATATACTACCGAAACTGTTTGACAAAAAACAAATACAAAACAGTATCATATATATATGAAACAATACAATGAATTGTCACGACATAAGGAAAAATCTTGATATTTTTTCTCAAAAGTTAATTTAATATTATTAGAAACATTCTCAAATCTTGTGGACCTTGGAAAAATTGATGTCGCACGCTGCCTATAAAACAAAATAGAATCTCTGAGGTATCTCCCATGATATTATGAATTTATATGGATGATCACTAAATAACCGGAGCCATAATTATTACCATTATATGTGTCCTAAAACAATACTTGTTTGTACCAACACTAATACACATATTTAATAAATTAAATACCATGAAAAATGTTTCCACTGCATGAAATATTTAATTTACATGTTACAAATGACCCTGATAACAAAATATCAGTGAGACAAAATGGCGCCGTAACTCTGACATCACGCAACATGTATAAAAACATTTTTCCCGCCAAATCGCGAACTTCATAAAGTGACAATGATGTGTAAGTAAAGGTTTAGGGGGAGATCTGTATTTGGGGAACGACGCCACGTTTTCAGCTTAGCAGCGTAGTAATAAGGCTTATATTCTACGAGTGACATGATTTTCTGCGAAAAACGGTAAGTTGTGTATTCAAAAATGTTTCACCAAATACAAGAGCTTTGCCATTGTCAGTACAACATTAATCTAGTTTCAGCAATAAGCGATGCCCATATCTTCACAAAACACGTTATATTTTAATACCTATTCTCTCTATGTTTAGGAATCAAATTATACTTACCTGAATACGTTCTCTTCTCTTTGTTACGTACTTACATGGGGAAACCACAATTTTACTATCTCGAATTCCTTTGTGCTTCGTGAGGCTCGTTAAACCGTTGGTTCCTCTGCATTTGAAATAGCTACCTACGAATTGTGCTTGCGTGGTGTGTGTCCACGAAAAAAGCCTGTGTCCTAGCAGTAAGTAAATATTTTAATAGGCTTCATTATGTATTATCTATTATTACTGGGAAATATTCTCTTGC
Organism: Diatraea saccharalis; assembly: GCA_918026875.4. NCBI lineage: Eukaryota > Metazoa > Arthropoda > Insecta > Lepidoptera > Crambidae > Diatraea > Diatraea saccharalis. The sequence goes on along the minus strand of OU893342.1, from coordinate 20,872,234 downwards.
ATATTTTATTCCTAAAATACTTTAGCATAATCATTTAATTGTTAAAATTTTTGGCATTATAATTTATAGTTTTGGCTATAAATTTTATATTGGCATAACTATCTATGAGATAAATTTTGCATAATTTTAATTCTTGACGTGATAGAATCTGTCAAGCAGTATGTTTCGACCGAGACCAAAACAAAACGGAAAACCAAGCGAGGGAGGGAGGGAGTGCCTTAGTACATAAACATGACTATGGTAAGACTAATGCTTAAAAAAAATTACATGTATTAATTGGAACAAGCAAAAAACAACGGCATGTTATGATTCCTTAAAAGTACCCACAATAATATAAGTATAGTATGCAAATATTAAGGACACCATAGCACATATAATTATCGGCAATAAAGTGAATTTGTCATGGTACTAAACAGCCTATTAAATCATCACATTTTTTACCGTTTCCCGGGGATACGCGGTAGTGCTCGAATAAAAACTTCCCCCGGGAACCTAATCCCGTCGGAAGTGCGCCCTCGCGATTCAATGAGGCCTCGTAAACCGGATAATAGATCGGAAAAATCGTTTTTATGTTAGTGAAAACAGGCTGCCTTTGCAGCAGAGAACGCTGACCTTTCCTAGTATATTTATACGATATATTTTTATGTAGGTATATATAACATAAATTTATTAAGGAAATCAATGTAGGTATTGTAACTAGGTAGGTCTACAGAAGTCTATGCTACGCCTGGCAGCTAAAATCTAAAGTTTGCCTGCTAAAGTGATGCACGGGAAAAACAGAATGCCTTCAATTGGATATACGTATACGGAGCTAGACTCTTTCATATTTATATGGCTAATCAAATATTAGATTTGGTGATTTTTGAACAAAATGGTATGTGTACAGACAGTCTAGGGACAGCAACATACTTATTGCAATATTCACTATGATAGTGACAAAATAACATGCTGAATGACGCAATATTTAATCTTATTTGATATGCCTGTTGAACAACTCGTCATCAATAACGCATACAGTACCTAAATGCAGTCTAATGTCCCATATGTTTCTCATAAATGTACACAAATGAGATAACGTTTCATAATTGTAAATATCTCAAACAGTGACAAGTTTCTAGCCCCTAAATAAACTATAATATTAATCATAAACTACAGTAGCCTAAACTTTAATAGAATTTCAGATTACTTTTAAGTATTCTTTATAATATAAGTAGCTGAATATTGTTTTCCTTACTCATTCTTAAATTAACGTATTTATAAAAATGTAATATGTTTCCTTTATGCGTGTGATATTTTGGAGATCAAATGTTTCGATTATCTTATATGTCAAGAAAATATACTTATTTCAGGCGGCGCTCTATAAATTACTTTAAGAAAATTACTTGCTTTTTTTTCAATTGGTTTTATTATTTTTCGATCACAATTGTTATGAAATAAATGAGATCTTATTTTATTACTAGTCTATATAAATATTATTAAATTAGTAGTTTGATTCATTGTGTTTTCCTATGAACTAACCCTTTAGCAATTACGTCATCGAGCTGCCAAGGAAATTGCTGAAATCTGGCGCGGCCTTGAACCTCTCGAGCAATGAACAAAGATATATAGTTTAATGGATTACATTGGTGTGATTTACTGCATGAGGCAGAATTATTGCTTACGCTTTGTTAAATGTATATACATATTACTTCATATAAATCGAATTGACTACACTTGCAAACTTATTTAACAGCGTATCACAGCGCGCCTGAAAAAAACAGAAAAGACTGAATTAGATTGGTTAAATTTGACCACAATAGGCCCAGTTGGTTTAACCGTGAAAGTATAAAAGGTGATTTTAACATTAGTAATCTATACAACATACATAGTATAAAACAAAGACGTTTCCCGGTATATGTACACTGAAATTACTTAACAGAATTTAACGTGTTTCCTCAATATAAATAGCTAGCCTTCCGCCAGCGGCTTCGTTCGCGTGATCTAGTTTTAAATCCAGACATTCCATAAATACTTTCATCCCCTAATTTACCTCATTAAGGGTTGAATTACATAAAATCCCGTCTAAGTGAGCACTTACGTCCTAAAAAGAACCCGCATGCAAAATTTGAAACTTCTAGTACTTGTAGTTTCTGAGATTTCGTGATGAGTGTGTGAGTGAGTGAGTAAGTATATAATATATATAGATTATGAATTAGAAAATCTTTATAAGCAATCCCATAAGTCATGGTGGTGGAGAGTTTCTACTTTCCATTAGAGTTAATGAAACAATCTTCCCACTCCACTCCAATATCGATCTAATTAGAACATGTAACTACCGATTTCCGCAAACTTTATATGTAAATGAACACACGAAACTAAACCCTATCTTGTTGATATTAAACACTAACTAGAGTTTTAACACAAATCGTTGTTAATGTCTAAATACGAATGTAATGACAATCGCACTCGGAACGAGCTGTGATCTGGTTACAACTGGAGTAGGGTTGACACGCTCGTGGAAATAATTGGATTTTAAAGATTTTTCGTTAATTATTGCGACAGCTTTGGAATTCATAATGCCGTAATAGCAAGAGCTGTTATATGAACATTAGGGCTGCCTACAGATGACAGTTGCGCCAGGAATGTACAATGTGGGTATACAGAATATACGTATTTGTATAAAAAAATAGAAATCACTATCATTATACAATAATATATAGTACATATTACACAAATTCATAGTATATTATTTGATACAATCTATTTCCGAGCTAATTGATACTGTATTTCAACTTGCAGTGCCATCCTTCTACTAATATTAACAATATAAAACTCACAATTAACGTTATTATTTAAATAAAATAAAATATTAATGAAATAGTAAAAGTATTTGACTTTTCTTTGAGAAGGGATCACAAACGTGTGTTAAAGTAATCAATTATTTAAACAAATACACAACCTATCACAAGTTACATATTCATCACCTTGTGCGTATAATCGGCCGCGATTAATCTGTGGTAGACATGTGTGGTCTTCTTGTGCGACTACCGTCATTTGTAGGTAGCGTAAACCTACTGATGCCTCTAAATGCAGCCGACTTGTTTGTTTTATTCTTCATTACATAATAATTTCACGTCACATTAAATCAGCTACGGTTCACAAATTAATTTTTGATCTAAGTAACGAAACATATTTAAGTGATGTGACGTTTAATTTACATTAGCACTTGTGCTCTAGACTAAACTCACAGACTGCGATGTTATTCTAAAAATTTTTCTAGTGATTACTTTTTGCTGTGCTTTTGTGCTTTTTTCCTGAAATAAAATTCACATAATAAATAACAAATATACAAATAAAAATGAAAACTAACGAAGACTTATTGGTACGTTGAATAGTTTTATTTTCCCATTAAAAATATTTTTATTATATCAAAATATAATAATATTTTGATATAATTCTACTTAATTTAGGCTTAACGGTATGTACCATAATGCCTCTATTGTCCTTTAAAGTATACTTTCATATAATATATATGTACAGTCAACAGCATCTCAGGTTATGCAAAACTGACAACTTTCTCCTCTCGTTTTTAAGCCTTAACACACTGAGTGTAGAGTTCATAATCGGTTGCAGATATTTAACAAATTGTGGTTACTTGAAGTGCAGCCGTGTGTAAATGAGGCCTCATAATGGTGATAATTAACCTGCAATAATTACTGATATTCCGGTTTTGGAGTTCGTATTTTGGAGTTAATTTTTCACCCATGTATAGAGAATAAGCAACGAACATAAGTCAGTATGCACCTAACGAGGAAAAAACATGATTGAGCTTGAAGTTTCCTAAAAAATCAAATTGGAGGAGGATTTCGAATTGAAATTCACTTCGAAAGCAACGTCTGCTTAACCTTGAATGTTATCGTGTCGTGGCATAGGTGACGTTAGTTTCGAGATGGCATAGGGATAGAAGATCTGTTACACATATGTATCAATCAATTTTGTTTTGTATTTTTGTACAAAAAAATGGAATCAATAGAATTTAGACACTAATCTAAATAAAGCGGATGTCGCTTTCAAAGTCAATTCGAACGCCTGAGTGAAATCGAATTCGGGTCCAGATTTTTAATTAGAATCGCTCTGCAGGACTCGAAAACATTATTTGAATTAATTAATCAGCCCGTGAGAAACTTCATTTGCTAATTCAGAATAGAAATTATTCCGATTCTGATCAAAGATCAAAACAAAATGGTTTCCCTCACTCACCCATCTGTCGCTTTTTTTGTCTTATCTGTACATCTTCGCACTGTCGCGTCAATTTTTATTATTGAAAAACAATCATCACTGAAAATACATTACTAGTAAATTGCTCATATTGTCAACCCCAGGGTATTAGCAATTTCAGTATCTACAGGCAACGCAGAGAGTGAACATGAGACGCGGTCGTCCTTTGAATGCTAATGAGCGTGGAACAGTGCGGTGCGACGGACGGACGCGACGCAGACCAATTGCTGGGGATTTGTAAGAATGGCTGCACTGGTTTACAATCTATCTGAAATTAGAATTTCGTATTATCACCATGATATGAAAGTGTTCAAATCGGATTTTCAATGAATTGAAACGGTGTGTGTGTGAATGTGGAAGTTAATTACTAAGACATAGATCTATACTTATACTTTAAAGAGAAAAGATTTGATTGTTTGTTTGTTAGTTTGAATCAAATAGGCACTGGAACTACTGGAATGATTTTAAAAAAATCTTTCACCTACGGAGACCTATATCATCGGCTATATTTTATCCCGAACAGCAAATACATTGACGTAAATGGGAGTGGAATTTTATATAAAAAATTGAAAGGTTACCATAGTAAACATTATATACTATTCAATGTGTCATTGGCCTATGTTCAGCAGTGGACGTCTTCCGGCTGATGATGATGATGATGATGATGAATGTGTCATTGTAATTATATCCGTATCGTGAACCTTAACCAAATGAATAATTAAAATGAAATTCTAAGCCTGGATTGTCTCAGTAAACAGTTGCTTTGGGACTACGCGGGCGAAACCGCTAGCGGAAAGTTAGTAAAACAATTAACTTTTATTAGTCCATCGATGCAAATGTGTGGACTTTAAATAATTTGTAACACAAGTGTTTAGCTTATTGATTAGTTATTAAATGAGTTACAAAATGATACTTCATTACTATATATACTTTTTACAAAAATAAAAGAGTTTTTATAATGATACTTCAATGAAAATAACTTTTGAACAATTTTATTAGAGCGTGTAATTTGTGAACTTAATTACGTTTTCAGAGGTTTTATTAGACGACCGAGTGACTTTCTATGTCATTCATTTATCATCAGCACACATTCTATTTTATATTATTTTGTTTCAATACACTTAATTTCTCTCCAGTTTTTCTCATTTTATTTATCCAACCACATTGCATTTTTACAAAATTTTTGGACAACAGTTAACGACATCCGTTATTTCTTGTTTAAGACAAACTATAATTAGTTTATTGAATCTTATATTTAACAATATAACTTACGTGTTTTTAGGTTGTGTGAATATGAACTTTAAGGCATAATGTGCATTTTTTTAAAGGGAAAAGTTTTTGGAGGCGTTTATTACGTATTCTTACTTATCTACCAGTTATGTAAGTTGCAGATATTTTTAAATTTACAACATACATGCATAATGAATCCACACATTTAATTTGCCCTACTAACCACATCTAAAACATGATTATCAGGGTGAAGCTCTGAGTATTAACTTTTTCAAGTATTTTCTGAGTAAGAATATAATCGAAATGTATTGTATTTTTTTTAAGTAATTTATTTACATTTTGTCGTGCTCAAATTTAACTTTGTCAAGGTGCAGTATTCATCCAAGCGGGCCTAGACGTTTTGTAGACTACAACAGTCTTTATTATTATGGATATTTTTAAAGATTTTTAAATCATCATAAAATCAAGTTATTATTCTTAAAGCATTGGTCTATGTCTTTAATAAAAATAAGAAAGAACAATGGCCTCAAGATCGAGCCCTGTGCCACGCCAGATGTAATAGTGCTGCTTGAAGCGTATCCTATTCGATACATATGAACAGAACCATCGCAAGAGGTCTCCTCAAATACCATTTTATACAATTTTCTTAAGAAGTTATTACCCTAAGAAGTAAGAATATCGAATGCTTTACAGATGTCAGTATAAATACAATCTACCCGAATGCGATGATCCATAGATTAAAATGAGAAATTACTAAATATGAGTAAGTTGTACTCTGTTGAACGTTGCTTGGCGGAATCATGTTGTTGAGGTAATATAATAGTATGTAGTTGTGGAGTAATAGCATTATGCACTAATCTTTACTAAGGTAATTACGAACAACGCTCTTAGAGCCACATTTGTAAACAGGGGTTACATTAGCCTTTTTCCAAGTTTGTGGTACGGTGGTTTCTGTCATGCATTTATTGTATAGTATAACAAGAGAGACAGAAATGTTTACAGCCGTCAGCCTAAAAAACAGAGGAGACAGTTGAGGCGAGAGAGATGTTTTGAAACTAAAGTTATATGAAAGAGCACCGATTTCCAGGAACTTAAAATCATTAGCGAGATGACAATATCGTACATCAGTCCCTCCCAACGCCCCGCCCCCTTTTGACTCTTGTTTGTTGTCCGAGACTTGAAATATTTCAGTTCCTAGAAATCGGTGTGAATATAAATAACCTTTGTTTCAGATCCAGAGCCCCTCTTACGTAGCACAACATACAAAATGTATTTCACAGGTAAGCAAGGTAATAAGCATTATTTATTTAGCTTTTTAAGATTCATCTCGTTTGCATTACTATCTTATTTTGCAAAAAAATATTCGCCAAAACCAGCATTAAAATGCATAAAATTAATTTATTTAGTCACTAATTTAAAAAAAACCATTCATCTCAATAAATTTCATAGTTTAATATAATTAACAGTGACTGACGGACTAGGCGCGTAAGTATAGACCCCTAAAAATGGGGTATCTCCCTAAACAACAAAGGTTCATTTACGATTGTTTTCTGTTATCGGATATTGTTTACATCAATCTGAATGTTTCCATGCGATCGGGCGCCTGCCACGCGGAATATAACGATAACACCCTGGCATAGATGGGAACCAAGGCCAGGGGTAAAACATGGCGTCTTATCAATATTACACTCATTACGACCTTGTTCCACCTGCTGAACAGATGTTTACGTTTTCTAAATAACCGTGGGTTTTCTATGGTGGTAAAGTGTATTATAACTATAGTGACCATTTATTTAGTTGTTCAAAGCGGGACACTTTATTTTTTACAGAAAACCTATTGGTCCATATGACATATGCTAAAACATAATCAGGTTCAGCTAATAATTAGTTTTCACGTGCGTTTGCAAAAGGTACATCAACAAAAAATATACAAGTTAGGAAATTAACACATTACTAAAACATATGTAAAGGAATTATTATAACTTACAGTAACACTTGCTTTGTAGATAGGGAAAAATAGAAAAAAGGTAAAAAAAAAATTCAATATTATATGGAGAGAGAAGGAGAAGTCCGTTTTAATTTACTCAAAGATTTGATATTAAAATAAACAAAAAAAAAATAATGTTAATGGTCGTAGAAAAAAATTATAAGTTAGCCTTGTAAGATTTTAATTGGACTTTTAGACGATATGAAAATTCAAAAACGCAAATTTTGCTGTTATTGCAGTTTAGGCTTAGGTGGGCATTAAAATAAAACTAACTTATTTTCCTATTATTAACTGAACTATTTATAATATATTGTCAACGTGATTAATGTATGTACAAATAACAACTTTCTGGTACCAATTTTTTTAACTAAATGTTTAGTACAATGTGTAATATAATTTATTTTATTTATTATATAGTTAGAACAGTTATTATTTTAAATAACTATCATTCATAATAACGAAGTTACTTCATTTGTTGTCAAGTTAAATCGGGGTTAACCTCGTCAAAAACATTTTTAAGCAGCCAAACTATAGACTTCATCTAGCAAATTGAATTTTGATTTCAATTTACAACGAAATTTAACACAATAACGGTTTGTATTTAATTAAAGTATCTGAAGAACGGTTTATAGACAATATTCAATAAAACATTTATTGATAATTAAAATACAATGAAATCGCTTTTTAAACAAAATTAATAAAAAAAAGAACTATAGTTTATAATCTCGTTCTCAATCAAACTTTCTTGAACACGTAAAACAAGGTGTCTTCCATTCAACCCTCAATACGCCAATCGACACAAACTCGATTAATTTTTCTTTTTGTTACTTCATTATGACAAACCCAATTTATTTCGTCATAATGTATATGTAACAAAACAGTCGTTGCGAGCAATTCTGATTATATAAGAACATTTTTCCTGATTACTTCGCGGTAATGAATGGTGACTTCGTATTCTTTTATATTGAGATAATTTTTCAAGTTGACATTTCTGTGAAAAAAAGCGCGGTTGCCAACCTGCCTTTGTCGAAAGTCTCTTCGTTCATTACAGAAACGGTCGCCATAAAGGGAACGTTTTAAGTAGGCCAGGTTTATGTGTACAATCGACCACACCGTACTGTAATCATGAGTAATCTGTTAACGTTAAATTAAATAAGCAAGATTGCAATTTGGCCTCTTCTAGTAACTTGGTGTAATGCGACTCACTCAGTTACTTGTACACATACAGCGCGTCGGGTTAGCACAATATTTCAAACTACAATTGATTTTGTATTATCCGATAGATGCCTCACCTCAACTAGACCTCAAGACGTACTTTTAAAATCTGCCAAAGAAATTTGTCAGTTTTGATGTGCAGTTAATTTCCTAAATTCCAATATTCATCACCAGCCCTTTTTACATCCCCACTGCAGGGGCTCAGGCCTTCCTTATGGATGGTTAAGGAGGATGGGCCATAACCCTCCACGCTGGCCCAATGCGGATTGGAGGGTATTAACGATTGCAAAATGCAGCCGGGACCAACGGCTTAACGTGCCTTCCGAAGCACGGAGTAGCTGCTTAACGTTGCTTAACGACTACGATCGCGGGCCGCGGCGCTTATCCACTACGCCACCGAGCTACTCAATTCCAATATTAAGTGTTACAAATTATTTTACTAATAATACTAAAGCATTTATTTTGTCGACACACAATATATCACGTTATAAAACAAACAAGACAATGAATAGTTAAGTACATAGAGAAATTAAAAGTGTAATGTTGTGTACTGTCAAAACTGGCCTCAGCTCAGTATACTGATTGACAAAGTAACGATTTATTAAAATAATTAAATATTTTTTATAGTATAAGAATTAACAAAATTAAGACAAGCCTTCGGTATTTTTCTCTTGCCTGTATTTTCGTCAAGCAGTATATACTAAAAATCAAGAATATATATAAAATACAACATAGAACAAGCCCATTTTCTGTTTTACATCCCCATCTTCTACGTAGATTTTATTCATAGCGACATAGGTACCTAAAACCGTAGTACCAATAAAAAAATGTAGCCCATAATATATCTTTATAGGTACTTTGAAATTTCATTATACTACTGCGCCGTGTGCATATCCCTTTTAAGCTGTAATAACTTTAAGAAAATAATTCTCTCGACTGCAATAGGTAATAGCAACAATTTGTTAGTTAGCAGTTTGGCAGTAAAAAAATTGTAAAAATACTTGAGGAGTCGTAAAACTAATTGATTATCCTTGTTTTGTAAACTACGTGGTAAAACAATTTTAAATTAGCTACTTGCAATTATAACGATTAATGTAAAAGTGCTGCAAAATTACCCGTCGCGATTTAACGCACATATTTATTTTCACTTATAAAATTTATCTGTGACAGAACCCTTAAAATATATTCCGTACCTACCGAATATAAAAAAAAGAATTGAAATGAAAACGAAAAACACGTTTCATCAAATAATTCAGAATCACGGAAAAGAATACCGATGTTTATTTTCATCAAAACATTAACGAACAGAAAAAGTCAAACGAAACGTTTTCCATCAATCTCAGGAAATATATATATATTTACGAAGTTCACCCCGGACCCGCCGCGCCGACGACGGCTCGACTTTTAAATGACATCACACCGAATATGTGCGGCTTCGCTAATTGATCACCGACAGAATTGGATCAGCCGACAGAATTGAAGCGATATTTAGTTATAAAAATGTATTTTAATAATAAGTCACTCATAATCACTACATAGTATAAACAAAGTCGCTTTCTCTGTCCATATATCCGTATGTATGCTTAAATCTTTAAAACTACGCAACGGATTTTGATGCGATTTTTTTTCATAGATAGGGTGATTCAAAGGGAAGGTCTTTATGTATAATACAACCACGTTGGCGAAGCCGCTGGCGGAAAGCTAGTGTTACACAAATCACATGTATCGTTGCCAATAAGACTACTTACGTAAACAAACAATGTGAAAAGTAGATCAAAACCGCACTTGTTTTTAGCGTCTAATAGAAACGATCGTATTCAAACAAACAGCACTTATATATTAATAGTAATATTTTTGTTTATTTACATTGAATGGACTTCCAGACTACTAAACCGATTTTAAAGTTCTTTCACCTATGGTTAAGCTGCAACATACATGAGTACATACAGGCTGTAGTTTACGTGAGTGATATCGCTAGAAAAATTGCTAGTTTAAAATTATATCAAAAAGAAATTTATATTCTAATTGAATAAAATACCGTTTTGTTATTTTGTTTCTATCCTTAAAATGAAATTTCCTCTACTAACTTTACAGACGACATAATTTGTTAAAATTATTGGTACCTAAAATATTTAAGTTTCTAGAGAGAGGTAAATTATTCTTTAACAAACTTACACTTTAATAGTTATGATTTTGATTCGATCAGTAATAAATGGGTTAAAGGCTCTTTAAAACTGCTACATAAAATATATTTGACTAATCGTTTGGAGATATCACTCATCAACATATCGTGTATCAAACTGGTCATCAATCAAAAGAAAAGCACAGCAGACTAATATCAAGTTATCTGATCCATCGAGTTTGTGCTGACTCTCCCGAGGGTGTTCACGAATCTAAAGTTAACTGAATATAAACTTTGCCATCGCCAATTTAAGTTTTTTTTTACGAGTCAATCTTGTTTTCAAAATTCCGATGATCGAGGTCAGCTATATCTTTGATGATAGATGAGTTTTATGACATTGAATTTTGAGTATTTATAGAATCAGTCGTTGCCGTGTAAAAGTAAAAAAAAAAAAAAAAGTTAATTGCAGCGACTTTTAAGTTTATTAATATGTCGTAGATTTGCAGTATTTAATATATAATTACATCTTTTATGAAACGGCTTCCTGAATTCTATGCTACTTAACCTGATTTCTATGATAAATCAATCTCACATTAATTAATTAAGTCGCTATTATGCTTAATTATCCTTATAATGTATCAACTCTGCACAGGTGCAGGCCATGAAAAGAAAAACCACTCACCCATCTAAAGATCAACCTTTATGACAACTGAAATCGCAAACTAAACGCTTTTTCTATTGAATAATTTTATTTAATATGTAACTATCATGGATAAACTTTACTTTGCCTTCAAATTGATTGCTAACGCACTAACTTAAAATGCTGTAGACACATATTTATACAATAGAGACGTCACTTGTAACTTGACCTACAGAATCTGAGTTTAACGATGTCGATAAAATGAAAGAAATTGCCCATAAAATATGATACGGCCCCCACCTTACCATTGACGTCAGTGGGTTAAGCACCAACGTAACAATAAAACAATTTAATTAGGTATGTTTTAGTAACATCAAAAGATTTCACAAATTTGTACATCTCGATGAATAAAAATAAAAAACTTAGTTATTTAGTAAACTATACGGTTGGTATTTTGAAAAGAAACCATTAAAATTAGGAAATTCGATATAAAACGAATGGTATAATATTTATTGCTTGCATAGAGCCGTGTATGCAATGAGGTAGGGTGTATGCAAGGTCAATAAGGAGAACAGTGGTTTAAAAGCTTAGAAAATCTAGATTTCTCAAACGTTGAACAGGACTTTTATAGGTGCAGGTATAGAAAAATCTCGATCTTTCAACTTTTTAAACAAAAAATGATCGCACAGCTCCGTTCCAACATTTTTTTAGGATAACATGTTCTATTGAAATAAATAGTTCATTGTTTTGGCCGACGCTTTCAGAATCTGAAACATTATATAATTTAACAGGAACACAAATAGTATTCAATGATTTTGTTTTTTTAAAGATATTTACTTTTTAACTAACCCAAGATGTTTGAAGACCCACTTCAATACCACCAAGTTTTATATAGAGAGTAGATACATCAAAGGCATGGGCCCAACTTTACAATGTTTAATAATGAATGTTTATGAGTTGGACAAATGTGACCCGAATCGTTAAAAGGATCCTTCAAACGTACAATTACAATATTTATTATTTTTTGTGATAGGATAACGTCGGTAGCATAATGTAAGATAGCTCACTGAAGACCCGTCGAAGAAAGTTGTCTTACCAATTTAAAATTTTAATTTAAAAGGAAATGATTTTTAGTTATAATACTAGATATTTTGAAAATAACCAGCTTTCTAAGGCGACACTGAATTAATATAATTTGTGAATATTTCATGAAATTTCTATAACCAGCCAAAAGGCAGAAAAAGAGAGAAAAAAAACCTCCCAATACGATTGAAAATGTTTATTAACTAATCATTAAAGAACACAGCATCACTCTGTATAAAAAATAAATACCTAGAGATTATTACGGTTTTAAAGATACGCCATTGTGAAAAACAGACTGAGAGCGGAAGCATATTAATAGGGACCCGTTGACGTCGTTTGCGTAGTAACCCTAATATTATCGAATTCCTTCCACAAAATAAATAATTAGCTACCGTTTTTTACATCTGTATTTCCTATAAAAAAGAAAATATCGCAGGGTCCCTGTCGTCTGGCGAATTACGTATGTTAAAGTAAAATCACTATAGAGACAAAACTTTCTCTAAACAACTTTGTTTCTAAATAGATACAATGTTTTTCAACTTTCTAAATCATAAATCTAAGGCAGCTGTATTTTCTTTAAATTACTTCTTATAAACTAGTGGTTAGTCTTTGATAAATATCGTATACTTATACGTTATTTTTTGAATATTATAATAGAAAAAATAATCCAATGACACCTGCGTTTAATGTAACTTTCCGTAGGTGAATGAATTCTTAAATCCGGTCCAATCTTTTCGGTCCCAATTCGAAGTTACTACGAATTACGAAAAAGAAGTTAAAAATTCAGCCAAATTACATAAGTTTGTCTAACTGGCTGCATTTGGTTGTATGGTTCATCTTGTGGTCTATCTGGCGATAATTGTGTAATTTAATCATTTCCTGGTGAGATTAATGTAATAAATTGAGGTTCCCGTACGTATAAAACCATTTATTTATAATTTTTCACTTTTCTAAAACAATAATAATAACATACAGACATTTAAAGTAAAGAAAAATATTATACAAATGTAGTGCTAATTATATACAAATATCAAGATAACGTTATGAGTGGAAAGATATACACAAAAAGCGGTTTTGACTTTATAATTTGCACAATTCCATCAGTATTCTTCAGAGGATGTATTAAATATTTGCTTTATGGTAAAAGTATGTTTTTTCCATACTTATTTCATTCATGTGACTTAAAGTTCTTTTGTATGTAAGGAATTATCAGAATACATCAAAATCTCCGAAAGCAACTTGCCAGAGTCTATTTATCAACATGGTATTGAATGCAAAATTATCTCATTAATACTTATATATCCATTTGCAATGTTGAAGGGAAGATGCCTCTTGGTCGCAGTACGTTGGTCTAATCAGAACGACAACGCGCTTAACTCTACGTTTCACAGCGGCTTCTAAAACCGCCAGAGACAGAAAGTGATGGAGGAGGATAATACGAGAAGAAGTTGCACAGAGCGATCACGAACGTCAATGTTGAGGACTACAGTGCGAAGGGAAGAACCTCGGGTATTTATATATCGGGTTGGCACAAAAGTAATGAGACACTTGGTTTAAGTTTTTACTTTTTTATTATTATTACAATAAAAAAAGTTTAGTCAATGATGTAATTACCATTAGTATCTAAGACTTCTTGCCAACGATCCGGCAAAGTTTGGATGGCTTTTGCCCAGAACTCTGATGGCCGTGCCTCGAAAAAGTTGTTCAACTCCGCCTCTACGTCAGAGAAATCATTAAATTGTTTACCCCGCAAATGCTGTTTCAGGGCTCTAAACAAATGATAGTCTGATGGGGCGAGGTCTGGGGAATAAGGTGGATGGGGTATCGTCTCCCAGCCCAATTTCTCCAACTGCCGGCGAACCACAGATGCGACGTGAGGTCGAGCGTTATCGTGCAGTAAAACTACATTGACTCGTCTTCGTCGTTTTTTCTTTATAGCGGCAGATAATTTGGTAAGCTGGGTTGAATATTTGTCAGCGTTTATAGTTTCATTGTATAATAGCTCATAAAACAGTATGCCTTGCGCATCCCAGAAACAGCAAAGCAGAATTTTTCGGCGGTTCTTTTGACTCGGCTTCGGTTGAGTTGGTGGCGTTTCTTCTCGAGGCATCCAAAAAGCACGACGTGTATCGTTCTCGTAATAAATCCATGATTCATCTCCAGTAACCAGATCTGACAAAAACTCTTTACGTCGGGGTCGCAGCAAAAGTGACTGACAGATAGCGACACGGACTGCACGACTGGCGTCTGTAAGGATGTGCGGTACCCACTGAGCCAAAACTTTTCGATAACCAAGCTCATGCAGATGGTGTTCCACGGCGTGATGACTGCATTTAAGTGCTTCCGCTAATTCACGAGTGGTAGCATCCGGATTCAACTGCAGTTCGCGGCGCAAATCGTCATCATTCACTGCGGGTGGTCGCCCTGAGCGTGGCTGACTTTCAAGGCTCCTGTCTCCTGATTTAAAACGGTCAAACCATCGGGACACCGTCGCATGGCTTGTACTTCCAGCGCCTAATGCATTGTTAATATTGTCAGCCGCAGCCCGCGCACTGTGGCCTAACAAGTACTCGTATAAGTATAGTGTTCGAACTTGTCGCTCGTCCATTTTTCTTCAAACTGACTAAACAAATCGCGAGCGCGGCTTTATATACCCTACACCAGAAGTACCTAGAATGTTCTACAACATTCTAGAATATTATCGAAAAAATTGATTTTAAAAAGGAAATGTTATAGATTTTTCTAGTGTGTCTCATTACTTTTGTGCCAACCCAATAAAAAGAGAACTAGACTCATTTTCAAAAAGTATGTCGTGCCGTCTATGTAGTTAAATAAAATACTTTACAAAAGTATGTACTAACTACATAGGTACTTATTATATTTATACTTATTTGTGCATGTTTGGTTCCAGTTCTGATTAATGAACTACATGATTAAGTTAAAAATAGAATAAATTCCAAAAATATTAAAAGAACATTGAAGAGGTACTATATCGAAAAACTTAAATAGGTATGTTATTTGTTATATATGTCGGCGAGAAGGCGCATCGATTGTGCGAAACGCCATCTGTCACCTGCAGCTGTCATCTGTCAAGATCTATAGTGCTTTGCGAACGTCAAGTTATGACATTGACGGCTGTCTTCGCTTGGGAGTGGTCTATGCTGGTTCGAAAATGGCACTTTACGTTGTGCGACCATATTGAGCGGACGCAAGCGCAGAACTCTCCGCGTTTCGTACAGCAATCCGTTTGCATCACGTTATAATTAATGTATTTCGATTAGACAACTAATTAATTCAATTAAATAATTGATTTGTGATCTATCTGCGATCTTATTTCAAAAGAATATCTCGAACACTAGTCAGATGGCGGATGATGACCAACCTAACTTTCCGCCGGTCCACCTGACCTTCCGACATATATTTTAACGAATGTACTATCGGGTTTATATTTGTGTGGTATGGATAATTTATCAACTTTGTCTTATTTATACATTAACTCCCATTTGCATCAAACGCACGCTGTATATACTCGGGACATTCTTAACTACTAAGTCCTAACAAAACAACACAGCGTCGATAGCGGTGTATTTATCCATGTACCCACTGTTAGGTTTATTTTGATTGATAGTAGATGGAACAAAATTAAAGTGCAGCGATTGTGAATGAGCGGTATACGGTCAAACTTGTATTAGTTTTTGTATACTTGCTAATCAGTTACTGTAGAAAAGGTTAAATAAATACACTTTATTATTATTATTCATCTATTTCGCATTCACAATGCTAATTCTGAAAAATAATCTTAATAAAAAATGCTTAAAAAAATCCCATCTCAGACCAAATACTTTATAATAGTGTAAGCGGAAAAAGCAAATTAATAACATTTGTATTACAGTCATACGCATTATTGTTTCAATTATTTAAAAATCAAAATCGAATTGGACTTTCAAAAACAGTTATTAGGAAGCACTGCTGTACTCCAAAGTTATTAAATAAAAAATGTGTACAGATAAAATTAGATGAATGTAATTGTTAAACGTATTTCAGCGTGGCGGCAGTGACCCGACGCGTGTGCCACAGGTCGCGCTGTCGAACTGATGTTCTATTTCGGTCTGTTCATCAATATCGGCGGCGGCGTCACGAAATTACGCGCATAATCTCGTTACCGCTGTCAAAGCCTCCAGGGGTGGACCATGGGTTGAAGGGAAATTACATTTCCACCTATCATATCGCTTTAAAAGCCCCGAAGTTTCCTTTGAAGCTTTATTTAATATTATTTATGGTAGAATATTTGAATTAAAATTAAAACAGAAATAAATATTCCGATATAAAAAGCATATCTTAATTAAAAAGCGAGTCAAGTGTTAATCATGAACGAACTTGTATGTTGATAGTTGAACATCTCAGGAAGTTTTTGATAAAAGACGAGCCTAAATAGTAATTTAATAGTTGTAATATTTATAAGAAATACCTCATAGATATATTTTACTATATGAAAGACTACGGCTACCTGTAAATGGAAACGTAACCTGGTTAAAAAGAATGAAAATAGGAAAACATAGAGCCCACATCTACATCCATATCCTTAAAGCGACATTTTCTCTCTTACCAATCGACTGACGTCTCAAGGTCTGCTTTATATACTCTAATATAATTATAGCAACTTTATGACTTGTTAGAATACTCGACTCTACTTTAAATATTTTAAGTGCGGTGTTAGTATCAACTCAATACGCCCACACCATCCCGAGAAAATAGTCTTCACTAGATGGATATATAATCAGATGGAGAAGAAAATGGCCCCATAAAAGTTCCTTTTTCATTTTGTATAAACAAATTCTTCCACTTAACATTTACTATGCAGAAATGCTTTGATACCTTTTTAGTTATTCTATTCCACAGCGTTCTTGAGTGGCATGAATTTTAAAATTTACAACCGTAAGATTCCAAAATGGCTGCCTAGTAATACTATCTACACTCAGCCATGTCAAAATCGGGTTGAGAGGGTTGAGTGACATCAATATTCATTAAAATTAGAAAAATATATGAAGTTGACAATATAGAGCACAGCATTAAAAGATAGCTTCTGTGAAGATGATACCTTATCGACATAAAAACGGAATCGAATTTTAATTTTAATTATCCAATAATATCAATTAACCTACCCCGCCAGGGATACGACATGGAGATATATTGTAGATAGATAGATCAATTAAAAGTTATAAGAACATTACGCTGAATACATAATACAAATGTGCAGAAGTTATACTTAAAATAGACATGTAATAATCTATGGAAAGTTCTAAATGGTTATAAACTATTCGGATTACTGACTACAGGACATTATGTCCGTAATTCACCGTACCGTATTGTGTACACAACTTTTACGCCAGCTACAATACTACTGATGCCACCAGCGAATCTACGGTATGCCGCAACTAATACAACTTAATCATTTAATGGAATTTAACGCTCGTAATTTTAATTAAAGTAAAGCACTACCGCGTAAGGTTGTGTGCTTACAATTGATTAACGGCCATAATGATTCTTATCGCTATTTGCTACATCAACTAAATTCCTTCGAGAAATGTTTAGATACTTAGGTTGTTCTACGGATATTCTCGTTTCTAATTTAATCAATAATGATAACCTTTCTTTTTCTTTTAAATTCCATAGTGAATGACTTTAACCAGTAGGTTACCAGTGGTAATACACAATAACCGATTTTTGTCTTGTGAGATTGTGGAAATCCGAATTCGAAAATGTTTTATAACTTCCCAAGCGCTGCCTGTGCGATTTGGATTTGACAAGAGATTCCTTTGACGAAGTTCTATCTCGATATAGGAAAATTTAAATATCAACTGATAACCTTTAACACGTGAGCTTAGGGTAAAATTGACTGATTCCAGTTCTTACAAGCAGACAATTATTTATCATTAATGTGTAGACCTAGTTCTGTCTATAAATTGGAATATCATAATAAATGTATGAGCCATTTGGCGCGAGTGCCTCGTAAAGATGGCCGCTCAAGGCGGTTTTATGGCGCGTTAAAATTAAATCCCCGGACAGGAAAATGTACTTATACCCCATACAGCTGCAAAGCTTCGCAGGACCCTTTTAAATATATATGTTTGTTTTTATTATTATTTTATATATTATATTTCATATATACAATATTCTCTTTCGCAAATCTATGCAGTCTTATTAAATTTCTAAATGCATTCTATTATTTTTATGTTAAGTCGTAAAAAACAACCAACACAAGTGTATAATCTCCGTTGTTTATGTACATAATATTTTTTTTTATGTATTCCATTCTTCAGATTCCAAAGATAATTTAATTTATAATAAGTTACAAAAAACCGTTTAAGATTAATATAATATTATGAAAGCCTACATTGGTATCGTTTGAAAGCAAGCGAGCGATGCGAGCGAACAAACACAGTATGTTTACTCCACACATTTAATAACATCTACACCAAGGATCGTTTTAAAACAAGAATTTTAGATATATATTTGATGAAATAATAGCGGCTGTTGAGTACACGCTCAATATTTAATTAAAATTTCTTAATCAGAATGACAATCTCCAAAATTTGCAAATTATCTGTATTTAATTTCAACGACTAATTTACAAATTGGTCAATTCTTAAGGACTATGAAATAATTATAAAATAGAACATATAATATTTATTATAGGCCATTATATCTTTAAAATAACCATTATGAACTTTAATAATAATCATAGTTACAGGGGTTAATAACTTTATTATTTGAATCTTCATACAAATTAAAGTTCTTACAACCAGCTCAGAAGTTATCCGGATGTATCCCATTTAGGAGTGAAGCCAACTGCAACCATAATCTCCGAGGCAAATAAAAGGCTTAATTAGGCACAATGCGCCGCTTTTAATACCCACTTAAAACTGGACTATGTTATCTTTAGCCGAGATAACACTGTCTACTTTTTAAGTTAATAAAAATCTAAAAGCTCAGATTTTTTTTGAAGTGGCGTATTACTTTATGTCTATACTTTACTATTTTCAATTAAATATATTTTTGAATGGAACTTTTTATTGTCAATAAAAATTATGTATCAATCATATTGAACAGAATATAAGGATTTCGCGAAGGCTATAATTCACCTCATAAGTACCAAAATTGACGGTGAATTATAAATGTTTACTATTTCAGATTATTCCTCCATCCACACGTGTTAATTATTATAATTATTATTCATGGTATTCAATCAACATTGAAGTTTAACTAATTGATTACAAAAAGGAAGAGATAATGTAATTAAACAACAATTTAATGTACTTAACTATCCATTTATTTAAATACTAGCTTTTGCACGCGACTTCGTCCGCGTGGTATAGTTACTTTGGGCTGAATTTCTAAAACGAATATTTATTCATCATATCGTGTCAAATACCTGAAATAATGTTTCATGGTTTTATTTTTGACAATAACGAAGTTTCTTACAAAGTTTAATTCCTTATTTAAATCCTTTTCCACAATAAAAAGCTCACACAGTAAAATATGTCAAGTCAACTCTGTTTAGTGGGTTTGACGTGAGAGAGTAACTGACATATACACAGACACATTTTCGCATTTATAACATTAGTATAGAATAATTAAAGGATTCTGCTTGTCACTGATCACATCATAAGAAATTAACAGCTAGTTGTCAAAACAAATAGACTGAGAATAACAAAATATCGATGTCTCGGTCGACTTTAAACTCCCAGCCATTAAAAATTAAATTCAAAATTTAAATGGTAAATATATAATGAATATGTCGTAGGTATCTGGAAAAAAATCCTTCCAATTATGCGGCTAGCCCTATATTAGAGAAGTGCAATTCATTTGCCCGACCAAACGTCGGCTGTACAAAGCTGAGGGAACTGGTTAACTGTCAAAATACAATGCGAAATACAATGATTAATTTTATAAAATTTTTAATTCAGTTAATAGCAAAATATCCGCGATATTCGAATAAAGTTACATATATGTTACACTTCGAAGACACTACAACAAAAAGCTCTATGTATTTATTTATTTAAATTACAGCAAGAGCTATATATGTAATTAACCGACTAATCTAATACATTACAGTAACTTACCTTTGAAAACTTTAAAGCAGTTTAACTGATTTGTCATACAGATGGAAAGAGAAACACAAATCTAACATCCATACTAAATTCGATTAAATTTAGTATGGCTATTAGATTTGTGGTGAACTGAAATCTACGCAATTTCGTTCAAACTACAGACACACAGAAAACAACGATCGCGGGTCATGGCGCTTATCCACTCCGCCACCGAGCTACTCATCAGAATAGCAAAGCTTAAAGTTCTTCCTATCTATTTAAAACTCAACCTTGTCCAAAGAAGTGCGATGTAGAAATATACTTAACGCCATCTAATATAAGACAAAATATATATTTTCAGTTTTCTTTCGTAATAAAATGATTTGTACTTGAATATTTTCTAAAATATAATTTTAATATTATAATGTTATTTTTGTTATCAATTATGTAGTCAAATACCAATTTTTATCACAATAAAAGAAAGCTTTATAAAAATTACTTATTAAATAAATTCATTACAATGTCCAATCAAATTGAAGTTGTGATTGGTATGGTAACATTTTGATTCCCCATAAAAACTTCCACTCCCTTTTCTTTCTTTAAGTGCCAGTTTTCGAGATAAAATATAACCTATTACCTTCTTAGGGTCCTAAACTATCCAACTATCATTGATATAGGACCAAAAATAGTTACGTAAAAAAAGTTTACACCCTTTTTGACCACCTTTAGTATACCTCTACGTAATAAGAGAGTGACTCTTCAAAATTTCAAATCTCCACGATAAGTGGTTCAGGCTGTGCTTTGTCTGTCAGTCAGAATGTCAGGAAATATCCTTTTATACATGTTAGTATTATATATGATTTAAGCTGTTAGCTTCAGACCTTTGTCATACGACACACCGAGCAAAGAGATCTAAATACGAGGGTCAAACTGAAAGTTCTTAGAACTGGCCACTTATAAACAATATAATAAAAAAATAATTCTAAAATTTGAAAATATAACTCTTTGCCAATATTACTGAGTATATATTTCATTCATTTGTCATTTGTTTTACGATTTGGCGGCAAATTGAAAATTGTCTGTGTCACGTCATCATGAATTTAACACGAGAAAATTTTCGTGCAATGATTTTTTATGACTTTCGATGTCATTTAAGTCAACAAGAAAGTTATGATAGACTACGATTGGCCTTTCACGATGAAGCCCCATCTCGTGCGACTGTTTACAACTGGTTTAATGAGTTTAAACGTGGTCGCACTAATCTCACTGATGATTTACGTGAGGGACGGCCTTCTACGGCGACGACTGAAGATAACATCTGTGTTGTGCGGCGTATGATAGAGACTGACAAAAGAGTGACCTATCAACAGATTCGGACAAGCTTAGGCATCGGTATGAGTCAAGTGCACAAAATCCTCCACGAACATTTAGCGGTCAGGAAGCTTTGCGCCCGGTGGATACCTCATAATTTGACTGAGGCTCAAAAACTCCATCGTGTGGATTGGTGTCGTAAAATGATTGAAAGATTTAACGG
The DNA here is from genome assembly GCA_918026875.4 of Diatraea saccharalis. NCBI lineage: Eukaryota > Metazoa > Arthropoda > Insecta > Lepidoptera > Crambidae > Diatraea > Diatraea saccharalis. The sequence goes on along the minus strand of OU893342.1, from coordinate 20,850,076 downwards.
AGGTGACTCAAATGCTGTGTTCGACATACTAACAGGTGACGAAAGCTGGATTTACTGTTATGATCCTAAAACCAAAAGACAATCTGCTCAGTGGGTGTTTCCTTTCGAGGAGTTGCCAACTAAAGTGAAGAGAGATCGAAGTGCGGGAAAAAAAATGGTGGCCTCGTTCTTTGGAAGGATAGGTCATTTTGCAACAATTGTGTTAGAGGATCAAAAAACAGTTTCTGCAGAATGGTACACTACCAATTGTTTGCCACTTGTCTTGGAAAAAGTTCGAGAGAAACGACCTCGCAGTAGGATCCTCCTTCACCACGACAACGCCTCGTCGCACACCGCCAAGCGAACGATCGACTATTTGGCGACATCAAACGTTGAATTACTGGGTCACCCGCCGTATAGCCCCGACCTCGCGCCTTGTGATTTTTATTTATTTCCAAAAATTAAAGAAAAACTTAAAGGAAAGCGGTTTATGAATGCTGAAGAAGCGGTGGCTGCGTATCGCGATGCCATTGAAGAGACCCCTAAGGACGAGTGGGCAAAGTGCTTTTCCCAGTGGTTCCATCGCATGCAGCGGTGTATTGACGTGAATGGACAATATTTTGAAAAGATATAATAAAACTAATAACTGGCTAATGTAATCAGTTTTTGATTTTCTAAGAACTTTCAGTTTGACCCTCGTAGTTATTTTAGAAAATATAAGCGTTCCGAAATTAAATACTTTTAGTATTATATGTAGCTTTTAAAAATAAAACTTATATTTCACATAATTTCTTGTTTTTTCATGTTCTAAATAATACTTATGTAAAAAGATGAAGGGAACGGAAATTAATAACGTAACAGGTCAAAAACTACTAAACGATCTAAGAGTCGGGTTATCTTTCGCAATTCCGGTGGATTGCCTGAACATTAATGAACATACGCTCTGTAGTAGCGAAAAAAGTAACAAGTGCTTGAAAAATTCGTCAGTCCTGTCAGCTCCTAGGTATCTCAGTGGGTAGAGCAGCCCGGATTGCGGAAAGTCATAGGTTGGAGTCCCATCTCAGGCTGCCAGGGACCAAGTGGACCAAGCATTTTTCATTAATAATATTTTTCAATATAGCATTGTGAATGCAAAAGTTTCGTTTATCGTTTTATAATAAGACGCTCAAAGTTTAATTTTAAATATGTGTAAACAAACAACAAGTGAGCGAGCAGAGCGATCAAAGCGGTCAGTTCAACCGAAGCGTCTGCCGTCCCCCGTCTGGCACGCAGTCGTGTGTCGGTTAATCATAACTTTTGATCGGACGCCCGCTTCTGTCGCAGAATGGGAAAACTATCCGGCGTACGCGTCAAGGTACACTTAAGATGCGCCGGTGGTCATTACTATCTCAATGTATATGTCACAGCCAACTGGTTATAGCAGCCCCACCGTTTAATAACACTAACATATTCAATATATTTTGTATACCTATCAGAAAATAGGTAATGTGTGACGGGCCTGGGATCTTACTTATATAGTAGATTCAGCATCTATTAAATCAAGCGTTGTATTCTTGAAATTACAATTAAAAACCACCATTAAGTTTCACACTCGATAGTTATTAGTTTAAGTTATATAGTTTTTGCCATTGAGACATATCTAACTACAATAAAACTTAATAATAGCAAACGTTAGTTGCAAATGTAATATAATGTTTTAACAGTAAACTTCTTCATTACTGCATAAAGTTTCATCAACTACGTCATAAGTTAGCTGTTGTTGTAACCATTGTTCGATTTATTGTCTTATTAAGAGAGTTTACGATTTCACTAACAAGCTACAGAGATAGCCTTATTGTGCGATTGCACGGCAAACACTCAAATAAAACTATGTGTAAAAAGATTTACTGAGGCCATTCCTTAGACACGGAATCACATTTATTGCATCAAAACGAGCAAATAAATGAAAATGGATTTAGGAAGGTCGAAGATTGACGTCCTCGCCACTTTTATTACAAGCCTGATTTATTGTAAAAAAGGTTTTCCGTTTACACTCATTTTTCTTTTTGATTCTTTAAGGATCAACGTTTTATAAATTATCGGTAGAGTAAAAAAAATCAATTATTGTTTCTATGATTAATCATTTTGAAACTTGAACACAAAGCCTGATGTCGTTAACATCAGCACTAAAAAGAAATCGGAGAAAAACTTAGTAATGTTGACAAGATCTCTATTTGAAAAGAGCAAAAATGAAAGTCACTTTCGTATTGGATTTCTAAATATAAAATAAAACAGGGAGAAAAGAGCAGCCTTTGTTGAGTTTCTTGCCGATTGTTTTCTGTCGTCAATTCTGGTTTCTCGTCTGGTCGCTCACCGTATGTGTTATGTGTTATACAAGTGCTATGTATGTATGTGTGTATATATATATATATATATATATATATATATACGTTGAAGCAGCCCTATATATATATATACAAGTGCTGTGTATATATATATATCTGTAAAAAGATTGTATGTAAATTGTGATAACTTCAATGCATACGGCCGCTTTGAAGTTATTATTATTATAGTTTAGTCGGAGGTCGGTTTAGATGAATGTCTGTTACGAGACAGTGTTGCTGTGATAGCTATTTGTAATAGATATTGTTGTGATAGATAGATAGATAGATAAACAGTGAGATTACCGTATCGATAGGACTATAAGAAAATTAGGGATTATTCTTTAATATTAATTGCAATATTAATCGGTAGGCAGTCCACCATTGTATCGATCATTATTGCACTTAATAAATGAATCGAGTTTGCAATTTGAGTGTGTAAAAATATATATAGGTAACTATTTTCTTAAATAAATCACCTGGTATTATGACTGTATACTGTAAAACTATAAGGAGTGCATTGTAAACTATAATTATTGTTTATTTGCTTCCACGGAACTTCATATTTGTGGTATTTAATTAACAATTAAATTTATATTTCAGTTTCTTTAATTGAAAAATATAAAAGTTTTTTTATTGGTTTTTCTTTAAGTCAAGGTATATTTTACATTACTCGTAAAACTGAGCGTATTACTCATAAACCTTCATTCTTGTTTCTTCGATAAATTTCTTTGAAATAGCTATTATTATATAATAGGGTAATATTTCGCAGTTGTAATTATAGAAAAACTCCTCGTAAGCAATAATAACATGTTTAAGTTCTAGATGATGTGACAGCTAATTACATATTTTTTGTTTACAAATTTATTTGACCAGAACTACAGCAGCCAGTTTCCATGTTGTCTACTATTAAAAGAAAGATATTTTTGATGACAAACTAAATAATTACTTAGAATTAATTACTTATGTGCTTATGGAAAGAATCTACTACAGCACTATAGTCACATAAATAAGAAAAAAAAACTAATTTATTTCTTGCATTTATCAACAAAACCTACATGCATGCAGCGCACGATAAATGTCAAGCAATCGCAAGGGACGTGTCAGTCGGGATCAAAGCAAGCGAGTAACAATTATGTTTTTATCTGTGAGTTATTTGATCCATCTGAAAAACAGGCAGCAGACAAAAGTCAATAAATACAAAACTAGTATTAGTATGTAAGATACGAGTATCATGCCTCTTAAAAACATTGTGATTGATCGAAACGTTACAAAACTTGCAGTATTTACATCCTTTTTCATTTCACTGTCAATATAGACATCCAAGTTTAAGTTATTTCAGTTCATTAAATAAACACACTTCTTTTTAATAGGTACTTAAAAATATTACCCGCACCACCATTTTCAATATTTCTTTTAAATAAAGGTATTTAAAACAGAAACTTGTCCAGACCAAAGCAATTTTGTGTGGCAATAAATAGATGTGTAATATGACACATTCCTCTTAGAAATCGTTCGGCTCTAGAATACCTTTGCCTATGTTCTGTTGTGAACATAAAACCGAACGATACAAGCGACACATAACTCATGGTGAAAGCCAACTAAATCTACCGTAGATTGTTTCAGTTATTTCCACTTCGGTTGCAGTATTGTTGTCTTGAATAAAGGGGGGAGGAGGCTTTTTGCGTATACGGCAAGATGTACAGAAATATTATGCCTCACGCATGCTTGGATAACGTTTGAAATCACAGCATTTGCGTAAGTAGACGTTTGTTTCTCAATATATAAGAGATCAATATATACTTTTATTTACCAGGAATGTCGAGTTGACAATACTGAAAAGGTTTCTTTCCACTCGGCGGTTAGTGGCAAGTCTCCTTTTGCGTTAGATATAAATAAGAAGTCGAAAATGTCTATAAAATCATATAATAATGACTATATATAAAACGTAATAAATGGTAAAATTAACTATTATTATTATCACTAAAAATTGGCTAAATATATTATTTTATGTGTATGGTATTTCTGGTTATTGAGCACGAGTTGCGTAAATGGTAGCGTTTTTCGTACTGAATTAATATTTTAAATGTAAGGTATAAAGTGCTTACTTGCATAAATATAATTATTGCTGTTCGTTGCATAAAGAACCGAACAAATACATACTAATAATTCCGCTGCAACCCACTTTTGTATTACTCACCAAGTCTGTTCTAGTAGTCAAATTTATAAGTATTTAGTCAGAGGTTTATAATATAAAGTATTTGGGCATCGTGATTGACAATAGTTTGAGTTTTCATCACCATCTTGACCTTCTTTCAACCAGCAAATTCTGTACCAAGTATCTTATGTCCATTGAGTTATTATATCACAGAGTGGGAAGATACATCAAAAACTAAATTACTAAAAATTTAAAGAGCTTAAAGAGCGGTTTTGAGTCTACCATATCTTTACTCTGCTAAGTAACTACTCATTGGCTGATGCTGTTCTCGTCCTCAATATTACAGTGATACAACATACCTTAATTAAAATTGGTCCTTCACTGAATATATCTGAGCGCCTGAAACATAAGCCAATCTGCAAATCTACTGATTCATAGACTAGAAATTTTTCACAAAGATTCTTTGATTTTCCAGATAGTACAATAACGTAAACAAAAAGATACAGATTTATTCATTATCTAAAATTATGTTCTATACTAGTCTTCATTTTTTCATATAGTAATATTTTATTTATAAAACTTTATTTACCAGTAAAGAAATGGTAGAAAAGGCGGACTTTATGCTAATAGCATTCTCTCCCAGTCAACATTTAGGAAAAACAAAAACGCGAACGCGAAATTAAAATTAACCATGCATAGGCATAAAGAAGGAACTAACTAACTGACGAAAAAAAATATAAAAACAAACAAAAATAACACAAATATAGACACATGACATTGATGATGAATTTGCATATGAAAGTTTTTTACGTTAAAAATAAATTTATTGGGAGATCTTCTGATGGGGTCAGGGAGGCTATTCCACAGTTGTATGGCTTGAAGGGTAAAAGAATCGGCCATAAAGCCAATATGAAAAAGAGGAGTAGAAAGTGAAAGTGCGTTAGAAGAACGAAGTTGTCGATCATGCGAATCGCAAAGATTTTGGAATTTACATTTTAAGTAATTATGAGAATGAGGATTGGACAGAACAAAAAAGAGTTTACAAAGCAGACGTAGCTGTCTCCGCTGACGTGCGGGTAGCCATTTAAGCTGAGACCGATAGTAAAAAATATGATCATATTTTTGAAAGCAGAAGATGAAGCAAATGGTATTATTGATAAGGCGGTCAAACTTAATCAGAAGATCCTTGTTTAAGTCAAAGTAACAGACATCTGCATAACTAATGAGTGGTAGAATAAAGGAGGCAGCAAGAGTGACCTTTAGTTTAAATAGGCAGAAAATTGCTGAAACCATTAAGGGAACGTAATAAGTAAGTAACAGCACGACTAACCTCCGCCACCTGTGTTGTCCATTTCAACTCCAAATCAATATGAAGGCGTCGAGATTCTTGACACTAGAACTAGTATTATAGAACTTTCAAACACTACAGTTGGGAACTGGTCATTATTCAACTTAGAAAGCTGCGGAGCTACTAATGACAATAGCCCGGCATTTCCTTTGGTTAACGGAAATTCCAAAAAGAGACGACCATTCGCTGATATTAGAAAGATCATTGTTCAGTTTAGAAATTCCCGAGTTAATTTCCTACGTCGTGGTTTGCACATATATCTGTAAATCATCTGCATATAATGATAAGAGCAATCCAGCGAGAAAGAAAGGTAATTTATCCTCCCTGAGAGAAAGAATCCCCCCTGAGGGACACCAGAATCAGATCGTTCCAAGTAGACAATTCACGATCCTGCCGTATAATCTGCTGATGCCAACAAAGATAAGTTGAGAACCAATTCAATGTCAACGACGACAGATAAAGGGACTTAAGAACGGCCAACAGAAGGTCGTGGTCTACCATATTGAAAACATTGGGGAGGTCAATAAGAACAATGACAATTATGTAAGTATAATTATGTAAGCAGCATCATAACATCCAGTCACAGCTTTTATTCAGACACAAAAATGAAACTTAATACCATTATTAATTATAGAATGTCAACACACGCTTGTGTAAGTTGAAAAATATGTTGTCGATTTGCGAATTTGCCGCTGGAGACGTTTTACCGAGAAGAACTTTCAAATGACCGCCCATTCTCCCTGTTTTATTTCACTCGTTGCATTAATATTCAAAATAGTGATTACATAGGTAAGTAAACAAATTCAAAGTATATTACTTTTTGTAATGGCTAACAGAATATCAGTAAAACCAACATTACCATTAAAATAATTACAAGGTGGCTTAAGAAACTGAAAAGAACATTTGTATCATTAAAAACAGATAGCTTGTGATTTATTTCGCGCCACAACGACACAAAATGGCGGCATAAAGGCATATATCATTTTAATAATAAGATAAAATACCATAAATCATAAACTTGAGGTAAAAAAATAATATTTTCAAAATAACGTTTCCGTCTATGCTGCCATAAAAAAAGAAATATCGCTTCCCGTTTCTGCAACCTTCAAGATTAAAGTATAGATCCAAACTATTAAGATTTTACGTTTTATTACAGAAGGGGGATAAGTTTTGTGATATGAAGTTATATGCTTTTAGTTTTATTTGTTTGGAAAATTTAACTTTGAAACTATAACACTTCTACGGATGTGGTCAAAGTTTTAATTATTCTCATCATAGAACAAAATACTAGAAAAGCAAAATCTAAAACTATGCTTACTCTTATAAAATAGATCAGATATCATGTTAACGTGACTGAATAACCCGCATTTTTTATTTATTTTTACTTTACTCTTCAACAAAGACGAAAACTTATGCAATTTTTTTTTACCGAAAGTATCACTTTTAGATTTTTTCTGTTAGCGTTTGTAATTGTAATAGTTTTTAGAGTTATTCTATTATTATCATAACCTTAAAAATATAGCAAACTAAAAATTTACAAACGCACTTGATATTTGATGTTATGATTATTCCATAATAATTTGGGTTTTGTTTATAAATAAAAAACAAATAATTGTACACTTGAAACATATCTTGAGTAATAACATTTAAATTAATGTGTACCTCGGCTGAAACGTCAGGAAATATTGGTTGGTGAAAAAGTCTAGCTATTAGTTTTCATCGCGTTAATACCCGTTCTTTACAATTAATTGCTATGTAAGTCCAATGTTTAATTTTTCATAACATATCCTGAGGTTAAAATTGATTGCTCTGAGAAATTATAACAAATATTCGTGGATAGTGAAAATACCCATCCTTAGAAAATGTATGGACATCAAAATCAACAATGGGCGCTCGTTAGCAGAACTAACGATTCAAAAAGTGCAAACTCAATTTTCTATTTGCAGACCATACACAAACTCACAGTCCACATTAAACGTTCTATTAAGTTTTCTCTTACTGAGTAACTACCAAACATAAAAGCTGACGTTGAATTATCAAATATAAATTGAAAGGCCGGCACGTCCGCATACGCAGACTAGGTAAATGCCTAGGACGCTCATATTCCGTGGGCAGCATGGCATGGCAAACAGATAGTGTTATATATAGTTTCAACCTTAAAATTTTGTTCTTTGAACATTAGTCGTTAAACTTAAGTATTAAAAAAAGTACCTAAGAAGTTTCTATTGTCATTGGCAAAACAACACTTTTTAATCGGTGTACCTCTATTAGTCTTTTTTATGGGTGCTATCCCAGTGTTTTGCTTAGGGCGCCAAGTTTTATTGAGCCGACGCTGACAAGGAGTGTATGACTAGCAAGGAGAACTGTAAAGTAAGATGAACGAATCTATAAATAAACCAGATTATTGAGAATCAACTAGAATATGAACAAACGCAGTCTTGCTAGACGGCAGTAACCGGGAAAAAATAATTAAAATTTAAAAGAACGGTTTATCTAAGCGACTCTATCTTATTATTTAAGTACAGGACAAGCTTCTAATGGTATACGGTCATATTTATGTACTGGTATCGACAAATAGTTAAATATTATAACATTTCCATTCTAGTATACAGGTTCACACTGCCAAAATGCAAAGTGCGCTATATTTCACACTCACTTGAGATTTTCATTGATAGGGTTGCCGATATAGTACGAGACGTACGATATATATAACAATAATGAAATGATTATAAGTAATTTATGAATCATGTAAAACTTCATTTGTTTCTTGACTTTCATAGAAGAATTGATGATTGAAATAAAATTACATTAACTTTAAAATATAAGAAAACAACGTACAAGTTACGCACGTAAGTGCTAAGCTTTCAACATATTTCGTTTACAACTACCATTTTTGTGAACATTATATTAACAAAAAATAACTAAGAAAAAGAAAGACACCTTAGAAATTTTTATATTATTATAAAGAAATCGGTCGAATCGAAACCTTTGGTATTATCTTGACCTCAGTTTACCATTAATTAATTCTGAAGCGAAAATATCGCTAAGGAAAATACATATATCGCTGAATTCTGTGAGTCGTGGTGTCAAAACGCTACTGCCATTTAAACTGTGATAACTCCTAGTACAGAAACTAAAACAAAAGTACTATTTGTCATAGCAATTATTTGAATAGCATCTTATTTTTTGAGTAACTGCATTATTTAATTTATGTTGACTAACCGCAGTTAACAGCCCTACGAAAGTCATATAGAAAACGGAAAACGCTCGAAGTAGGCAGGACCTATTTACTGTGGCAGGTGTACCTCGGCGGTTGTGTAAGGATCTGCATTACGGTGCCTCTTATTTATTTACAGTATTGCTGGAGAGAGCTCCGATTCAACAGCTTAAGTTTAGCCAGTTTTGGGCAGAAGTAAATTTCAGACATTTGCACAATTCCTTTTGATCTACCTACTATCTACTTTTGATCTTCCTTGAAAATTAATCAATGTTTCGATTTATTTCTTTAAATTTATTCGAATATTAAAATGTGGTAAGAAAAAGTATAATTTGAAAGACCTCTTTATAAAAATATGTTTAAATTCAAATTGAATTTCGAATGTTTTCTGTCCTTATCACTGTCTTGATAAAGTTCACGGTACTAAATCTGTAATTTACTTTATTGACATTACAAGTTAAAAAGAATCTATGTGTATCTACGTAATCGATATTAAAAGTTTCCATTTTTCAGCAAATTTTTTAAATTTTAAATTTCCTTACAACATTGTAAAAAATAAATATGGCGTACGTAATTCTATAAATTTTCAGTAATACATTATTCAGCAGACTTTTCTTTACATGAGTAGAACAGTAATGAGCTGATATACAATTAATTAATTAGCATTTTTCACAAAACTTGGTCTTTGTTTAAAGAATATTCCAAGTTCATTCCAAAAATAATTGTCTTAAATCTCAAAATGCAGTAATCAGTTCACAAATTTCTTTGGATAAATAGCTATAGTACATTTTAAAATTTAAATAACGAGGGAAGCTAGAGAGGCCTCTTAGTTCACAAAATATGCTTTAATTTTCTAATAAATAATAATTTTCACTACTTTCCCTTTCTCTCTGTTATAAAACACACACGCTAGTGGGCGAAGGCATCCAATTTCATGAGTGCATTCAGTTGAATTTATATAAAGCAGCCGCAAGTTTGGTGAGAGCTTTGTTCGGGGCTTATGAAAGTTTCAGGAGGCCGCAGCGCTGCAATGGCCGCTTCATGATTATTATACTTTCCAAACAAGTCTCATGAATATACCTACCGACATATAAAATCCTTTATTCTCTTTGAAATGGACAATTTTAATGAAGTTTATATCGTATAGCAGCACTTCCACGAGCACGACCCGCCAGTCAATTAAATATTGAATGGGTCCTGAAGGAGTTCTTTCAAGCGTTAGAAGGATTCTTTAAAGCAACTTTCGATTTGACTTTTAAAAAATTAGCGAGGCGATAGTATATTAAATATTGATTTTAAAAGTAAGTACTTACTAATACAGGCACGCTATAAGGGCTGCGAACGTAAAAAATTTAATTAATAAAACAATATTATTTACATAGTTTTGCACCTTGCCACAAGAAAATTTTAGAATCAGCAATATAATGACGACTTTTCTCTAATATCTTAGGCGTGGCATCATGTGCAAAACCATATTCGACATGGACAACTACGTCACCCGTGCAAAGTGCGAACAAAGAAATAGATTTAGAAATTATTAACTTTAAGATCCAGAGGCATCCATTTTGTTGACGAGGCAATTGATATGTTATACAAAATATTGCAAAAACAGTCAGTAACTAAAATATATTCTTTAGCAAATTTGACTATAAATACTGCTTTAGAATGGGTTTAGTACTCTTCACTAATTAACACATTCAAAAACTTATACAGACCTCATAATATAAGGAAGTTAGTAATGTTCCACTGCGTCACAACTAATGCTTAAACAATGCCACCTTAGAACAATATAACAATGCTCGTTGGAACAACAACAGTCATTGTTTGAGTATATCAACAATAATATCTTAGTGCAGTTAGTTGTATAAGTTCTTTATGAAGAAAAAGGCTTGGAAAGAATATAAAAATTTAAAATAAAACTGAACGTGGATGAAAATAACCGGTATTGAAAGCGCGTTATAAAAGTTTCAATGAACTAAACAATAAATATTAAATGAAAAGATGTGAATAGAAAGAGTTCGCGGGAATTTTCCTTAATGCATAAAACCTGGAGATTATCTAGTTGGTTAATGTTACAATGAAAATTGCAAGAGAGTTCTTTTTAACCTAAAGTTGACTTTAAATTTGTCAACTTGTGTTTATCACGAGTTAGATTTATATGTATTAAATACATTCCTTCTTTGTCATATTCTAAAATTTATAAAAAATATATTTGTAAAAACGCAAATTGAATTACTAAAATACGTGGTTATATGCATATTTAACTATGATTCATTAATAAAGACGATACGCTTTCTTAGTTTGTGTGATATGGTTCGGGCTTTATCTTGGACGTAAATAGGATTATTACTGTGTGTAGGTTTCATGATAGTATACATTGAATCGTAATGATAACTAACTTTTTTTAATAATTGTAGATTATGTCATAGTAAATTTTAGACAACATGACAACCTCTATGGCATTCGCATGACAAATTTAGCAAGCAACAATCTAATCATTGCATTATTAGTCGTAAATTAACCGTGAAAACTTAAAATTAACCACGTATGTACAATCGTGACAATCAATTTGCATGCTAACTTCAATAGGCTAGCGATTTCATATATAGTTCATTTCTTTTGAGCTATTACCCTCCAATCCGCATTGGGCCAGCGTGTAGGGTCATGGCCCTTCCCCCTTAACCATCAATAAGGAAGGCCTGAGCCCCTGCAGTGGGGAAGTAAAAGGGCTGATGATGAGCTATTGAGACCAGCTGCTTCTGCAGCCATTATTATCCGCCAATCTACACTGGCCTACGTTAAAGTTATGGTTATAGCACATTTTTTTAAATCTTATCTATATAGAAAGTAGGGTCCAGTGGCAGTGGCATTGACTAACTTTACCCTACCGCTGAGTATAACTCATAATGATTAGTATGATGACTGAAACATAGACAATTTAAACAATGTCGAATGTTAAACGAACAAAACTTAACTCATCGCCATTAGCACACATTCGTTTGTATAGCGGCAACATGTTAAACTTTATCTTTCGGCTATAAGCTTCAGCCACATTGATGTCTCGGGCATGTTAGTGGTGCACTAACTGGGTACAAACATCCCAACTCCATTACACAGAATTAAGTGCACTAATGCACTCAGCTTTGTCACCGCAAAGCTGCTAACTCGTCAGATATTTGCTTTTAGTTTAGTGTATATACAAGTAGTTAGATAGAGAACTTTATAGTAATCAAATGAAATCAAAGAACGTGCGGTGCGTATTTAATTATTTTAAAATAGAACTTTAAACTGACTGATAATCGTTTAATTATTTTCTTTCCAGATTATAAAACTGAATTAAATTTTGTTTCTGGACTAGAAGTTTTATTATTATGAATATTTAATTATTATGAATACATATTTTATTACATTTCAATAACTAATTTACAGTGGTAGACTTAAAGTAATAAACAAAAGAAAAAATACATGTGACATTACAAATCAGTCAATAATGTGAACTTTAAAATTAAATTATCTATTATTATACATAAACTTGCATAAAAAGTTTGTTGTTCAAGTAGGTATCATTAGAAAAGTGTAATTTAAAAATGAGATCGGATGACAGTTAAATAAATATTGTAGTTAAAATTGCAGTTACCTAGCCGGCAATGTAAGGATAAAATTATATCTACTTAATAATTAAACCCTAAAGTTATATAATATCATTAAACATAAAACTGATTTGTAAATTGAGAGAAGTATCGTAATCATAAATATGTATTTAATTCACAATTGTTATGACGGGTATGTAAATAAGGGTTATTTACACTTAAATAAATTAAACTTATCTCACTTAAAATTCGATAAGAATAAGGAATATGTTTGTTGTGGAATATAAGTAGTTTGAAAAATAGTTGTTGATTTGTTATAATTTCTAAATGCTTGTACACAATTAACCATGAAAAAAAACAATTATACATCGAAATAACATCGAAACAATTTGTTAAATTAAAAAGTATGCAATGTATTTGCTAGATACTGTAGTGCTCCGAAGCAATTCAGCGATGTTGCTCGCGGTTCGCCTCATATTACATTAGGTGTCGCGACTCACAAACAACTGCATTATGCACCAACAACACCACTGCGGTTCAACTCTCGCCAAATACACATTAACATCTTTATATAATCACTTGTTTACTGAATAGATTCCAACCGAGCTAAAGGAAGCGAACGAAACGAATTTTCTCTACACCTCGCAAATGAATAACAGATAACCGCTATAGCGTTGTCTGTGAGGATACGTGTGCATTAATTTAAATAAACCTATCGCTAACCAACTATATTGTATACCCTATTTTAATGCGCTTTAGTGGATATTAAAGATTGGAACAATACGACTAAAAGTGTTACCCATTCAAGTCATTGAAAAATTAAATATATATCTCGAAATCCTAATTTATTGATTCCCAAAAGGCAAACTGTGCTCTGATTTGCCACTTAGTCTTACATAGATACTCATAGCTATTTATAATGGCAACTAGAATGAAGACAAGCTGCAATGAATACCATCACAATCTATATGTCGCAATATGGTCTAAACAACAGCTATCGGTAATGGTATCTCTACAAGCTGCCGTAGATTAAAGATGTAATTTTCTTCAACAAGTAGACAGTGACTAATAAAGTTATATCATATTACTAAAGTAGATATGACCTAAATCTATTTGTACAAGATTCTCTTCGAAACTTCCAGCTAGAACAATCCGCGCACGTATAGTATTAACCGTTGAACAAATTTGAAATTCCTAAACCCGTCTGTGGCGTTAATTTGGTGCAATTCTACAAATTTAACCGTACAAAATGGTTCCTGCAATACAGGAGTGATCTGGGAAGAGAATTAAAGGAAACAAAACTGTACAAACTTTGAAAATAAACCAAAGTAAATGGCACAATGAGAATTCGCTTCAAAAGCACGTGCGGAAAGTCGGTAAGTCTTTAACACCTAACCGGAAATCCAATTCCAGGAGATAATTAAACTCCTTGCATTTCATGAACGTACGTACTTACATTTATGAAATTCAACGACCACAGAGAGGGAATTGGATACTAGTTTAGTTCTATCTAGAAATAAATTAAATCTGACTTAAATTAGCATCGTCAAAATTCAAAAGATTTAACTAATTAAAAAAAATATTTTTACATTACTTAAGTAGCATATAATTAGATGTAATAATGAGTAATTGGAAGTACTCTCTCACGAACTAAGCATAAAATTAAACTGTAGATGAATTTGAAAATTAGAAAAAGAAAAGATTTTTCATAAAATTAAACGAAACGAAATGCGAATTCACAAGCCTGTTAAAAAAATCTCTAGCATAATTCATGTAATAAAAATAATATTTTACGTTATACCATTATGCGGTTACATATTCGGGACGTTTTGTTCCCCGCGCGACTGCTTAATTAGGAGAGCCGCGTCACTAACACGTACACGCCGCTTCACATACGGGAGATACAACTGACTTACGTGTGGAAACAGCAAACCAATTAGCTGGAGTGCCACAAGTTCTATATTTATCTCTATATTTATTAACTACATCTCTTCTGCTATTACGTCTCATTTCCATCTCTATGCAGATGATCTCCAAATTTATAAACAAACTATAAAACTTCTATACACTTCTATTCTCAGTACTCTGGACGCCATCGCTTCCTTAAATAGAAATCTCGTTTCTGTTCGGGAATAGGCTGCGTCTTTTGGTCTCTTAGTCAATCCAACAAAATGTCAAGCTATGATTGTCGGCAGCAGCAGACTTAAGAGCAAACTTGAGTTGGATTGCGTACCTCAAATTACTTACAATGATATACGAATTCTATGAGTTGAAAAGGTAAAAAAAAAACAATTTCAGACTGCGTAAATATTACCATGTGTCAGCATATTGTGCACAACAGAACTGGCTTCCTATCCATCTTCGCCGTGATATGCACATCCTATGATTTCTATTCAAAATTATTAAAGATCCTAATTCACCTTAATACCTTAGTTTCCGTTTCTAGAAGATTCTTCCTCCTTACCAGCCTAGGCGTCAAAACTCTTGTTCTACTTAAATGTAACACCAATTTCCTTCTTAAATCCTTTCATATTCTAGGTGTTCAATTGTGGATCAGGCTTCCCCTGAGCGTTCAAGATTGTCCTTCTATCATCAGTTTCAAAACCAAACTCGAAGACTACTTTCTAGCATAATGTTCGTGTTCATGACGCTGTTATTTCACTTATCCCTTTATTATATTATTAGTTAATAAAGGGATTATTATGAGTACTCATGTTATTCTTATTATTATAAATTGCTTTACTTATTCTCATCGAAATGACATCAGCTGTCGACATGATATCAATTATCACAGTACAGCAGCATGTACAGTCCCGTCAGATTTTACAAAACTGATAAACTATTATTGTTGAAGTTACTTACTTTGAACACAATCGATGTGGGCTAAAAACATTATCTCTAACAACTGTCACTAATGGAATTATGCGAATAATTACTGAACTCAAGTCAAACGCTCACAGTTGCTATGGGATTTCACTTACTATGCTAACGATGACCTTGCCATTGACAATGGACGCCATCACCACCATAGTAAATAAGTCCTATCATGAACAGTGTTTTCCCTCATTCTTGGAAGATCGCCATTATCAAACCAAAAAATTATCCTCCAAATGATCTCAACGATCTTCGCTCAATCAGTTTTCTGCCATACTTATCGAAAATGTTGGGAAAGGTAGTATGTGATCAATTCACAAGGTATTATGGCGACTTATGGCAACTTAGTCTAATGGTGGAGGTGGGTGGCGCAATGAAAATACTGGTAGAACTCCTTAGTCTTGATTTTATTTTCAATTAGTATTATATTTAATCACTTACAACCAAATATTATGATGCTCACTCTAAGCTGGTCTCGATCAGAAAGGGAAGATTGACAACCAGCAAAACACGAACACACGAATTCGAATATGAAAAAGTAATGATTTAAAATATTAACGGCCAGCACTTGACCATAAACCGTCCGAAGAGTAAACTCTACCTATAGTAATATGCACGGACGTTACAATACTTAGAAGGCAATGATATCCTCCAACATCTCCAGTCAGTCTTTCACCGTGCTCATACTCGTATCGCCGGCTACTGCATTGTCTGATAAAGTTGACAATATTCTGGCTGCTGCAGAGACAGGATAATATCAGCATCCTTGTCTTGCTTGATTTCAAACGTGCCTTCGAAACAATAAATAGTAAGTATCCTGCTGTTGTCAAGGTTCGCTTATTATAAAGCCGATCGAAATAAAGTGAAATGGCTTCAGAGTTATCTGACAAATAGACAACAACTAGTAGAGTTGATAAGTACAAATGGGATAAGATCACAGTCTCTTTCTCTCCTCTGTGACTCGAGGTGTATATATGATAGACATTAAAAACTGTATTAGGAACTGTAAGTATCATTTATATGCGGATAACTAACATTTATATCTCTTTTTTCCTTCAAACGAATAAAAAAGCAGTGTCATTTGAATTTTGAAAGTCACTTAACTGATTGTGTTCGGAATTGTTTATATCAGCAACATTATTATAAATGCTTGCGCACGTTTCTGTTTTCATACCCCACCCAGAACACATGTGACGCCATTCTTGAATGACGCTAAAATGCTCAGAATGGAGGCGCGGTGGCAACAACATTTTGCATCTTTTACATCTAAATTTCCGGACTGTAAACACTTAAAATAAATTTGTGCTACTCTCACAGAAACTGCACTACATCCTTAACGTCACAATTTTTTTGCATTACATTTTTATCTTTTTTGTAATAAAAATTTAAAACAAATCGTTATTTATTCATTAGATTCACTAATTTTGACAGTAAGAAAAACAAATAAAATAACACATTTTCCTAATTCGAATTATTTCTTCTTTATCTCTTCTTTAAAATTTTAACTTTTTAATGATAACGAAACCAGCCAAATTCGATTGGTATAGTCAGAAAGATTTTATTACAAGTTTATGCATACTATATGCGGAAAGACTTTTTCGCCAACCTAATACATCTATTTTATTATAATAGGTATACATGTAATCATAGTAACATCACCGTTCTTAAAGCTCTTAAAGGATTACCTAAAACATTCACACCGTCAAAATAGATTTGTAGCGAGTCGAGTGTGCGATCATTCGTGAAAATTTTTCTATACAGCTTCACATATTTGATGGATGAATCCCAGAGAATCTCAGCCTTAAGGATTGCTTAGAATTTAAGCGAGAGGTCTATCCGATATATGTATAAATAAAAATTGTTGCGTTTATAGAATATAAATATTTTAGATATTTTTATATAGTTAATTTCTATGTGATAGTGAAGAAACCGGATAGCTTAAATTTTCATTTTGTAAAGTTCAGTCAGAATTGTCTTTTAGCATATCTTTATGACTAATAATAATTTTAAAAATAAAAATTTAAAGAGGAAGAATTCGATTGTTTATTTTTTTACATCGTATATGTTCCAAAACAATGGGACCATTTAAAAAAAATCACATACTAGGAAGCTACATCATATATGTGGGACATAGGCTATAAATTATGTGTCGCTCACAGTAGCGAGAAAATGGCTAATATTTCATATCTTTGCTTCTAAAAACACGTAATAGATACCTTTTTATTATTTTAAACAAAGTAATGCGAAATTAACGCCTAAGATGCCATCTTAGCATGACATTGTAAATTCCAACATACAAATAATCGAGGTTGTTTTGCTTTCTAAAAACTTAATAAAATTACCCTGTATACAGTTAATTTCTAAGGAGTCTTGTAGCTCGGACACCGATTTTAAGGTGTTGCTATCATCGATTCCCGGTTGGAATAATGTAGAAAATTAATCTATTTTTATTGTCTCAGTCTGGGTGTTTGTTACCTTCTTTCAGATACAAATACTGCAGAAACTCGACTTGGAATCAAATCAATATATGTAATCTTGTCTCTTTGAAGTTAGCATAAGCTTACAACTTCACTCGTAATAAGATACTCATAGTAACTGCTCTCATATCAACCACTCATATCAACTTCAATATTTTATTCGTATCGATAAATCACAAGGTTGTTTAACTCAAAATGAAAAACAGATCCATAGAATCACTCTTTTATCTGTCTATCTGGAACAACAGAATATGATTTGAATCATATTCTGTTGTTCCAGAACCGAACCGATGGCATAGTTTTCGACATTCACAAGTGCCAGTAACAGCCTAGATGAATAATTGAAATTAAGAATGACTTACACCAAGTTGCACAGATTTCCGTTAGTATTATGGCGACTTTAAGCTCTAATTAACGTATAAAATTTGTATCGATAATGTCGCTTTAAATGAGTAATAATTTTAAAGGACGATTAAGGATAAAAAACTGTTAACTGTGGCTAATTAATATTATTTTGTAACGTTTAGACGTTAATTTTTTACTTCTATACAGTCAATTTACGGCTAATCATAGAATGGTATTTTTTATTGCTTAATTTTAAAGTTTTTGCACGCTAACTCCAATTGAAATTGGCATACAAACCGATTGTCCGGGTCGCGGTGAATTTTTAAGTTTTCACGGTTTTTTTAAAGCTAATTCATGCTATCCTTTTTGAAGCCTTTTTTACTTTTTTATTGATTTTGTACGTATTTTTGTTTTCCATGTCAAAATATATAGTTGTCACTCAGCCCTATCCTGGTCTTCTTATTTTGGTTCCCTAAATCCCAGTTTTTCATCATAAATCCTTTATCTAGAGCTATCGTTAACATAGTGGTCCTTCTCCCATTTTTTCAGTGAACTTCCTCATAAATTTATCATTTACATCCATTTTCAAAATTTTTGATTTATGGTGGAAACGCGGAATCAAAGGAAGGTTAGGGAAAACAAGAAGAATACTGACAACATGGGTGATCCAGTGGATAATACATCCACAGATTCCCCAGCTCGCATTGCTCGATCTCATGGCTCCGAAGGTTCCAGGTCATCTCGGTCTTCAGCAACTATTCGTGCTCAAAAGCTTACCCTACAAGCGGCACATCTCCGAAAAGTCACAGCAGCCGAGGCCGCAGCAGCGGCAGCCGACGCCGAACGAAGAGCCGCAGACCTAGAACTTGAGGCGCAGATCGTAGCTTTGGAAGCAGAAGGTGGAAGGAGCAGAAGCTCTCGGTCGCGCTCTTCAATTCAAAACTGGTTAGCTTCAGTTGATAATAATACAAATCCTTTACACGACGTTACGTTGGAACCTACAATAGGATCGAACGCAGTTAATAAGCGTCAGGATTATGGACGTAGCCAAACTTTTTATAATTGTGGTGAAGGAAGCTCCGCGAAGCCAAACCCATCCGTCACCACAGCTAATGTTCCTTTACCAACTGATAGCTTACTAAATACAAATAAGAAGGCGACACAGTCCACTGATATAGCTTTATTAGCACAGGCTATCACTTCGCTTGCAAATGGTGCGTCATCACGACCGAAGATTGGCGATGGCCGCCTTCCGTCCTTCGACGGCAAGCCTTTGGAGTGGCTGGCCTTCAAGCGTGTCTTCACTGACTCGATGGCGGTGTTCTCCCCTTCCGAGAATCTAGCGCGCATCGGCATGGCTCTCCGAGGTGCAGCACGGGAGGCTGTTTCAGTTTTGCTTATGTCAGCTAGCGATCCTACGGAAGTGATGAATGCCTTAGAACTACGGTTTGGTAGGGCCGAATTGATAGTTCTACAAGAAATTTCTAATATTAAGTTATTACCTAAACTATGCTCAGATAGTATAGGTTTGAACAAATTTACCTGCAAAGTTCGTAATTGTGTGGAGGTTGTAAAACTACTGAACCAAAGATGCTACTTAGAATCACCTGAAATTTTCCAAAACATTCTCAGTAAATTAACACCCTTACTACGCTCTAGGTGGGCTGACTTTGCTTTGATTAACCTGTCCAAACATAATAAAACTAAACTGGAACTTCTAGCAGAGTTTTTATCGAGAGAGGTAGAGTTACAGTTGCAATTTGGTCTAATCACTGATCAATTTTGTCACACTAAAGTCGAAAAATTACACGCTCTTAATCCAGCAGAAAATAATTCAAATTCGCCTAAAACTTTCGTACAACAGATCACTCAAAATAAGAACGAGTTACCAACAATATCTGAAAATAAACCGTGTCTTTTATGTAAACATAAACATTCATTAAATAAATGTGACAAATTTTTGACATTGTCAGTTGTTGATAGGTGGAATTTTGTCAAAGCAAATAAAGTCTGCCATAGGTGTCTTAAAAAAGGTTCGCACTGTTATAAATATTGCAAATCTTCCAAAGAGATTTGTAATGTTTCTAATTGTAAGTTGAGACATCACAAACTGTTACACAATGCGGATTATTTAGTTGCTCACACGAATTTAGAAGAAAATGCCGAGTCCGTTGTTGGTGGTGATGGCTTGAACCAATCACATGATTCTCAGCAGACAAGTTCCGACTTAGTAGCTCACACAATTGCTGATAGAATGCTAGGTAATTATAAACCGTACTTAAAAATCGTTGCTGTCACAGTTTATGGACCATTATGTGCCATAGATACCTATGCCCTTTTAGATGATGGTTCAACAGCTACATTTATCGACTCTGACATATGTAGACAAATAGGTATCACGGGACCTGAAGACGGAAGTTCGCCTGGATTGCGTTGGTGGTTTAAGCAAAAAGACGAACATTCAATACGTTGATTTCGATATTAAGGGTCGTCATAGTACGAAAACATTTACAATTCGGAATGCTAGGTCAATTGAGAATTTAGGGTTGTCAAGTCAAACAATCTGTAACGATGACATCAGTAAATTTCCATATTTATCTGATTTGATCGACGAGCTTTCTTATCAACGGGCCGAACCAAAGCTTATTATTGGCATTGACAACTGGCATTTAACTATACCACAAGCGACGCGCAAAGGTCGTAAGTCACAACCAGTTGCCATTAACACAAATCTTGGTTGGGTTTTGTTTGGGTTTGACTCTAGTAAGACTAAGCCTATTGAGTTCGTCAATCATACCAACATATCTCACAAAATCGACGATGATCCTAATCATTTTGATTATTGTACCTTGGACTCAATTATTCAGAATTACTATAAGCTCGATTCATTGGGCATTGTCAAGAGGGATTGCCTCAGTAAAAATGATGCAAAGGCTGTCAAAATTTTAGAAGAGACTACTCGCAGATTATCTGATAATAGATTTGAAGTAGGTCTTCCTTGGAAGGATGACAATTTTGACATCCCTAATAGTTTCGATCTCGCAATGTCGCGTTTTTCTAGTTTAGAAAGGAAAATGTACAAAGAACCAGTGTATGCAAAATTTTACAAATTAAATATGCAGGCTATGTTTGATAAAAACTACGCTGAAGGCCCTGTCAATCTTCAAGTAAATAATAAAAGAGTGTGGTACTTGCCTCATTTTGGCGTCACCAACTGTAACAAACCCGGTAAACTTCGCATCGTTCATGATGCCGCTGCGAAGTCTAACGGTGTTAGTCTAAATTCAATGTTATTGACAGGACCTGATTTACTAAATTCCATCTTGGACATTTTATTTCGGTTTCGTGAGGGAAAGGTTGGTCTGTCTGCCGACATTAGGGAAATGTTCCCTCAGATAAAAATTAAGGCGTCAGACAGAGATGCCCAACGTTTCATTTGGCGAAATTCGCCAACTGAACCTGTTTCCATCTATAGAATGTCCTCGATGATATTTGGTGCGGCTTCTAGTCCTTTTTCGGCACAATTTGTCAAAAATAAAAATGCTCTTGAGTTTCAGCAACAGTTCCCAGAGGCCGTGGATGCAATCTTGAACAATCATTATATGGACGATTGCATTATATCCACATCCTCAGCTGCTGCTGGAGCACAACTTGCCGCCGACATCGTAGCTGTGCATAAAAATGCCGGATTCGAGATGAGGTCTTGGGTATCTAACGACCCAAGAGCTCTCTCACTTTTACCTGAATCATTATTGTTAGACCCGTTATTAGCTAGTGTAGATGTTGATTTAGGTAAGGTCGCTAAGTCCGTTAGAACTTTAGGTTTAGTTTGGCAGCCGCTAGAGGATTATTTTAGTTTTAATTTTAAAAGCTTTGCAGAGAAGTTTATTACTGAACATTTCACCAAACGTGAAGCCCTGTCTCTTATGATGACAATCTACGATCCATTAGGATTTCTTTCTCCTCTTGTTATCAGGGCAAGAATTTTATTTCAAAACGTTTGGCGAAAGGTTATTGACTGGAATCAGAAACTCGCTCAGAATGATATCGCCGCATGGAAAGAATGGCACAAAGTATGTGTTGATTCCATTACGCGTTTACGTATTCCACGTCGATATAATCTGAGTGAATTCGAGGTTTCAGAGCGGCAACTTCACATTTTTTGTGACGCAAGTGAAGTTGCCTATGCGGCCGTAGCTTATTGGCGCTTAAGATTTCCGGACGGTACCATAAATATAGTTTTAATTGGTAGCAAAGTTAGAGTAGCACCGCTTAAACCAGCTTCCATCCCGCGGTTAGAATTACAAGGTGCTTTAATAGCTGCTCGACTAGCTGACACTATCTTCAACGCTCACAGACTTAAGCCGTGTATGCGGACATTTTGGTGCGACTCTATGAATGTCATTGGGTGGCTCCGTAATGACGCACGTAATTTTAAACCCTTCGTAGCCAACCGTTTGGGCGAAATTTCCGAATTGTCGAGTGTATCCGAATGGCGTTGGGTACCAACCAACATGAACTTTGCAGACGATGCCACTCGACTTGGTTCTGAATCGTTACATTCTCAATCTCGTTGGCTTGTCGGTCCAAATTTTTTGTTGTTTGATACAGATGAATGGCCAACAGAGCCAACGTTTGATGACTTGCCTAATCAGGCAGAATTCAAGCCAAAGTATCGAGACGTGTGTCATACCATAGTCGACAACCCAAATGCTCCTTTGGGTCCCATTTCCGCAGATCCTCGTCGAATTAGTAATTGGTTATGTCTCATTCGCGCAACCGCTCTAGCTCATTTGTTTGCACGCAAGCTTCGAAGTATTTGTAAAGTAGACAGATTAACTGTTACCCCTTCGGATATAACAGCTGCTGATTTAAAACTGGCTGAAAATCATGTTTTGTGGCAAAGCCAGCTTGACTCCTTCAAAGTCGAGAGAGAGTGTCTAGAGAAAGCCATTGCCCTGCCACACAGCAGCAGATTACAGAACCTGTCTCCCACTATCGATAAGGATAACCTGATTCATCTATCAGGATGGATCACTGCTGCCGCAGAGATTTACGACTCCACTAAATTTCCGGTAATTCTCGACGGAAAACATCCTGCTGTACGCCTGCTTGTATTGCAATTTCACCAAAGAGCTGCACATGCTAATACCGAGACCGTGGTAAACGAAATTCGACAATGTTACTGGATCATAGGCCTCAGAAACACGGTACGATCAGTCGCTAACAGTTGCATATTTTGCAGACATCGCAAGGCTATGCCATACAATCCTCCCATGGGTCAACTTCCACCAGCGAGATTAGCACACAATAAGAGACCGTTCACCTTTACGGGACTTGATTACTTTGGTCCCGTCAACGTCACCATCGGCCGCCGACGTGAAAAACGCTACGTCGCCCTCTACACCTGCCTAGTCATAAGAGCGGTTCACCTAGAGGTAACATACAGCCTCTCTACTGACGCAGCGATGATGAGTTTGCGAAGATTTATCGCCCGCCGAGGACGTCCTAAGGAAATTTATTCTGACAACGGGACGGCTTTTGTCGGTTTGGATAGAGAATTAAGAAAGCTATACGGTGA
The DNA here is from genome assembly GCA_918026875.4 of Diatraea saccharalis. Taxonomy (NCBI): domain Eukaryota; kingdom Metazoa; phylum Arthropoda; class Insecta; order Lepidoptera; family Crambidae; genus Diatraea; species Diatraea saccharalis. Next base: position 20,826,147 of record OU893342.1, on the reverse strand, counting down.
GCAAATGTCGACCTTCGCTGCTAACGAGGCCATCCAATGGAAATTTATCCCACCAGCAGCACCATTTATGGGCGGAGCTTGGGAGCGTATGGTGCGAAGCATTAAGACAGCCCTAAAGGTCACTTTAAAGGAAAAAGCTCCCAGTGACGAAACATTGGCGACGCTACTGCTGGAGGCTGAAGCCATAGTTAACAGCAGACCGCTTACACACGTATCTCCTGATCCCGATCATCCCGAGGCTTTAACTCCATTTCATTTTCTCATTGGCACTTCATCAGTAATAAACGTTCCAGCAGATTTATGCGACCGTGACCTTTGCGGCCGGCTATGCTGGAAGAAAGCAGCCAGAATGGCTGACCATTTTTGGCGACGTTGGATCAGAGAATATCTGCCACTCCTCAATCTATCCAAAAGCTCTGGTCAACAACCTAATATTTCAGTGGGAGATATGGTTCTGATTGCAGACGGAAACCTCCCTCGTGGTATGTGGCCTAAAGGTCGGATTGCCAAAATTTATCTGGGCAAAGATGGTATCGCCAGAGTGGCCGACGTAGACACTGCTGCTGGCCAGTTTAAGAGGCCACTGAAGAAGCTTATACCGCTTAAATAAAAATGGGAGGATGTTACCAACCTTGAACCAACCAACCATCCTTTTTGAAGCCTTTTTTACTTTTTTATTGATTTTGTACGTATTTTTGTTTTCCATGTCAAAATATATAGTTGTCACTCAGCCCTATCCTGGTCTTCTTATTTTGGTTCCCTAAATCCCAGTTTTTCATCATAAATCCTTTATCTAGAGCTAGTTATGCTAACTTAAAAGAGACTTTAATGTTGTCTATAAATTATTTTTATTAATTTTATAACTGTATATATATTCTATTAATGTATAAATCGTTTTAAAAGGTTTATTATAATTGGGATTTTTTAGTACATCAGTGTACCATCAAAGAACACACACACAGTGACTGGTTACCAATTTACGTCCAACATAAATAAAGTCCAGAGCATATTACACAAGCTAACAAAACTATCTTTATTAATAATTTAGTTCGCTATATTTCAGTATTCAAATCGCTAGTTCCTAGAACACGAGGACCAACAAGTTCTGTGGAAGCCAACCATTTAACACGCCCTGTGCTTCAGTAAGAATTATTATATTTGTTTACTAACTTCCATTTTACACAAAGCAATGAATGCAGAAGGTTTATTAAAATTTTTCGTGAATTTTACGATCGATTTAAAAAATGGCACTGATGCCTATGGTAACGGATGACAAAGTGACAAGTCCTCACACAGTAAACAGTGACTGGACATAATCATAATCTTTCTTTGTGTACCGCTTATAAAGAGCCAATAAATATGTTTCTTTCTTTCATTTTGTAATACGCTGAAGAGCTATCGTCTGTGCCTGTGGTAGCTTTTTTCGTAATTCAATTTGATTTATATTTGTTTAACGTTTACAAAATTTATGCAGACGAGTTCCTTGCGTCATGTCGCTCGTCTGATAATAGATCAGGCGCAAACATTTATTTCATTCAAATGAGCTTTATTTAATTCGAATAACATTATTGAATTATGTACATTTTTTTAAAAGGAACCAAGCTATTTCTATTTTGTTATCAAAAATATAAACCTTTTAAGTTTTTTCATTAATGTTAAACATTTATAGCAAATCTTCCCATTTAATATTAGACCCATTAGTTTTCCCATTAGTTTCTTACATGATATTAACATATTGGTTGTAATAAATGTTTTGGAGTATAACAAACACATTAACGTTAACATCCTCATAAATCAGTTAATGATTTAAGAAGGTTAAATGCAACGATAAAGATACTCTAAATAAGTAACAGTCCTTACCTATATGTGAACGTTGCTACGAGGGTAAGGCTACGTAAATGCAATCCGTAGAACGATGCTACGTGTCGTAGATCACGCTACGATAATCATCAGCCCTCTCTTTGATAGTGAAGTGTATTCTAAGAGTCAGATCTTATGATCTGGAATTGCTTAACTATATATTAGTTACGCTCGACTGCAACGTGCTCTAGACTACGTGCCTTCCGTTAGTACTTTAACACTTCTAAAACCGTCCAATCGTAAAAGCTTTTACTAACTATTGACACTAAACTACAGCGTTTCTGCCAATCAGGGTGAGTGATCTTTCAGACTCAATAGCAACCCTATTTTATTCGATCGACTTCATGGAAAATGCTATGAAGTGAAAATTTTAGAACGCATGATTAATTTTAAATATAAACTAGAAAATGTTTTAGTTATAGAGTCAGTACTAACGTGTTAGCATTTATGAATTAATGGCTGACCAGGCGATCATTGTGTCGCCCAGATTGAATGGAAATTATTTTCTATGTTTTCTCTCCACAAGCGCTTCTCTGACTTCCACGAATATTAAAAAAATAAAATCATCGAAACTAGTAGAACCATTCTCGAGATTTGCACTTAATAACACATTCTCACTAATAGAGCAAATAAAGCAGTTTTTATTTCGTATTTTCACTCGAATTTTAAGTTAAAAAATCATGTGAACAGAACTCGAACAAGCAACGGTCAAGTTTCTTTTAGAGTTTAAACTTAATTTACATAGATTACATTGCATAGATTCGACGAGTAGCTCGGTGGCGTAGTGGATAAGCGCCGCGGCCCGCGATCGTAATCATTAGGCAACTTTCGCAAGGGTCGGTCACGGGATGGGTGACCAAAAATTATTATCTCGAGCTACTCCGTGCTTCGGAAGGCACGTTAAGCCGTTGGTCCCGGCTGCATTTGCAGTCGTTAATACCCTCCAATCCGCATTGGGCCAGCGTGGAGGGTCATGGCCGATCCTCCTTAACCATCCATAAGGAAGGCCTGAGCCCCTGCAGTGGGGACGTAAAAGGGCTGGTGATGATGAGATACGACTATACGTGTAGCTGAATTAGTTTACCAAAATGTCATGTTAAGCTTTGACTGTAATTATAATACATTTGTGATGCAATAGTAAAGTAATCCGTGATTACGATCTGTCAGACTTAAGCTTAGCTTCAACATCACATAATTGTGACAATGTGACGTATTTCAAAGCACGTTTAACATACTGTATAAAATTATTACTGCAAATTCAAGTTACATAAATTATTTTACTTAATATAACGCAGCATTTACTAGAATAGCAAAATTTCTTGAAGTTATATTTATTAGAGACGTCACAGACATAATTATAAGTTGTAGTTGTTAACATAATTATAACAAAAGAATTAACTCATCCTTCTGTATTATAAGTTTACTGGCGCCATTTTAAATGTGTCGCAACAAGCGAGTATTTGGCAGCAGCCGAGCGAATTGGGAACATTTAACCGGCAGAACTTGTAAAAGTGCCGGTTATGAGTCGGGCACACAATTATCAGCAGCACAGCCGACAGTTCGACAACTCGCTGTTTAGTGCCGTTGGTAAGTGGTAACGGTATTGTATCGAAGGTTACCTTGTGAGCGTAATACGGAAAATTTAATCTTATGTACATTATACAATTACAAATGGATATTATATTCAATAATACTGAGTACCGATAGAGTACCGATTAAAGAAGTTATTTAGAAAAAAAGTTATTTTACAGCAAATCGATCAGAATGATACACGCCATAGGATGGGAAATAAAACAATCTATGAACATAAGAAACCATATGAACCATCGCACACGTGTACACGCCGAGTCATCAGAATTCTAATGTCCCCTTTTCAAATAATAATAAAAAAAATCACAAAAATAGAGTAGAGAGAATATATTCATTTACATTTTTATACTTTGACTTTGAGAAACAATAAACAATTTAAAAAATATATGTATCTCGAGCAAGTGCCCACAGGTGTGATTCTTCTTTTTTTTATTTTCTATTAAATATCAAATAGCAACATGAATGCAAAAAATATAATTGCTAAATAAATAAATGTAAAAGATACTCATATCAACTGCTCTCATATCAAATTCAATATTTTATTCGAGTCTTGATTACAAGGTTGTTTATTTAACTCAGAATGAAAAACAGATACATAGAATCACTCTTTTATCTGTCTGTCTATCTGAAACGACGGAATATGATTTGATTTCAAACCGATGGCATAGTTTTCGACATTCACAAGTGCCCATAACAGCCTAGACTTAAAAATTGAAATTATGAATGACTTACACCAAGTTGCACAGATTTCCATTAATGTAAGGCGACTTTAAGCACTAATGAATGTATAAAATTTGTGTCGATAATGTCGCTTTAAACTAGTGACAATTTTCACGGACCTTTTTGAAGGATAAAATATCTGTTTTTGGGCTAATTAATATTATATGTATATATAGTCCTACTAATTAAAAATTCAAGAAAAGTTGGTCACTAACAAATCATAATCATATTTAATAAATAAATCATATAAAAATAACCGGACATCATAATTAAGATTCAATTCGTCTATAAAGATATCTGCAGGCCGCGGTGGCTGTTAGCGACCCCTAGCTATAACTTAATCGATACTTTCATTGAGAGGTGTCAAAAGCAGCGCCAAAGGAAATTAGCTAAGTCACTTAAGAATATTCAAAGTAAACAAAAAAGTTTCAGAAGATTTATTTTCAACGATTTTAATGTTGCTTACCTAAATTAAGACTTAAAAGACTTTAAAATATCCTACGATGCCTATACTTTTACAGTGCTATCAGTAAAAAAGGTTTAGTGTCAGAGTAATTTTTGACTAAGTGCAGTCTCAGTGTAAATTGAATCCAACGCTAAACCTACTTAATAAATATCACTCTTAGTGTATTTTACTCTACCTATATAAAATTTATTTTATTTTTTATTTTATTCTACCTATATAATATTCATTTTTTAATGCTTATATGCTATAAAGGGATATTTCCTATCTTTTAATACATAACACCATAGTTTCGAGTAATTAGCGCAAAATCTATAATACACGGGGTTCTACTTATTATCATCACTGTTAGGACACATACCTTCTCTATAGATGAAATCAAATCTAATGGGCAGAATGGGCCATGACCCACAGGCCTAGTGTGGAACGATGGATGATAGGCTACAGGAGCAGTCGTCATCCATTATAAGACCGGCCTAAACGAAAGTTACTTAATACGGGTGTAGACAGTAAACGACAATATAAACATTCTTTTCAATGCAGTTGCTCATAAAGCGCTATTTTTTTAATCCATTGTAAACACCGAAAGTGAGTCTTTAATCACGTGTTAAATAAAAATGTACTGAAATCCTTTACTGCACACGTGCTTAAAAGTATTTTTTTAATTTTTATTGGCCGAGCACCAAAGAAATTAAAAAAAAATTGATGAAAATATGTCAGACTTTAGAGGCAAAAGTATTTCAAGGAGCCTAGAACGAATATTTTCAAATAAAATGTGTGACACGAAAACATGTTCAAATATCACGTTTAATTTTAACAAATAATTTTTACCTTTAATATATACTTAGTTTTATTAACCTATATATTTGTTTTATTTCCTCGCAAAAAGCATTGAAAAATGTTGTAAGAAACTTGAGCGTAAAAGGTTTTTCGAATTCGTGCCAATGAAAACCCTAGCTACGCTCGTGTTTTCAATTTGGCCCTTATTCGTAAAACCTTACTTTCCGCACTCGTATCTTAAATAACTATTTTGTAATGGTTATTAATATACTATTACCGATAATCACATACACTTTTATACTTATTATATTTATAATATTGTTTAAATTAATTAGAATATACAAATATTTTATACTCTTTGTCACATGACCACAAATAACATGTGACGTCACGCCCCTCAACTCATATCACAACTTAGAGAATTAAACCTTATCCATACATTGAACGACATTAATTTTAGAGAGACAGAAGAATTCGTTTTCACGAAAAATTTTGAAAATATTTTTTTAGATTGTAACCTATTATTTGAATGATACATATATATATTTTTTTATGCAGGTTCCTCCACTGTTGAGCAGAATGTCTTTTTTGCTTTTTTTGTTTTTTTTTTGCTTGTATTTGGTTTTTTCTTTACACAGACTTTATTAGTCTAATATTCTTTTATGCAATGATGCCGACAACGCGACTGATTTACTGGTTGACACAATTTCTAATGTTGTGAAAACCCATTCACATAGAATATATGTTCCAAGCAGAAAAAGAATAATTAAACCATGGGTCACACCAGGTTTATTAAAATGTTTACGTAATCGTGACAGATTATTTCGTAAATCAAAAAAAGAACCCAATAACGACATTTTGATTTTAACCTATAAAAGGTATAGAAATTTTATAAATAACTTAATTAAAAAAGTTAAGCGAGAATATGAAAGAGCTGAACTTGCTAAAGCAAATAAAGACTCGAAAAGCACATGGAAACTTATAAAAAAATTTGGTAATCTATCTGACACACTAAATTCGGCAAGTAAACTTATTCCTGATTCTATCGAGTCATCATCTGCTATTGACAGAGTCAACCATTTTTTTGCAAATATTGGACGTGAACTGGCCTGTAAGATAGTTAGCGCATCGAGTCCCAATCCGTCGACAACTAATCCAAATGATTTTATAAAAAAAAATTCTCCCATCAGTTCCATGTGTCTACTTGCCACCGACAATAAAGAAATTAGTTGCATCATTGATAACCTAAAAAATACGTCAGCTACTGGTTGGGATGGCATACCCACTGTAGTGATTAAGTCGGCTAAAAGGACATTGACTCCAATACTTGTATATCTTTTTAACTTATGTTTATCTACGGGTGTTTTTCCTAGATCATTTAAGAAGGCTCAGGTGCATCCTACATATAAAAATGGTGACGAGAGCAGTGTCAACAATTATAGACCTATATCCGTTTTAACTACGCTATCCAAAATCCTTGAAAAGATCTTAAATTGTAGGCTCCTCGGTTATCTCGATACCAATAATATAATTGCGGATAACCAATATGGCTTCCGTCGAGGAAAGTCCACTGAAGATGCCTTGCTTGATCTGACAGGAGCAGTAATAAAAAACTTTAACTCAAAACTTCAAACTATTGGGCTTTTTCTAGATCTTTCTAAGGCCTTTGACACAGTTTCCGTCCCGCTCCTATTGAACAAGCTGTCGGAGATTGGGATCAGGGGTGTGGTTCACAAAATTTTCGAGAGCTACCTTAGTAACCGCCGTCAATGTGTTAAAATAGATGACATCGTTAGCCATGATGAGAATCTCCATTTCGGTGTCCCTCAGGGAAGCGTCTTAGGACCTACCCTTTTCAATATATATATAAATGAACTTTGCAAACTCACTCTGCCAAACTGTAGAATTTTAATATATGCAGATGATACTGCTTTACTAGTGCATGGTACAGATTGGTTAAATGTTCATGCTAATGCGGAATTCGCTCTGCATATTGTTATGAAATGGCTATCCCTAAATTTATTAACATTAAATCTAACGAAAACTAACTTCATAACTTTTTCCCCTGCTAGAGTGTCTTTACCATCCTTCCCGTTCCATATCTTTGCTCATAAGTCTCCTCCACAAACATGTATAAATTGTGAATGTACTCAAATTACACATGTAACCCAGATTAGATATTTGGGAGTACACGTGGATGGTCTGTTGACATGGAAGGTACATATAAAAAACACGGTTGGTCGTATCAGAAAACTTATTTACGTCTTCAAAAACCTCAGACATGTAGCTGATTATGATACATTAAAAACAGTCTACTATGCATTGGGACAATCTGTTCTTTCATATTGTATCTCCGTCTGGGGAAGCTCAGGAAAAACAGAACTTTTGCGACTAGAAAGAGCTCAAAGAGCGGTGCTTAAGGTTATTATCGGCAAACCAGCTTATTTCCCCACTATTGAGTTGTATGCTCTTACTGACGTTTTAACAGTGCGTCAGATTTATCTCCTGCAAATTATTTTACGGCAACACGCTCAACTCCCATTTCCAACTATAAGTGATAAGCCTTACCCCTGTAAAAGCAAACGTAGACCAGTCTTGCCATGTAAAATCGAGATGTGTAGGTTATCTGTATCTGCTAAACATTTTAACTTCTTGGCTCCAAAATTATACAACAAAATTAATAACTTGATAAAATTACATCCTCTCACTTCGCGAGACTGCAAAACTCGATTGGTACAGTGGCTAAAAACATTATCCTACAGTGATACTGAGGACTTGTTAAAGAGTTGTATGTAAACAGACATATAGTGATTCATCGCAGTTTGTATAAAAGAAATACACAAAAACATAACATATAATACAAATACACACAAACTTACACTCATATACACATACTCATACTTTCATATACACTAACATTCTACACACACAGTAGTAATGATAAGAATGCATGCTATTTAATTTAATTCTAAACTTGAATTATATAAATACGTCGAGTGGAACGTTGTTCTTTATACAATGAAGGTGGGCGTTTGTGGCTGCAACTCAGTTTTTAAACTAAAGCGGCTGCTTTCGTACACGATAATATCTGACGGCCGGGGGTCAGGGCGACAAAGAGAGAAAACGGCGGACGATCCTTGCGTTATCGAGCAAGATCGTCCGCTGGAGCCTCGCAATCATTGGTCCGTCACGGAGTCCCAACCTCTTCAGATGGTCGTGAAGAGAAGTTGGGACTAGGCCATTCGTTGACACTACGACTGGGATGATCTCAGTGGATGACACTCGCCACATATCGGTAACCTCGTGCGCCAGGTTCAGATATTTAAGTTTTTTATCTGATTCGCCTTTCACGAGGTTTTCATCGAATGGGACGGTGACATCCACTAAGAACACCCGAGATTCCGCCCGGTCCATCAGTACGATATCGGGCTTGTTCGCAGGAACAGTCCTGTCCGTAATGACGGACCGGTCCCAGTACAATCGAGCGCGGTCGTTTTCAAGAACTGGCTCCGGCACATACTTATAGTACGGCACCTTATCGCCTATGAGTCCGTATTTGAAGGCTAGCTCGAGATGGAGTATTTTGGCTGCTTGGTCATGTCTGTGCAAATACTCGGTATTAGCCAGTACAGGACAACCGGAAGTAATATACCTGAGTGACTCACCGGGCTGGTGACAGGCTCTACAAACGTCCTCTGTCCCATCCTTCAGGATATACTTCCGGTAGTTTCGGGTCATAATGACCTGGTCCTGTATTGCACAGACAAAACCTTCGGTTTCCCCAAAGAGGTCCCCGAAGCGCAGCCAATGCACGGAGGCTCTCGGATCCACGTGACGCTCGTGTAGCGCCTTGTAGAACCTACCGTGCAACTCCTTCTCCCTCCAGACGGCCTCTCGGTCAGTGGTGCTAAGTACTGCTGGTTCTCGCCATTGCTCGGTGGCCAAAGAGAGAGGGGTTAGTCCTACATCACATGCTTTGACATCTCTATGCAACTCACTGGATTCCGATTTCGCCAGGAAGTAATTACGGAGACTGTGTATCTCGCGGTTGTGCAGGGTTTTCGCACTGAGCAGCCCACGACCGCCGCTCTTCCTCGGAATATACAGCCTCATCACTGACGATCTCGGGTGGTGCATCCTATGGATTGTCAAAGTTGTGCGGACTTTCCGATCCAGGGCGTCCAATTCGGTCTGAGTCCATCTGAGTATACCAAAGGTGTACATTAGAACTGGCATGACCTAACCATTAATGGCCCTGACTTTGTTGACGCCTGACAGGTAGCTTTCAAGCACCTTAGTCAGGCGTCCCAAAAAGGCCTCCTTAACGGATTGTTTCACGTGCGCCATATGCACACCCAGATTCTGTGACATACCCAGATACCGGTATGTATCAGTTTCGGAGAGGGTACGGATGGTGGATCCATCCGGTAGGTCCACTTGGGTGGCATCACTTATCCGACCTCTATCCACATGGATAACCGCACATTTGTCCAGCCCAAACTCCATGCTGATGGAGCTACTGAAATCCTTTGTGATTTTCAGCAGCTCAGCCAGCCTCTGAACATTTGGGGCAAACAACTTGAGATCATCCAAGTAAAAGAGGTGAGATATTTTGAACAATCCTCTCTTCAACTGAAAACCTGTCCCTGGTTTATCCAGCAAAGTGCTAAGCGGGTTTAGGGACAGGCAAAACCAAAGTGGACTCAGACAATCGCCCTGGAATATACCCCTCTCAATCTTTATTCGATCTTCCGCATCCGACAGCTGCACCCCGAACAGACTAAGCTGCGTACTCCACTGCCCCATACAGGTCTCGAGGAAGTTTCGAACTGTACTATCGATCTTGTACAGCTCGAGGACCCTCTTCAACCACGTATGGGGAACCGAGTCAAACGCTTTTTTGTAGTCTATCCAGGCTGCAGAGAAGTTGCGTTGGTTGCGTTTGACCTGTTGGGCCACGACCGCATCGATCAGGAGACGCTCCTTTTAACCGCGGCTCCCGCCCCTGCATCCATTCTGAGTGTCCACCATGATATGATTGTGCTCAACGTAAGCATCAATCTTAGCCTTCAGAATGAATGTCAGTGCTTTGTAGGTGGTACACAAGCACGTTATGGGGCGGTATTGTGACGGATCCGCGGTATTGGTGGACTTTGGAGCTAAGTGAGTGACCCCAGTTGTTAAGAAGTTTGGGAGACTTCGCTGTTCTAGGGCGTCTTGGAATTGGCGGGCCAGGAATGCGTGGCATGAGCGGAAACTCTTCAACCAGTAGTGGTGCAGTCCATCAATCCTTGGAGTTTTCCAGTTCGGGGCTGTACGGACCGCAGCCAATACGTTATCCGACTCTATGGTGATGGGGTTCATCGCATCTATCGATGCACACGCTTCCTCTATAGGCGCCATCCATTCGCCCTCTATGTGCTCCACAGGCAGGGACCAGATGTTCCGCCAAAAGGCAATGACATCTGTGACATTCGGTCCTTGGCCAGTGGAGGGGCCAGCTCGTGTCTCCCATGTACGATAAAACTTCTTTTGGTCACTCCCAAAGAGGCGATTCTGGCGAAACCTTGCCGCTCTCTCCGAGTACCGCCGTATCCGACTTCCCCAAGCCGCAATTTTCTGTTTCAGGTCATCGACGCGCTCCGACACTTTTCGCATTAAGGTGGGGTCTGCAAGACTGAAATCTATCCCCGCCATTGCTATGTGTACGAAACGCATCACCCTCGGCCTCGTATTGCCTGACCTGAAACTAATTAGTTTGCCGATGAGGACTCTGGTCTCAGCAATACGTTTCTCAATCCTCTTGCGCCACGCCGGAGTCTCGCTGTGCCGGGCATTGGTATGCCGTTCAGCTCTCCCAGCGGGCACTTTGGCGCCGATGAATCGACAGACCGCCAATGCGGCGCCAAATAGGATCGAGTTGGTATCACTGAGACTGTCGCTTTCTTCCAAGTATTGAAGAAGCATTTGGCTTACTGCCTCAACGACATCCCGATTTTCACGACTTAGGGGTATCCTCGGGATTTTCGGCCTCTCCTCAAGTGGGAGCTCGCGAAATTCGAGAATCGCCTCTTCAAGTAATCCCCTGATCTGCTCTAAATTCTGGGCGGTTGCGTCGTCTACCCTTCCCGTTTCAGCAGGAGCAGGACTGGCCACTGTAGCATTGGGGTCGCATATGGTGCTGCGCGCAATGCTACTTCGCCTTCTGCTCTGCCTTCTGCTACCGGGACTCATAGACGACACAACCTCAAGTCGTAGTTGACCGAGTTCTGCTGGAGTAAAGATTTCTCTCCGAAGAATAAAGCGAACTCGATCTGCCAAATTTTGCGCCGTAACGGACAGCGAAGGCTCCAGGGTATGAAACGCAGCAAGCAATCTTGCCCGATAACCCGTTTCGCCGACACCTGTCTCTGTCGCCCTGTAGTACGCGCGCATGATGATTTTATTTTGTGGAGTAGTCCACCTCATGCGGCGTACTCCACAAGCGGCGGGGACCGATTGCTGGGTCTGTGAAGACCCTGCCGGACCCAAGCCAGCTGGTGGTGATGGTGGAGTGGGCCGGCGAGATGGTCGTGCCGGCCCTCGGGGTTGGCTGGCTCACATTCTGCTTGACCCAGCGCCAGCTCCGGGCGAGCCCTGGCGACCCCCAGGCAGCGGCCCTATACGCGCTCTGTTTACTCCACTCATCATAGTACAAAAATAGGCTTGATACATCAGGGGTCGCCCAATTCCCTGATGGGTCCGTTAAGATAGATTGCACCCACAATGACGGCAGATGGAAAAGAAGCACGGACCAACACTTCTCGCCTATGAGTAACATTTTAGGTGCGGACTAATTGCACTGATACGGCAAATCCTCTCACTAAACTCGCCGCATCAGTGGGCGATGGGGTCGTCACATCCCTGTCTGTTTTATGGGGATTGCTCTTTTTCCCTCTTTTACATCTTTACTTATTGTCTATTACATTGTTTTATATCTCATTTACATTTTATTAATTACATTTCTTAAAATTATTTATATTTTCATTTATTTATTTGCATTTATTTATTTACTTACATTTTAATTTTACATTCATACATTTTTAATATACATTTTTATTATTTTCTACACATTCATATTTTACTAACAGGTTGTTTACTTAATTCTAATATCACAATTTCTTTTGCTGTTTTGTATTACATCTATTTATTTATTCAATCTTTATTCCTCTTAACAATTTTTTCTACCATTTTACAAGCTGTTTTCATAAACTCGTCTCTTTCATCACTATCTGCTATTATTTTCTCTAGGTTTGACCTACTAAGGTGTGTTTTAATGCTTGATTGTAAAGTGTGTCTCTCTACTCCTAGTATCGGGCATTCTAGTAGGACGTGGAATATATCTTGTTCCTTTTGGGGGTCGCATTCGCAGTATGGGGTATCTTTGCATTTATATTCATGGAGGTAGGGCCTGAACCCTCCATGCCCCGTTAATAGCTGTGCAGCCAACCTTTCTATCTTCATCTTCCTCGCGACGCAGAAGGCCTTTTCTCCACTGGGAAAGAAGACCTTCGTCGTGGCCGCGGTGCCTTCGCTTCTATAGCGGCTGTCCCATTCTACTTTTGTCAAATTGCGTAAATGCCTTTTGACAAAAGAGATGGGACACCCGTCATAGTGCGATTTGCATTTTAATCCGAGAGACGCCCCCTTCGCCAGCTCGTCCGCTCGCTCGTTTCCGATCACGCCGACGTGGGCCCTGATCCAATATAGGGAGACCTTTTGGCCGTGTTCCCTAATTTGGATCAGGTTGCCTTGTATCGCCTTCGTGATCGGGCGCGAGGAGTCTGGATCTTGCAGCGACTGTAGGGCGGATCTCGAATCACTTAGCACAGCAGCCGCCTTCCATTCCTTGTTCATCACACATTCCGTCGCTTGGAGGCAGTGGCGTAGCTAGGTAATCTAGGGCCCTGGGGCAAATAAAAAAATGGGCCCACTGCTATCAAAACTTGTAAAGTTTTTGGAAGTAAAATCATTAAATATACAAATACTTAAAAAATGCTACGTAACTTTATCATCAGCTCTTTTTCGTGCATGGGCAGGTAATAAAACTATTAAACACTAACAACATAAATTACAATTATTTTTATACTTTTTGTAGGTATTGGGCAATAAAACGAAATAGAAAAGATTCAAGGGTTTATTAATAATAATAATAATATTCTTAATTGCACAAATATAGAACACATTACAAAGAAAGAAAAGATCAGACAGTACACAAAAGGCGGCCTTATTGCTATGCAGCAATCTCTTCCAGGCAACCAATGGCAATATAGAAACATAAATAAATAATAATTAATGATGATGGGGAGTAGGTGCAATAGCGACAGGAATTAAATAGATATACATAAAGAGAAAAATAGATAATGTACATGAATGAGAGAGTTAAAAGCTAGAGAGAAAGGGGCATTTTACTTCTGCGACGAAAGATCGCAAGGTGCGAGACTTCCTAATATTTTCTGGTAACGAGTTCCAAAGCCGAACAGCTTGAACAGAAAAAGAATAGGATAGGAAGAGTGAGAAGGGATATCAAGTTTCAGGTTTGAGGCAGACCGCAGAATACACTGTGATCTGGATGAGGAGTTGCGAAAGGAAAAAAAAAATTAAGTAGGGTGGAGACATGGTCAAGAAAAGAACAAAATAGAGAAGCGTAAGAGTGTGTAAGTCCCTGCGCCGGCGAATAGGGTGCCAGTTAAGTTTTGAGCGGAAATGCGACAAATGGTCATATTTGTTAAGGAGTTCCTCGGTAAGATCAGTATAGCAAACATCAGCGTTGTCAATGTTGGAAAGTAGGAGAGTTTGCGCAAGCTTGATTTTAGTTTTTGTTGGTAGCAAATTTCGAAGTCGATTAAGCGAATAGTACGCAGCAAACACTTTTTTATCAGTGCATCTATTTGAGGTTTCCATGTTAAACACTGGTCATATATGATACCAAGATTTTTGACCATTCTCGAGTAAGGAATGGTAATGCCATCGAAAGAAACTGACGGGAGATGTTAAAATCAATCCTCGAAACGAAATGTGGACTTCCGATTATTATAGTCTGTGTTTTTGAGGGATTTACAGTAAGCCCAAAAGACTTACTCCAGCTACAGATAAGTGAGAGGTCATTATTAGTAACCATAACCGCATCGGAAAGGTTTGAGAACGAAGCTTGAGTGTAAATCTGCAGATCGTCAGCGTAGAGATGATAGGAACTAGAAAGTGAGTGAGTGATTGAATTTATAAAAACACAGAAAAGTAGAGGAGATAAGACGCCACCCTGAGGAACGCTGGCAATGAGACTACACCACGAGGAAAAATTGCCTTCTCCACGAATACGCTGCCAGCGGCCTAGCAGGTAACTTTAAAACCAAGTAATTGCCGCTGGAGATAAGTTCAGAGAACGCAGAATACCGAGAAGGATGTCAAAATCAACAAAATTTAAAGCATCGCTGAAATCGAGCAATGTCTACAATGTCAGCTGGTGATTTTCCATCCCATGTCGGATGTCATCTGCAATTTTACCCAATGTAGTATTTGTGCTGTGGCCTGTACGAAAACCAGTTTGAAAGGGGTTGAGGAGGCGATTTTGATTTAGAAAAGTCGTAAGTTGGCAATAGAGGTATTATATATTTATTTGTTCATAGATACGTTGCACCAGCTTACTGTTTACAGCTATTTAACCTATCGCCATGCAAGCTATTTACAAAAATTATCAATAGAAATATTTTGTCCAGAAGTACTTGCAGAAGGCTGACTAAAAAACTTGTCAATTTTGGGCAATTTTTGTTTACTTTCTTCTCTTTCTTGGCGTTATTTGTGTTTAAATGCACCACTAGGTTTCTTTTTTTGTCCATAATATTAGTTTTCTAATTTATTTATGCAATATTTATGTAAGATTGTACTCAAGTAGATACTTATTGTTCACTGACAACGTTACAAGTAAAAGGAAAGCGAAACGTAATGATACAATACAAGACGTCGTTGGGGAATCCCCGGCAAACATTTTATCGCCGCTAGTGTTACCACATGTGACGGTTTAAAAAATGACAAAAAAATATCACATAATTAATGGACGGCCTCTTACCGCAAGTGACTTGTACTTTTCATGGTATTTTGAGTTATATAGTGAGTAGCCGAAATCTATAGATTTCTTTACGTAACTATGTATACGTACTATAATCAAATAAAATTGAACTTTTGTATGGACCAGTACAAAAAATTTATTGACATACGCTTACTTCTGATACATTAACCATTCCCGAAAAAAAATCTTGACTCGAAGTTTACAATCGCGAATCACAAAAACGCATATTGATATATTATAATATGCAGATATTGATATACAACAAATTGATGAAAACATTAATAACACTGTCAACCCACACATACTTATAACTTTGGAATTTCTCACAACTGAGTTGCCATGATTAAATTCAAGTTGTCACCTGTCATATTTATTTTGAAAATGGGAGAAATTTTCGAAAATTGAGTTCGATAGAGATTTTCTGGTAAAGATTCGAGGGCCCCCTGAGCTTGAGGGCCCCGGGGCACTGCCCCGCCTAGCCCCTTGGTAGCTACGCCACTGCTTGGAGGATGGCCTACAGCTCGGCTTGGAAGACCGTACAGTACGGCTCCAGCTTAAACTTTCGGGAAGCGATCTCAACGGCCCCTTTCCAACAGGTCAGGGCCGCACGGACTTTTCCCTCAAGTTTGCTACCGTCTGTATAGATCTTCACAAGACCTTCTGCCAGTTTGCTATCCTCTTCTGCGTTTTCCAAGCACTCAAATTCAATTATACTCTGGCTGCCGGGGTGGTTCGATTCCAGTCAAGATACCCTCTCCTCTATTTTTCTACCTCTTAATATTGCCTGAGGTTTCCCACGCTTAGCTTCATAAAGCCGGGATGCTTCTTGGATCCTAAGATCCAGCGGAAGCAGCCCCGACAATATTAAGGCAGAATTCAGAGAAACGGTCCTATATGTTTTCCCTATCTTCTGCGCGAACCCCCTTTGCAATACATTCAATACTTTCTTACTTCTTATCTTTTGCGCTTCCTTTCCCCAGATACTTGCTGAATATAGTATAATCTGCTCTATGACCGCGACATATATGGTTCTTATAATTTCTTGATTTAGCCCCCACGTAAGCCTAGCTGAGGCAGCTAATCCCTTGTATATGTTCATAGTCTTTCGGCATACGTAACTAATGTGCGTGTTAAAAGTAAGTTTGTTATCCACGAAAACCCCCAGTATTTTTATTTCTTTTTCTATGTCGATGTTTATTCCTCCCATTTTTAGTTGGGGCGTATCGTATTTGAGTTTCTTTGTTATTATTAGTGCCTTTGTTTTCTGCGGCGCAAAGTTTAATTTATTCAATACACCCCACTCTTTTACTTTTACTAATGCTCTATTAGCGATTGTTTCGACGTCTTTGGCGGTTTTCGCGGATACTATCAGGACTACGTCGTCCGCGAAGGCTTGGCAATATACTTCGCTTTCGGTGAGTATATTCAGGAGAGGATCCAAAATAACGTTCCAAAAGAAGGGTCCACCGATGGACCCTTGTACACATCCTTTGTTTGTGGATCTCTTTACCACCTCTCCCGCATACCTCACCGTCACGGATCTGTTATTTAGGTAACTCGCTACAAGCCTCCGCAGGTTTATGGGGCATTTTAGTGTTTTCAACTGACAGTGGATTGTAGGCCACCAAGCATTATCAAAGGCCCCCTCTATGTCCAGCGATATTAGGGCCACAATCTCCTTCTCTTCCAGATTGCTCCTAATTCGCTGGATCATATCATAGAGGGAGTCCTCAGTGCTCCTCTGCGGCATGAATCCGTACTGTCTTGGGTTAATCTTTGGTAAAAGGTGCCATTTCAAACGTCTCACCAGCATTTTTTCATAAATCTTGCCCATGACTGATAATAGGCCAATTGGTCTGTACGACTTGGGTTGGTTATAATTGTCTTTCCCAGGTTTTCTGAGGGTTATCACCGTTGCTATTTTCCATGGGGCGGGGAAGTGGGCTAGTTCAAAGCCTTTGTTGAACATTGAAAGGGCCACCAGGATGTTTGCTTTGATAGCCGCTGCACATATGTCCGCGGTGAAGCCATCTCCGCCCGATGATGCATTTCCAATATGTCATCTTCACATGATTAAGTTGAGTTTGGCGAAATGAGGTTTTCGTAGTCATTATAGTCAAGATCTTTTAAACATTTCAGTATTATTTGGTTCATCTGTCGTGTATTATTTTTTCTTAATATCGATTTCTTGTCCATTTTATTGCATAACTTAGGTGCGAGGTAATTGTATTGTCTAATATAATTATACAACCATAATTTGTTTTCATACAAAATTTAAAAAAGACATTAACGTTATAATCACATCAGAATATTTTATTGCCAATTCTTATAACGAATATTAATAAACATTTTTACTGTAGTAAATACTGCAATCAACGATAAACTTTTCTATATTGTCTCTGGTCTGGGTGTTATGGTACATTTGTTCTCTCAAATTGTCATAATACATGATATGAGCAACGTATGTGATGTTGTCTAATAATTATTATTGAAAGAGATTTTCATTAAATATAATAAAATTATGTATAGATATATCACTATTTTTATTGATTATATCTAAAGTATTTCCCTTAAAAGTTTCTGTAATTAAAATACATCGTTCACTGTTTCAAATTTGTCTTACTCACTTGGAAGTTGTTAAGTCGTTATTTACAAATGCCAATAAAAATATAAAAGAATGTAATTAAAAGGTTGCTTTCATAGAAATTAAAATTGTTTTCATTGTCTTTTAAATTACTTTCTTGAAACACGTCCCGTCCGGTGCGAAAGGGAAATTGTTTTTCTATCGGAAGCGTACTTGTATTGCTATTGTGTGACTTTTGAGTGGATATTTTAAAAATTCACATTTTAGTTGAGAACTAATCCTGCGGAACTT
The DNA here is from genome assembly GCA_918026875.4 of Diatraea saccharalis. Taxonomy (NCBI): domain Eukaryota; kingdom Metazoa; phylum Arthropoda; class Insecta; order Lepidoptera; family Crambidae; genus Diatraea; species Diatraea saccharalis. The sequence continues at coordinate 20,807,754 of OU893342.1, read as the reverse complement.
AAATTAGTTTTTATATATTTAATTGGGTGTTTTTGTTTATATAATGTAAGTGATATTCGGTATTAAACTGTTGGTCCAAGCTGCATCTAAATTCGTTTGATTAAACATACTGATGACAGGTGTATCTATCCACTCATCGAGCCCTTTTCAATGAGCCTAAACGCGATATATCTGCTGTTAGTTGTCGAGGAGTTAGGTACTCTGCAGACTATCCTGCAGCATCTGGTCTATGTGTACCTCCGTCTTTGTCAGTAACAGCACGTTATATATCTGATAAATTTTGATAAATATGATATATATTTTATAGAGAAGTAATTAATATACATTTACAATGAATGAATAGATGATTAACAACAATTTGTAACAATACAAAATATAATATATTTATGAATGAATGAATGAATGAACACTTTATTGTACTTGAAAATAAAATCAACATAACAATTAATAACAATAAACAGTACAATTGGCGGCCTTATCGCTAAAAAGCAATATCTTCCAGGCAACCAAAAATTATAACATTAGCGAAATTGAAAATTTATAATTATGTATTATTTATTTTTTATAAATTACAATAATAAAAACTAATGCTCCTTTCTGTTATTGTTGTGCCCGTCATGGTCCATAGTGAGACTAACTTAATTATGTAACATTATTTTTAGCATTACATATGGAAACAATAAACTTATTAAGCATTAATAATTTTAGCATCCACAATGCTATACTGAAAATGTATTTAAGCATATTTCATTACAATATTTTAACAGTATGTTTTTAAATACTTATACAACACATAATTAGTTTTTACATCAAAATTATTACATAAAGTAAAAGATGCTGTAACAAATAACGTACAAGATAAAATCTCTTTGAAACAAGATAACCGAGAAACTCGTATTCGTATCAAAGTATAACATAAAATAAATATTATACGTTCGGGTTCGGAGTATCGATCACAGATAGATTGATGTGTGATAAAGTTTAATTGAACGAGTTCAAGAGCGACCTTATAATATGAGACGTGGCAATGTGGATGTTTTAAACGACACAACTTGAAGAGTGAAAGATGATAACCTCGTACGTTAACATGAAAAGTGAATGAATATAATATACGAGTGGATAAGGCACGGATGGTAAATATAGATTGGTGTCGTTACAATTTCGATAGACTATTGTTTTATTATAACGAACAGATAACCCACATTATTACATAGACTGTACGTTATCTGTTCGTTATCTAATTAGAAACTGAAAGCTCAAATTTCTCAAATATACAAAAGTAAATAATATTTTTCTTTAAAGTAAATAATAAGAATTCCTCATATGTCTACCCTGACATAACAAGCGTTAAATATAAATTCATTTAGAGACAGAAAATCAAAACGAATGTCCGGGTTAACAATTGTTAACAAGAAGAGTATCTAACGACATCTAATAATGCGTAGACGAACCGCCCCGCTGCAATCCGTAACAATATACTGCCCATTTATTTTACCACATTTAATCTGTGGGTAAATTATATGCAGTGAGCATACAGCGCATTTTGAATCCAATATAATAGCAGATTTGGCATTTCTCGGTCTTCCGCGGTATTGCAGTAACTCGTCTATGTTTGTGGCCTCACTTCTCGAAAATTTCTATGTCGTTCAATATCTGTAAGTATTTCACAGTATTGCTTAATACCTCTAGTATATAACAATTAATATCATATCGTTGCTAATATTAACTATGGAGTTCTAGTTGTAATACTTTAGTTACGTACATAATATTAATAATGTTTTGTTGTTCTTTATACTATACGGAACATAGTCACATAACCTGAAGTCGCACAAACCGAATAATAGAATGCTTATATAGATACAATTAGATATGCCTTATTGTAGATGTACCTTAACTATTACGAAATAAGAGCGAATATTCCTTGCTTACCTGATTTAAGCTAAACATCGGCAGATTTCTCGCAGCACATATGAAAACTGAGGTTGAGTTACGGCCATTGTGTATTGTCGGGGCTCAGGCACAATCCTTCTACTAAAGGGTACATATTGTGTTCTTTTATTACTTATTTATGCATATTGTTATTTTTGACACATAAATCCAGATCGTAAAGTTATTTTGGATTACGAATATAAATTATTTTGTCTATGCGACTTCGGTTAGTGACATATATTCATATATTGGCTTAAAACAAAGTAGAATACTTTAGCTGTAACCACATATTTCTTTTCTTATATCTATCGTAGGTATTTGTATATTGTATATGTGATGTGTGTTGTCAAAATGAATGAACTCTATTCTAAATTGTTTTATTAAACGCTTATCTATACCTATTTAAAAGGAGATGTCCTGACTTACTGACTGAAAGACAACGCATAGCCTAAACCGCTGGTTGTAGAAACTTAAAATTTGGAGGGAACATTCCCCTTAATACGGAGAGGTGTACTAAGAACGGATTTTCGGAAATTCCATCTGGAAGGGGGTTAAAAAGGGTGATAAATGTTGTATGAAACTTCTTTGTTTATAGACCTATGTTGATTAACATTGGTATTTGGGTAGTTTATGACCTTAGAAAGGTAATAGGTTATCCTTATCCCGAAAACTAGCACTTAAAGGGATACATATTCATTATAATATTAATATTTTAAAATTTAAATTTGAATTTTGATGCTGTGAGTTTAAAAGTCGACCAAAGAATCGTGATTTATATTATTTTTATAGTATATTTATTTCGGTAACTGTCTGGTAATCTCTTATTATACGAAGTAATGAGCGACAAGGAGGATCATTATATTATTCCATACATATATTGTACATGCGAAATAAATCTGTGTATATGTCATTTCCGCTCTCACGTCTAACCCTCTAAACAGAGTCGACTTGAGATAAGACATACTTAGATTGTTTTTTGTGATAAAAGAGTTAAAATATGGAATTAAAGTTTGTTATTGTCAAAGAAAAAAACCATGAAACTTTATTTCAAGTAATTTACATGATATAATGATTAAATATTCGTATTAGAACTGCTGCCCAAAGTGACTATACGACGCGGACGAAGTCGCGGGCAAAAGCTAGTTGGAACATAAAGACACATGAGCGACTCTATCGTAGCGATATTATCACCGCTTGCTTTATCGCCATTTTCGTTGGTAATGGTACAACTGTACACATATTTTAGAGTCCTCGACATTGCGGCACTGTTGTAAGTGCCATGATTATTCAAATATTAATGGCCATTAAAGTTTATCATAATTATTTTCTTTAGCATTTTTCTTTAAGATAAATATCAGAATAGCATTGTGATACAACATTTTATTTTAGATATAATCGTAGAAAAAAATAACATTTTAATAAAAGAACGAATCCCAGTAAGAGGAAGAAGAAAAATATATAAACTCTAGTTTCATATGAAAAGCAACTCTCTACTACTTATTTTTTATGTAACAAGTCATAAGGAAATTCTATAAAAAAATACTACCGCCATTATGTGCTTTTGTATGCAACTTTATCCATAAAGAAACAGCCTTAAAATATAAGCAATAACAATTCAATATATCATCGCGCCGCCAAAGTTTGGAGGCCGGTGGCTGTTATGCATTTTTTAAATCAGAAAAGTTTGTGAACGCTTCGATATCCCATTGTTTATGGGTTGTTTTTATTAGATGTTCATAAAACTTTTTTTATTTATACAGCCGAAGTTTAATAAATAAGTAAGTATTGTGGATAAGCGTCGAGGCCCGTGAAATCGACCGATGAGCACCAAATATGATCTTGCAAAATACCCTCCATTTTGTTCTGGGACATCTGCCAGGGACAATAATATGTTACGACTTACAAAACGCTCGTGTTAGGTGAATGCACCCACTTTAAATTAACGCGTTTAAATTATTTAAAAAGTTACTGTGTCAGTGAATGAAATTTGGAAAGTAAGCAGATATCCAGCGTTCAATACAGCGCTGTCACAGCATAAGAGGTAACATCAAATAATATACTACAACTACTATAAAAGGTAATAAATATTTTATTATAATGCACCTCTAATACTGCTGCGGCGCTACGCTGTAATTAAAAATAATCAATGTTGTAATTAATTGTATATTATTTGAATCTCCTAGTGTTTGTATTTTTATAAATAAATCGCCATATTTTAATGGCTTTAATTCAAGAATCCTCAAAACTTTCGAATCGGAATATTTCTAGCAAATTACCTTCAAGTTTTCTTTTGCATCAGAAATATTAATTTGATTCGATCCAGCAGCCGCCTTGATTTACATTGTTTAAAATTTCCTATATTAATTCAGTTAAAATGTTTCTTTGTTTGGTTGTATTTATTGATTTGAAGTTGTTTCGTAAAACCTCCTTTTGAATCACAGTCTTTTATTTCCAATATCAATTGTACATTCGCTATTTTTATAAATTATATTTTTGACGCAATGATGTTCGTCATCCGATGGCCATCGACATAATCACCGTCCGTTTTTTTTTATTATTATATTCCCTCCTACCGTCACCTTTTTTCTTTTTTTTTTTTTAATATTAAATGCCATCCGATAGTTTGTCATAATGCCAAGATTTAAAAAAATATGAGATAGCTAACAGACGGCCATTCTGCCTTAGGAATGTCCCTATTCCTAAAACCGCTTCGGCCATTCGACAATTTGTGTGGCCTCATACAAATGAAATCACAATAAGTTATAAATAATAAACAATCATAAGAACAAAAGAAAAAAAAAATAATGCTGTGTAAGTCAATTACATAAATTGATGAATTATTTAGAGCAACAATGATTTAAAATTCTCAAATAACGAGTTAAAAATACTATAAAATTAATTACTTCATAAGCAAAAAAAAAACATTAACATTTGTAAATAGGTATCTATATAAATATAATCAATAATTAATTTAACGCTGAGTACACTGCACTAACTTAAAGATTACAATCTTCATCTTGATCTCAAGTCGCAGTCAATAACTTATCATCATGAAGCCGAAAATACAATAGGTGCCACTTGTTGGCTAATTTACGTTGAGTTTTCAAATTTAAACATAAATAAGGTCACATCGAGCTACCGTTTGCCTTCTTTAGGACACGGCCTGCTTTGTTTGCCGTCATTGATTTCCAACTTCTGGTGTCAATCGGAGCTACCGTTTGCCTCATTAGAACACGGCCTGCTGCTATGGAAATACTTCTTTAAATGGTAGCTTAATATCCAAAAGCTACCGTTTGCCACTTTTGGACACGGCCTGCTATTCCTATTAGAAGGTGATAAACAACATAATGTCCAAAAGCTACCGTTTGCCACTTTTGGTCACGGCCTGCTGTTCGTATTAAATAATGGTTAACAAATAATCAAAAACTAAAGCTACCGTTTGCCACTCTTGAACACGGCCTGCTTTCAAGATTCACCCGGTAGTAACTTTTACTCCGGTCTGCACATCTAAGCTGAAAAGGTAAGGAAAAGGACATTAGGTAAAGGTGTGTGTATCTACTTACTCATGCATCGCTACTCTTACTACCATCATCAACATCACTTTCATCTCTGTCGCTAACTGGTGGGGATAACTGGAAGGTTATCCATCTTTTCAGCTGATCAGCTGGATATATATTCTTGTACTTCTTTTTTGAGTGCCCATCGATACTTCTAACTTCATACCTATCATTATCAAGCACAGCAGTAACTCGCAGCGGTCCGCGGAATTTAACAGCTAATTTCTTACTTTTACCCTTTTCTGGGTTATGATTTGGGACCATCACCAAATCACCTTCTTTAAATATTTTCGTCGGGGCTCTAGATTTATCATACGTTTGTTTCATCCTCTTCTGATTCTTTGCGATAGTGTCTATTACCTCATTTCTAATCTCTTCCCTATCATTTCCTTCATCAATATCTAAAGACCCCCTGATTAAGCTTTCGGTTTCACCTGTAGTTCTTTGACCGAAAACTACTTCTGCTGGAGTCTTGCCTATCCCTTTATTAATTGTGTTGTTTAAACTCCATTGTAATTTGTCTAAATTTAAATCCCAGTCTTTTTCGTCTAGATCATGATTCATCGTAGCAAGAGAATTGAGTATTGTCCTGTTGTATCGCTCAATCTGGCCATTGGCACGAGGCGTTGCAACTGCATTTAATACGTGCTTAACGCCTAAAGATTCGATGAATGCTTTGAACTCATTAGACGTAAAGCTAGTACCCTGATCTGAAATAATGACTTTAGGACAACCGAATATTGCAAATATTTCTTTAAGAGTTTTAATTGTTGTTTTAGATTTAAGATTTTTAACCGCCTTTATAAATATATATTTACTAAATCCGTCTATTACTCCTAAGATGTGAGTATTACCACGTTTACTTTTTATAAATGGACCCAAGTGATCCATATGTATAGTATGAAAGATAGACGACGGTTTCGGTATAGGATGTAAGAAACCTGATTTCTTACCAGCCTTGTCCTTATTATATGCACAATTAATACAAGCCGCAACGTATTTCTTAATAAAGCGTCTCATCTTGGGAAACCAGTAATCAGAAGATATTTTCTCTAATGTTTTCTCAAATGAAAAGTGACCCACTTCATCATGATTAAGTTGGCATATGCGCCAACGAGCACCACTTGGTACAACCCATCTCAACTTCTGTCCAACACGCCTATACACTTTGCCATTTCGTATACAATAATTGTTGGTAATATCTTTTAAATCTTCAGCAGATGATTCTAGAATGGATTTAACATGTTGTAGATGCGGATCTGTCATTTGTACGGTATGAAGCCAGTCATTTGTATTAATGTGTAATACCTCTTCAACCTCTTCATTATTACTTTCAAATGGTAACGGGTTGCGGCTTAGAGCGTCTACATGTTGCATATTATGACCAGGACGATATTGAACCGTAAAATTGTATTCTTGCAACATGAGCCACCATCGCGCTATTTTTGGGAGAAGATCTCTCTTAGTGAGAGTCGAACGTAACGCATTACAGTCCGTTACGACTGTAAAGTGTAATCCGATTAAATAAATACGAAACCTCTGCAAGGACACCACGACTGCCATAGTCTCAAGTTCATATGAGTGCCAAAATTGTTCTTCTCGGGTAGTTTGTCGACTGAAATACGCGACCGGGCGGAACGGACTTTCCTCATCTGGTCTTTGGAGTAATACGCCTCCTAAGCCTATTTTGCTGGCATCACAATGCACTTGGGTTTCATAATTATAATCATATAGTGCTAATATTGGTCGAGAAATGAGTTTCGATTTAATATCTTCGAAAGCGGTTTCTTGCTCAGCTTCCCAATGCCATACAACATCAGATTTGGTCAATTTCGTTAGTGGTTTAGCGATAGTCGCGAAATTATAAATGAATCGCCTAAAGAAACTTGCTAAACCAACAAACTGTCTGACTTGATGGGCGTTTGCTGGCCTAGGAAAATCAGATACAGCCTGAATCTTCTTCTTACCAGGTTTGATGCCTTCGGCCGATATTTCATATCCGAGATAATCTATCTCTGATTGAAAAAAGTTACATTTCTTCAAATTTAGAGTAAGACCGGCTTGTTTCAGCAGTTCCAAAATTTCAGCGAGTTTATCATAGGCTTCGCTAAAATTTCCGGCGACAGAAAGTAGATCATCTAGATACGGTATGGCTAGCTCAAATCTCTTGTTACCCAAAGCCTTATTAATCATATTTTGAAAAACTGCCGGGGCATTAACAAGTCCAAAAGGCATTCTGTTGTACTCATAATGCCCGTCTGGCGTTACAAAAGCAGTGAAGTGTCTGGATTCTTCCGCAACTGGGATTTGATAGTATCCTGATGCCAAATCTAAACTAGTAAATAGACTTTTACCACTTAATCTATCTAATTGATCTTCAATTACAGGCATCGGATAACTATCTTTTACGGTTTTCTTATTTAGAGCTCTATAGTCAACACAGAGTCTGTATTCATTATTTTTCTTTTTGACTAGCACAATGGGGCTTGCGTAAGCAGAATGTGATTCTCTAACTATGTCATTGGCCAGTAAGTCACCTATCATCTGTCTCACTACAGCTCGTTCACTGTATGGGAGTCGATAAGGTCTATACGACACGGGTGTATCATCTTGTAGTCGTATAGATACTTCTGTTATATTTGTGCATCCCAGCTCACTCATATTCAATGCGAAGCAATCCCTATATCTATTTAATAGTTCACATAGCTTACTTATCTGTTCTTGTGTTATGTTCCGACCCACGTTAATCATGCCTGGTGTTATCATCTCTTTTTCTAACTTTTCTGTCCCAGGATTTACATGATTAGAGGAAATTGTATTGATACTAGCGCTTATACAGTTCGTTTGATACATATCACTATTATCACCTAATTTAATAGCACGCGACATTATTTTATTTCTGTGAATTGTTAACGGTTTATTGGATAAATTCACAATAATGACTCGTCCTGCACCTTTTACAAACTGATAAACGCCTTGCAAAGTATTGTACTCTTCGCCAGTTTTCATACATATATTACCGGGGATAAAAAGATAGCCTGTATAGTAATCGTTTGTACGTACTGCTACAGCACTAATTCCTTCAATTTTGGTATCAGCAGAACAAGTAATGTTTAGTCGTTCAACATTTTTGCTATCGCAGTACAAAATTAACTGTTTATCAGTTTTATACACAGTTACAGTAGGTAGTTCAGTGATTGATTGCCCTATTAAAACGTCCATCCTACTCAACAAATTATCGGTTACCACAAAAACTTCTACATCTGCTACAACTGCATCCACTGATACTTCTATTATCGCACGTCCTACCGGTACGACACCATCTGAGCCGAACCCCTTTAGTAATGGAAGTCGACTCGTTTGTAAATCAAGATTTAATTCGGTTGCAACCGTTTGTTTTATAAGGGTACACTGACTACCGAAATCAATGTAACCGCATTTTTCAGTACCGTTAATTTTAACGGTTTTAAAATACTTACTATTTGGATTGTCTTCGTTATTAATGTTAAGGACCTTCTTAACAATATCAATCTGGGTATCATTTGTATTATGTTGAGCCTGTACCGCGGGTCGATTTGTAAGCAATCGGCACTGATGTGTTAGATGTCCCAGACGTGAGCAATGCCCGCATTGCTTTTTAGGTTTAGTACACTGAGTCGCTATGTGACCAAATTCTGAGCAGTTAAAGCAGCGTACCCCTTTCCTGGATTGCCCATCTATTCCCGTTTTGGGGGTAGTAATTGGGTTATCGGTTCTATTTTCAAATGGTTGTTGTCTAGAATATTGCGTTGGTCTTCTAGGTCCGGAGGTTACCGCTGCGACCTCCTTCTTCGATATCCTTCGTAAATATTTCAAAAGTTGTGAAGGTCGAATGAAACTAGATCCTTGAGCGTTTAATCTTATGCTACTATCGGTAATTCCATTAATGATACAATCAACCGCATTTCTACTTTTAATACCACACATTTTTACGAATTTCGCCTTATCGTGGTAATATTCTTCCAGGGTTTCGTCTCGTCTCCATCTCCTGTTTAGCATTTCGTAGAGGCGATCTGCGTAGTTTCGATCATCAGGAAATGTTTTTAATATTTTACGTTGCCATTGTTTCCATGTAAGGTCTACCGACCTTCTACTCTGATACCATTTTTTTGCATTACCAGCTAACTTGGGGATCGCATTAAAAATTATCTGCTTATCGCTCCACCCATACACTGAGGCAGTCTGATTCACTTTTCGTATCCAATCGACAGCACTCTGAGAATTAGCATCAGGGTCGTATTCAGGTAGAATACAGTGAGCCCCTTGAAAGCTACTCGACTCTTTATTCAGTACTCTTGCCAAGCTTTTGTATAAATCCCTATTGTCATAATTGTCAGGAGACTGCAAACGTCGTCGTTGCGATCGCTCGTTATGTTTCGAAGATAGTCTAGGACGCTTCCTTTTGTTAGAAGTACGTTTCGGAGAGCGAGAGCGGCTATAGTCAGCATATGATAATATTGTATCACTATCCGACGATGATTGCATGAGGCTTTCACTCGTGCTCTCGATCGACGACTGTGAATCATAACTGCAGTTGTAGCGACGACGAGCACGGCGGCGTCGGTATCGCGTATTTGATCTCCCTCTCCTGAGCGAAGACATGTCACCGCTGGAGCTAGACCGAGATCTATCACAACGTGACCTAGTGCGGTACCTATGACGTGTTTTGCGAATTCGTCTAGGTATACCATCCTGCGAATGAGATCTGTGACGCTTCCGTACTTTTTCTGAACGAAAATGGTCTCTTGAGTTACGAGAAGTTACTGCTATGCGCTGCATATTAGGTTCAATTGGTGGTGTGTAAGCACTTTTTAACGACATTATTTATTTCGGGATTACAAGTAGATTCAATTCAAAGTTCTATCCTTTCAAAAATGAATTTATTTACAGTCAGCATTTCAACCCACGTAGATTGCTTTATTTCAATACAAACTTTTCAAAAAAAATTCTATTCCCCAAGTTCACCCACTTAGGGAATAGAATTTTCGCAAATGAAAAAAACTGGTGTTTACTTATTTTGATCAGCAATCCAATAATAAACTTTCATATTTATAATTTGAAAAATGACTGACTTCTTCACATAGTTACACCCCTATTTCAAACATTAGAGGTGAAATGTCCACAAATGTTGAAATTGGTATTTAATGTATAGTCCAAAATTAACATTCAACCCCTATCTCACGCCTTAGGGCTTGAATTTCTATAATAACTGACATAAATATTTCTTAATTTTTAGTCAACAACCCAATATAAAGGTTAGTATTTCTAACTCAAAGAATGACAAACCCAAACCCCTTTTCTCTCCTCGGGATTTCCAAAAATCCTTTTATATTGAGCGCCTACTCCACAAAATATTTGTATTGAACGAATATTATGGGCCCAATTTTAATTATTTACGCTTGATGATAAGTCAATGAATCAAGTTAAGATTTGATTAAATATTTTTCAAAAGCCTTTATCACTTTAAATAAGATTACACTTCAAGATCTTTTTATGTTTATACGGGTAAGCTCAACGAATTTTTTAATGTTAGGTTTTTTGGAAAACGTACTAAAATTTACCTTGTTCCGCGACAATAGTTTTAAACTAAAGTATTAAACTGTGAAAATATCACATAACCTACAATTACAATATGTGGCTGTTTTAATCCCAAAACCATTTCCTATGATCAATGAGTAGAGCGTACAAATCAACGACTATTTTCAATAAATTTAGATTTTTACATTCAATAAAAAATCAATAAAATTTCCCGCCCATATGACTTACTAGCTTTTGAATCTATCTACGGATCATTTATCATAAGAATATTATTGCCACGATAAGAACTTTATGGTTATCCGATCATATTCCTAAGTTTTACGATCGTAACTTTCTTTACAGCTCAAAATAAAAATGGCCGTATTTTTAACATCATGGCGGGCATTTCAGATAAACTATTCACACGCACCGATACTGACTAACAATTTTTGAAACATGCTGATGTACACAACCAGTAATAAATAAATAGGAAACAAAACTTTAATTTTTTTTTATTTATATACTTATTTAATTCATTGTTTTAAGATAAATTACCTATAAAATAGGTTTTTTTAGAGAATTAGAGATTTACGAACTCTAAAGGTAGTTAGGTTTATCGAATTTAGCCATCACCAGGCAGTGTTGCTAGACTTGTAAAAATTTAATTTAATTGAAGCACTATGCTGTCACATGCGCTCTACGACGAATTCGAGGCTGTTTTTTAACATGATTCGTTTTGGCCACCCATCCTATAGTCGGCCCTTGCGAAAAATACGTAAACAGAACATGATAACCACTGCACTATCGAGCTCTTTCTCAAGGTTGGTTCACTAGAAATTTAGTAGAGACCTGATGAATGAAAACTCTTAAACAAAGAGCACCACAACTATTAATAAAGTATATTACATTACTTACACGTTACGCTTAAAGCAATGTGGCGGTATCTCAGTATTTAATTTTTAAAATCACATTATTGAAGATCAAATACCATTGTGCTGTCCCATTGCCATCGCTGGCAGCTAGCATATTACTAACGATAACAGACGCCAGCCAAATTGATCCGTTGCACTGTAACATTTTTCTGCCAAATTGGTAGCAAAGTGTGCCAAAGTGGCAGTGCCATATAATATATTCTGACGTTACAGATAGAATTTATCCATAAACAAACTCTAAAAGATGATCATAATATTCTTTTTTACTAAATATCTGTATAAAGTTTACTTCTAATGCATTCTAAATGTTATATTGATATCATCATATTAGTCTAAAATCCGAACCTAAATCGACCTTCCCCGGGTTGATAATGGAATAAAACTTATTATATAATTTTAGTATATTAGAAAATCTATTAAAAATGGGTTCGCTAAAAAAATCTTGGACAGAATATTTTTAATTATTTTTTAAAAAATATTTTTTTATTAAATGTTGCAACATCAAGATAATAAGAAAAATTTAATTCTGACTTAAAGTATAAAACATATAGAATGTGCAACTGTTGGGTTGTCTATTATTTACCTGGACGAACTACTGGGTTGTCAGGTATAAACAGGTATATCGATGCCAGTTAATTTCACTTGATTTGATAATAAAAAAAAATTATATCAACATAAGCGCTGTTTCATTACGAACACATTGATATAGGGTTGTCTGCAAAAAATTCGGTCCTAATACGGGTTTGCGAATTTTAAAAATTAAAATTTTAAATTTTAATAGTAGCGTCCCTAGGGAACTTTTAAATGGATATCTATTCATATCATGACATGGATATAGAAATAATGACAAATTGAATAGTAAATAATAGTTTCAATAATCATGTTTAGTTCTCCATACAAATTTCCACCCCTATTTTCATCCCTTTATTTGCTGTTTTTCGGGATAAATGATAGCTTATGTTCGCTGCATATGATTAAGCTTACAGTAAGTGAAAGTATTTTTAAAATCGCTCCAGTGGTTTCGGAGCCTATTAGATACAAACAAACAATCAAATCTTTCCTCTTTATAATATTAAAATAGATAGTAAATATAGGTATATAAATAAAAAAGAACTAGACTGTGCTCTATCCAAGTTATCTTTCCCAGAGTACTCTTTCAACCTATATTATTGTGTTATATTGTAGTATTAGAAGAGTGTTAAAAGTTCAGAACTTTTAACACTCTTCTAATACTCACAGGCGAGAAAAGTAATTGCTTGAGAAAATGTCATAATTGTAGCAAATAGTGTTAACTAATAGACGAGAATTTTAACGAAACGAGAACCGTTGATATCTAATAATAGTGTTTTAATTATTAGCAGTTCTTACATTCTTTAAATTTGCAAAAATATCTGCTTTAGTTACAACATATTCTCAAATAATTACTGTTCTATAGATATGAGTGTATGTGATCTAACGACGACATCAAATGTATCGATCCTTGGTTAGGTAAAATAAAAATTCGTCGAAATCGATGTCTACTAGTATATTTAAATACCCACTTTAATTTGTACTACGTGTAGAAGTTGACATAACGCTATTGCTTTTCTTTTAATAGACTTCAAAAAAGGATCAAGTTCTAATTTAACTGTTTTTTTCTTCTATTTGTTACCTCATAACTTTTTACTGTGTGGACCTATTTTGATGATTCTTTTTTTATTTGAAAGCTAGTGCTTGCCGTGTAGTCCAAATCTGGCATAGGCATCTATGAGAAAACCTTATAAGTCTTTAATTTGTATTAAGTATGCGTGATGTTTTTTACCTCTAAACTTTTTACAGGGTGTAACGATGCTATTGTTACTTTTTTTTTAATTTGAATGCTGGTGTTTCCGGTGAGGTCCCATTTAAATATTCAGCATAGTATTTGTCAGACTTAGGAGAAGGTTTAAGCTATATTAACAGACAAAAAAGCACACTTTTTTTACATGGTGTCGATGCGGTTTTCAGTAGTTTTTGTCTTACTTATAATATAAAAATATCAATATCAGTAAAAAGCATGAAATAAAAAACTTTTAAAAAATTAAGAAATTAATTATTAACTTATAGAAAACCTTCGACTTTAATAACATTTTCTTGAATAAGTCGCTTTTGAGATAAGTATTTTTTATCATTTTTTTTAAGTTTGAATTCGGTTCTATTTTTACAAGTTTTTTAAAATCCTCTTTTTATATTTCTCTCCGATATGTAACGTCTGTTAATACTTCAACTGCATGTATTAGCTTTGTTTCCATCGCACAGGTTGGGGGCGCAATAGGGGGAAAGTCGGTAAATACAGAATGCAGATGAATTTATACCGGCTGACAGCTCCGATCTGTAGGAGGAAGTGGTGAAACCGTGCGCATGGTGTAGCACGCAATCTGTACATCGGGTCTACGTGACGCTGCAAGCTGAATAATGGCTTTATTTGAGTTTGTTATATTTCTGTGTACAAACACGAGTATTGTTAGACTTAGTGACATACTTTTCATATCGCAAATAGAATGCTATTATTAAATCTATAGCGCTTTTATAAGTAATCTGTAGCTTTTTTCTTGAATTATAATTATACTATGTTGTTAATAAGAAACTGCCGAAAAATTATTTCATTATGTTTATATATTTTCAAAAGACATGTATGTCTTTGTGTCACCAGAGAGTTTATAGTTTGTATTTGTATTTTCGGGTTGTTCCGTATTCATGCTATGAGGTCATATAAAATTTCTTCACTCATCCTAATCTACCTCTAGTATTGTTAACTCAATCTACAAATATTCAAATACTTATCTTAATTCACGCCGGTTTCTAGGTGTCGCCATCTCTGAGGTCCCGAGTTCGATTCCCGATCGGGTCAACATTGAAAATGAACTCTTCTATATTGTCTCTGGTCTGTGTCGTGATACCTTTGTTGTCTCCGATACTCCATAATACGGAGGCTTTAGCTACTCATCTAGCAATGTGTATGTGATGTTGTTTAATATTTTAAATATAACTAAAATAGTAAAGATAGCGCAAAAACGTTTAATTTTTTTTTTTTTTTGGAAAATAATTATTTCTACAATAGAAAGAGTTATCCAATATTATATATGAAATGTGAATGTTTAGTTTTAAAGAGTATTACCTTCATGTTTTATTTACTTATAATGTTCCCACTGTACTAAAAGACATTATTTATTGTTACAAACTTTCGTGGTCATTTACATTCAAATTCTTTTTACTTTTTTTATATTATGAATTATATTGAATGTCACGTGAGTAGTACTTTATGTACTTATGTGCAAATTATTTCCGAAAAAATATATAAATCGTATAACAACTTTGTCACTAAGACCTGATTATCCATATCAAATGTTCGCTAGAATTGTCCAATAATCGTAAACAAGTTTATACCGTATTATGTTTTGATATAATCACGCAGAATAAGGTCGTGTACACGTAAACAGCGATGCGACGTTCGGTAGTTTATCGCTTCAATCATGTTTATCGCTCTCGTTATTATAGCATTCACCGTAAAACATTACGGTGCACATGTGATCCTGATAATGAAGGATAAAAACAAACAAGAAAAAGTCAACATGAGGTATGACTAATCGATAAATATATATTACACGCATTCTTATCATTTAATAATCGATAAGGTTACATTTGTGATTTTCCATTTATATTTTAGAGGTTTCAGATATTTGTAGACTTCGTAGTCACTGTCATTTTATAATATAAAGTTTATAGTCTTAAAGAGAACACAACAATTTAAGTAAGTCATTAGATTTTGATTAAAATTACTTTAATACCATGTGCTCAAATCCGCATTGGGCCAGCGTGGAGGGTCATGGCCCATCCTCCTTAACCAACCGTAAGGAAGGCCTGAGCCCCTGCAGTGGGGACGTAAAAGGGCTGGTGACGATGACGATGATGTGCTCAAAGCTTAAAAATAAGGAAAATAATAATCCGTTAAGATGTGTAAAAACTCAGAATGTGGTAAACAGTCGTGGATTGTCAAGCAATGGATCAAAATAGGGTCTGTTCAGGCTTCCAGAGAGATTTTTTTAAATTAACCATTTCATTCTATTCGATGTAACTATAAGTATGTTTATTTTGTGAATTTATATATAATAGTGACTATTTGTTGTTAAATTTAACTATGTAAAGTCATTTCACAAGATATTATTATCTCTCATATTTTAGTTAAAATATTTTATTATGTTAAAATAAATCTATACATCGGTACCTTAAAATCGTATCGTTATAGTTCATTGCATTAGTAATGGTATTTTTTTAAATTTATCTTCATTTTCAATGGTCACCCTTTCGAAGGTAATACTACGAATCCAATCGACAGCGGATCACGTGAAATCCGCTGATCCGTGGATTAGCTCGTTCGCGTTAAATTTTCATTTATGCTCTATGGCGCGCTGCGTTAAATTCGTCGTTTACGGCTGCCCTAAGCACTAGTGTAAACATGTTTGAGAAGCCTATTTACGCACATTCGAATAATAAACGTTTATTTGTAAGTCATCGTGTTAAACGTTTGGAAAATAAACTGCTAACTTTATGTGTGTATATATATATATATAATACTAGGTGCATGTTATAGTTATTTATTAATGGGATATAATAGTTTATAATTATATGCAATCGGGTCTTGTTCGTGCATTTTTTAAAACAATTAATTTACCTCGACGTTTCGGCTACGTTACAGCAGCCGTGGTCACGAGGAGACTGGAGAACTGGCGGGTGTCGTCTTCTGATTTTAGTTGAGGGTAATCCGGTAATAATGTTTTTAACTGATTTTCAGATGTACCCTCCACTTGATTTTATTATACGTAAAGGTGGCGACACACTGCACTTACGGTATCCGAGAATATTGTTCGTGGTTGTTTGCGATCGCGACACTTATACATTTTTATAACCGGATTCCACGTTGGTGAGAGTTTATATTCACTTTCCCGGTTGAAATTGTTGTGTTTTTTGATTTCAACCGCTTCACGAACAATCCTTGGATAGTAATGTCATTCAGTGGAAAGGACATAAGGTGTATGTAACTCGATCCAGTGGTTTGATCCAGATGATAATAAGTGCTCTGCAATCGCGGACTTCTCCACTTGACGATTTTTGACCGCTGCTATGTGTTCTCTTACACGTTCGGCGATAGTCCGCTTCGTTTGTCCGATATATGAACTACCGCAGCTGCAGTCAATTTTATAAACGCCAGATATAATAGTGATGACATATAGCTTTTTTATTTTAATATCACATCACTCAGTTCCAAACTATATAAGCAGGTAGCTGAAACTCATATAATAGATAATGTAACAAAAAAAATTGAATAAAATGTATTTTATAAAGTCATCACAAATCTATTTCGGGTGATGGATATTGAGACAAAAATTTCTTAAAAAGATGTTAATTCACCAATACATTTTTTTAAGCTATGGTCGATTAAAATTGTTGATAAGTTTCAACAATTTTATCATAATCAGATCTAGTGTTATTTTATTTAAAACACAAAGTGTTAATGAATCCTGAAATTACCAAAGCCATTGTAGCCATTTGTATACATATTCTTAATACCACAGTTTCTTTGATTTAATTTATTCAGGTCTAAACTCTTTAACAACAAAATATGCGAGAGTTCTAATACGAACAGTGAAATTGTCAGACAAATAATTTAAATAATACTCAAATTCCGCGCCTGACTTATTTGGAGCCTCTGTTAAAGTAATAGACTTTAACTCCACTTATAATGTAAATGAAAGCTTATTTCAATAATATTTGTGAGCGAAAAACATTTTTCTATTCATATAAAAGACTAAATTTATGAGTGAACGGAGTCTACGTTTATTCGAAATTTCATAACATCAAAACAAATTATCGGAAAAGTTTGTATATGCTTACAGTTTCCTTAGCGAGGCATAATGACTGGCTTATAATACATAAAGTTTCTTTAATGCGTTCTTGTTGAGATAAATTTACATTGTACAATTTTCAACCGACTTTGCAGACGTTTGGTGCATTTAAAGAGAAATTCCGACGGATCATCATCATCATCATCAGCCCGTTGACGTCCCCACTGCAGGGGCTCAGGCCTTCCTTATGGATTGTTAAGGAGGATGGGCCATGACCCTCCACGCTGGCCCAATGCGGATTGGAGGGTATTAACGACTGCAAATGCAGCCGGGACCAACGGCTTAACGTACCTTCCGAAGCACGGAGTAGCTCGAGATAATAATTTTTTGGTCACCCATCCCGTGACCGACCCTTGTGAAAGTTGCTTTACGACTACGATCACGGGCCGCGGCGCTAATCCACTACGCCACCGAGCTACTCCGATGGATCACCAATCGCGTAACGCCAAAACTGACAAATAAATCCGCATTTCGTCGTGAAGTAAAGCATTGCGTTGATACTCTCGACGCCGAAGTCCAATGTTCCTCCGAAAGAATTGCATTGTGACTAATGCCATTTTATTTTTCTTGAAAATAATTTGATCGACTACGACGACGATATCTATCGACGATATCTTTTCATTTTTTTAATTATAAAGGTACAATATTTATGACTTTAATATGCATTTTGTTTCTACAATGTGAGAAAAATCCGATAGCATTAGTTGAATTTTGGATTTCCTAAAAGAAGTTTGTTTAGTGCTCCTCAACAATATTTTACTTCAAAAATGCATTGTGTGAAAAGTGAACATTAAAGAAGATAGATGGTAGCACCGTACTCATGAAGTCGCACAATTTTATGTTGCACTTCCGAAGTTTCTCCTCTTTGGGCTGCGGCTACATTACAGCGACGACCGGGAGTGGGTCATAAATAAATGTGTGTTCCAATGGACTCGGTAAGCATTATCGTAAACACACGGAATTTGGTCACTGTCATAAATTACCAATCTTGTATGATTATATCAAATCTCGTTTGTTATACTTATATTTATGTTTTTGTGCTATATATATTATGAACAGGTAAACGACAACTAATAATAATCCAATTTTTAAACAATGTTATCTATTTGTAAGATGCCATTGTTCGTATATAAAATATATTTTAAAATCTATTCATATTTTTTCTTTATTTTTGCTAACTCCAAATTTAAGACGTTGTTTAACGTCTAATGGTCAATTGCACAAACGTCCATTAAGTTAATGACGTCTTTAAGCTCTAATGAATGTCAAATTTGTATCATTAATGCCACTTTAAACTAATGACAATTTTAATTGTCGTTTGTGCAACTGGCTGTCAAACTAATTAATTAAGCTTGAGAGTTTGTGATAGCGCTTTTAACTTGATAATAAATAAAAATAATAATAACAGTTCGAACCGCTCCTATGATACCCGCGTCCTAAACAACTGTTTGAGTGGCTCCTACGAGTAACTGTTCGGGCATCGAACGGCCACAACCCTGCTACTCTACGATATTTATTAAGTCCCGTCTACAAAACACTCGTAAAACAACAATTGTCATGTCCAAATATAAAACTTTTATCGCTAGTTACCTTATTTAGTTGCTCTATTGAATGCGCAGTAAGATAATTGTTGTCACAGTTATAAATCTGTTCATAATACTCTATTCATTGGTTGATGAATACAGAAAACATATATACGAGAATACAGAAAACCGATATACGATCGCCTAAAATTATAATTTCATTGCTGATCTGATTTGGTTAGTGTAATTATACATCAGGCAAATATTGTTCGTTTACTATAAATAGTAAATTCAAATAGTAACAGTTTAATTGCCTAAAGTTTTCAATTAAATAGTTGATTAAATTATTATTACGGCTTAAACAATGAAACTTGAAATTCTTTTTTCTGAGATATAACATAATTTATTTAATTAAAATACATATTTTTGTTACATTCATTTATTTAAGCTCTTGCCCGCGACTTCGCCTGAATGAGAAAATTCATTAAAAACTTTCATCCCCTAATTTACCCCTTTAGGGGGCGAATTTTGTAAAAAGCCGTCTTAGTAAGCACCTACGTACTGAAAAGAACCCACATCCAAATTTGAAACTTTTAGCGCTTTTAGTAACGAAGTTTATACTAACTTTTATCCCCTGATTTTTTGTTATTGTTTGACCAGACTCATACGCTGTAAACTAATGATGTGTGCTAGACTACAGAACTAGCTGCCGGATCCAATAACTTAATGTCCTTGAGAATGAGAAGCTAGCGTAGCGAAAAAGAAATGAGAAGCTTGTATATGAAATCGCTCTCCCATCTTATGATCGACCATTGGGAGAGTTATGTGACATCCACCATAGCAAATTACAGCGCCATTTTAATTTAAAATTTGTCCTTTTCTTAATAAACTCTAAATCCTGTCACAGACAATATTATAACCATAGAGTTGTACTATGCATATGAAGTTCATATCGTCGTGTAAAGATGTGCATGTTTTAGTCGTTTAGTACGAAACGCGCCCGACACGTCGGCAGATAATGACCGATAAATAGTGATGTGTTGCGGAAGTTATCGATGTTTCATGCTTGATATAACTTTTTATAAATTTATACTAAGTTGTTGATAGTTAACAAGAGTAAAGAGCAAGTTTTTTTTTACTACTGTTGCTGTATACCATACAATAGATCGCTGTTGTCTTCAGTGAGAGTCTGTATATTATTTGATTAAAAAAAAAGCAAGTTTTCGTAATGCAAGCAAGAACTTTTCTACAGCATCTTCAAATTCAATTTTTTCATTGTAAGTATATCAATTTTGTCAATTCTTTCGTCAAAAATTCGTCACATTTGTTCTGACATGTTCTTTCTTTCAAACGCAAAGATATATCGATATCGATAACTACAAAATTGTGATGTTGGCACAACACAACACGGCGACACCAGACGCTTGCTGCGATTAAATTTGCATTCATAATCACAATGTCTGATTAGTCGCTCTATAGCAGACTTGAACTCTCATTAAAAAACATGCCGTGATACTTGAATTATCTTACAACGGCCCAGATTATGTTACTAAATTATTTATACAGTAAACAACGTTTTTATTGGTTGAAATAAGCAAGAGTAACCGGTAATAATTCTGTTGCAAAGACTAGATCTTTGGCGTCAATCTTTGCAAACTGTGTATTCAGTTCTCTAAATAACTAAAATAATATTACACTAGATAAACTTAAGCCTTAAAGCAGTTATCTTCGACCATCTGTCCTGAGAGATACAGGTTGAAGGTGATTAACCTCCGGGAAGGATCCGGGATCCAGTAAAGAACCCGCCAGACCCAACCTCTAAATGTAGTAGATATCCTACAGCATTTAACAACTATTAAATAACGTTAAAACAAACCCGAAAAGTAATTAAACTGATCTTAAATTCAAGAAAGCAAATGACTTTTATCAGATTATCGTCTGCATTAAAAGTACCATCACTATTATTGTTTTACTGTTTAATAAATGAAGTTTCATTACCATAATAAAGACAATGCATGAAGATTTCAAATGATGTATTCTTGGTATATATTAAGTCCAGCAATTCAAATGAGATATTCTAAGAAAATAAAATTATGAAGATATTTTTGGTATCCAGTTGTAAAAATATATGGAGTCATTAAATATATCATTGCGTATGTGAAACTTTTTTCATAACCAGTTGTTATATTTATCATAACAGAGAAGTGAGTCTACCCGCAAACCCTTCTAACAGATAAACTTTTTAACATAAAACTGTAATAATATATAATTTATTAGAAGGAAAACGGTTCACTTCCGTAATAAACAGAAATATTACGGTGTTTATTGTAAACGACAAAAACATGGGATTATGCGAGCGAGCGACACGTCCAAGATGGTTGGCACTCGCATGAACTTGCACCATTTTAATATTATAGTTACGTAAGTTAACCGCAGAAACTTAGCCTATCTTCTGTATTAGGACAGTATTATCCAAAAAACGTTATAGGAGTGCTACATTAAAAAGTAGTAAAATTATATCAATAGGCATAAAGAAAATGTCGACTTCCTTAAAGTGTAATCCACACGATTGCATGCCACCCCTCTAATGAGGTGACCTTGATGAGAGTTTGGTTTCAAACCGCAGATTGTGCTCATTTGGTTTACAACAACCGTCTAGACAGTTGGCACTCATTGCCAACGAAGATCGACTTCCTCAAGCATTATAAAAATATATATGTATATTTTCCTTAGCTTTCAGATCAGCATAGCACAGAAAAAAAAAATAGAAATCATTTATTTTAAATCCCCATTTTCAGAAATCTTTCCTGATTCTTTATCAATACATAGATCTTAATAATTATTCATACAGCACACTTAGACAGTTTAATATCGTCATGTTCATAAATTCGAAATAGCGTAGACTACCTCTCAAGTGGTCCCGAGGGTACGGACCCCAGACGTATTCCGCTCACGGCTCTCAAACTTTTTGTTAGACGTCTGGCTGGTTATGTTTGTGGTAAAAGGGCGATGCGGTACTAAACATCCAACCCTCAAGCTTTAGTTATCAAAGAATAATTAATAAGAAAACTTGTTCGAACACGATTGTGAAATCCGTCAATCAGAACTTATTTTGTATGTATACACATAAATTTAGTTAACAGTGATGTACTATTTCAAGTCCTTAAATATTTATTAATGCCTTTAGCTTAATACCAAATGACATTATATAACATCAGTATTTGGATTTCCAAGTGTTCCATTCAAATGACCGAAGGAAAATGTTTAATGTCAACTTTAAACAGAAATTATGGATTATAACTAGTTGTTTCCCAAGACCGCACTCTTGATCTAAGAGAAGAACGCTTAATATGGACAGGTTGAAATATTCACGTACTCACACTAATATTTTGCGGCTCATTTTCATTGACCAATCACTGGTTTATCGACCTATAAACAAAGCCCACGCTTTCGAACCATGTCGACCAATTTAAATTAATCATACCATAGCTATTGTTAAATGTACCAATACCTATATTTTTAATATTGTGACTTCTGCAGGATGTCTTCCCAAATTACAACCACCATGTTACTCCGCTTATTTTTATTAATAAATAAATATAAATAAGTGACATAGTTGTTATACGTAACCAACACTGAAAGATTTCACTGGTTCGAAGCTTTCAAGAGTACAGCGATAACAATTCCCACTCGGGAGACATGAAACTTCGATCTTTTAATTAGCTATCTAACATTCTTGTGCCGTGAAACAAACATTGTGAGAACACTTAACTACCCGCAAACTTATTTCACAAGGTAGTTACACTTTGAACAAATTATTAAAACTTAAAATTGGACGATGTTAACTTTACAGTATGAAATATGCCTTGCGTTAATATTTGTGACGAAGTATGTCGTAAAATTGTAAATAGATGAAATGGAACTTAATTTTGGAATAATAAGAAATATAAAGCTAGTGTATATAAGCTTCGTATTTTTTAAAGAACTTACTGCATTTCGTTATAAAAACAGAAAAAAATAAAATAACACTTACTCAAATAGTTAATAAAAGTTCGACATAGCACGAAGTGACGCCCTAACCTCTTAAGTGATTTCCTAATCTCATACATTCTCATATATTCGGCACACTGAGATTGAAACGAAATGCTGCAAAAATAAAATAGTTTCTTGAGATAAGATAAAACGGTGAGAGGTGTTATTATCCTGTCCTTGAGCTATCGTTTAAAGAACCAGAACCAAAATCCGATTTAAAATCAATATAACTTCCTCTTAAATGATGGAAATAAATTGGGATTCGAAAACATAATTGAAAAATAATTTTCTCATACGTGAATATGACGCTTTCAAAGACTAAGTTTGTAATTCATTATTAAATAAATACAAGTGTGAGAGGTTGTGACGCAGAAATCAAATCAAATTGTAAATACATATACTCCGCAGGGGGTGATACACACCAATAGATCTTTTCTTATCGCAACGAAATCAATTATAACTTTAACAAAGTGTCGCACAGAACTTTCATATAGTTTCGAAAATTTATTTAACAGACTATAGTATAAATAACATTTGATTTCATTGTACAAGGTACTCCGGGATATTAGAAACTCGGCAATTCGTCGAACGTACGAACTAGATCTGTAAAGGCTACGATTGATTACAAGCAGAATTTGCTTAAGATCTGCAATATCGGAAGTAGGTGCACATACGCTTTCGTAAGTTGAGTTGCATTAGTAATTTGAATTTTATGTGGACGAGATAAGGTGGCTGATAGCCGAAGACATCCGATGGATATTGTACAAAGTGCGAGCCTCAGGTGGCTTTATTCAATCTCGTCCTGCTCAGCAAGGCGTTTACATAGCCATCTGTATCTCCATAATATTCATAATATTTTTGCCTGTAATGGTAATCGCATGTCTATCTGAGCCGAAGGAGGCGGACGAAACGTACTCTTTACACATTACAAGTTAATCACAATTGGCATTATAATTGTGAAAATTCTAACTAAAATAGTTCTCACTTTATATCATTGTATTTTAAATATAATTTATACGAATGTCACAAAAGATTAGAAAGTATGTAAGTTAACTTTCAGGAGATAGTCGTAAATGTAAGAGTGATACCCCAGTAGTTCCACTTTGCCTTCCTTTTCGAAGATCAGTTTTGGGTGCTAAACCCCCTACACCAAGACTGTGTAGACTGATAAATGGATTTGGTCACTTGGTCGATATCCACAATGATTCATTCGCAAAAGTCAGAAGAACAGTAATCCAAACGTGGTTTCAAGTTGGTAAAAAGTATATGTATAGACGGTATTATTTTCTATAAGGCAACTTATTAATATTACTATTAAATGTAATACACATTGTCAGTATATTTCTTTAATGCATGAAGTGATTACCTTAATAGTTTGTTACATTTAATGTATACAAACGCTGGTGAACTTAATAAATAAATGAATAAAAATTACATATTTGGCAAAAGTATATCTTTTTAATGCTCTATTTAGATATGAAATGTGCTCCAATCTACATTAAATTCTTTCTAAATATTTACATATCAGTCTGGAGAACAACACATTCACAGAAAGGATTTATTCAATATTATCGCAGACCATAACCGAGTTTTTAATATACAAATATTAGACAATATTACTCAGATCCTAAGCTAAGTAGCTAAAGTCTTATAAAAATCTTAAACAATAAAGGTGCCACACTACCCAGATCAGAAGAAACCCGGAACCTTCGAGACGTCGGCGAATTATTCAGTGAAATTGGAAACTAAATGTTCTACAAACATTCAAAACATGTCCACAGAACAAAGAAACAAATAATGAACGAATATAACACGGTATGGTACGTGCATTCCTTTGTAGTAAAAAATACAGCTAACCTACTGTTGTTAAAAATTTGGTCCAACCGTTATTGCATGTTGTACATATCAAGCAGATTCGTTTACATAAATTCAAACTTTTTATACAATGTACTTTCGAATATTTCAACTGAAATAATATTTAATTGAACAATTATATTTATTCAATTTTCAATATGACAAAAACAATTTTTTTAAATATTTTTTACTGCCATATGAACATTTCAAACCTCAATAAAACAAAAGGTTTAAAAGTCCAATAATACCTTATTCAATTAAAAATTACTTCGCTTTAACACAACTGCCCAAAATAGGTATGATGACTAAAGTTTGTCTATCTGTCAGATAGATTATTAATGAATAATAAGAACGCATTTTATCGTTATCGATAAAGTACGTCGATGTATTGAGTTGAAACGTGGCATGACGTCACGCATTTGTACAGTACGTAGAGTACGTAGTTGTGACGTAGCGAGCACCCATTCCTCAACTTTAAAGCCTATTATGTAAGCCATCTCTTGTAATATTGCAGCGAAAAAATATGTTTTTAATATTTGTCTATTATCTCTAATTGACAGACTATAATTTTTATCAAGGTATTATCCCTATTGTTTTACGTTATGGTAATATTTTATTGATTATATTAATTAGGACAAAGTTTTTATTATGTTGTAATTACTGTCGGTTGGCATTTACTACTAATATTAAATATCAATGTTTAATTAAGCGCAGCAACAAAATTTTCAAAAATCACTATCAAGAAACAATCTAATATTTCAAAGTCAAACGAATGACTGTTATTTCTGTAAGCTGTAGAGTTACCGGCCGGCGACTTCGGCAAAGTGAACGAGCTTCGGGCGCAACGTGCAGAGGGGCGCTGTGGTCGCATCCAATAACGTTGTTAGAAACGGATGAACACACTAATCCTCGAGACAGCGCACTGCAACCATTATTATTGTTTTTGTTAAAATTAAATCAAAAAGACTTTAAACATATGTCACTAAATACATTCGTTTCATTGAATACCTTTTTCAAATGGAATTTTTCCGTCTGAAATAATACAGGGAGAAAAAGAGGTTTTTTCTAAGTTTCTTGCCGTTTCTTCTCATTACATCGTATCACGGATGCTTGTAATAGACTGTTTAGATATACGACGCTGGAAAGCAAACACGCAGTAATCTACAAAACCAAAATGGATATTTAGAGTGGAAAATCTTTATATTATGCCAAAAACAAATTCTTATTTCCGTATAAATTGACTAAGGAACACCTACCTTATTTGTTACCATGGACGGAATAGGAATTATTTATTTAAAAAAATATATAAGTTTTTTTGCTCTAAAGAACAATTTTGGTTTTGCTGGTTACTACGTATCGTATCTACATATCGTTTCGAGCGACGACATGTTCTCGAGTTTTGCTTGTATTTTCTGTTTATATATATTTATATATAAATCACACGCTGTGACTATAAATTGTCACGTTACGTTGACAAAGATTAATCTATGAAAAGTATTAAAAGTAAATTGTAGGTCGGTGGCGTAGAGGATATGCGCCGCGGCCCGTGATCGTTGTTGTTAAGCAACTTTCGCAAGGGTCGGTCACGGGACAAGTGACCAAAAAAAATTATTATCTCCAGCTACTTCATGCTTCGGAAGGCATGTTAAGCCGTTGGTCCCAGCTGCGTTTGCAGTCGTTAATACCCTACAATCCGCATTGGGCCAGCGTGGAGGGTCATGGCCCATCCTCCTTAACCATCCATAAGGAAGGCCTGAGCCCCTGTAGTGGGGACGTAAAAGGGTTGATGATGATGATTAAAGTGTTGTCAAAATTATTATGTAAACTTTTCTTTAGAAGCGAAAACACATTTTTATGTTGTATTGAGTCGTAGCTGTTACTATCGCGTGTTATTTCAATTAGAATTAAATGGATACATTTGAATGAATGAATGAATGAATACACTTTATTGCGTACAAATACAGTTATACATAACATTTATAATCAAAACCAAACACAAAAGGCGGCCTTATTGCTAAGGTAGCAATTTCTTCCAGGCTACCCTTGACTAAAGGAAATTATACCAATTGAAGAAACGAGTGAGTAGTGGGTTGATCTTTGATAAATGTAAATGTACTTCATAATTACTATAAAATAGAAATACACACATACATATATATATTTATATATATATACTCATACAGATACTACATACTTCATATAAAAAAAAGAAGATAATGTAATTTAGGAGGAAAAATCCAGCTTGAGGAAATGTTCTTTTATCTGTTTATTACAACATAACATAAATGTGTCTCTAACTATACCTACTAAATACTGCACAACACAACACGACACATGTTTTCCTCTTAATTCCTCTTTACAATCTTACTTTAGTTACATTTCATGTCACATCCCAGGCGACTAGGGACGGACTGACTGATTGGTGTTCTCGTAATTTCCGTATTGCTCCAACTTTATCTCCTCCATTTTTGTTCTAACAATAGAGTCGATTCAAGATAATTGTTTGTATGTTGCATGATTTATAGGCTTTCTTTCTTCCTTTCTATTGCAGTTCTTTTTTGCACAACAAAAATCTAAATCAGCAATAACCGAATTACATAGCCATCAAAGAAGTATCAAATCGGTTTATTTTCAAGTCTTTCTATTGATCCAGCGATTTCTATTGATTAGATCAAGATCAAAATGACGTACTATCCAAAACAAATATTATCAGCGGGGTATCGTACTATATCCCATCTGTCGGTGACCGTATCCTACTTAGCAGTTCGTAAAGTGCCGGACGAACGGCCGCAACTCTACGTTACCGGCCCGGACCGGCATAAAACATGCCAACAACGGTGCTATCAAGTCTTACTATTTTTTAGGTTCCATCGTGACCTTTCTTTTCTGTCGAATGGGTAATAAAAACTCGGTTTTGTGTGAAATTAAAACTGAAAAAAAAGTTAAACCGTCTAAGTGTAAGTCGATTTCGCAAACGGGGGGATCCGTAACGGTTTTAAAATTAATAATGTTAAAATAATTACTAAAAATACAACTATACTTAGTTTTAGAACTATATTTAGCTGACTACCACCAAACTTTTATCACGCATGAGGCATGAAACGTTAACTGGTGAATTGAGTTTGTGTGTGCCAAAGTGATTAAAGTGTTCCTGAGTTGGAGGAGGGTGTGTTGAAATATCACCTGCGGTCTGGCAATACATAATTATGTTTTATGTATAATAACTATGAAATCTAACAATAAAAGTCCAATAAATTTATAATACTAAAGTTTAATGGAAGCATTAATAGAATAATAAACACTTATGATAATAAAACCCAGAACTAATTTGACCAAAAAATCTGATCGTCTTCATTGAGGTTATTTACTTGCCCGCCGGTTTGTCCGCCCGTATGCCGTACTGCACCAACGGCTTGTTAACGGCTAAAAGACTATTTCTTTATTACATACATTAATTAAACAAAAGTGTGAGTAATGTTTATTTTTCTATACATCATCTCCACGTAACTGTATCGGTGCCTCATTCTCCTTCGTCCGCGCAATTTTCATAAAAGAGGTTTAAAATGTTTGATGATTTGATAATGAGTTAAAAAGTAAATAATTTTTGCGTATAGTATAGTAAGTATATCAAGTTTAATAACGATCCTTATGTAAAACAAAAAGCTCCATTCCAGATGAAACCCAATTGTTAACTTTAACAAAAGGCGAGTAGCGCAGTTAAGTAGAATAAACTAAAACAGTTATCCAGCTTCGGTTGTTTGCCAGGTGGGATGGAAGGCTGTATAAAATGCAGCCGAGTTATCAAGCACAGACAATCTGCGCTCAACAAACCTGGACCGTTGCCCTTACAGACAATGAAACTGTTCTATTGCTACAGAAATTGTAAATTTAATTATATATTTTCTTTATTTTGGAACTTTATTTGATGAATATGCAATTTTTAATTACAATTAGCGGTAAGGAGCTCCTACACAATCTATTACCCCAGAGGTCCATTATTATACGAAATTTGAGGACGTCGTTTCACGAATATTTCGCTTTTTACGTTTAATTGCCCTTTTCAAACACGGTATTTTGCATTATTTTTATATTCCACCTCAAACCTCGGTGATACACTTTCAAAACTAATATTTACTTTAAATGTCGAAGTAGCCTTGCAATTATAAGTTAACATAGAGTGAAAGAACGATTTAATTGAAATGTCATAGAAATAAGTTGTTTAGAATTAATTATGCACAAAGCAAATTGCATACTAAAACAAGGTAGAAGTTTAAATTTTCAATAACTTAAATGACCTATTTAATTTACTTAGCAATTGTGCAAATAATTACTATGAATTGTTAAATAAAGTGAGCATCCGCGTCTAGTCCTGATTTATGTGATTCGAATAATAATGACAATAAATATAATGATAGATTATTTTAATGATAGATAACTATTTAAATAGCCGATATATAACCTATTTTCAGTCTCAAACGACACGTAAATAAAAACTAAAAAAAAATTGAAATAGTTTTCTAATAAAGTAAAATGTATAGCGGCGGGTAGTCAGAAGGTGCTATTACGAAGCCCAAATAGATTGTCCATATCGGAGGACTATCTTTAAAATAACACTGCAGGCGTGTATACCAACGTGGATTTATTCCATTTTATCACTTTTCGTACGAAAATATAACGAGATGAGCGTGATCTCGTCGGATGTCTTTACTCCTCAGCGATCGGAAACAGAATGTCTGCCAAAATGGCGGCAACTTGGTTTTTATTAACGAACTGTCAAAGTCAGTGTCACCATTCAAATAAAATTAAAAGTATCGATGATCACGCTCTCTTTACAATCGAGTAATTAAGTATTCGAGTAACAAGCAATTAAAATAAAAGAAACTAAATCAAACGATCTTCGTAATGATGATGCGACATGTATAATAAAATAATGTTAGACAGTACCACAAATTCTTGAAATCTCAAACTGTGTAACTAAAGCCAATCACGATCGCCCAGAATTTGTACAATATAGAACACAGAACATAGAGAGAGATTAGAAGTATAATGATATTAATTTAGTATGGGAACCGAGTGTCGCCTCTCCGCACACAAATGCAGATTAGATGAAATGATCATTTTGTTCACTACATGAAAAACCGCCACGCGATAGGTTCGCGATAACATAAATCAAATCCCAAAAAGATACTAAGCTAAGAAATCACACGATTAAAAACAAACTCTAATTCAACGTGATAATAAATAATTTGCTTTAACATGAATGTTGAACTGTCACGTGGCTGTATATGGGGATACCAGAAGGAAAAAAATATTTTAGGATTATGCACATTTAAAAAAATTGGGGTCATCATTTTATGTGCGAACTATTAATATTAGATTTTGCTGTAACCAAGTGAATACTGAAAAATTAAGGCTTTTCCCTACATAATTTATTAAAATATCTTTTAAAAAACGCAGTACAAAAACTAAGAAAACTTAATGATACACTCTATCGTATGTCTGTGGAGTAATATAATTAAGCGAGGGAAAGTGTAAAAAAAACAAAAATTAAGAAAACAACAGAATTTTTGTATTAATTACATTAAGCCTAATTTGTATTTTTTTCTTACTGGTATCATTCCGATTGTGCATATTAGTGATGTGACATATTAGTTGATAAAATAAGAGCTTTAAATTTTGTTATGAAACAGTTCAATGTAATTCAGTTCGACAATTTTCTACAGTGGTTTGATAGTAATTATTTAAAGATTTATTCAAATAAAACGAAATACATAAAGTTTGCATTACCTAATGTGAGGCATGTTAATATACTTATAAATGTAAATAGTGAAAAAGTTGAGATGGTGGAATCGACAAAGTTCCTTGGTATTTTGGTATATTGATAATTTGTCAAGTAGACTGAGTTCTGCAGCATTTGCTGTTAAGAAAATTAGACTCTTAACAAATGTTGAAACGGCAAGATTGGTATATTTTAGTTATTTTCATAGTGTAATGAATGACGTATAATCTATTGTTATGGGGTTCTGCGGCTAGCATTCAAGATATTTTTATTCTACAAAAGAGAGCTGTCCACGCTATATATAATTTACGGTCTAGAGAATCTCTCAGAGAAATATTTAAAGAAATAAATATTTTGACTGTTGCCTCTCAATACATCAATGAAAATATTATGTACGCAAGAAAACATTACGATTCCTTCACAAAAAAAAGTAGAAATAAAAATAAACTTGCCATTCCAAGTGCTTGTAATAGCCTTCTTGAATAAAGATATTTTCATTTCATTTCATAATAACTAATATGATCATTACACTAATAAATTGATCATAGCCATGTTTGTTTTACTTTATTATTCTAAGTTTTATAACTGTAATAATAATAGTACCTACATTTTTAATTACAACGACTGGACAATAAGGAATCGTTTGTTAAGTATGAGTTTGAAAGCCGTGACAAAAAAGTTTGAAGACAGACACAAAAGCGATAAGTACGTACAAACGTCAATCTACATATAAAGTCACATCCGTTTGAGACATGCGTCTATAAACTTATGTGCAAATATGGAGCAACAAAAAAACTGATAAAAGCTGTTCTGTGGGCGGTTCTTTAAAGTGACTTTCTTAACTCGATTTCTATAATAATAGTTTCCGATTATGAATCAGCAGAATAAGGTAAATTAAATTGACGCCTAAAAATTAATTTTGTAAATTAAATTCACACCACCAACAATATTACGTTAGTTGAAAACATAATTTTTTGTTTGTATAGATATTATGTTGTTTTGAAATTCATTTGATAGGTTTAGGTCTAAAACAGATAGGGCAAAATTAATTATGTAAACAAGGCAATCCGTTGTAAAGTTATTAGGGAAACTGAAATATAAGTAATGCAAAATAAGTGAAATCCAGTTTCACCAGTTTCTAACAAGACCTATTAGGCCAACTCTTAGCTTTTCACGAAGTTTCGTTTAATTTATGTATTCTTCATAAAACGGTGATATACTTCGTAACTTAGATATTTATAGCACATCAGTAATTTTTAATATTTATCTGCGTGTAAATAATTAACCGAATCTTCGTATTAAAAGTGCCTGGACAGTTCATTATTTCATTTGTTCAGTATCAGTTCATCTATAATTTTCCCTTGTAAACAGTATTTTTTAGTTTTATATAAGTATGGCATATATTTATCGATAACGTTGTTATGAAATGATGAAAGAAAAGCTCTAAATAAATATGTTTTAGTTATCGATTACGATCCATATAATTAACAATACGATTCCGAGCAGCAGCAGCCTATCGGTACATTTCAGACAAATGGAGGCACAGCGCTATTTTTTGCAAAAGTGCACAAAATGATTTACATTGCTGTTTAGTAATGTGGTCAGAAACATTGATGTTGGTTTGAGCAATCAATGTATATTTTATTTAACATTGTGTCAAATTATTACGTTTTTTATATTTTAGCACTAAAATTGTACTTACCAGTGAAAGGAAATGTTTGCATTAGTTAGATTGTATACTTTGCTTTGCTTTTTGCAAGTGATAATAGCACAAAACGGCATTTTTTATAAAAAAAATCTGTAAAATCACCACTCGACGATTGACGAACGACTGGCAAACATAAAACCGAGGAAAGGGCGTCATATGAGTAAAAGCGCATATGCCAGCGACGCGTGCCCCGCCCACTTACTACTTCTATTCTCTCTCTATGTTCTGTGATATAGAACGATTCACTTCTACTACCATAGAGTTGATAGCACCGGGGTCAAGCTGAAGTTTTAGTCACTCGACCAAGGAGGTTGTATATTATTCTGGTATTTATGTTACCAGCACAAGGTCTCCCGTCGTTATTTGATGATGGCAACTTTCGGCATTCACAAGTGCTTGTAACAGCCTAGACTGAATAAATTATATTGTATTTGAAAAATAAATAATCTTACTAATATTATAAAGATCAAAGCTTGTAAGATTGGATGTTTGTTACTTCTTCACGCAAAAGATAATGAAAGCATTTTGATTAAATTTGGTATACAGATAATTCAAAGCCTAGATTAATATATTATAACGGCGTGCCGTACCACCGTTTATTTCGTCCCAAGTATCCACATGCAAACTTTTTGTTTTCAATCAACATCATTTCTTTTTATTATTTACCTTTCGTAATTTGAAATTTTGTCTAATCAAATATGCTCTTTATGGATGTCAGTTCGTAAAAAAATCTTCTGTTGTAAACGTGTAAATCGTATAAATTTAAAAATATAAATATTATAATTATGAAGATATGTGACTAAAATAGAATACATAAAATTATATCCTGTAATAGCGTCCAAGTTTTTATTAAGAAACCCAAAAAGAGGTATGTATTTGTTTTATTTTGCAATTTTTATTTAATATTTAAGTAAACATACGGACTATTTTTATATTCATTTTTTGTTTGTTGCAGTTTCTTTTCTTTACCCTTTATTACCATAAAATAAATTAATCCTCAAGCTAGTCAACCTTTTCATTAATTCGCCCAAGCATCGAACCCGTCACAATATAAGCTATTATTTATTCCACTGAACAGTTCCTTAGGGACCACGCGAATGAAGCCGCTGGCATAAAGCTAGTCTCTCATAATCACTTTAGATTGTTTTACTAATCAGCCTTGTTACAAACTGGCACGCTGATCTCATTATCTTGTCGTTTGACTAATGAAAAATTTGTTTCGTTAAAATATTTTAATTAAATTTTTCGATTTCAAACCTGTGAATTTTACATGAATAATGATTACGCGCAATATTCATTTTATAATGGGATTTTATAACAGCGATTCTGAGTAATTACGGAAGTTACGAAAAGTCTAGTGATTGCGGTGTTATTTATTTATATAGCAATTATAACTCGAAAATCACATTTTATTTAAGAGGACTGAAATACACAATCCACAGAATAATGTCACAGTTAATAATTCATTGATACACGCCTAATATAAAATATACACACTCAGCAATACGAGACACAAATCTTTTTACGGTATTTTTTTTTAAATCATAAAAGAAATTATTTATTAACCAACATGAAAATTCTGATCTTTGCCCAAATCTGGTCCAAGTGACATATCAATGCAAAAATTTAAAATGCTGAAAATATTGCTTTCGATTTTCCTTTTTTGCTAAGGCACTAAATAAACTAAGCCAGGTGCTACTCGGAGTCGCGCACGTACGCTGCCGCACTCCATAAAAATGCAAAAAAAAGAACACGTTCGTTGTATCCTATGAAGTTGTTCGAAATTTTCGAAATATACAATTGGACGATTATTACTCGTAAAGTTGTAAAACCAACTTAAGAGTGATAGTTTCCTTTTAACTTCGTTATATATAGGCACTACTGCAGTGACGGATGAATTTTTAACATCAACTGTTTTGGTAGAGTGTGGAACACTTAACTCTAACGAGTACTGGCTCTTTAAAGCTTAATTTTACTTAATCTTAAAACGTTCTTCGTGCATCATCAATATTTAGAACTGCAACAACCTTGATTCTAACTATTGAACTCGGTTAAGGAGTGGCGTGTATTTTTTGTATTAAAAAGAACCCAAACACATGTATAATTTTTTCTCATTACTTTCATTTCGTGCTTATTAGTTCTCCAATATAAAATAGTTATTGTGAATAATCTTTAGTTAAAGAGGTTTTATTTATCATATTATCTAGACAGTTTATTATAAATAATTATTCTATATATGTTTATTATAAAGAATAGGTAATTAATGACATTGACTTGAACTTAGATAATAATGTTGTTTGATTTGGAATTAAATGTATATTGTATTCTTCATTATGAAAACATGAAATTGCTTTCCGGTTGACCACATTTGTAATCCAATAAAAATCAATTTATAGATATATCGATATGACTTTTCCTGAAGTAATTAAGTACTGAAATAATGACTGAAATAGACTCGAAAGTTGTCAAGTCTTCTCTTAATTAACTAAGTAGTAGTGCTCCATACTGCTGCCGACTACCTAAAGCCTATGATTATCCTCGGATGAAAGGAAACAGGAAACTTTGTCTATTCCGGCCTGTACTGGAGTGTTCGTTGACTAGTTGAAGTACACTTCAACATCTAAGATATCTAAAGTTTTCTAAAAGTTTCGCTTCGTTACAATAATAGAAAAAAAATTGTGATGCAGGCGGGTCAATATACTGCCTAAAGATCATAACACACTTACACAGTAGGTACAGACCCAATTCAGCGATTTTCTTGTCAATTAGACTATTAAATTGTAACTCATAGGGCAGGCGAACCTGTATTGGCCATTTTAAAATTATGACCCAGTTTTGATAATTTTAAGAGTTACAAGAAAATTGACTTTAACACACCCTAGCTGTTAACGCTGTTAGTTTTGATATAATACAATAATTTAAAAACCGTTCACGTTAAAGTAATATATTTGCCTATGAATTAGTTCGAACACTGAAGTTCCAAATAGCCAAGCGGCTAAAACTTCTTTATATCATTTTTCATAACATCAATATAATTATAAGTCATTGTAGGACATACGATTTAATGGTGGCTAAGTATTATAGGACATGGTCTCATTTAAATGAAAACTTAATTGCTGGATTGGAGTTACATTTGACAAGTCCTATTAGAACGAAGACGAAGTATTTCATATAGCGATTTCATTACAAAAACCTCATGACATTTATAGACGCCGAAACAGGAACGAAAATTAATAAATACAATAAAAAAATTGAGCGCAGACTCGCCCCTATTAGCTCAAACTCGGATATTTTGCCCCTACTTATAATTATTAATAAAATAAATATAAAGAGAATATTATAAACTGACGGAAGGCACGGAAGTGACATAAAATCAGGGCAAGACGTTCGTAATGGTTTTCTAGTCTTTAATTAACTTGCTTTGAAATGAGGTCAAGGAAACGTAGAACAACCCCAAACAAGATCGCAATAACTTATCAAGTCACGTCACTATTTTTTGTAATCTACACATTCTAGAACCAATCGCCTTCGAAATACGCGTCTTTATTAAACGCCTAGTTAATTTTTAAAACAATAACTTTTTGGTAAAATAAAATAAATCTGAAAATTTTTGCGTACTATCAATTAATAATATATTTAACTTAGATAATCTTTCTTAATAAATAGTTGAGATTTATACATGCAATAGTCTCTAGCTTAGTGATCACGTGTTTGTTATTCCTACGCGCAAAAATATCTGGATGGATTTCGATGAAATTAATGACTTAAGTTATAGATTACTTTCATTACGAAAATTAGGACCCCTAGAGACATAAGAATCACTGATTGTTTGTTTTTTGGGAACACTGGCTTAATACTGGATTTATTATTATTATAATAATTAGCTAATGAAGTTAACAAAAAAAAATTTAAAGGTAGATTTTATTTTTATTTGCAATCTAGAACATTTTATTAAAAAAGGACTCTTTTTGAAACTTGACTCTTAACATTGACTCTTTTTTAAACCTGTTTAGTTCAAAATTATTTTAAAATTCTCTCTTATATTTTATCCATCAATTTCACTTTAAATATTTTAATTTATTTCTCACAGAAAGTCTCTATTACGGTAAACGAAAAGTTCTATCCACCCCGAGATCTCCTTGAGATCAGTTTTATAATTGGCTTTTTAGAAAATTTCTCCTCTATCATGTGCAATGAAAGGAAATTTCGTAGACAATGTCTTCATTGTTACGCCGTAGACGAGTGCTACGATGACTGACTCATCAAAACTTTAACATTTTGCATCATTGTTACAAACTTACTTTGTAAAAATTAAATAGAAAACGCACAAAGTTCTTAGAATAGGTACTTACTAATACATAGGAAAAAAACACAAAAAAGGAAATTATACAGTAGAACTTATCCAATGTTTTGAGAAGCTTGTTTCTTAATGTATGCAAAGAGCATATTCCTAGAAATCATGTTCTTGAACATACCTGGAATCCCTGGTATGTCTTGTGTGCTAGCCAGTACTTTGAAATGAAATGAAATGAAATGAAATGAAATGAAATGAAATGAAATGAAATGAAATGAAATGAAATGAAATGAAATGAAATGAAATGAAATGAAATGAAATGAAATGAAATGAAATGAAATGAAATGAAATGAAATGAAATGAAATGAAATGAAATGAAATGAAATGAAATGAAATGAAATGAAATGAAATGAAATGAAATGAAATGAAATGAAATGAAATGAAATGAAATGAAATGAAATGAAATGAAATGAAATGAAATGAAATGAAATGAAATGAAATGAAATGAAATGAAATGAAATGAAATGAAATGAAATGAAATGAAATGAAATGAAATGAAATGAAATGAAATGAAATGAAATGAAATGAAATGAAATGAAATGAAATGAAATGAAATGAAATGAAATGAAATGAAATGAAATGAAATGAAATGAAATGAAATGAAATGAAATGAAATGAAATGAAATGAAATGAAATGAAATGAAATGAAATGAAATGAAATGAAATGAAATGAAATGAAATGAAATGAAATGAAATGAAATGAAATGAAATGAAATGAAATGAAATGAAATGAAATGAAATGAAATGAAATGAAATGAAATGAAATGAAATGAAATGAAATGAAATGAAATGAAATGAAATGAAATGAAATGAAATGAAATGAAATGAAATGAAATGAAATGAAATGAAATGAATGAAATGAAATGAAATGAAATGAAATGAAATGAAATGAAATGAAATGAAATGAAATGAAATGAAATGAAATGAAATGAAATGAAATGAAATGAATGAAATGAAATGAAATGAAATGAAATGAAATGAAATGAAATGAAATGAAATGAAATGAAATGAAATGAAATGAAATGAAATGAAATGAAATGAAATGAAATGAAATGAAATGAAATGAAATGAAATGAAATGAATGAAATGAAATGAAATGAAATGAAATGAAATGAAATGAAATGAAATGAAATGAAATGAAATGAAATGAAATGAAATGAAATGAAATGAAATGAAATGAAATGAAATGAAAATATCTTTATTCAAGTAGGCTATTACAAGCACTTTTGAATCGTCCAAAAAAACTTTTTTCCCCTACCACTTGTTCAGGACGTCTTTTAGCTGACAAGAGCGAAAGAACTTATCAGCTTTTTATCATAAGTAATGACATTTACATAAATCATGTCATTACCAAAATAATATGTATTATCAATTTATCACAATAGTAAATACAACTTTCAAAGTCTGTAGGACATAAGTTGAACATATAATTAGTCTTTATAGAACAAAGCGAGGGCTATTAATTCCACGCATTGCGATCCTTAAAGTAATCACCAACTTTATAATAGCCTTTACTCATAAGTATATTCTTTACATGAATTTGAAATTTATTTATGGGTAGGTCAATTACATTTTGTGGAACTTTATTGAACATAGCAATACATTTACCCAGAAATGATCCTCTGGTTTTTTGAAGTCTGAAGCTTGGAACGGCAAGTTTATCTTTATTTCTTGTGTTAAGATTATGAACACTACTTTTTTTTGTGAAGGAATCGTAATGTTTTCTTGTGTACATAATATTCTCATAGATGTATTGAGAGGCAACAGTCAGAATATTTATTTTTTTAAATAGTTCTCTGAGAGATTCCCTAGACCTTAAATTATATATAGCACGGACAGCTCTCTTTTGTAAAATAAAAACATCCTGAATGCTAGCCGCAGAACCCCATAACAATATACCATACGTCATTACACTATGAAAATAACTAAAATATACCAATCTTGCCGTTTCAACATTTGTCAAGAGTCTAATTTTCTTAACAGCAAAAGCTGCAGAACTCAGTCTACTTGACAAGCTATCAATATGAGGATCCCATTGCAGTCGGGAATCTAGTGTAATACCAAGGAACTTTGTCGATTCTACTAACTCAACTTTTTCACTATTTACATTTATAAGTGTACTGACATGCCTCACATTAGGTAATGCAAACTTTATGCATTTCGTTTTATTTGAATTGAGCTTTAAATTATTATTATCAAACCACTGTAGAACATTGTCGAGAGTATTATTTACATCGTCAAAACAATCTTTACCCCTCTCAACTTTAAACAGTAAAGAGGTGTCATCTGCAAATAATACTGTCTCGCACAAATTCTTCGTAAAGTGAGGAAGATCATTTATATAAATTAGAAAAAGCAATGGTCCTAATATCGATCCCTGAGGTACGCCCATAGTAACTGGTGCCCCTGCAGATTTCGCTTCATTGATTACTACCTTTTGTATTCTAGCAGAAAGATATGATCTTATTAGATGAAGTGAATTTTTCGTCACACCATAATGTTCTAATTTCCCCAACAGTGTTTCATGAAATTCAGAGAGACATCACAGTTCACAACTAAATTCTTTATGCTCCTTTAAATGGAATTATATTTTATTGTAACTGTATCATCCAATAAATATTGTAAATGGAATAGTGCGTTTATTTGTCCTTCTTTCATGTGAAAATGTCAACACGAAATATTATTTGTGTGGCAATATGTGAAACTCTGGTAAATAGTATAGGCTACATTTTACTGCCTAAAACTGTTTTTTATTAAACTATACTTACAGGCAAAAGTGCGTGAAACATTTATTATATGTAATAGAAATATATCGCAAGTAAACTATAAAATAATTATGGACTCCTTAGTCGTTAAATTTAACGTCAAATCAATCCATAATCTTGATCAGTTTGATGGGTAATTGCCGGCTTAGGTTCTAACTTATGCAAATGATACGTCTATAACTTTATTTAGGTAAACATCAAGTTGCCAAAATAACTTTTCCAACTCCTCTAAGATATTTCAAGCAACATACATATACAACTATATACAGTATAAGCAATAATAATAATTCTATGTATTCATATCTATTTCATAATTATCTTTACTAATATTATATGAAAGTTCCATTATTAGTCTACCTGTTAAATTTTCATATTTAAACAGCTCAACTGATAATATAATGATAAGTGTTTGCGATATTCAATTTATTCAATGCATGGTCTTCCAAAATATGTTGAAAACAAATGTCCATTTGTCAGGGCACATATATATTTAGTTTTTCTTTAGACAAAGGTTTATTGCGACATTTCCAGCTTTCCTTGTTTTGAAAAAAGATGTCAAGTATAAAAAGATAAATAACATAAAAATGGAGGCTTCACATGTTTCATCGTCTACAGATTGAAAAAGAGATACAATGTTTTTTTTACCTCATTGTACTTAAAATAAAAATCAAAGAACTTTCATTTAAACTATATCTAAAAATATGCTTTATTTAATAAGGTCTGTCATACTCGTACTAACAACTTTATACTTTTTAAATAATTTCCTTTTAAGGAATCAGAAAAGAGGTTGATAAAAGGATATAACGTGAACATACAAATACAAAATCCTTATATTGTACACAACGATTAAACTGTAAAAGCTTATTTATAAATATCTACACTAATATTATAACGAGAAAAGATTTGATCGTGTGTTTGAATCGAATCAGCTTCGAAAGTATTAGACACATAAGGGAAGGGTAACACAGGCTATAATTTACGT
Source organism: Diatraea saccharalis (assembly GCA_918026875.4). NCBI lineage: Eukaryota > Metazoa > Arthropoda > Insecta > Lepidoptera > Crambidae > Diatraea > Diatraea saccharalis. The sequence goes on along the minus strand of OU893342.1, from coordinate 20,766,862 downwards.
AGGCGGAGCCGCGGGAAAACAGCCAATCAGTTACAAAATTGAGATTAATAAATGTTTATTATAATCTCAGTACATAACAGAACTTGCTCAATGGAATTTATAAATAAACTTAGACATGTATACGATAATATTATAAATGAGAATTAATCACTAGTTAATACAGTTCATACAGTTAATACAGTTGAAATATATTATGAGCCACAGGGTGCCTTAATTAACAGCTAATGAGCCCCCGGAATCCATCGGCAAGCGGCGCGACAAATTTATAACGAGACAACTTCCTCGGATTGAATCAGAACGACAGATTCCCTGTCTAATTAAAAAGTTTCTATTTAATATTATGTAACGTAATAAGTACAGTTGACAGCACACCGGTTTACTGCAAAACGACCAATTCCTCCAATCGATTTTGAACCTTAATTTTTGTAGTAAGATGATGTGTATTTTATTATTCTAGTTCATGTACAGTCAACAACAGCATGTCAGGCTGTACAATAATATTAAATTGCTCAACTTGATTTTAAACCCAATGCATTGTAAGAGTTCAAAATCAATTCAGGAAATTTGAAATATTGTGATGGCGTACGTGCATACAAATTATTACAATTAAAAACTTACTATCAGAGAGCTTCGTGTAAGTTTTTTTGACGTTTTCGCGTTAAGATTTTAAGATTTAAGTATGGAATACCGTACAGCGCCTCTAGCGGTAACTACCAAGAACTACAAATTTCAATAGAAATTTCTAAAGCTCTCACTAGTGAACGCGATAACTTAGAACCTTTGTAAAACTTACACCTACCACTCAGATACTTTTCTAACTTGGATTTATATTTAGCTTACTACAAAAAAATGTAAAAAAATGTACCTAACATTTTTTTCTTGCCTTAAACTAACTAATGAACAAAAATTACATATTTAAACATTTATTCAAGTGAGTCTATTACTCCGAATACTACAACATACTACCTCACACATATGAAAATTTCAAACAGCCAAACCGAATACACAACGTGATCGGTCAAACAGAAAACAATGTACAAAGAAAAACTTTCCGGTCGGAAAAATTTAGACTGGCAACACAAACTGAATTTCACGTTTCATGCTATAACAAAAAAAAAGTAGTAAATGCAGTATTCTCAGAAATGCAGGATTTGTTTAAATGTTTACCTGTTACTGAAAGCCTGTGCCAAAAATCTTGTTGATGGTTCTAACACAACATAAAATATCAGTTTACAAATTTCGTAGTTTATAGATCTATTCAAGAATTATAAAAATGGCTTATTTCTCTTTTGCTTTCCATAATTTTGATTTATTGGTTTTATTATTTTTATCAATGAATATTTCTATAGTTATTATATGTTTCAATTATTATTTAATAAAATAGAACAACTGACAAATTGTTTCTTTACAATAATGCAAATAAATAATATGCTCACTTAAAAAGCTAAATTAAACAGACAAAGAAGAACAAATATCTGTCTTTAGTCTGACTTTCATAAAGTTACATATTTAGATTCATCCCGTCCATTAAATAAGCCATTGGCTTAAAATACACTTGAGTCTGTATATCTCGACCCCAGATTTTATCTGCCAGTTAAACAGTAAATATAAACAAGAGTCTGAGGACAATTTGTGTAGTCTCCATTGTCAAATATTAAGATACGGAGCGAAGCGATGAGCAAAAACAAAGTGTTGTATCTGTTGGGTGCTGAGTCTGGAAGTGGGCGGCTGTCGATAATAGCCTAATCGAACTCATTCGTGTATAGTTCAAAATAAAATAACAACACTGTTATGTATACAGCAGCTACTACTAAAGTGGGTTCCGATGATTTAGAAAAGTTATCAGATTTCTGAACTTATTTGTGCTGCAATGCATTCACCTAGATTTCCGGCCGCAATGGAATCCTAATTGATAATGTCTAGACTTAGTTTTGTAGCTTTTGCTGTTAATAATATCAAACTTAAAAGATTCTGAAACATCAAGATTAGTATTTTTTAAATTCACAGAGCATATAACGTATTGGCCTATCATTTTTTAACATATGGAGTTAAGCTTTAATACTACAAATAAAAACATACCATGCGCTTTTTTTAAAGAGATTATCAAAAACAATGGGCTTTCTCCGGCAGCATTACAGTTTACATCTGTCTTATCTGTCAGTTAAGTATACTAATTATTATATATTGATTTGCTTTTCTTTCAAAAAGATTATGCTTCAGCAAAAAGTAAATATCTAATGTTGCTATCAAACCGTCGTCGAAAATTTCAAAATTGATAATGAAAATCTCATATACAGCTGATGAAAATTATGTAAAGATATTCTGAAGAACACAAGTGGCCTCAGTCGCCGTCGTGGTTTATGTAAATTGGCAGAAAAATACACTATACCAGCTGCAGCGATGCGGCGCAAACAAACAAAACTTTATCTATTTACGTACAGGAAAATAACCGAAAATTGACAATAATCCTCAGTAAGAAATATAGATAATCCTTTTTAATTTATACATAATTCGGGAATTGTTAAAAGGTCCAGCAGTAATTCAAATGTCGATGTAAATATATTAAAATTACTTTAACTAATAGTTTAGAAAATAATTTCATCATTTCATATTAGGTATTCCATATTTGGCCACTTTCCCAAATTAACCGAAACGACCGAATGGAATGATGGTAGTAATTCTCACTTAATCTTAACTATAGATGTTTTTGAATGATTTGTAAAAGTCTAAGAAACGTTTATAATTTAAGAGATTATGAAGAAATAGCTAGAAAAATAGCAAAAGCAACGATGTATGGACAACAGAAGAAGTACGGGCCAAAAAGAAAACAAACTGTTCATACCTTGTCGGATAGGGCGTCTTCAGAAATTAACTTTAATGAACTTTAACATAGTTCACCAGGTCAACTAATTAAAAAAAATATATATAATAATAGAAGTTATCGACTAAATTACTATGCACATTAAAACGTCTTACCTGACAATCAAAAATTGAAGGATAATTTTATTTATTAAGTTTTGCTTTTATAAAATAATATACTATAATGATTTTCATAATACTGGATAATATTAAAAAATAATTGTAAGCCATTATATGTATATCTACATATCCTCAAATAAAAATAGTCAAATTCACTTAAACCAACTTTTATGTCTTTGATGATTGAAGAATAAATAATACTGAAACATTTTATATTTCCAACAATAGCGCAGAATGATTTATGATTGAAAAGAGCTAAACAAAACCCAGCGCCGAGTTACAAGTCAATAGAAAAAAGATTTAATTCCATTGAACAATGGTTTTACTTTAAATACTTCTTGTACTCATTAGAGAGTCAAACAATGGATCATTTTTTCCTCAGTTACCAGTTCGTTACACTTGTCTGTTGAATAAAATTATATATTTGAACCTGACGAGTGGAACTACGTATACTTCCTGTATGTGCTGTATCCTTTACTTTGCCGCGGGTTCAGTCCACGATTTTTATGCAGTCGCCATATTACTACACTAGCTTTCGGCAACGGCTTCGCCCGTGTGGTCCCTAGGAAAATGTTTAGTGGGATAAAAAATATCTTATTATCTAAGTCAGCTAAATACCCTGTATACCATTGACGGACAAACATCCAAACAAAGAAACTTTCACATTTATAATGTTAATAGAATTTGCATTAAATGTTTGCTAAACGCCGAGTCTTTCGAAACTTTCATTTTATATCTATGTTACAACCGATGGACATCAACATGTTTTAGAGTATTGTGAAATTGAAAAAGCAAACGATGTATCTATGAGGACCGCGCCTGTGGTGCTCGTTGCTCTCTGTACCCATGTTGACCTCACAAGGGATAGGTACATTATCATAATCATCCCTTTTTTTCCACGTCCCCACTGCAGGGGCTCAGCCCTCCCTGTGGATGGTAAAGAAGAATGCTGGATGTGTGGATGGTAAAGGAAATCCCTCCACGCTGGCCCAATGCGGATCGTAGGGTATTAACGATTGAAAATGCAGCCAGGATCACATTATTTACGTGCCTTCCGAAGCATGGAGTAGCTCGAGTTATAATTTTTTAGTTGCTTACCAACATCGATCGCGGGCCGCAGCGCTTATACACCACACTACCGTTAGGTGGGGCCAAACATTAAATTTTCACATAAATTTAAATTAGTCTATAACTTAAAGTAAATCAGCATTCCATTATTGCAGATTACAGCAAAGATTAGTTTACGAATTTATATGAACAATTATGTACTCAGATCATGATAAAGTCCTGGAAAATATCACATTCCCCAGGGAAGTGCGATAAAACGAAATCTTATTATAGTTTGCAATATAAAATACTCGAGATATTATATTTTATGATTATTGAAATGAAAGGGATGTCTGGAGAAATACTATTAAACCCCTTTTATGTATAGACAATAATAATAGAGAAATCTTTTATACTTGAAAATGAACATCATACAATGCCCTGTAACAGCCCAAAGCAACAGTTGAATATAAATATGTTGTTTCAAACTTCATGGTCATCAACATCTGAATGATTGCTAAAAACTGGGTAAAACTCAAAAAAATAAGATACGTGGTAGCAATGCCGTTTTCAGCAATCATTCTGATAACAGATGAAGAATTTGTATTATAAAATTATTGAGCCCCACTACGTAGACTCAGCTAAACAATATATAAATAATCATAAATCAAAATTCCTTAAGTCGACTTAACCAGCAATCAATTTAAAATAATTCTATAAGAATAAAACTTAAAATTTTCAATGTTGAGAAAAGGCTATATAATTATAAGGATATTACAAATCACAGCAATGAATTATAAGGATTTCTATAGGATCTTTAAACACCCAGCGAATCATCGCAAACGAGGATGCTCAGTCAATCAATTTATACAAAATTGTCAAACTCGAAACGATTGTAAGCCTTATCCTTTCAACAGTTAAGTTAAAAATCATTTGCTGAATTTTTGTGGCTGCTGTACACTGACAAAATGACGTCCACGGCTCCGACAATAAAACGAAAAGCGCCAATTGGCAGTTATTGAATAACCGAAAAACGCCGCGTGCATGATGCAAATAAATTTCGTTATATTGTACGGACTATGAATAATTTATCTTTTTAACTAGTTTTAAACGGATTCACCCGGGTGATCGTCGCCCATCGTGAATGCGAGCTTGCAACTATCTATCTATACATATAAATCGTTAGTAATCGTTTAAGCTGCGACTGACTACACAATTTATTACAAACTTTTATACAACTTACCTTGTCAGTATGTTAGTTAGTACGCAAGTCTTGTAACTTAAATTTGACCAATACCATAGACATGTAAGCAGCCGCAAGAAATATTTCGGCATTTTTCATTAAGAATATTTTTTATATGAATTGTGAATGAAAAATTGATAAAAAATAATTTAAAAATTTTTTAAAATCAAGTTTTTATTTGTGCACCCTAAATGTAATTAAATGAATTCTAAACATTAAAAAAACATGCTTATAATGAGAAATTTTCTCTAACAGTAATTGACTTGTAAAGCTTGTAGCGCTAATGAAATCGGTGACGAGAAAATACAAATATTTTTATACGCTACAAGCTAATGAAGTCAATTACTATTAGAGAAAATTTTGATTATAAATACTTTAAATATTTAGAATTTATTTATTAAGTTTTAGTGCGCACAAATAAAAGCTTGTTTATTAAAACAACTTCATTTAATATATATATATTTTTTTAATTTCTTTATGTGAGCAGTCATAATTCAAATAAATGAAATGTTTCTAGGAGATGTTATTTAGGATAAAACAAAAGAAAGTCGTAAATCTTTAACTCACAATCATATTTAATTCTTTAAGAAAATTCTTTAAGTCATTACGAATTTCCATTCGAAATTACTCATTTTATTGGTACAAATTGAATAATATCGGACATCTGATACCTGTTTTAAAAAGGAATTAAGTGCGTCATCATAAAATTATTTGTTTGAAAGTAATTTAAAAATTCCGTATACTATCTTGCATAAATACATTTTTATTACTATTTCTACACCATAAAGAGTAGGAAGTAATTAAAAGGGAGATGCGATAGCGATAACAGATCCATTATAAAGGTTGTGGTTATGGTGTCTCCTTGGTCCCATTCATGGCGGTCGGCGGCTCTATTAAATTGAAATTGTTTTGGGTAAAATGTTTTACATACACATACCTACTTAATGCGAGGAGATCCATATTCAGTGTTACCAAGCCTACCGTTTTAACAGTAAATTTGCTGTTTTCATATTTTCTGTTTCATTCCTAATTTTTACTATTTTTCAATTAGCTTTCAGTGCCACCTATTCACTATGCAAATGTCATTTCAAATTACTACTCATTTTTGTAGCCACAGAAAGAAAACGTATGATTTTAAAAAAGAAAATGAGTCAAAAAATACAAATGATGAGGCAGTTGATGATGAAAGTGGAAAATAATTTAGTTTTTTATTTTATTTCATTTTTCTTTTATTTTGTGATAATATACGTAAAAAATACTACTGTTTTTTTTTTATTGTTGAGCTGTCATTTTCTAGTTTCTAAGGGTTGGCAACACTGTCTATATTGCTTCAGAATTAGGCAGTTGAGGATGAAAGTGGTAAATAATTTAGTTTTTTATTTCATTTCATTTTTCTTTTATTTTGTGATAATATACGTAAAAAATACTACTGTTTTTTTTTATTGTTGAGCTGTCATTTTCTAGTTTCTAAGGGTTGGCAACACTGTCTATATTGCTTCAGAATTGCGAAGAAAATGCAACTATCACATTGGCCACAAGATGGGTGACCAACAATTTACTAGACCTTTTCCGTACCTTGAAAGACACGTTAATCTATTAGTATCAACTGTATATGCAGCCACAAGCAACCACCACTGGATTTACAGTTCATTTTCTATATTCTATGGGGAAGGCTTATTTACAGTTCTATTTCTATGTTCCAAGGGGAAGGCTTCCCAGCCGTGGGTACACTAGTAAGATGTTTATGATTTAATACCATTTAACGGATGATAACAACTTCTGGAACTTGAGCTTAACTTAAATAATTAATCACAAGTTTTCGCTCGCAATATTCAGTAGCCAAATTTTACCGACCTTTCATATCAAAACTCATTCTATTCATATTATTATAAAAGGAACTACACCATGTCCTACCCAGGTTTTCATACTTTCTTCATGTTAAAAATAAAGCATGATAGCTTAACAGACAGACAAACTGACTTACATTTGTTATATCACTAAGTTTAAGCGAATCGGTACATACATTTGTGTTTATAATAATTATGAAAAACCAAAAATATTTTTCCTACAGATAAATTGTAGCAGCTTTATCCGCTATCAAGTATTCAGACATTTCACTTTACACAGGATTGATGGTCCCTCACAAAGGAGACGAGCAAGATGTAAGCAGCTTATATATTGTATGTGGCACGACGTATTGAGGGGGTCCGCTTAGTTAACATTTATTGATAGTGTCTGCAGCGCTGTAGCGAACAACAGTTGTCGCCTCATGATTGATCACCGCGCCCAGACAGAGCTGACAGCCACCGCTTTGTGAGTAGAGAGCGCTTTCCGCTGTTTTCCGCGTCATCAAGCATTTAGTTGGCTGTCGAACTTGTATTCAAGGACGTGACCCCGTGAGTTGAGCAGAGGTTAATGTGACATTGACCTCATGGTTGGTACACCGCCAGAAATCTTATTTTTTTAAAATACACTACCCAGATAAATATTCATCTATGAAATAACCTTTATAATATAATTAATAGATTTCACATTGGTGAGAGTTTTATTGGAATTCCACCCAGCAGAGCGCAACATTGTGACTTTTTAAGTAGGTTTTATTCGATTGAATCTCTATGCTACGAATTCGAAGCTGTTTTTATAACAGAATAGTGCTCCTGTAAACAACTTAAATAACGGATGTACACTTTTAATTGTACAGGAGTAAGTAACAACAAAATATGAACCAAATTAAAGTTAGATTTTTTATTCTAATAAGCTGAATTATATGAATATATAAAATGGCACCAGCATATTGAATGTAATTGTAACAAGTTAATGAAAGTAAAGGAGGTACAGATAAATGAATAAAAAGCAATTTACATTTAATTTTGCAAAATACCAAAATACACACGAAGCAAGTCTAATATATATATTTTTTTAAACACTCCAGACCGCATCGAACTCGCGTCTTCCATCAAGCATTATGATGCCGCGACCACTGTACTACCAAATTATAATGAAATATAATTAATATTAGTTAATATGATTAATATGATTTGTCAAACTCACGGTCAGTTGCACAAACGTCCATTGAGGTTTAATGACGCCTTTAAGCTCTAATGGATAAACGAATTTGTATGGGTAATGTCACTATAAACTAATGAAAAATTTAATGAACGTTTGAGCAACTGGCTGTCAGTTGGTTAGTGAGCAAGGTCACAAAAGCCAATTTGGATACCTTTTAAGTATACGTTCTGATAAATAATTATTAGCTATAACTTGCTACCGCATTATTGCTAATGAAATCTATCTTACTATTGACGGAGTATATTTGCGGTGCGCGGGTGCATGGGGGAGAAGACAAACTGACATAAGGCATGGCCCCCTACATCTTTCGCCTTCTGTTGGTTTTTAAGGCTTGTAACATCCCCATCTGATAACACATAATCGAATTGATCTTGCCAGGTGTGTTCTTCTTCGACGACTTCTACATCTTTCTACTTTCAGATCATATGTCAGTTATATCTTTTTATCATCCAGCATTCGTTCCTCATCTCCGAGCCAACCTCTCAGATCAACTATCTTGAATAATTATCTTTTCATTACATTTGCAGTCTCAAGGGCAACTCTATATTTGTATCAAATTTCCTTATAATTGGTTCTGTGATTTAGACGTGAAAGCGTAACAGACAGATAGATTTCCTTTCAAATTTATAATATTGGTAAGGATTTGACAAGAAACGAAATTCAACTCATGTACGCCGGTAGTTGTAATAATATTATTTATCGATATGTGTATATAAAATATCTGTTACGATACGAAAAATATATTCCGATTAAATTGAAACGGTAATAAATTGGAGCAGAAAGATTTATGTAAAGTACTAAACTAAGATCATAGACGGTAGACGGTCATCGTCCGCGCACCGGAAACACTGTACGGTCCGGTAACATGCCGGAATACATGTATACAACATGCTTGGAAATCCTTACAACTTCCCCCTTCTCTTTAGGGTTCCTTATCTCAGACGGACGAAGCGGAACCATTGGGAATCATTGAGATGAAATTTTGTAGATATAATGTTACCGTAAAGTTGGTTGAAAATGTCGAAAAGGAATGTTTTTTTATAAGTTTAAAATAGATCGTTATTTGAGAAAAAAGGCGAAAGAACTGCTTGGCTTGTTAAGTAAATATTTAATAATTTTGAAAATAAATTCATTAAATATTAATAAGCAAAAATCTTTACATACATGCGTGTTATGAAATTAAGTATGTAGTACATTTTTTGATTTTCTCTTGGTTGACATAATATTGAATAAAACAATTACTTATTTACATAAATCACTCAAAGCTGAAACATTGAACCAACTAGTTAAAGTATGGTTAAATTATAAATTTGGTAACCCTGATTAATTCTATCAAATATATTTATCGTATCTATCATTACTGGTTTTTTTTGTGTGAATCCATTATTTTTAATAGTTAAATTTAACGACTAAGTTTGTTGAAGCAATTTATACAATTTAATCAAAATAAATAGGTAAAGTAATAGATTAGACGATTTTTATTGTTGCAGTAATAAGTTTCTCGTATTTGATTTAACAAAGAACGTTAGTAGAACCAAAAAAAACCTTTGTTTTTCAAACAACAAAGACTATTTAGTCAATTTAAAAACATGAATGATTAATCGTAACTACTTGACATTATTGGACTAACTAAAATTAAGCTGTTCATGCTACTAACAATGTATTTGCTAAAATAATAATCAAATTCTGATTGATTTAAATACTGTCTTACATGAATCAACTAAGAAAAGCGAGTGCCAACAAAGAGTGACTTTGTTAAATCAATCCACACAAACTTATCAAATTTACTTTTCAATCAAAAATCACTTTTCTTCTGTTTAAGACTGGTTTATGATGCATCAGTCCCAGTTTTATATCTTTGCTTGGTAGATTATTGTTTGTTTTTTTTTAGTTTTTCGTTTTTATGCGACAGATAGCCGTTACATATTAGTCTGGCACTATTATTTGAATGTTAGTGATTATATATACACAGTAAGATCAATTATCAACACTTAAGACTTTGTTTTCACTTTCGCAAAACTAATATTAATAAATATCGGGAAATATTTAATTTAAAATTAAATTAAATCAGCTGTAAGGATTTGACAACCGTACACGCCAGTGTTGCCGACAGTGTCAAATATGACGAGGCAAGTTTGTGAGAATATTGTTTGAATATTGTTATGAAAAAGATTAATTCAACCAACATGTTGGTCGATATTAATATGAAACACGCCCATCATCTTCATAGGTGCCCGAATAGTTCTAAGTATGCAAACTAGATGGCGTTGTTCATTTAATGCATCGCGGTATCAGTTTATATCGTTAGATTGTATAAGTAATATGCCGTTTAAAGTGAACTTAAATTCCGCTCTCAGCTTTCGTTGCGCGCCCCCGTGCGCGTACACGACTCTCTCCTACCCAAACTGTGAGTACTCTCGTGCCGTCTGCACACCCCGAGCGCAGGCCCTGCTGATTTTGTTTTTCTCAAAACATTAAACCAGTAGGACTTGACTCACTCTCAAGTTCTTGAGTTGGTGGATACCTAACGGTGGCAACTAAGCCAACTGAGCGATCCCGGTGCGCTCGCTAAGGCCCTTCAGGCTTTAGCAACACCGAAGACCCGATCCCAGTGCACTTGGGCCTTGTCCCAAGGGTGAAGGTTTGCCGCTATATCCAATAGGGATAGCCGCATTTTTCCGCGTCGCGTTTTCCCCCCTCGCTCCGGCGCGGGGTAGGTCTTTTGCACACTCGCCCTATCTCCCTCTAACCTACCAAGGTAGGTGTGACGGAGAGAAGTGCGAGTGAAACACCCCTACATCTCTCTCTTTCGCGCATTTAACGGTTTGCATTGCCGACATGTCCGATCTGCTTAACAGAGAATTTTCACTCGCGGAACTCCAACGCATCCTACCCGACCACCTTTTCCAACCCATCCTCAGCGCAATGATGGCCCACTCAGAGGCATCAGCGCAATCCTCAACCTCCCTCATGGAGTGCGAAAGCACATCCATAAAGAGGACCGCTTCACAGCGATCCCATCCTCGCTCCTCCTCACCGCCGGACGACGACCTTTTCAGGACGTCCGATTCCGACGATTCTTCTAACGTCTCTTTTCATACGGTGAGAAGCCGCAAGAAGCGTCGTAAGCCACGCTCTCCCAGAGCAAGTGCGGACGCTTCAGCGGTAAGCGTCATCGGCAAGAAAGCCACTCTGGAGAATACTCCAAGTATTCCTCCCTCCTCCATCCCGCTACGGCCGCATAATAAATGCGACCCACGGCCGGGTAAACCCCAACGTCCGCCTCCTGTATTTATACGGGACAAATCAAGGTGGGCAGAGGTCTCGAACCTCTGCGCACAGGACAAGATCAACTACACCCATGCCAAAAACATGGGTGTAGCTATCCGGGTGGAGACACCCACTAACGAGGACTATAGAGCCCTCACTAGACTTCTAACCCACCACAAGGTGGGTTATCACACCTACGCTCTCCCAGAGGAGCGTAAAGTTCGTGCGGTTCTGAGAAACGTTCCGTACGAGCTCTCCACCGATCTGATCCATAAGGATCTCAATGAACAGGGATTCCCTGTAGAATCCGTTCATAAAATACACAGTAGAGCCGGCAGGCTTTTCCCGCTGGCTCTACTCATCATCCCAAATGTCCCCAACGCTAGGGACATTTTCAAAGCTAACGACCTTAGGGTCTGCGGCCTTTCCGGGGTTAAAGTAGAACCCCCTCACCGACGCGGTACTCCGGGACAGTGCCACCGATGCCAGCTTTACGGGCATGCGGCGGCTAACTGTTCCGCGACTCCGAGGTGCGTAAAGTGCCTCGAGTCACATCCTACAAAGGAGTGCTCTCGAACTCGAGACACTCGCACCCCTCCGGCCTGTGTACTGTGTGGCCAAATCGGCCACACGGCCAACTACAAAGGCTGCCCACGAGCACCGAAGCCCAAACCCTCTTCTAAGAAGATGGGTAAGGGCCCGGTGTTCAATAAAGCACCTAAAGCCCCCCCCCCCCCCGCCCACTGCGGCGAACTTCCCCGCCTTACCAAAGGCCGCCCCCAAACCGGCCTCACAACCGGTATGGACGAAGCCTTCACCGAAGGCTTCCGTCCCACCTCCCAAAACAGCTTCCGATTCTCCATCCCTAGTCGATGACATGAATACGGTTCTCAACCTGATTCGTGGAATCGACATGGATGAAGTCGCCACCGTAGCGGCTAAGCTCCGTCGCGCTTCGTCCACACGGGAACGCCTTTTGGCGCTGTGTGAACACGAAGCATTACTAAGTGCTTTATCTTAAGCACTAACAACATGTTAGGTTTCCCAAACCTCCCACAACCCATCCTCTGGCCGACCTGGACCTCCTCACGAGACCCAGTAGGCCAATTCCATCCCCATCACACCGACCCTTCAGGTCAACCCACTCGGTCCTCTCGACCTGACATCCCTTCAGGATGCAGGCCACACAAGTTGCTACGAGTATCAGATAGCACCCTTCTGGTGGTATGTGATGCCGCCCTCCACACGTCGACCCTTCAGGTCATACCCCCGTTCGATCCGGCTGATCGTTCCCCTTCAGGGAGTCAGCTGTATTCTCGACGTCACTATTCATGTATGTGTTTAGGGACGTCTGCGCCGCCCCCCCCCCTTGAGGGGGCGGTCGCTCAGTTGAAGGTTCGTTGCCTCCGGGCGTGTAACCATTAGTCCAAGGCGGTGTTTAGTCAGTAGGAGTCTGACATAACCCCCACAGCCGGCTGTGTGGGTATCCAATGAAGGATTCACCGCCTCCTTCCTCCGTTGATGGGAAGGTGGTTCCGAACCCATAAGGTTGAGAACCGAAAAAAAAAAAAAAAAAAAAAAAAAAAAAAAGTGAACTTAATATGGGATTCGAAACCAATCATTCCAGTTATTTACTTTAGCTCTTTGGTTAGGCTCTGAGCTATGGTCCGAGTTTATAGTCTCACTCGCTTTGGACCAAAAGTTCAGAATGATCAAACGGCTAAAGTGGTTGGTTCTCTTGGTTGAATTACCATTGGTAAATTGGTTAGTATAATCATATCTCATGCTTAAATTGACCTATATTTTCGCCTAATTCACTTCGGTAAGTTGTTTGGAACAACTAATTTTCATATTAATATCGTACAACCATGTTTCATGCTTATATTGACTAACCTATCGGTTGAAAGAACTAAGGTAAATTGGCAAGTACAATCATATTTCATGGTTAAATTGACCAACTCTTTGGTCAAATTAACTTTCGGTAATTGATTAGTTTAGCCACGTTTTTCATGTTAATTTTTACCAACCTCTTGGTTGAATCAACTATGGTAAATTGTTCATACAATCACATATCATAGACATATCGACTGCGATCTTATTTAAATTGAAGACTAGGCGGTAGTTGCTATAGTTATTTATAATGATCAAATTGAATGAAATTTTAACTATCTTAACATAGTAACTATAGTAAAAATAATAAAAACCAGCTTATTTAATGTATCTAACATCTTGTCAGGCTCATATGGAAACAAGTAATTCGATTAAACGTATAATTTTTTTTTAGTTGGTTATTGACAAAACAGACTATTGATTTTTAAGTATATTTTAATATTTATTATCCATTAATATTAGTATTGTCCATTAGTAAAATCATTGGAGAAAACAGAACGAATGGACATTTTTAACTGTTCAAACTAGATTTTTAAAGTAAGAAAAATAAAGCAGATGAAATTATAAGTTAATTTAGCTGGAATCTTGGAAACATTTTTTTCTAATAATTTATTGGAAATTAGATAGGACAACCCTCTGCGAACTATCCACTAAGCTAGAAAATAAATAATTTATTAAATTTTACTTGTGATGAAATTAACTGGTACCAATAAAAGAAGCCTCTCTGCTATAATTTACTATAAGCCCCACTATATTTTAGTGGGGCGAGCGTTTACCGTTGTTGCGCTCATACGTCAGGCTTTACAAAGTAATTTTATGACTTTGAAGCTTTTATCGTGTCGGGCATGTATCGTCTGCATCAAGATAAGGTAACTCAATAGATTTTTTGGAGTTAATACATATTTTCGTTTGCTTACTAAAAACTGATACAGACACAAGTTTGCATATTATCTGAATGACATCACACTCACTCAGAAGCTACAAAACCGGTTAGCAGTTATGAAAATACTTACGAACATCAAAGAAATAATGTACTTTGTGACATAACGCTCGATTCTCTCTGCTGATTTCATAAGGATCTAGTCTGAAAATTTAATTTTTTAAATTATAATATACCTGATAGCTCACTCTCTTTTTCCAAAAATTAAATTTCATTTATGTTCAAAACGCTAATACGACTCCAAAAGAAACGAATTTTTCGATAATTTATAACGCTCTGACTGAATACCGATGATCTTCACGGGTGTGATTTTTTTCGAAATTTCGTTAGTGGACAACCAGAGCAAGCCCTATGATTGTAATTGTTGTTTCTCTTAAAGAAAATGGATAGATTTTATATTTATTTGCAAAATTTAAGTTTATTTGAATTTATTGATAGCCCGACACGGATATCTAATATATTGTAAAGATAAGTCACCATTAATTAAAACATAAACTTTACATGAAATTTTGAACGCTACTAGAAACATATCGCTCTCAGTTAAATTTAATTTAGACACAAAACAAGTCAGAACTTTGTTCCTATGCCAAAAATAGTGACTACCGGTTTTGGTTGGTTCTTTGAATTCTAAATATATAATGGGAAAGTCTTCAACGTTCTACTCACTCATTTGAAAACTAAGAAAGCTAATTACAAACTGTTTTACAAGAAATAAATTTAACCTCCATTCTCGAAGCTATTTCGTTAACGATAGTTTCATTAAAATGTTATCAAAAGGTACAAACAATACCGTCCAATTCGAACGCGACACCTCACATTTTTATTCACGTGATCTTATCAAACCTCAATTGAGGAAAAATTTGAAAGGTGCTGCTTCCGAGTTGGAGGCATAATAGATAAAATATACCGTGAAATAATAGAATAACAAGAAAAATATAACGTCTTCATATTTATCTATACCAATATTATAAAGAGGATTTGATTGTTTATTTGTTTGCAATGAATAGGGTCTGAAACTACTGAACCAATTTAAAAAGTTCTGTCACTTAGGGAAAGCTACATCATATGCGGTGTATTTTATCATGAAAAAAATGGGACTGTAAATTTGTATGGGGAATTAAAACGTAACGATTGTTTACTATTCAATTTGTCATTGTAATTATATCCATGTCATGACATGAATCGATATCCAATTAACGATTCCCTAGGGATTACGCAGGCAAAGTCGCTATTTGCTCAACAATAGGTATTGCAATTCCTTCTAAATATTTTTAATTCTGTATCTATATGCATATATTCTCTTACGCGTAATTTTCAAAATACGCTTCTATCATAAAATATTATTTCAGGAGGAATGTCTCGTGTCTTCTAAATAATTTTGTATTAGTTATAATTTGTATGTATTAGGTCCTCGTAATATACTATTTATTAGTAATTTTTGTTTTGTTAAGTACTAATTAAAATGAGGAATTATTCGACGATTGGAACAAGTTTGACGTTTACCTACAAAGTAGTAGACAAGGGGCTGATTGAATATCAGCGTCGGGTTCGTTCGGGACCTGACAAGTTGCTGAATTTGTTACCTTATTTGTTGCGGTTTGCATACCATATCATTAAATTATATCTCTGTTGCGAGCGCTCAATTATTTGTTACTGTAGCTATTTATCTGGTTTAAAAAGCGTAAAAAAGTTATATAAAGTCAATATAAGGCATTATGACTGGACGCGAGATGTAAGAATATATATATACTTGCAAGATGGAGTACTTTCTAATCTGTGTTGGATAACCACATACCCCGTCCGCGCTGCCGATCTCAGTATTTCACTCAAACAGCACTCGGATGGGCAGTTTCTCAGAGCGATAGTGCACGATCCATCATATGGAGTTATCATGGGCCCAGGGGAGGGGTTATTGTGTAACGATTTCCTGACCAACGTGCGAATACAATACCACTTTGCATTGAATACTATACACATTCTACACTAATATTATAAAGAGGAAATAATCTATATATATAAAAATGAATCGCAAAATGTGTTGGTAAGCGCATAACTCAACAACGCCTCGACCAATTTGGCCAAATCTTTTTTTTAAATGTTCGTTGAAGTTCAAGGATGGTTTTTACGGCGAGAAAAATTAGAATTATTGCTGGAAAAACCCTAAAAATAGCCCTTTTCTTTTTCCCATACAAATGATTTGTAACTAAAACGTAGTCAATTTGAGCTTTATTGCTATGGTATAAAGTTCATATTAAATTACAAGCACAATACGTAGGCAAAAAAACTGCCACATTACAAATCTTTTTGACAGGACGAAGTCTGTCGGGTCAGCTAGTAATAAATAAAAATGTTCTTTATTAACATTATTTTCATCATTTACAATCTTAAAATTATCCCAGTAAATAATATAAAATACTTGTATTGGGAAAGAGGAAATATGTAATTGTTTTTCGTTTTATATGTCTGTCTATGGAAATGTGCAAGCGGAAAATTATATACGGGTTACATAGGCTATTATTTACGCGAGTGACGTAGCGGGTCACAATTAATTATAAAACTTAGCCTAGGCTACTTGCCGATGATAAAATTATATTATTAGTAAAAGAAAATTTTTAATTGGTGAACAAAATCGTTCGAAACAATATTTATTGGTTATATTTAAATTAATTTGAAACTCCAATAAAAAATATTCTTATTCAGAAAGTATATTGCTTTCTGTCAGAAGAAGATAGGGACATAAGATGTTTGTGTTGCTACTATTGTACATGTGTGCGACATGGAATTCAACGAAATCGCTTTCGGAAGATTTTCATGTTTCCAAGCGACCTCACAAAGCGTGGCCGAACACTCCTTTGGCGATCTTGCAGAGAACTTGTCTCTTTGTACCGCTGTATTGTGTAAGAGACGAAGTTACAACTTACAGGAAAACTTTTCAGCTCGCGAAAAATCTGCATCGGTTTTTTTCCCGCCTTAAATAACGAAATGACAGTTGCACGTAATTGTTGCGTTCCCTCCATCACGAGAAATTATAAAAAAATGAACTAGCAATACAAATAAACTAAAAGTTAACATTCCAAATTCAAAATCGGTAAAAAAAATAACAGCCAGCAACATTTTATTTTATTTTTTCAGTAAAAAATTTTTCTCAAAACTTATGAACACACGAGGTATATGTCATTTATTTTTAATATCTGAATTCGTTGCTTATTAGATAAGCATTGACGACCGATATAAAAACACCTGAAACAGTTATAGCATCTTCTCACTATAAAGTCTCGTTTGCCACCTCAGTTACGTAATGTTTCGACAAATAACATTTGCATTAATTCTCCTACAAATATCCTCATTTATAATTTGATATAGAAACACCAAGCATTGGTGTCTCCGTGTTCTTGAGCTTTCTTGGGATATCATAGAAACCGTTTCGCGCTTTGTGGATTTTTTCAGCGTAAAACAATATTCTATAAAATACAAAATCAAAAATAATATTGAAGTAAATGGAATTAATAATAATAAAAACTTTTATGAATTGCAGTTTCTCCCTTATAACGATCGTTCACACCAGTGGGAGGGCGTGGAGAGGTGTTAATCACAGTATCCTTACCAAACTCGTGAGTTAATTTCTGATTCCCGACATAGCCCAAATACGAGTACAAACACCATTCGGAACAGATCGTTCATGAGAAATCGAACCTTATTCAGGTTAGAATAAATCACTCTTCAAATCACCTTATTCAGGTTAGAATAAATAAATCAGTAACTTTATATAGACAATCGTATCTGTAAATTATATTCCCACGCTTTTAAGCCTCTAATTAATCAATGTTGCGTCAATACGACGTTTTGTACACAGAACAGCACGTTAGGTTACCGTAAAATGGTAAAAGTTTTATTTTTCATCTTTGGCGAAAAGACAATAATGTTTACTAATTTTGAATTGGAGAAATTCGGCCTATTTGCTTAGTCTAATATGCTGTTCATTGTACATAAGGATGACAGTCCGACCGTGACATAAATAACGATGACTAACCATAGCCGAGAGCTCGCACGGGGCAACGTTTTCAAAGCGTCGTCATCTCTGAGGTCTCAGGTTCGATCCCTGTTTATTCATATATTTATCTTACAAGTTTTTAAGATTGGTGATTTTTTTTATCAAAAGTAAAACTTCCTAATAAAATAATTTAAAATAGCCCTTTTTATTATTTACGAAAAAACCGTTTCTAAAATAAAAGCATTACTAAATTATAAGAAGCCTGCAACAGAACACTGCGCTTCATAGCCTTAGAAAATGTTAATTCTTTTCTTATTTCTCCATTGGTGAATAAATTAAGCTGCAATATTGTACAGCTTCAAATGTAACAGGGAGTTAGTTAATTTTAACTTGTGCATGCACACAATATTAGTTCAAAATATACGTGCAACTGCGCTCTAAGCGAAATTGTTTTCCCATTTATAATAACGCAAACGAAATCCTTGTTATTTTTAATGAAACTACTTTATAAAGAAGAGATATGTGCTAAGCTCTTGGTGCATTGGCAAAAATATCTAGGTAACTAGAGGTAAAAAACTTTTATAAAGACTGATTTTAGTTGGAAGCGCTGAAGGCAAATGATCACTAACGAGATCAAGTGTGACGGCAGGTTTCTGAATTGAGGAAAGGACAAAGTCTCAACTTATTATTCTCAACAATTTAAGTATTTATAACTGATCATTAAAAAAATAATATTAGTAAATAAAACCTGTTTAAATGACGTTTAAGTGAAGTTTGAGACGTGCTTGACGTTAAATTCTCAATTCAGAAACCGGGTGCAATATTCATCAACGTCCAGATTCTTTATACTATACGGGTGTAAAGCACAGCTGGCCTGATGCCGACCTCCAGCCTCATACTTGAGGTGTCAAAAGAGAGAGAGAAACAAATCGTTTCGACCACATAGACCACGTTATAAAACAATAACTCTCAAGAGCTGAAAAATGAATTTGACCTATTTATTCTTAATCGTGGTAGATCAAATTTACATTATATATTAATAAAACACTACCAAAGACATATATACATATAAAACTATAAAAATGCTCCTCCACAATAACTATGAATCTAAATTTAAAACAACAAGAAACAAAACTAACTTTTCAAAGATTTAGAGAAAATGTTAGTGTCATACTATATAGATTAAAATACATTCCATTGAAAAATTTGCTGATTCCCCATTTCACTTCTTGATTCAGACAGTTCATATACAATGGAATTATCATCGTACATGTCGGTCTGTACCATCTTCCGTTTCAGCAATTAACTCCGCTATATCCTTTTCCATTAGGTTAAAAGGGTTACATTAGCTCATTGCCGCCGGTGCCTTAGCAGTTCCGTCTTAATTTGGAAACATTTTTATTAGTTTCAGGGAATCGTTGTGTTGATTTCGGAGTTTGGTAACCAACAAATTAATGTCTTACAATTGTGTTAAGAGATTCCGGTGTGACAGTTCCAGGCTCTTAACTCAGTTCCGGTGTCGAATAAGATGATTAAGAAAAATCACGACATGTGGTAATAACTAAATAAAGTGGAAAACCTTAATTATATTACATTATAATGAAGAAACGTATCACTGTCAAATCATTATAAATAAATAAATGTTTATTAGTAGCAACTTTGAATCATTTTATCTTTTTAATATCTTCCATTCAGAACATATTATTATTAACAATATTATAATTAATAGTTAAAAAATAATAAAACCGTGACGTTTGAATTTAAAGAGACTATCACCCGGTTTCTGAATTGAGAATCGGAAGTTCAGCACGTCTCAAACCGTGCTTAAGCTATTTTCAACGTCATTTAAACAGGTTTTCATTACTGACTTATATCTCAATTCAGAAACCGGCCGTATGTCTACATAATGTGGAACGCTGAATTTTTAAATTTATTACAAAAAAATAAAAAATAAAATTAATGTCTAAGTAGAAAACATATAAGGCCATTCTATATTTAAAATAAATTACGTGGAAGTCACTCAAAGACACTTGTCGCGGTCGTTCGTCCAGCGGCGAGGTATCGAAGCCACTCGTTGTAGTCGAATAAACAAAAATAATGAACTATTTATATCCAGTGTAAATCAGTAGAAAACGGAAGACAAACGAATCGTTTTTCATCACTCAATTGACCAATTTTGTCACTAAAAACTTTTGAGTCTCCAGTAATATTGTTTGTTCCAGTAAATCGAAATGTGTGTAGCTTAAGATATTTACAAAAATATCATTATATTAGTAGAAATATAAACTATATATCAGTTTCTCGAGTTACAAAATTGCTACCAGCGTGATTGTTACCATGTGCCTTGTTTTTTTTGAGTTCTCGATATTTCGGCGTTGTTGCAAGCGCCATGATCACGGGGTAACTGAAGTTTTTGCTGGTGGGTCTCATTGGCAGATATATCTATCTAGTCGTTTTTCGTCTGATACCAGTACCACTGTTCACTACACTCACTGTATCTGTATCTGATCGCGACACGATTCCTTTTTCATTTATCTTTTGATTTTGACAAAAGGAAATTTAAAACAACATCATTATTCTTTTAAACTTTCACCATCATTAAGATTAGAACAATTGTTAATTACGTGATAGTTAGAGATTATTAATCACGCAGAGTTACTCTGTGATCTTGGCGATTACAAAAACGCCGAAATATCGGGAACTCAACAAAAATATGAACAATTATTCTAATGCTATCGTACTAGAGATTATATGCAGAGGGCGAGTCGATTTTCTTACCTAAAGTTTTCTTACAAATGTAGGTTACATTTAGTTCTAGAATCAGTATATTTCCACCTACTTTACTTCATAGTTCTTTCACGATCTTCACACACTTACATATTTCATAATTAAGAACGCTATGGGCCTTAAATAAAACATACGATCCATTCAAATATTCCTTATATCCATAAGAATAGTCACCGAACAGCTCAACAACAAAACCACTACACAAATTCAAAGGAACCACTCACCATCTTGTTACTATCAATCATCATAAACTTGGAGAGGCTGTGTGCTGAAATACGCATAAAACAAGCGTAGAAGTTATGTCTGAGAATTACTTTCTTACATTGAAAAAGGATGGGCGTGCGAAGTGTATGCCTGTTATCGAGTGACGGTGAATGAAAATACCATTTTTACGGTTCTATCGCTACTGTCATACCGATATTTTATAAATTAGCTTTCGCAATACTTATTGATATTTGTCTTAAAGAAAAAAAATACTTCACCTATGTATACGTAAGTCTGTAGCCATAATATAAATTAATGATTCTTAAACAACAGGTAAATATATTAATCAAATAGTTTTTAAAACTATATGTGAATCAAGGAAAGTATTACTAAGGACAGGTTTTCCTACAATTTATAGATAAAGCATTATTTTCTATAACTTGTCAAAAAAATTTTTTAATTACTTTCGGAGATATGTAGTACATTATCAATTGTTGCCTATGATAATAAATAACTTAAAAACTAATATCTATCTTGATATTGTAAAAAATAATAATAGAAATTCTTTTTTTATCACATAATATAATATGCATGTATTTTTAATCTGTTAGATTCGTTCGTCTTGAGATCTCCAACTTGTATATATTGCTTTTCTGCGTCTTCTTTGACAGATGGATGGACAAACACCCAACACACGAACACGCGAGTAATCCTATTAGGTTTAAGTTTTCCTTGCGAGAT
This sequence comes from Diatraea saccharalis, assembly GCA_918026875.4. Lineage (NCBI taxonomy): Eukaryota > Metazoa > Arthropoda > Insecta > Lepidoptera > Crambidae > Diatraea > Diatraea saccharalis. The sequence goes on along the minus strand of OU893342.1, from coordinate 20,744,701 downwards.
TTGATACCCTAAAACCCAGCTAGACCAATCGTTTCGTTTGCTTGTGCTCGACTAACCAATCGGAACAATAGAATTCTAATTGAAACGTATTTGGCTTTTACACACTGCGGTTACTAAAACCATCAGGCCTTCTTAGTCACCATCTAACATCAAACAAATCTATAATGTAATTATCTACTTTCGGATTAATTAAGCCTATTATTGCATAGAATTACGGTTGTTAATTAATTTCTAGGATTTCATCCCTATTCACAATCGGTTACTTCAATGAGATTTTAGTCATCATCTATAGCAATTAATTTAAACATCAAGTGTTTAAGTTGTCAGAAAATTATCTTTTGTGTAACGCGCCAGAACGTTAAGACTTTCGTTTGAATTTACGAAACAAAAGACATGGATTTATGAAATTCTTTATTATTTAAAATTCTCTCAGATAAAAAATACAATATTCGTTTATGTAATTATGATCTTTTTGCTTTACATCTTGTATCTGACACACAATGAGTATCATCATTTGGTCCTTCATTTTTCATGACATAATTTTATAAAGAATATCATTGGCTTATATTATGTAAACATCACAAAACGAGCGTCAAAAAGACACACAAATTAGTAATAATATCAAAACTTCATAGGTATCCATTTCGAGATTTCTAAACTGGCAAATCTACCAACACTCAACAGACAGGCAGATAAGTAGATAAAGATGTTATTTTATGTGTGGCAAGTAATTAATCATCCCTTCCATTTGTTGTCCATTAGTGCACATAATTAATTGAAAATGAACCACAAACCACCAGTCGGGTCCGGTGCGGATCGGGGGATGTACATGACTGCAGATGCTTAAAAATTCAAAGGAGATCGATATAATAAATTTTTGGCCACCCATCCTATGATTGGCCTTTACAATAGTTGCTTAACCTACGCAATCTCCGAAAAAACGCAAATCAATGTACCATCATGTTCTTCTACACTAATATTATGAAGAAAAAAGATTTGATTGTTTGTTTGTTTGCATCAAATAAGTGCCGGAACTGATGGACCGATTTTTAAAATTCTATATCACATGCGATGAACATAGGTTATATTTTGTGAAGGGTTCGATGCTTAGGCAAACGAATAAAAGGCTAACGAAGCTTGAGAACTTCATTTATTAAAGGGTAACAAAAAAAACTAAATATATACCCAAATATATAAAAAAAAATTGTTAAATATAACAATTACATACCCCGTTTCTGGGTTTCCTGTAATAAGTAGAACTTAGTAGGTATTTCACGAAGATATACATTTACATGTTTCTTATTTAAATAATAATAATCTATATTGGATTTATATGATTAAAATTAAATAATCATGTTCTCGCCGGACGAATTCTTCACGAGCTGACATTCATAAAGAGCATATTGGATTACTGAAAATTTCAAATTACGTAAAGTGAATAATTAAAATAAACGATGTTGAAGATCAAAGACATAAAGTTTGCATGCGTATACCTAGCACGGAAGAAACGGTGGTACGACGCACCGTAACAATTTTATACCGAAAAAGAGCAAATAAAGGAATTAATATGGGAGTGGAATTATGTATAGGGAATTATAACGTCATAATATAAATAGATATCCACGTAAAAGGGACCGCGCGGGCAAAACCGCTGGCGGAAAGCTATTTCATAATAAATTATTCATATCTCACCATTATTAATAAACATTTTAATGAATGGCGACACATTGATCAATATGTCAATATTAGCATCCGACAAACGAACCCACCAGTCCCACCCACTGATACAAACACGTAATTCAATAAGGCTTTAACTGTCACTCACACTGATTGACAATTCGGGGCGACTGATGTTAAAATTATCCTTTTGGGTATAACACATTTGAATTATTAGGTATTTGATGGATACTTTTATAAAAACGAGAATACTCATCGTTAAAAATCATGAAACATACATATTTAAAAACGTAATAAATTAGCAGAGCGGGGCGATGCTTTTATTTAAATTTTCTACTTTTGAGCCTGCAAAAGAAGCGAAACGTTATATATTTTTATATGAGATTACAATATTTACACACGCTAAATCTAATAAAATACATATAGGACTCATTATGTAGTTAATTTACAAATATATTTATTTATATTATCGCAAGTAATTAAATTAATGCTATAATATGGTTATAATAGCACCGCAGAACACTGATATATGTTTCAATAGTATTTAAACAATAATAACTAGTAAAACAATTACTATAAATGTAATCTATATAACTTTAGGTACTTAAAAAAAACATTAATGAAATAACAAAATTCTGTGTTTTTTTAATACGATTACCCAATTGTCTGTATACTAAAACGAATCCGCGAGAATGAAAACAGATTGCGCTCTGCAACGGTATTTATAGCGTTGTTTCGCTTTGGATATTTATAGAGTATCACGTAGTATCACACTATGGGTTGCACCATCCGTAAGCAAATATTGTAATCCTCATTTAATTTATTGATAAATTATATCCGCCTTAAGGAAGATTCGTATGTAAAGGGCAAGTTTCATTATCCGCGAGCGTTGTTCGATCCTTGGTGTGTCAATAGCAGATCCGTAATTACGAGCCAATAAGCCGCCACGTGTCACGTGTCACTGGGGTGTTGCCTCCATACGATTGTTATTTTACCCTCTAAAGAGCCCTACGAGCGATCAAATTTGTTTGACAAGCGTATTCTAAAAGCAATAGCACAAACGAACGAACTAATCTGAATCGTTCAGCGATTGTTTTTATTTCAAGCTATCAATCTATATACATTATATTATTATTGTACAGGCACAGGTGCGCCGGCTTGTCAGTTGACAGACTAAAAACCAAAATGCCATCAAGTTGAAATTATGAAACAAAAATTTTAAAATGTTCATTCATTAAATATAAATAAAACAAAACCTATACCAAATACAAAGTGAGGAAGGCAATCTAATATTGCGTCATATAAAATAAATTTCCAAAATCAAAAACTATTCAATTTCAATTTAATGTTCCGTCAATTTATTATAAATTATGTAATATACTATCATGTCATCTAAAATATTCGGAAAACTAGTCACATAAAAACCTGACTGACTTAAATATCAACACTAAAATACCGCACCTAGAAACTTGAAATCCGGTACAGTTTCCTTTCATGATGTAAGTCAGCATTAAGAAGGGATTTTGATAAATTCAACTTCTAAGAAAGAGGTGGAATTTATATGCACCACTCGGGCCGCTGCAGCCGCTAGCGCGCTGACGGAAAACTAGTACTAAATATTGTTTAAAAATTTATATTATTGTACACATTAAAAAAAACACTATTTACTGTACTTGCTTGCCAAGCACACAATCAGTCTGAATTTTCATCAAATAGTTACTGCAAATACACACATGTAAATTGTTTGACAAACGCATTAAACAAAACTTTATGCTAACGTAAATAATATAATGTAAAACAAAGCTTTAAACTGGCTACAATTTCATCCTATTTAACAATAATAATGCAAATTTAGATAAGCTGACAAGCAAATTTGCAAGCAAGACAAGGGGACAGGTCGACGACGTCTAACAGTTATTTGAGACAACTAATGGCTTACAATAAAATCAGTGATTTAAGTGAGTAAGGTCAAAGATTTCTCTAGAAGACTTTAGTTAAGTCAGATCGGATCGTCAAGTGTTATGTACGTATACATTGTAGTGCCTATAGGATGCCGTACACTTCCTTAACATCAAGTTGACGACATTTTGTGTGCGTTTAAAAAAGGGTGAAATGGTATTTATAAAAGAAGTCAGATTCAATACAATCAGTCCATAATGGGCACCTCGGACGGATGATTTTCTTTTGTATTTTTCTTTAACATGAGTGACAATATATGTATAGCATTTTAGGTGAACGTTTTATTGAATAATTAAAGTGAAGTGAACTAACATTTTCAATTTTTCATTGATAAAACATCAATGAAATGTTCATATTTATATAAAGATATGTTTTTAGTTTACTTTTATTTAGTGAAACATTAACAAATAACCTAAATTGTGGCAATGAGTATAATTTATGTCAACATTTAAGAGTAAAGAGCCTGATTATTCGACTTTAATATTAGTATAGCGATTTTGTTCAAACGAAAAGCAATCACAGTGTAATGTTTCAGGCTCCGGTGGCTGTTTGGGTAATTTTCTACTCTCTTACTTATTTTTATAAAGCCCGCGTCATTTATTTTGTGAAACGAATTTTGGTTAAAAACGGTGTGCTACAATGTGGCTCTGGCCACATAACAAAACTTACATGTTTAAATTTAAAAGTCATATTCGAGTTGAATTCGCGCACGTAAAGTTGCGCAAGTGTTTCATACTATTATCAATGAAAAACACAAAAATATATAATTATAAGTAGTATGGGAGTAGGGTTATCATCTGACCGGATAAATCCGGTCTAGACCGGATTTCGAAGAAATAGGCCGGATTCCGCCCGGATTTCATTAGAGACCGGATTTTCAGTCATGTCAATAAATAATAAGCGCCACCCGGTACGATGCGCAGCGACCGCCAAATTAAAACAATCGTATTATGATGAACGTCTTGGCATGCAGTGGCGCGATTTACTGTGATTGTATCTATTACACACGTGCGTCACATCAATAATTACAATGGCATCTTCTAATAACAAACGTTACTTTTAATTACAACAAACACATTGCTTTTTGTTTAATATCATTGTCGGAATTTCCCCGCTTTCATAATTACCCCAAAGCACCCTACCGAAGGCTAGGCAGTAGACAAATATTCCTTTGCCTTTGTTTTAATTTGAGGCGTTTTCTTTTTTAAATTGTATTTTATGGCTGTGCATATTAGTGTTTTTAAGCTAATCATATCAATTTTATTAACTTAAGTCTCTAAAACGGGAGAACTTTCAGACCTGAAACTTTGATGAACAATGGAGGATTGGTTCTAGGTTAGTTATAATCTAGTGACTTTTATTTTCGGCCAAAGATCGGATTTTTTTACAGAAATCAGGATTTTTTAACACTTGCATGCAATGCAACCGGCTTTTCGATTTAAACCTCTGGTTTCGATTTAAACCCTATATGGGAGCCCCTTTAAACTTTTTTAAGTATTTGTAATTTATAACAACAGAAATATATCATCTGTGAAAATTTCAACTAACTATTACGGTTTACTAGAAAAGCAGTATTTTTTATATTCATATAATTATTCAATATTGCGGCACCAGAGTACAAGTTAATTCGTAAGGTAGGTATAATTACCAGCTTATATATTTACTGACAATGTTACCATACTTTTATTTCATAGTATGCAATAATATTCATCTGAATGTTTTACCTCGGGCCTGGGTTTTGTTTTTAACAACATAGTTTGTAATGGCATTTTCATTTTACGACCCAAAACAGAAGCGGTTCGCTGTTCGGATGTAGAATGAGCCTTTTTTACAATGTAACACATCGATTAACAACTTTGTAAAGGCAGATAATAAAACTAGAAAAAGATCCATTTATCTTTATAGTCTGAGTTTTTCGTTTCATTTTATATAAGTGCATCAGCCACAGGTATCGACGCTAAAGGTTATTCCCCTGAAATATTGGAATTTTGCCTCATTACGTGCTGATCAAGTATATTAACAATTTTAGCTTAAGGGCATAACTTTCTACATTACTTAAATTCTATATTCTATACATATATAGTTGCTAATAACTTGTTACTTACTAGATTAAAATAAATTATTCCTCATTTTTATATTTCGCCGCATATTACTCAATAAATCAACTTTTGATTTTGTTTAATTACCTAGAAATGATGATTTTATATTAGCTATACACGTTTTAATTTATAATATAATTAATACTGATTGTTAATTTTAATATTTGAAAATCTATATAAGTATAACTTTAGCGTAGTATATTTAAACACGCTTTTCTTTATGGACAACCACCATATTTTTTATATATTAAGTAAATTATTAATGTGGAAGATTGGTGCCCAACTAATTTGAGAAACGGAGACAATTCGAGAGATAATCACAAAGCAAGTAATGACTGTTTAAATGGCGCAATGTGAAACTGACATTGCCGCGCAGACTGCGAATGATCAGTAATCACCGGGCCTACAAGTGTCCCGTCTGCAGCATGAACTGCTAACAATATCGTACGCCGCCACCACAAAAAAATGTTATAGTTTGCAGCCATTTTGTTACAAAAACAGCTTAAAGTTCAACGACGAACAATGCTGTCATAGCTTAATAGTTGAATAAAAAGATAATAAAGGTTTTATTTGCAAACTTTGTGGGACTCGGTTCTCTATGCTTAGACCGCAGGGGTCTGGCATAAGGATTATAATAAATATTGATTAAAAAAAAAGATTTTAAAGTTTACAGAAAAATTAGAATATGTAGTCGAGATCTTTATATTGTTAAATAACATTAGCACTGTCGCGTATATGGCACTTTTAATAATTTTTTACTTGGGATAGCAAAAAATAAAAGAATGTTCAATTCTGTTCGTATTTCAAAATAAGCGGTAACACAAGGTAGTACTCTTATTTATTCACATAGAACCAGACTATTCGGAATTTATACACAAATTCAAAAATATAACATTGAATTAAAAAATATAACAGATTATTATGATAAGAAATCTAGAGAAAAAGGCATAATTTAAGAGAGAGAAAAAGGTTTAAAACAATTCAAAGTCAACCTCCTCGTGAAACTTGGTTTGATAATAATAAAATAAATAGAAATTACATTAAATTGATTTTAAGACTCCGTTCTGGACACTACCCATCGGCAAAGTTTACATATTTAATGAAAATGACTGACTCAGATAAATGTTACGCCTGCAATAAAATTGAAGATGAAGATTGCCGTTTGCTGATGGAGTGTATAAGAAACAAAGATGAAAAGGAGTCATTTATGAAAGAATTTAAATAATAATAATAATAATTTATTTGCATTTGAATAGGGTATACAAAAGAGATGTAAAAAGTAATACAATTATCGCCTATTCAGCCATTAACAATAGCATGCAAATGTAGTAAAAGAAGATACTATAAGGACTGATTAATCCACCCAGGTTACCGTTCAGTTTCTATAGTCTAAGAACTCATGCAACGCTCAGCAAGCCAGTTATATAACTCTCTCATAAATCTAGTAAAAGGTGTATTCTTTATAGATTCCGGAATCTTATTAAATATTGTTTGAAACATACAGTAGCAGTTATTTTTAAATCGCGCGCTTTTTGGGACTATGTCAAGAACTAGCCTATTTTTATTTCTAGTGTTCCTGGGATACACTTCATGAGCTATTTTGTAATAATCAGGGTATCGTTTGGCAAATTTCGCTGCTTCAAATATATATAAGCAAGGAAGAGGTAGAATACCAAGAAATTTAAACCATTGCTTACATGAGAGGTCGGGAGCGATACCACATATGTATCTAATACATTTTTTTGGGCAATAAATACTCTTTGCGCATCTGTACCATTGCCCCAAATAATAATTGCATAACGTAAAATTGACTCCACATAAGCGAAGTATGCTGTGAGAGTCGTACTTCTTGTCGCTACTCTCGATAATTTAAATAATGCAAATGAGAAGCTATTTATCTTATTACAAATGATTTCTGCATGTTGTTTCCAATCTAGTTTCTTGTCAAAAGTTATGCCTAAGAATCTAACGTTATCAGCTTCTTCAAGCGTGCATTTTTGGTATTTTATAATCAAGTAATTAGAAATTAAATTATTAAAATTCATAAAATATGTCTTGTCTATATTTATTGTCAGATTATGGAATTTAAGCCAGTTTATTATGGTCATTATTGTATTATTTATGTCGTTTTCGTGGTCAGTAATTTCCATATTATTATTGGTCGTCACTACCATTGATATATCGTCAGCAAATAAAATACTTTTATGTGTAGTTACATTTGGTAGGTCGTTAATATACACCAAAAATAAAAGAGGTCCAAGAACACTGCCTTGTGAAACTCCAATGTTTTTTACTTTTAATTCTGATTGATACTTTCGATTTATGCCCTTTGAATCTAATTTAGTTATTTCAACAGATTGCATTCTATTTTGTAAATATGTTTTAATCCAATTAAACGTAATAAAATTAAACGTTTAGATTAATTCAAAGTATTTTAGCAGAACCTAAGTCTGTCATTTCACAAGAACTATGTAAATTACTCATAAATTTAAGATGAAGTAGAGTAAATGCTGTAAAAAAATGTCTAGTGAAATATTGTAATAAAATGAATTTAGATTTAAGAAGGGTGTGATGGGGTTAACGTGCTCTAAAGAAAAAAAACCCCTTAAAAATTAAAAGAATTAAAAAAATGAATGTTCTATTTCTATATATTATATAAGAAACCGTGTTTTAAAAAATAATTATTTTGTAGGTATGGATTTTTTTAACATAAATGGAATTATTACTGCGAATATTTTCTTGTTGATGACATTTTAAACCTAAACGAAGACCCCATATCCTATCTCCGTTCAGGTTTATCCGTTGTATTATTTTACAAACTAAAAACAAATACCGGTATAGCTATATTTAGAATGTGGCTATAAATATTCTCTAAGATATTAGTTTACCTTGCAATCATTGAGTAAGCCCGCAGGATTTGATCCGACAAGCAACAATACGAATAATCCAATAGTTCATTTATCTTTATACAGAATATCCGCCGTGACTTTTACGGTGAGTAAGTATATTATATCCGCGCTCAGCCATGTTTTACCTATACTAATATTATAACATTTCTAACTTTGTTCGTCGGGGATAATCTTCGGAAATACTGACTTCATTATGAAAATACTTTCACTTACCGGAAGCTAGTTAATGATAATGCACTAAAACCTATGAATCTGTTTTGTATGATTTGTGATTGATTTATTTAGATTAAAAACCCTTTAAAATGAGGTAATATGATAAATATTTAACATTATCAAAGAGCAACTCGAGAGAACAATATCTGTCACACATCAAAAGAATTTAAAACTCCCTTATTATGATAATAAATCTTTATTGCTGAGAAAGAACTCCATAGTTAATGTTTGTATCAATAAGGCTTCATTTAAATACAAGGTTTTGCCTGCGACTTCTTCCGTGCACCACCACCATTTACTGAGGGCAGCATTTCCAAAAACGCTAAAGCAATTATTTTACATGATAAAGTAAATACTTCATTATGTAAAATCGAAGATAAAATGTTAATAGGTGTAAAAAATATATAACCAATACCTACTGAAGAGGAAAAAGAATATCCGTGCTACTTTTTCTTGTGGTTTAAAGTTGTTTATAATATTGCCTCTTATTACATCTTATAATAAGAGATTATCAGACATTTAACCAAATAAATAGACTACCGTGACCAGTTCTTGGGAAAATTGCTTCGATCGCTGGCAGAGGCGCTGATCCGTTGCGCCACCGAGTAACGTATTGAGATCGTATGTAAAATGATGATTAGTATGATGATAAAAAAATCCAAAATTTTGGTTACTCCAATGAACTTACATTACCACAATTACATGTGAATAATCATATTTAGGTTTCAGCTATTCACGTTTTGGACTCAAGCGCAGTCACTATCGCCGCTAGTAAAAAAATAAAAACTGCGTTGGATGTGCTATTAGGTATTTATTTATTTGGTGTATTAATAAAGGTAACACTGGAGGAAATATCTGTTTGATTAATCTTTAAAACTAAATATTAACTTACTGTTGAATAAGAATAAGAGGATAAAAATCTACAAACCGACCTACACAAAATTTATTTTAATTATTGCTTGCGTTTTTCGACTGAATATTTATTTTTCTCTTGAGCGTAAACTGGCTATCCTTTTTCTTTGATGTATGATGTTTTGTGTGCTTAAACACCTTTCACTTGAAAATAGAACTTACAAACCTTTTCTAGGCAATTTCAAACTGTAAACCCAACATAACAAAAAAACTTTGAAACGGAGGCGGACTTAAAACCCCACCACCCCAATTCCACAAGCGACTCGTTACCTCAACCAAGTGAAAGCTAGTATATTATTATACAGCTGAATTTGTTTTCTTGATTAGTTGAACGCACTAATCTCAGGAACTAATAAAACGAATTGAAAAAATATTTTAGAATAGAGTAATCCATTTATTGAGGAATGGTTAATAGGAGTAGAACAGCAATGAAATATGACGGGAAAACCTGTAGTAGAAAGCTAGAGTCATATAAACCGATACTCATGTTTTTACCCTACCTTTTTCAATCAGCAAATTACCTACTCGAATACAATTTCTAGTCAATACAAACGAATTTCTAGTCAACATATGTTCTTTAACCAAAGCAATTTATTATTCAAAAGCTTTTCGATATAAATCACAATGATTCAAAGCAAAATAATGATCGTGGTATATCCCCGGCGCCGCCTAACCTTTACCTAAATAAAAGACAAAATTTTTTTCATTTCAATATTTATCGTTTGGAAATGGCGCGAATTGTTCCACCAAGAGAATTAGTAGAAACAGAAATAATAGAAACTCACGAAACTCATGAATAATCTTAGTAACGTCGATTATTACTCTTGTGAGATGAAAACATTCACACCGGTTATATAATATACGTATTAAATATAAAAAACAACAAGGCAAAAATAAAGACAATTATTGTAATGACAGCTTTTCTATATTTCTGTTTTACAAAGTTCTCTAAACAGCAGCTCTGGAGGATTCTGTTTTAATACAATATTTAATTTTTCAGCCCTCATTCGCGCAAAAGCTGTGTCCCACAAAAACATTTTCTGATTTTTATTACAACAGATGGCTTAATCAAATGCTTTATAAATGTAAGTTATTTTTTGGGATCATAATTTTATATAAAAAAAAATCTGGGTAATATACGACAGGAATACTTTTACGTTTACGTATGCATGTGCTGTTACCTACTCGTAAAGCTGCTTATTGTAATGTGTGCAAAAGGTGGAGCGTGCGAAGTTTGGTGGCCACAAAAAAGGTACGCTGGTTCACTGGATTTGGTGGACTTGCCTTCAAGGGACTATGTAGTTTAATTCGCTTGGTCTATCCTTAACTGGAATAACGTTAGAGGAGCACTGCATGTTCGCACTTTATTGCGTATGAATCCATTGTATACGAGTACTCTTTGAACCGTAATTAGACGACGCTACTGGCTTCTCAAATTACATAGTAAATACTCAATCAAACGTTTTATAAATGGCACTGAATTATTCTAGATAACCGACCTAGAAAAGGATACCAATATCGAATTCTAATCTAAAAGAAATTATAGCGTAAAAAATGTTACCATTCCATCCAACCTATATTATTAGGCTACATGACGTTATATTTTAAGTAAAATAGATTTTATATGTATAAAACCACACCCACTAGTTTCAAATAAGTTAAAACTTGGATGGTATTTTTTTTATTAAGTGAAACCTAAATGGATCGATTTTTCGCCTCCGAACGCCCTACATAAAAATCATAACTTCATAAAAATCTTTGCAGCTGTTTCCGAGATTCAGGTTACATATATTATTTACAAACACCACTCGTTTAAAATTATTAGATAGAAACTGATAAAACAATAGTAATCAAACATTGAAATGTCCGTTCTTAGGTTATATATAATGTTATACTTTTCAATGGTACCCTTGTAGGTGAACGTTATGATGCTTCTGAAGTAAAAGGTTTCAAACAGCTCTTTATTCCTCAGCCAAATGGACTTTTGTGAAACAACTTCATAAAACAAAATGAAGATGGAAGCTTATTAATTTAGACCCTTTCAGAGTAACATAAAATATCAAGACGTATAACATTAGATTTAGTTATTTGATACCTGATAAAGTAAAATAAAATTTGTTATTTTTAATTATTGATTTTGGTAACATTTATCTGTTTGTCTGTTTCAGATCCTTAGGTAACTGAATTCAAACCAACTCAGCGAAATTTTTCAAGATAGACAGTTACCTATTTGATGTTGTGATAAAATTCATATTACACACAAAAAATAAAATATTTGTAAATATTTGTGTAATACAATCACTAGAAGCCACAGCTAACAAGTGCTTGATAAATTCGATGGTCTCGTTCGCTCACAAAGAAGATCACAAAGAATATATTAAAATGATTATTTAACATTACTTTAATTTGAAAGTCGCAATACATTATGTTTACCAAACAATTGTACATAATGTTTAAGTACTGCCGAATCACAATATCTCTCTGTATTCAAAGGTTGCTTTGAGCATGGAGTACTATTTTTGAATCATTCGTCTCGCATCGAACGCTTGTTTACTACTAATTTTTTTTTTAGATATAAGAAATTCACTATTTTTGTTTCCCTTATTTGCATAATGGCATAGCTTTCCGACACAAGTGCATTTCAAGTAAAATTGACTGCCACGAGTATTAAAGGGTGAAAGGTTACAATCCCAACTACTATTGAGGAGATCGGTAGTAAAAGACGACTATAACCACAGCACAGATAAAAAGGTTAGAATAATAACGTACTAACATTAGTACTAGGACCGCGCGTGCCAGATATCACACAGAGGTAAACCTTCACCTATTCAGCTCACAAAGAGAGAGATGCTACCATTGACTATAATAAACTTTCAACAAAATTAGTGTATACTAGCCTATTAATACAGGTGATTTTATAATAATACACAAAATGTATAGCTAGCTATAATAAAAATCTGCACAATTACTTTTGTTAGTTCTAAATATTATATTTTGTGCGCGGATATTACATTAGTTAATGTGCAAACACTTGAAATACATGTTTCATTACATAAAAATGTTATTGCACGACGTATCTGCATTAAAACAATTTTTCAAAATATAATGCAAAGAATTTTACGCTTCTGTCAACACTGAAATAGTAAAGCGCCCTGTGATTCACCTGTGATTCATTCCAAAAATGTATCTAATTTATCATATTATTTTATTTATTATTTAATATTAATGAAATCATTTTCAGAAAATCATGTTGAACAAATTCAACTAGTTTTAGAAGCCATTGACCCATTGACCATTCCTATTACGCGTCAATCCACTTTTCTTTTATGTCAGGGTTTCTAGGAAAATTGAAACGTATAAATCTCAAAAAAAATACTGTTAACTATTTATCTTAATAAAAGTTTGCTTTTATGTTATAATTGCATGTAAATTGATTGCCAGTCATAATATTAGGTTTAAGTACTATCGATAACATTTTATCGATATCTGCAAGCACTATGCTAACAACTGACACAATCACCCGAAAAAATAATTTTGGATATAACTCGACATACTGTTATATAATCAATATTTTTTACTTACCAATGAAATGAAATTTGTCCTTTTTTCAGACTTACATTTTCACTACGCAAACGACACGTAATAACGGCACAATTCGGCATATTTTCGTATTTTGCGACGCACCATAGACGACTATCACATTGTGCAAATACTGTACTGGAAATTTGAGTAACGTGACTATAACAAATAAATACAGAGTATTAGATAAATATAAAATAAAGAGTGGCGAGACGACGAGAAACATGGGTGGTGCGTGTAGGTGTGCGCCGCAGTATTATTTACTTACCTTTAGACGAACGTTCGAACATAATTACGGATAGATGGCAATGTCAAAACTGCAACATTTTTTTTATTTCATGACCTTAATCCGTTTTATGCACACGGTCGGCCAATATTAAATATCGAACCAGAGACACAGAACTCGAGAAATTGCTTAAAAGACTTACGGTATACAATTCCTTTTATAACGCAAAAATATACTTCCTATACATCTAAAAATTACAGTTTCTCATTGCGAAAAGAATGCTTTTATTTTTTCAGCATGAAAATAATAAAATTCAAAATCATTATGCTGACAAAGACAAACGAAAAAAAGCAGTGTCCGGCGACTAAAAAGTCGAGTGTAGTAGGATAAAGAACGAGGTATTTTAAAATATGTCTCCTGGTACGGTTGCAGCAATAATCTCGACGTCACATGGGACAGACGACGAGTGTCCCCGATGACAACAATATTCTACTCGGCATGCACTCTCAATGAAAATTCGGAACACGCTCTTTGTGTTATCCAGAATAGAAATTATACAGTGTGAAAATATAGATAGGCGAGAGCATCCATCCATATTTTCACGCCGTATACCTTGCGAGGTAGGCGTAGAGGGTCGATTATATGAAATTATACGATTAGAATAACTATTAATTACTGGATGGCTACCACTTTGGTATATAGTTTGGATATTATAGTTTTTAGTTATTTTTTTACTATTAATCTAAAGATTATGAAAGTTTAAAATGACATAAAATCATAATCAAACAGTATTACTTAAAACACCTTTATTTTAAAAAAAATAAAGGTGTTTTAAGGATTTATCGGAACTACTGATATGTAATATTATTTTTATAGAGTTAATATCCTGTTTTTAATTGTTATTTGTTGATTTTTAAAAATAATTGTTATATCGTAAGTTTATCTCGTTCAAAGCAGAGTTAATAAACGGAAATCAAAATGATTAAATTTTTATTAAATTATGCATTTATTAAAAAATATTCAAATCACTCTTACTAAATAACAGTAAATATTTTTCCCTCAAGAAGTGCCATAAGTAAGTTGTATTAACTAGCCAGGGTAACAAAAAGAGCGTCTGATTTATGTGCACAAGTTGCGCCTCAAAGGGGACTAGTTCCTTTATGTTTTGCAGAAAAATAAACAGTGTCGGCAGCATGGCAGTCGACTGCTGCTGAGGTTGATTAATGCAGACGTCACGATCCCGTTCGCTGCTTCACTCATATTTTCAGTTCCTTGCTATTTTCTAGGATCACTTTGTTGAGAAGACTATGGTTTTTATTCAGTTTCTGAGTAAATATTAGCACAGTTTGATAGTTGCCGTGAAATTTGTCTCGTGAAATTTTGGCGTTCTGTTTATTATTTCAATTAGAAACGTTTCAAAGGTTTCCATGAAGAATTGGTAAGTTACGAAACCAATGAAACGACTAATAAGTTTACGCGTGGAAGAGAAGGATTGTTTGCGAGTATATGTTGATATGTTTTATGTTTTTTAGGGCAAACGATTGGTGCTCTAAATATTTCTTCCTTCAATAAAAAAGTTTGGGGCTATTAAGAGAAGTAGCTGATGCCCTTGTGTTGAAAATTGAAACAACGAAAGTACCGCAATCACTCAGACTCGAGATAGTATGGAAAACTTCATTTTCACATTGACCCGACCGGGAATCGAAACCAGGACCACAGACCCAGAAACTGCAGGACTCAACTATGACTAGGACTACTCGACTATAGAGATTAAATTATATGAAGATGACTAGTCAATATACACACATATTGTAATAAAAGAAATTTTCACACATATTATAATAAAAGACTAAAGGGATCACATTAGGAAACTTAAGCCATATGTTACTGAAGTTTTTTTGATAAATATAAGAAAGACGATTATTATCTATACTAGTATAAAACAAAATCGCTTCCCGCAACTGAGCGTTGTGACGGGTTCGGCACATCGTAGTTGGTATTATATGAAACGGTTTCCTAGACTTGACAAATAGGTATATATACGGATAAAAAAAAATCTGTAACAATGAAAGATAATTTTAAAAAACAGTTTGTATGTATGTATTATTAAAAATACTTATAAAACAATTACATAGCCGTTTCTGGATTTTCTTTTATGTGTAGCACATATTTAGTACACAAAAGGTTTTATAAGATGTATAGTTATAACATATTCACTTTAAACGTGATTATTTTTAAACAGGTAATTTAAATATTTTATCATAAACTAGCATATTATGTACATACGTACTGGTAGAAGAATTTTCACGAACTGACATTCAGAAAGAGTTTCTTCAAAATTTCAAATTACAAAGAATGATTAATAAAAAAGAAATGATGTTAAAGGTCAAATACAAAAAGTTTGAATGCAGGAACCTAGGACAAAACAAACTGTGGTACGACGCACCGTTACAGATTTATTCACGAGAAATGTATAATAATAAGAATAATAATACAGGACCATACGGCCAAAGGCACAGAAGAAAAGTTAGTTGTTATAATAATAACATTAAAATGTTTTTTTTTTTTTAAATGTGTAGCTGCAAATACAAATTTAAATTCGTTTATCATAATATGTCGTATCACCGCACCAGTGCGTTGAGTGACCTCTGGGAACGTGCGTTACGTTAGTTTTCTCTACCTATTATTAATCGTAAGACTCTAATTTTTCTCATAGTTGTTTTTACTGATATATCTTCAGCAGGATATTCACTAGAAAAAGTCTCGTGTTGGAGACATTTACAATAAGTCTCCTTTTCAAACGAGCTGTTTTTACTTGAGACCATTCTCAGATGGTTCACTAATATTCTTAGCTGCAAAAACTATTCCGATATATCTTTAATATAAGTTCTAACAAAAGTTGAAAAATATATGAAGGAAGACATTGCAATAAAAAGTAATAAGAAATCAATAATATCTGCGATTCATCGAAAGTAGCTTCAGTATTCAGTAAGTATGCATAATATAACAAAACAAACCGAATGTTATTTTATGTTACGCGCCGTGCTTTTTCACAATCTCGAA
Organism: Diatraea saccharalis; assembly: GCA_918026875.4. Lineage (NCBI taxonomy): Eukaryota > Metazoa > Arthropoda > Insecta > Lepidoptera > Crambidae > Diatraea > Diatraea saccharalis. Next base: position 20,728,064 of record OU893342.1, on the reverse strand, counting down.
AACTAATGTCTAGGTATTTTGCGTGAAATTCCTTAGGGCTGGAATGCAATCCTGATGTAACCTGATGCCCATCAGTCTTCGAAACCTGCCTAAGCCTCCATAAATGTCCGTATGCAGGCCATTCTTGAGTACCAATATCTACTAATTGCCGTAATGTTTCGCGTTCGCGGGCTACTATAATTTGTAATATGTATATATTATAATGGAATATAAAATTAAGACCATGGTATTTGATGAGTGAATGATGAGGCACACGAGATGTGAAACAACATCACATGCCGTTCAATCACCTGAGATGGATTGTGATTATTAATAAAGTAAACATAAAATATTTGTAACTCGTGGAATATCCCTTAATATAGTCGAGCGTGTCGCGGTGTGTTTGCCCACTCGAGCACTGTCAACATTCGCATATGAAAAAGGCTTACAGTAAGATTGCCGTGGGTGTGTCTATCGCAAACTCGCTCAGTTCCGTATCGGGCCTGAGCTAATAAAAGGATGTATTCCTTTGTATTGGTGAATTCCATACAAGCATAAATTTGTCTAGCAAAAACGGAATGGACAAAATGGTAATAACTGTGACGGGTTCGATGCTTGGGCAAATAATAGAAGGCTGACTAGCTTGAGAATGGATTTATTTTATGGTAAAGAAAAGAAACTGTAACAAACAAAAATGAATATAAAAACAGTTCGTATGTTATACTTAATATAAAATTTAAATTGCTAAATAAAAGACATATATACCCCTTTTTAGGTTTCTTTTAATAAAAACTTGAATCTTCCCAGTTGCAGGATATACTTTTATCACATAATATAATTTATAAAACTATTATGGCAATTAAAACCGCTTACTTAATGAGTAGTGCATGAAAATATAAGAGACAAGTAAAGCTTAATTTAAATAATAATCTTCAATGTTCAATAAAACTACTTTGAAACGGTTCACTTATGTAGAAATTTCAGCCTCTCTATAAATATATATACGCATTCTAATACTCGAAAACATTTTTCTTTCCATCTAAGGTATCCTTTGATTTTTGTCAAACGGTTCAATGAGATCATCCACAGTACCCAAGACGTGATAATATGTAGGTACGAGGCTTAAACGCCGTCTTGGAAACTATTGTGTTCTGTAACAGGTTGCTGATTTTTGTTTATATTCCTCTTAACTGTATACCGTATAAGCCTTTCAAATTCAAACGAGCAAAACTCTGTTTGATCATGATACTTGTACATGGAACATCTAAACAATTTTTATTTACGCGTATCAAAATTCACTTACAACTTGCGACCTAAAAAACTGAATTTTTCTATTGCAAGCTCTTCTAACCATCAAATTTTAAATAATTAGAGAAAATATTTTCGTAGCTATGACGTTTGAGAAGATTTATAACACATTGAGTTGACATCGAGCGTTTAGGCCACTGATTGAGCCTTTGATTAAAAAGTTTTAAAATATGCAAGCGATATCGAGTTGTGCAGGCAATCTCCATGCTGACTACTGCTGCCTCTTCACTATGTAACTCTTACTAACCCTCAGAATGTTATTAGACACTGGCGACCACCGACAGCCCATATGTTCATGTCTGGACGATGTTCCGTGGAAAGACAAAATATTGGTAAACTAATTTACAAATATGTTGCCAGTTAAGCACATGATTTTATTTGCAATCGATGTATATATATCTAGGTTCGGGTTGGCACAAAAGTAATGAGACACTTCGTTTAAGTTTTTACTTTTTTATTATTATTACAATAAAAAAAGTTTAGTCAATGATGTAATTACCATTAGTATCTAAGACTTCTTGCCAACGATCCGGCAAAGTTTGGATGCCTTTTGTCCAGAACTCTGATGGCTGTGCCTCGAAAAAGTTGTTCAACTCCGCCTCTACGTCAGAGAAATCATTAAATTGTTTACCCCGCAAATGCTGTTTCAGGGCTCTAAACAAATGATAGTCTGATGGGGCGAGGTCTGGGGAATAAGGTGGGTGGGGTATCGTCTCCCAGCCCAAGTTCTCCAACTGCCGGCGAACCACAGATGCGACGTGAGGTCGAGCGTTATCGTGCAGTAAAACTACATTGACTCGTCTTCGTCATTTTTTCTTGATAGCGGCAGATAATTTGGTAAGCTGGGTTGAATATTTGTCAGCGTTTATAGTTTCATTGTGTAATAGCTCATAAAACAGTATTCCTTGCGCATCCCAGAAACAGCAAAGCAGAATTTTTCGGCGGTTTTTTTGACTCGGCTTCGGTTGAGTTGGTGGCGTTTCTTCTCGAGGCAGCCAAAAAGCACGACGTGTATCGTTCTCGTAATAAATCCATGATTCATCTCCAGTAACCAGATCTGACAAAAACTCTTTACGTCGGGGTCGCAGCAAAAGTGACTGACAGATAGCGACACGGACTGCACGACTGGCGTCTGTAAGGATGTGCGGTACCCACCGAGCCAAAACTTTTCGATAACCAAGCTTATGCAGATGGTGTTCCACGGCATGGTGACTGCATTTAAGTGCTTCCGCTAATTCACGAGTGGTAGCATCCGGATTCAACTGCAGTTCGCGGCGCAAATCGTCATCATTCACTGCGGGTGGTCGCCCTGAGCGTGGCTGACTTTCAAGGCTCCTGTCTCTTGATTTAAAACGGTCAAACCATCGGGACACCGTCGCATGGCTTGTACTTCCAGCGCCTAATGCATTGTTGATATTGTCAGCCACAGCCCGCGCACTGTGGGCTAACAAGTACTCGTATAAGTATAGTGTTCGAACTTGTCGCTCGTCCATTTTTCTTCAAACTGACTAAACAAACCGCGAGCGCGGCTTTATATACCCTACACCAGAAGTACCTAGAATGTTCTACAACATTCTAGAATATTATCGAAAAAATTGATTTTAAAAAGGAAATGTTATAGATGAAGAATAAGGATCGTAGTTTTTATTCAATTAAATGAACTTCCGCAACTCATATTTAAATCCACCCCGTCGCGTATGGAGCACGGGTGCCACCCGGCGCGACCTAACATAAATCATCCCTATGGATCAGTCGACCATCCGATATGTACAACAAATCGTGTATTAATGTTTCGAACCTTTTCTAAGAGAGTTAATTCCAGAATCTGTGTTTGCTGTACCATTGCCTTAAAAATCTAGCGCTGTCTAGCGATTCCTTAAAATTCGAACCCGAATTCGAATTCACTTAGGTGACCAAACTCATTCTTTATACGTTTCATGGCACAAGTAAGCTGAAGTGATTTTGGACTGGGGATGGCATATCTGAGGTATGAATCAACTAATCTTTTTATGTATTTTATACAAAAAACTTTAATGATGTCAACTGTTCCTCCCAATTAAACAATAAAATACTATTTCAAATAATTAACATACATAAAAACCAACAATATACTAGATTAATATTAAGTACTAGTGGCCGCCAGCGACTTCGTCCGCGTTTTCCATTATTTCTTCGCTCCTAATAGTTGCAGCGTGATGTTATATAGCCTAAAGCCTTCCTCGATAAATGGTCTATTCAACACAAAAATAATTTTTCAATTCGAACCAGTAGTTCCTGAGATTAGCGCGTTCAAAAAAACAAACAAACTCTTTAGCTTTATAATATTAGTATAGATAATGAAGTGAAAGTTTCCGATGAATACTATTGACGGTAGTTATAAAAGCGACATCTCAGACAAGTGATCGTTGAGCTTACAAATGATTACCAAACGAAGATTTATAATCACAAGAAAGTGAGACACAAAACTATATTGCATTTTAAATAAATGAGCAACCTTGTTATTCACAAAACATTCGGAATATTATCTACTGGAAAACAATATTATTCACATGTTTTAACAAAATGAAAGAATCCCATCAGATAAGTGTTATTTTAAGATCTAAGTAATTGAATTCGAGTACCTACCACATTATAGCTGCTCCACGTAGAAAGCGAGATTTACATAGAGGAGTAGTTATTCAAATGCGTCTAGAAAGTGCCGTTTCAATTAATTACAACGAGTTTACATCTTAACCGCAACCATGTGATTAGATTAACTTGAAGATTCTGTAAGAGGAAAATTTTCATTGTCAATCATAAAGAAAAATGTATATTTTAGCCAAAAATAATGTCACGCAAGCTGTTTACATAGCTTCTTTAACATCTTTCACTCATTCCTTACAGAAAAGAAGGCCAACATCTTTAACAACTCATTGTGATTTGTAAGGTTAAGTGTAAATGACTTTGAAGCCACATTCCAATAAGACAGACTGGTCAGCAATTTTATTCTCTTAAAAAACCATCGAACTAAGAGTTGAACGTGGCGCAGTCATATAGCTTCAATGAAAAATAACCTTTATTACCTTTCGAAGTAGGTCTATAATACCTCTATTTATTACCTCTTTTTTTTGTTAAATGGTTTCGGCCGTATTCCGATGCGTTTTCTGGAGTAGCAAAATCGGAGAGTTAGGTCTGAGAAGGTGCAGTTTTTGACAAGGCAATTTTTGTGTACTCGCGTCTGATATACCGGGAGTCCAGCTGATACGGCATATCTCAGCTACCCTAGATATAATCTTAAGCATAGGTTCATTCCTAGAGCCGGTGCCTGTACGAGGGTCAAACTGAAAGTTCTTAGAAAATCAAAAACTGATTACATTAGCCAGTTATTAGTTTTATTATATCTTTTCAAAATATTGTCCATTCACGTCAATACACCGCTGCATGCGATGGAACCACTGGGAAAAGCACTTTGCCCACTCGTCCTTAGGGGTCTCTTCAATGGCATCGCGATACGCAGCCACCGCTTCTTCAGCATTCATAAACCGCTTTCCTTTAAGTTTTTCTTTAATTTTTGGAAATAAATAAAAATCACAAGGCGCGAGGGGTCGGGGCTATACGGCGGGTGACCCAGTAATTCAACGTTTGATGTCGCCAAATAGTCGATCGTTCGCTTGGCGGTGTGCGACGAGGCGTTGTCGTGGTGAAGGAGGATCCTACTGCGAGGTCGTTTCTCTCGAACTTTTTCCAAGACAAGTGGCAAACAATTGGTAGTGTACCATTCTGCAGAAACTGTTTTTTGATCCTCTAACACAATTGTTGCAAATGACCTATCCTTCCAAAGAACGAGGCCACCATTTTTTTTTCCCGCACTTCGATCTCTCTTCACTTTAGTTGGCAACTCCTCGAAAGGAAACACCCACTGAGCAGATTGTCTTTTGGTTTTAGGATCATAACAGTAAATCCAGCTTTCGTCACCTGTTAGTATGTCGAACACAGCATTTGAGTCACCTCCGTTAAATCTTTCAATCATTTTACGACACCAATCCACACGATGGAGTTTTTGAGCCTCAGTCAAATTATGAGGTATCCACCGGGCGCAAAGCTTCCTGACCGCTAAATGTTCGTGGAGGATTTTGTGCACTTGACTCATACCGATGCCTAAGCTTGTCCGAATCTGTTGATAGGTCACTCTTTTGTCAGTCTCTATCATACGCCGCACAACACAGATGTTATCTTCAGTCGTCGCCGTAGAAGGCCGTCCCTCACGTAAATCATCAGTGAGATTAGTGCGACCACGTTTAAACTCATTAAACCAGTTGTAAACAGTCGCACGAGATGGGGCTTCATCGTGAAAGGCCAATCGTAGTCTATCATAACTTTCTTGTTGACTTAAATGACATCGAAAGTCATAAAAAATCATTGCACGAAAATTTTCTCGTGTTAAATTCATGATGACGTGACACAGACAATTTTCAATTTGCCGCCAAATCGTAAAACAAATGACAAATGAATGAAATATATACTCAGTAATATTGGCAAAGAGTTATATTTTCAAATTTTAGAATTATTTTTTTATTATATTGTTTATAAGTGGCCAGTTCTAAGAACTTTCAGTTTGACCCTCGTATACATATCCGTGATGGCATTTGTAACAAATGCCTCAAATGCTTTGAAGAGCCCAAATATACAACATTATGGATTTTAGTGGACACTGGTGATGATCATTATTATCGTTAGTTAGTTAGTTTATTTATCAAACTCTGTATGGCGCTATATATTTATTTATTTATTTTATTTATTTAACACTTCATGTATAGAGTACATTGGCGGAGATTCGGGTAATGTGGAGATAAAGTTATGTGTGCGCAATTGAGGTAGAGATATAAATAAGAGAAATAAAACCTATAACGAAATACATAAACTTACATAAAGAATACACATATACTTTCATAACTACACATATAATGTACATATATAATATAAGTGTAACGAATTAGCCTGCTCCAACACAAAGCTACGCAGCTTGTTTTTAAATGTAAATTTACTGGTGGACGTTCTGATGTCCAATGGATGTTCGTTCCACAACAGAATCGAGTTAATGAAAAACGAAGAATGGATGGTATCGGAGTGACTAAGTTATCTGACCGTCTCAGTCACATATCTGATTTAGCTATGGCCTAAATCAGCTGTGTGACTTAAATGTCCATCACAAACAATGGCTGTTCCCATATGAAGTAAAAATCATGCTGGCAGAGGCGCGTAAATTTGAACTATTGCTTGACCTTACCCAGCTAGTAAACTGTAAACTACTAGGATGCCGGACGTAGATTCACACACAGCCAACTGCTTGGACATTCTGATGACTGCTACCCCAGACGTAATGTGTCGGTATCTGCTCTTTTTTAGCACATCTGATCGCTATCTGGTGAAATCTGTATTTGTATAATACCCACCTGAACAGGGCCCTCGTGGTATGAGACGGGTGTGGAGATGCAAGTTAGCAGATTGGGATGAGATGCGGCATTTCTACGCATCTTTTCCTTCGCGGCTTTGCTTTTCTTGTCGAGACCCATCTGTTTGTGTAGTTTTTATAATGGACATATTGTAGCAGGGTAGGGAATACTATATCCCATTCTTTAAAACTTCGTCAGGTAGTCAATCTCGCTCATGGTTTGACGCTCACTGCAGAAGAGTAAAAACTCAAAAAGAAACAGTTTTTGTGGCTTGGGCGGATGCCAGAGCTCGTAAATCCGCCAATTTTCTCGATCTGAGGAAGGCATATACAATAAGGCTGCAAGGAAACGTTACGCAGGGCACGATTCGACCATATAGGTAGCATAGGTGCAAAATTAGATTCTTATCCATCTAGAAGCAAAGAATTCTGGACTCTCGCTAAAGCGGCCGAATTTTATTTCTTTCGCCCTATTCTGCCACCATTGCTGGGACCAAATGGGTTACTTGCATATACGCCATCTGAGAAGACCGGCCTGTTCGTTTCTTTTTTTACAGAGAACTTACGACTGGATACTGCCGGAGAGGTGTTACCAATAATACCTTGCACTGATGCTGTAATGACAGATATTCACATTCGCAATAAAGAGGTGTTTAAAGTATTGCGATCCCTGGATGTAAACTCACTTAAGACTGGTGTAGTTACAAAATTGTGGAAGCTTGTTAACATGCAGCCTGTGCCCAAAAAGTGTAACTACGGTGATCCTTCAAACTATAGACCAATCTCGATCACCTCTACACTTTCCAAAATCTTGATATCACCTTTCGAATTTTGAATGAATTCCAAATAAGCAAAAAATGTTTTAACTGGAAAGAGCCATGTCTTACCATATCAACTGAATATTTGGATGATATATATTTGGTGAAAAGCGTACTTTGTTTTGTTATAAAAGGAAAACTATTGATTCGGTTTCAATAAAATTTAAATGGGACCACATCGGTCTATTAACCTGTCAATTAAAAAAAGAATTTTGAAAATCGGTCAACAATTAGCGAAAATATCGGTGAACATACATAAAAAAATATGTCGCCGTCGAACATATAACTTCCTGCTTACCTGAATCTATGTTTTGTCTTAGTATCTTTAACAAAACATATTACGAAGAATATTTGTCTCATTGCACCCTCAAGGGGCAGTCTTTCGTCTCCGTGCCCAGCTTCAACATCCTGTTTCAATTCTAGTAAAAGTAAGTTTGTTAAAAAGTATTTGCTTTAATTTTATTATTGTTTATTTATTATAAAATGTTTATATCTATAACTATGTTTTCTATAACTTAGCAAAAAAGTATTACAACGTTCTTATTCTCGTTATACGTCTTCTGTCGCTATACATTATATATTCTTTATACTTTGTGTCGCTAAACAACTTAAAACAAATAACACACCCTCTGAGCAACCGTTAGAGGAAGACCTACTTACAATAAGCGGGTCGCAAATAATTACTGTCCTATTTTGCATGACCAAACTTTGTCACCGCAACAAGGCTATTCCTACAATATATCTGTCACAGTTGTTTTGCTATTATTGTCCTATTTTATACATCATACCAGTGTGAGAATGGTGGTGAATGTTATTCATTTTTTAATTTCCAAAATCGAGAGCCACTGTGACTGTTTCGATGGGAACTTTGGGATAAAATGATATTTGTAAATATGCAATTGTTCGTAAAGAAACCCCTAAGTGTGATCCGGAGACGCTGCCCGAGAGGATTCTGTGCGTAGTGGAGAAGCGCCGCGGCCCGCGATCGTTATTGTTAAGAAACTTTCTCATGGTTCACTCACGAATTGGGTGACCAAAAATTTTTACTTTGTGTTTTGGAAGGGACGTTTAGCCGTTTGGCCCGGCTGCAATTGCAGACATTAATACCCTCCAATCCGCATTGAGTCTGCTTGGAGTGTCATGGCCCATTCTCCTTCATCATCCGAACATAAGGAATACCCGAGCCCCTGCAGTGGGGATGTAAAAGGGGTGATAATGATAATTAAAACCAGTAGGGATGTGACGACCCCATCGCCCACTGATGCGGCGAGTTTAGTGAGAGGATTTGCCGTATCAGTGCAATTAGTCCGCACCCAAAATGTTACTCATAGGCGAGAAGTGTTGGTCCGTGCTTCTTTTCCATCTGCCGTCATTGTGGGTGCAATCTATCTTAACGGACCCATTAGGGAATTGGGCGACCCCTGATGTATCAAGCCTATTTATGTACTATGATGAGTGGAGTAAACAGAGCGCGTATAGGGCCGCTGCCTGGGGGTCGCCAGGGCTCGTCCGGAGCTGGCGCCGGGTCGAGCAGAATGCGAGCCAGCCAACCCCGAGGGCCGGCACGACCATCTCGCCGGCCCACTCCACCATCACCACCAGCTGGCTTGGGTCCGGCAGGGTCTTCACAGACCCAGCAATCGGTCCCCGCCGCTGGTGGAGTACGCCGCATGAGGTGGACTACTCCACAGAACGAAAACGTCATGCGCGCGTACTACAGGGCGACAGAGACAAGTGTCGGCGGAACGGGTTATCGGGCAAGATTGCTTGCTGCGTTTCGTACCCTGGAGTCTTCGCTGTCCGTTACGGCGCAAAATTTGGCAGATCGAGTTCGCTTTATTCTTCGGAGAGAAATCTTTACTCCAGCAGAACTCGGTCGACTACGACTCGAGGTTGTGTCGTCTATGAGTCCCGGTAGCAGAAGGCAGAGCAGAAGGCGGAGTAGTATTGCGCGCAGTACCATATGCGACCCCAATGCTACAGTGGCCAATCCTGCTCCTGCTGAAACGGGAAGGGTAGACGACACAACCGCCCAGAATTTAGAGCAGATCAGGGGGTTACTTGAAGAGGCGATTCTCGAATTTCGCGAGCTTCCACTTGAGGAGAGGCCGAAGATCCCGAGGATACCCCTAAGTCGTAAAAATCGGGATGTCGTTGAGGCAGTAAGCCAAATGCTTCTTCCATACTTGGAAGAGAGCGGCAGTCTCAGTGATACCAACTCGATCCTATTTGGCGCCGCATTGGCGGTCTGTCGATTCATCGGCGCCAAAGTGCCCGCTGGGAGAGCTGAACGGCATACCAATGCCCGGCACAGCGAGACTCCGGCGTGGCGTAAGAGGATTGAGAAACGTATTGCTGAGACCAGAGTCCTCATCGGCAAACTGATTAGTTTCAGGTCAGGCAATACGAGGCTGAGGGTGATGCGTTTCGTACACATGGCGATGGCGGGGATAGATTTCAGTCTTGCAGACCCCACCTTAATGCGAAAAGTGTCGGAGCGCGTCGATGACCTGAAACAGAAAATTGCGGCTTGGGGAAGTCGGATACGGCGGTACTCGGAGAGAGCGGCAAGGTTTCGCCAGAATCGTCTCTTTGGGAGTGACCAAAAGAAGTTTTATCGTACATGGGAGACACGAGCTGGCCCCTCCACTGGCCAAGGACCGAATGTCACAGATGTCATTGCCTTTTGGCGGAACATCTGGTCCCGGCCTGTGGAGCACATAGAGGGCGAATGGATGGCGCCTATAGAGGAAGCGTGTGCATCGATAGACGCGATGAACCCCATCACCATAGAGTCGGATGACGTGTTGGCTGCGGTCCGTAAAGCTCCGAACTGGAAAACTCCAGGGATTGACGGACTGCACCACTACTGGTTGAAGAGTTTCCGCTCATGCCACGCATTCCTGGCACGCCAATTCCAAGACGCCCTAGAACAGCAAAGTCTCCCAAACTTCTTAACAACTGGGGTCACTCACTTAGCTCCAAAGTCCACCAATACCGCGGATCCATCACAATACCGCCCCATAACGTGCTTGTGTACCACCTACAAAGCACTGACATCCATTCTGAAGGCTAAGATTGATGCTCACGTTGAGCAAAATCATATCATGGTGGACACTCAGAATGGATGCAGGGGCGGGAGCCGCGGTTCAAAGGAGCTTCTCCTGATCGATGCGGTCGTGGCCCAACAGGTCAAACGCAACCGACGCAACTTCTCTGCAGCCTGGATAGACTATAAAAAAGCGTTTGACTCGGTTCCCCACACGTGGTTGAAGAGGGTCCTCGAGCTGTACAAGATCGATAGTACAGTTCGAAACTTCCTCGAGACCTGTATGGGGCAGTGGAGTACGCAGCTTAGTCTGTTCGGGGTGCAGCTGTCGGATGCGGAAGACCGAATAAAAATTGAGAGGGGTATATTCCAGGGCGATTGTCTGAGTCCACTTTGGTTTTGCCTGTCCCTAAATCCGCTTAGCACTTTGCTGGATAAACCAGGGACGGGTTTTCAGTTGAAGAGAGGATTGTTCAAAATATCTCACCTCTTCTACATGGATGATCTCAAGTTGCTTGCCCCGAATGCTCAGAGGCTGGCGGAGTTGCTGAAAATCACAAAGGATTTCAGTAGCTCCATCAGCATGGAGTTTGGGCTGGACAAGTGTGCGGTTATCCATGTGGATAGAGGTCGGATAAGTGATTCCACCCAAGTGGACCTACCGGATGGATCCACCATCCGTACCCTCTCCGAAACTGATACATACCGGTATCTGGGTATGTCACAAAATCTAGGTGTGCATATGGCGGACGTGAAACAATCCGTTAAGGAGGCCTTTTTGGGACGCCTAACTAAGGTACTTGAAAGCTACCTGTCAAGCGTCAACAAAGTCAGGGCCATTAATGGTTGGGTCATGCCAGTCCTAATGTACACCTTTGGCATACTCAGATGGACTCAGACCGAATTGGACGCCCTGGATCGGAAAGTCCGCACAACTTTGACACTCCATAGGATGCACCACCCGAGATCGTCAGTGATGAGGCTGTATAGCCCGAGGAAGAGTGGCGGTCGTGGGCTGCTCAGTGCGAAAACCCTGCACAACCGCGAGATACATAGTCTCCGTAATTACTTCCTGGCGAAAGCGGAATCAAGTGAGTTGCATAGAGATGTCAAAGCATGTGATGTAGGACTAACCCCTCTCTCTTTGGCCACCGAGGAATGGCGAGAACCGGCAGTACTTAGCACCACTGACCGAGAGGCTGTTTGGAGGGAGAAGGAGTTGCACGGTAGATTCTATAAGGCGCTACACGAGCGTCACGTGGATCCGAGAGCCTCCGTGCATTGGCTGCGCTTCGGGGACCTCTTTGGGGAAACCGAAGGTTTTGTCTGTGCAATACAGGACCAGGTCATTATGACCCGAAACTACCGGAAGTATATCCTGAAGGATGGGACAGAGGACGTTTGTAGAGCCTGTCACCAGCCCGGTGAGTCACTCAGGCATATTACTTCCGGTTGTCCTGTACTGGCTAATACCGAGTATTTGCACAGGCATGACCAAGCAGCCAAAATACTCCATCTCGAGCTAGCCTTCAAATACGGCCTCATAGGCGAAAAGGTGCCGTACTATAAGTATGTGCCGGAGCCAGTTCTTGAAAACGACCGCGCTCGATTGTACTGGGACCGGTCCATCATTACGGACAGGACTGTTCCTGCGAACAAGCCTGATATCGTACTGATGGACCGGGCGGAATCTCGGGTGTTCGTAGTGGATGTCACCGTCCCATTCGATGAAAACCTCGTGAAAGCCGAATCAGATAAAAAACTTAAATATCTGAACCTGGCGCACGAGGTTACCGATATGTGGCGAGTGTCATCCACTGAGATCATCCCAGTCGTAGTGTCAACGAATGGCCTAGTCCCAACTTCTCTTCACGACCATCTGAAGAGGTTGGGACTCCGTGACGGACCAATGATTGCGAGGCTCCAGCGGGCGATCTTGCTCGATAACGCAAGGATCGTCCGCCGTTTTCTCTCTTTGTCGCCCTGACCCCCGGCCGTCTGGCCTCCTCTGCCAGGGGGAATCCTCCCACCCCTCGAATCGGTATTATAAGGTTTTCACATTACATCATTGTTTTTTTTTTCGAAATTTCACATCAGCTTGTTTTAAAACATAAGTAACTAGTCTTAAGAGATGGGATAATAGTTAAAAAAGAAATGAAAAAAAAAACAGCCAGTGTTCAATACTTATTATTATTACTTTTTCGTGTCTATCAAAATACAAGAAACAAAATATTAATCATCGTCACTGTTGTAATTAATTACAATCGGAACACTTTGAGTCGCAAATAACTTAGTAGGACGTACGATTTTGGACAAATATCATCCATATGATAGATAATAAATAATAGCTGCTACATGAGAACAGTATCCCACTGTACGTTTGCCATTGGGGCAATCACAGCAATAACGAAGAATACTATTGTAGTCATTACCTTCGGAAATATAGTGAATGTAAATTCGATAGACTTTTCTATTTATATGTCTTGATTTTACTTCTGCTTTGATGATATTAGGTGCTGATTTCACATATTGTACTGAGAGATTATTTTGATCGTCCATTATTTCGGCCAAGTTAAATGCTGCACATTTAGAAGTAGAAGCTTTTTTGTTAATATATGGGATAAGTCGACACTTCTTACAAAAAATATCATTAACTATTACGATTTTATTCAAACAGTCACTAAACACTTTAGCTTCTTCTTCATTCTTTATAATTTTTTATAACCAGGAATCTTACACAGGTACTTGTTACAATTTTTACACTTTCTCGACATTATTACTTAATAATGATTTGGTTCGATAGTTAATAATTTCAAAATGCTGATACAAAATACCTATGACAGAATTTGAGTCCCAAACTGCCTTTTGTGTAATACAAATGACTGCTACTTTAGCTAAACAAACGATGCAGTAAACAGCTCGATAACAAGTTCGAACTTGTTTGTTTATACACTCACACTACAAGGCGCGAATCACATATAATTTTTTTTTCGTTGTGTTGCACCAACTTTTTTTTCACGCAATTTTTATGGGTGATAGAGCACACAAAGGAGCATAACATATATTAATTTCGTGATTGTAAGTCACAGAGAACTCAGAAAAAAAAACATGTTTTTTTTATTTTATTTTTTTAATGTAATTTTTTATTCTAAAAATTATAAAAAAATATATGTGATATACTCTGTAATGTAACCTAACACCTCGCGTTAGTTTCACTTCTTTATCTTAATTAGCTTTAGAGATATATCACATTCAGTAATAGTCAAGCATACGGATATTTTGCTCTCTATCTCAATGTCAAAGCGGAAGTCGGTCGCGAAAAGTACATAAATCGTGTTTGAACATCAAGTCTATATTAAAACATAAGTTTCAATATCGATTCCCATTTGGGGGCCGACTCATCATACGTATCCGGCATAGATGAACTAATAATGATAGCTTTTTAAAATTGTAGGTCCAATAAATAAATATATATGTCGCATCATCGTTACGAAGATCGTTTGATTTAGTTTCTTTTTTTTTAATTGCTAGTTACTCGATTACTTAATTACTCGATTGTAGAGAGGGCGTGATCATCGATACTTTTAATTTTATAGGATGGTAACACTGACTCTGACAGTTCGTTAACAAAAAGCAAGTTGCCGCCATTTTGGCACACATTCTGTTTCTGATCGCCGAAGAGTAAAGATATCCGACAACATCACGCTCATATCGTTATATTTTCGTATGAAAAGTGATAAAATGGAACAAATCCACGTTGGTATACACGCCTGCAGTGTTATTTTAAAGATAGTCCTCCGATATGGACGATCTATTTGGGCTTCGTAATAGCTCCTTCTGACTACCCGCCGTCATCAAGAAACTAAATCAAACAATCTTCGTAACGATGATGAGACATATATTAAACAACATCACATAAATTACTCAGATTCCAAGATGAGTAGCTAAGGTCCCCGTATTATGGAGTATCTGAGACAACGAAGATCACACAACACCGAGAAACGAGACAATATAGAAAAGTTCATATTCTACATTGACCCGGCTGGGAATCCAACCCGGGACCACAAAGATGGCAACACTTTAAAACCGGCGTGCAGAACTTATTCTCTTTAATAACATAAAAATATGTGATACTTTCACAACAGGCTGCATAGTAAAATGCCAAGTGTGACAATTTTTATTGATTTCTTATATTTTGACGCGCACTATCCTTAATGAAACAATTTTTAAATGGTTTCATCGCGTGTATTTAACTTTTATTGACATTTCAGATCCTTTACAGGCTTCGTGTTCATAATGACACAATATTAAGGTGTTGATTGTCCTTTTAATTAAAAGTCTACTTCAAAGTAATACTATTGGACGTATTCACGATACATTTTTTTTATAGTTTATGGAAACGTTTACATTTATTTAATTAAATTATTAATACATTTGACTTACTTATTTACCTCTATTACCGTAATCTACCATCGGTTCCAACTTTGGGAGTCTTCTCTGAGAAGAACTAGCAATCAAACTCCGACTAGAAAACTCTCGCTTTGATTTAAAATAGTTTTTAAATTTCTAATTTACCTACTAAACTTTATTTTTATGCTACAAGTAATAAATGAGTATAGACATATTTCAGCTTTTAAAGAAATTCAACCCTTATGGGGTTGATATGGAATTTCGTTAATTTTAAAGTTACAAAAATGAAAGTCTTTTTTTTCTACTAATAAATAAACGACCAGGATCGAGTTGGACTCGCAGACGAAGGTTCCTTGCCAACTATAAAAAAAGTTCATAGTTAGGTAATGACATTACTGTTAACTAAAAGATAAACCATAAGATTAACCAGCATTAACAGTTTTGCGATCGGTGCAGTAACTATATCGATAACTGCAATTTTTGTTTTTTGTTATTAAATTACATATTTACAGTTTTCAGATTTATTGCTATATGTGCTGTAAGATATTGCTTCTTGCTAAATTTCATGATTCTAGGGAAACGGAAAGTACCCTATAGGTTTTCATTCCCTTATGAAATCGCAAAATATGCAAAATGAACGTGATCTATATAGATCACGTTTTATTTTTTCACAGAAAAAAGAGACCATAGACCCGAGTATTTGGTATAAATATCAACTTTATACCCGTTCTGAAGAAAAAGGAGAGACAGACGATAGACGGATATGAAGGGATTCTATAAGAGCTCAATTTTTTTCCTTTTGAGATACGGTAACCTAAAAATTAGTATAGATATTTCGTACTTCAACTGATTTGCATATGAGAAAAATGCAGTATTACTCGACACATTACGATACTTTTCTCGACATAAAAGGACAAAAGCTCTGAAAAAAGGTTATATGCATATAGATGAGAACGTGCCCCCTCCCACACCCTTATGGTAATATTAAGCTACTTACCCACGTACTGCGAGGATGTAAAAACTAATCTACGAAACTATGTGATCATTTCCATTTATAAAAATTATGCATTTGCCGCTTTTTTATTGCAATTAGTTTTATTTTAAACTTTATAAGGTACGTAGGTAGGTATTTCAAGTTCAAATTTTACTTACAACGCTCGACATGGTAATACAAGGAACAGAAAAAGCCCACAAACCGCTCGCGGAAATTATCGAACTGTGTAAATAGATCATAATACAATAATATTGTAATAACAATATAAAGTTCTGAAATGTGCTTTTGCTGTTGATTATTTAAATTAAAACTAAGAAATCTCGTATCCGTATCTTTATGGCAGATATTTAGATCAGTGAATATTAACGGTGGATATGACACGCATCCGTAGAGAATTAGCATAGCGCAACTCTGGTGTATATCCGGTACGTCTGACTCAAGGCTGAGGTATAATTTTTCTTTTGTCTCAACAACCTTTATTCGGGTTGACGTGGGTCGCCGGACTCGAGCCGAAATTAAAATTCGTCATAATAACTTAACGTCGCCTTAAAAATGGAAAAGTATCCCATTTTTTTATATTTAGTTACTTATATGGCAATATTATAGCCCCATGTTTTTAGAGTTTAATAAGTGATGAAAATGCAAACAAGACATGAAGCATACCTGTGGTGGGTTCATGGTTCTCGGTTTTCTGTGGGATCTGGATTTGCAGAATCACTTACGGGATCGACAGTAGGACTATATTCTGTAAATCCTGCGTTGAACTCGACGTAGAGCGATGTCACAACGTGACAAATATTTTATTTCATTGCACCTCTGATGAAGCGCCATGACAGCGCTGTGCTCAATGTCGAGTTTATTACAGAATAGCAAAATGTTGTGAATTATACTTGAAAGAATTAATATTGTTAATAATGACATGCTTTTAAATGACGTCGTCGTCATAGTTTAAATAAATAATGGTCCTAGCTCACATAAATATTTACGAGTATATTGTATCAATTAAATTGTAAAAGAAATAAAAATCTTAAAGCTGTAAAAATTCATTTATGTATAAAGTTTGATTTTGTAGTCTAAGATTTGGTAATCGTGACTGTACCAGACAGACAGACAAATAGGACAAAATCTTTCTCAATTTATCACATAGATACCAAATGTAATTTTCTTTAAAATTATGAGCTGTTTATTGATGATTTCCACGTTAAAACTGTGGCGTATCAAAAGAAAAAAACACGGATATTTTAAATAATGAATTCTATCATCGTCGACGGAACAAGACGAATGGAAATCAGAAATTCAATTTATACTTTTCAAAAAAAAGAACAATGTTTTTGTAAATCGAACGATAAAGTACTTTAGCAGAAGAGGTTTCGTTTCCGGGCAATTAAGTGGCAGCATTCAAATATTGACTGAGGATTGCTAGGAGGATTGAATTTGTTTCGTTCGTTACGAATTGGGTTGACAGATGAAACGTTAAAGTCCAGGGGCTCAATCCTGCTAATTATAGCACGTCAAATAGCGCTTCGATAGCATACATTTTTGAAAAGAATCTGTCAACATTGATCGATCAAGTTGCTATTGTGCTGATAATATTTAGCATTATTTGTATAATACAGTGGAAAAATGCAATTATTTAAACGCCATTGAAGTATGGTTTAGTAAAATCGAAGCACTAGCTATATGCCTGATATCATTAAAAACATCTCAAGATTTTGTTTAAATTTATTTATTCAAGATAGACGTAGGTACTCGTGGCTCGTACCTAACCAAGATTTATAAATTTCAGCTAAATCATAACAAATCCACCGCCAATCGTTTCTTTCCTCTGTGTTATAATATAATCTATGGATAAGTGGAGTGGAAATAGTCTTTGGTACAGGATATAGAGGATTCGTTGTTTGATTGATACATCAAAATGAAAATAAACAAATTATATTAATATAATCTTTTATATATAATTTATATTACTCGTAACTTTAACTTTGGATATTTGGTACCTGGAAAATTGTGTTTTTCAGGATCATCAAAAAGGATCATAAAGATCATGCATCATAAAGGACATTGATAGATTTTCTACGGGATAAAAATATTTTCTAAGGACATCTACCATATTATTTTAGACTAGTAGAATCCACATCTCAAAGCACTGTACGTAAATATGGTTCTAAACGTTTCATAGCTTTTCTTCATTACCACAACGCGTTTATATCGAATAGCGTGTCAGCCACGACTTTTCGATCAAATATTACCTTAAAAACAATTTTAATACCAACTACCCACCCTTACTAAACGTGTTTTGAATTTAGAGTGGTATGTATAAATTTTACGCTAACGTGTTCACTAATGGAGATTTGTAATTATTGGGAGTTACCGTTAGGGGCGCTACACCGGGTTCCATAGTAAACGTCAAAAAAACTTACACTAGGTGCTCTGATTTTACTTTTCCCTGACCGTTAATTGGCTCTCGATCAAGTTTCTGGTAAAAAGTCGAAAATTTGATCTTATAGCATGGGTTCATTATAGGAAGTTAAAGTAGCGCTAGTGACAGAAAAATTGAGAAGCATCGAACTATCTTGCTATGCGATGTGAAGAAATTATTTTTACTAATAAAATGGTATGGTGCGTAATTACGCAATGAGCCAATGACCCAGCCGTGATTGTGTGTTTTCATCTCCATTACCTACACGATGCAAATGCGAATGCGATTTTATGAAGCAATCTTTGAGTACCTAAACAAGGAGTAACCTTTGTCGGGAGTGAAATAACGAAATTGGCCTACCATTTATTTGGTAGTTTTCTTTCAGCATGAAATGAAATATAACGCCATCTACCATATTATGGTGAAACAAATTTTTCACACGAAGACTGTCAGCCGGGTGACGTGAATGGCTTCACCACAAGCACAATTGTTGGTTACGTGATGATTTTATACCTCAGTAGATGGCACTAGTACTACTTTGTTCAAAAATGAAAAATAAGAAATAAGCACATGTTGATTATGATTTATTTAAATTTAATGTTTCTAAATCATTAATATTTTCCCTTATTTAAACAGAAAAAAATACGAAAAAGAAGTAATGATTATAAAGTTATATTGTCTTTGAATCTTATCGAAAAAAAAGTAATGTCTTACTCTATGGTTTTATATTTGTGTCGAATAGAAATAAGACGAGCGCTGCTGCTTCGCCGGTGTACAAATTAATATCAATTATAATGTGTAAGCCCATTGTATAGGCAGTGTCTACTCGCTTTTTATAGAGTGCTACTTAAAAATTGTTAATCAATCGCCAATTTTCTGTAAAGTGCTGTGTTACAAATAATGATTTGGGATGAAACGTTAGTGACGTCTCGCATTTCAACCTTGGATATTATGGTTACAAGAAAAAGTGTATTTTGAAAATATATCCAGTGTTTTCTACTTGAAAACGTCTGTGACATATAAACTGACTGTGAAGTGGCATTGTTCGACGTTATAGTGAACTAAATCAGTGTTATGTCGGGTGGAAGAAGCATCGACAAGGAACGAAAGTCGCCGAGAGAGAGCGGCGAGGATTCGGAAGATGAAAGCGAAATCCTAGAAGAGAGTCCTTGCGGCCGTTGGCTCAAACGCCGGGAAGAGGTAAGTCAACTGTTGTCACGTTTAAGACATGATAGAGAATTACAATAACTTCACAAAAAAATATACCTAGACAAAGATAATCATCAGCTGATTCACAAGGTTAGCTGATATTAAAAACAAATAAGACGCAATTTGAGCATGTTCTCTGTTTGCCCTTTAAGAAGTTTAGAAATTATTTTTCAAACCAAATTCAGCTCAGTACTATTAGTTAGTTGGATGAATTTTTTTCATGTTTTATATTATTAAAGTAATAGTTTTCTTTGAAATAACTAGTTACCTTATTTTACTGGTTTATACAAAATGATAGTTATGTAGCAATTCTGTTGCAGTAACTAATTTAGTTCTAAACCATGGTATTTTCTATTCAAGACTATAGATATCTTTCTTTAATTTATATGACTACATAATAAAATCAAAGAGCACTATAGTACATACCTTAAAACTTATAAAACATTTGTATCGGCCTATAATTAACTCATATTGCAATAAACAATAAGTTCCCTGTTTTGATTATTTTTATTACATACTTAAGAGAAAATATGACCTGATTGAACCAGATTTTATTCTCTTCATCAATAAAAAAATTCACCACAAAACAGAATCCGGAACTTGGAACATTTCTAAAGCCATTGTAATAATATGGAAATATCTGTGGATTAAAGCAAATTTAAAGTGTTACAAAGATTCCATGAATATTTAACAATGATATTAAATAGAAACTCAATAATCTTCCTGTATGCACGCATGACAAACTTGAGAGTCACTTGTTGACACCAAACGTCACTTTTCAGCAGTTGATAGTAAGATGTTGTTAGGTGCACCCAACAAAAGTGACCCTAGAGTGGAGGATCTGGTTAGTATTTTGAATATCTAGCGAGTGTGAAACTACATTCTAAAACAGTAAGCAAAGATGTTAGGTACACTGAAAAATTTATTCTAGAGTTTGATTTATTGTAATGGAAAGTGATTTCACTTTCCATTACAATGTGCAATTAAGACAAAGACATATGAATCTGAAATACTGCAGCTGCTATTACCAGCATCTACAGTATGTCGACTGAGCTCTAACAGTGGTATTAGGTCTGTTTTAGCAATTTTTTACTATTCATAGGCATTCATTATATCTGGTCCCCAAAGAGTAGTTATAGATAGTTTAATAATGATAGTAATAT
Organism: Diatraea saccharalis; assembly: GCA_918026875.4. Taxonomy (NCBI): domain Eukaryota; kingdom Metazoa; phylum Arthropoda; class Insecta; order Lepidoptera; family Crambidae; genus Diatraea; species Diatraea saccharalis. Next base: position 20,707,284 of record OU893342.1, on the reverse strand, counting down.
GAAATAAATGTAATCAAATTGTCTATGAATACACATATTTGCACTGTTCTGTAATAAAATCTTATTTTAATCTTATCTTTAAATTATGTATTGTATCTTATCACACTACACTTTGTACTAGCATTATAGATCTTATTACCTATGTAATAATAAGCTCTTCGATAAATATGTTATTTAAAAGTTTATTAAGTTTTACATAAATAATTGCATGCATTATCCCTTCTTATTTATTCTTATTATTAAAAGTCCTCTCTGACTACTCCGCAAAGGATATACGGTATACAGATATAGGTAAACAGAACCCTTTTGACAACTGCACAACAACATATAGCTCTACTATTTAGGTCTTTTTGGATGATTTCGCTTTTTTGTGCAGTCGTCAAAATTTCTTCTATACTTTTGCCCTGTCACGTAAACATGATACATTAATATCCCACATTTTTCGTGCCCTATTCTTCTAACATATGTTTTTTGTTACCTAGTTCGAACTAATTACTAATGTTAATTACATGAACTTATAACATTATTTTTCATTTAATTATTTTTTATATATCATCTTCATTAGGCCTATTAATTAACTGTTGGACACATACCCACAATAGAGATGATATAGAATGTAATTAAATATGAAGAAATAAGAATAGAATTGGGAAATTAATAAACTTCTACAGAATATATTTTCCTGCCATGATATCAGATAATAATATATGTAACGTAAAATTTACGTCACATGTAATTTTTCATACAACTTGGTTGAATGGGCCTAATCCCGAGGAAAATTTGTTTCGTAAAAAAAAAAAAATATAAACTTCACTGTCGGTTTTGACATTTGTCACTTCACGACCTTTTTAAATAACGAAAAGATGTGACTCTTTTGTTATATTTTAATCTTGTTGCATCAACGGTATTTAAGTAAAAATACCTTATATTTAATAATGGTGGAAACATAACCTACTTAGGGGTCCTCCTTGCCCCATGTTATTTTAGTTTTTTGTTTTAAAACGCCGTTGGCGTTTTTTTTTTTATACAAGTTTTCTTGTACTTCAATTTTGATGTACTGATCATAACCTTTACCGCATGAGCCACGCCACACTCACTTGATACATCACAATCTTGGGCACGCCAGCTTAACACTATATAATTAAGAAGCAGCTATGTAAGCACGATGCATTAAGGAGCAGCTCATTTGGTGATGTAAAACCTTTTTATTAATAGTTCGAAAATTCCAATCACCTCTAAGACTTTAGAGATTATAAACTTAACTTTAATTTCAAAATATATAAAAGTTTCATTCAAATATATGGCAAACCAAAAGTAAAAGTTGTTGTTTGTTATTTACAAGCCCCCCTTGCGATTAAAACTCCAAACTCTCCGCTTTGTTTTCCAGGTAGGTCTGGCGCCTGAAAAAATTTATACTAGTTTCTTATAATTATTTAATTTGTTAGTGACCTACCTTTTGGCAAATTTCTTTGCAAACTTACATTATTTTTAATATCACAATTATAAAAAATTTCATTTTTTTTAATATCACAACTTTCACACTAATTATTTTCTAATAATTTTCTAATAGCAACCATTAACACAGGAAAAAAATAAAATAATTTTTTTAATATATTACAATTGGCGCCAGCTCACAGGGACTTGGTTTTGAAGTAGCGAGCTCACTTTACAAGTATTTTGGTTTGCCATTTTATTAAAATTTTATTTGAGTGTGGTTCAAATTAAATGAAACATAATATGCCTACTTTATTTTAATGTCATAATAACTAATTTGTGTGTACTACTTTATTTTCCCTACCATTTATCTTTGGATTTGTTGCTTGCGGCTAAGCATTTGCTTATTTCTGTGAATACTTGCTGTGTTTACACCATTTAATTCACAAGTGATTATGTGAAAAATATTTTTTTTGTTCAATCACCTACTAAAAGAATTTACTAGTGAAAGTATAAACAAACAGACAAACTCTGTATTATCCTTTTGTTTAAACTGATAAAAACATAGCTATTTGATGTGATCATTTGGTTCATACTTTGTTATTTACATTTCTAAATGCAAATTCACAAAGGTCATTCTCTTGTTTATGCTATATAAGAACTATTCGTTCCAACATTTTATATCTACTATATAAAATAGTTTGTTACATTAAGCTTAAACTTTTATAACAGGTTTCTTTTATAAAAGATTATGTTCTTCAGGTTATTTTGAGTGGTTAAAGAAATTATTTTTATTGAAATTAAACATAGAACAATAATAGGTATTAATTAAAATTGTCATAAACTTAATATTTGAAATTAAATTATTAAAACTTATGTTACAACTTAAAAATATATTACGTAAAGTAATTTAAAACTTAAGTCATAATAATTTGAAAACCTTTATCATCATTGTGGTATTTTGTATTTATTGAACTTGTAACAATTATCATTATTTGCATTTACTTAGAACTTGAAGTTTTAAAATTAACTTTGAATTTTTTGTTATTGAACAAGTGTATACTTAATTTAAGATTAACTTAAAACATTTAGCATTAACTTGAAACTTTTTTGTTATTTGAGTCATATTATTGCAGTAATAATTTACATAAAACAATTGGAACTTAGTTGAATTTTGACAAATAATTTTGACACAGGTTATTAAATTTGTTAAACTTGCTGCATCTTGCTGACCTTTTTGTGTCTTATTTGAGTGAATTGAATAATAATTTCACTGCTATTTTTGCATTCCACAAAAATGGAAACGGAAAAAACTTGCACTGGCTACTGCTTCACAGCCTAAGGAACAGTCAATTACTGTTTGCAACAGATACAAGTGATTTAGCTTCACCGCCTGCTTTTACACACCCACTTGCACCTGAATTGATAAATTTGACTGATAATATTACACTACACAATTCAAGATTGCTTGATTCGCAACCAGCTTTGCAACCAGCGACCACAAATGCTTCACACAATAGTACAAATTTAGGTCATAATTTGGGTGTTGACCATTTGAAAAAGTCAACATATTATAAACGTCCCTGATGTCTCCAAAAGTAAAATTTTGTTTGATGGTAAGTCTTGTGTTCGTGAATTTATAACTAGTGTTGATGAGTACATGGTTTCCAGAGATATTGATGAATACTTTATGTCACATCGTTTTCAGATTTTCTTACTGGTGTTGCAAAAAAGTGGTTCCGCACTGTTCGAGTGAATTATAGTTCTTGGTATTCTCTTAAAGTCGATTTACTTAAACGTTTTGATAAACTTGATTTTGATTACCAACTTGAATTTCTTTTACGCACACGTAAACAAAAATCCACAGAAACTTTGTCTGATTTTATAATAGAACTGCAGGATATGTCTTTTCGTCTTTCTGATTCACTTTCGGAACAAAATTTAATTAACATTATTAAGCATAATATGTTGCGCTCATATGCCATGTATTTTGTTGGCCGAAACATAACTTCTATTGACCAAATTGTTCGATTGGGAAGAGAAATTGAAGAACTCGCTTCAGATAGTAATTCTATTAAATCGGAGTCACGCTCATCTTGTTCTAGGGGTAGTAAAATTCATTTAGTTAACGTTAAAAGTGATAAAAATTTAACTTGTTTAAAATGTAAACGTCAAGGTCATAACTATAGAAATTGTTCAAGCATTCCTGGCATTATTTGTTTTAATTGTCACAGACACGGAGTGACTACCCTCACCTGCGACTGTAATAAATCACAAAATTGTAACAAAAAAGTCGAAATTTCTGAACCGGTTCCAAAAAACTAATTAGGCCTCATCGAGCTCCGCTTTGTAGCGAAGTGCGTCGAGACTCGATGGAAAATAGAAGTGTTAATGTTAATAGTGGACATAGAAAAGAATTTGATGATTGGATAAATTACTTGAAGGTATTTTTTAAAAATTATAAAGTAGCTCCAATTCTTTTTGTTAAAACACTGATAATAGACCTTATCTTAAATTTAATGTTGGAAATAGTAAATTTACTGGAATTTTAGACAGTGGTTGCTAATTGTTGCGTTTTAGGTGCGAATAGTCACACACAATTTTTAGAATTAGGATATAAACTTCAACCCATACATAAAAAAGCTCATACAGTGGATGGATCTTCTCAAAATATAATTGGAATTTTAGATTTACCTGTGACTTGTGATAATGTTACACACATAGTTTCCTTTATGGTTATACCCTCCTTTGAACCAAATATAATATTAGGTTTTGATTTTTGGTTAAAATTTGACTTGGCTAAAGATTTATTTAAACACATAACTTTTGTTAACGACAGAGATGTAAACGTTTGTTCTGTTACATCTGCTGCTCATCTTTCTCCTTCTGAGACAAAACAACTCGATAAAGTAATTAAATTGTTTAAAGATATTTCTTACGAAAAAGAATGGTTTGGGCTTAACTCATTAACTGAACATAAAATAACTACTACTGGTGAACCGATTAAACAACGCTATTATCCTTTAAGCCCAGCTAAGCAGAAAGAAGTGTATGATGAGGTTGAGATTATGTTAAGAGAGGGAATTATACAACCTTCCAAATCTCCCTGGAGTTCTCCTGTTTTGACCGTTCCTAAAAAGGACGGGGGTATTAGACTTTGTTTAGATTCAAGAAAATTAAATTCTGTAACTGTTAAAGATTCTTATCCATTACCTTATACTCTTATATTCTAGATAACCTTAGAGGTGCTAAATTTATTAGTGCAATTGATTTTGTCTAAAGCCTTTTTACAAATTAAATTACATCCTGCTTCCCGCGAGAAAACTGCATTTTGTATTCCTGGTAAAGGTCTCTTTGAATTTATCAGAATGCCCTTTGGACTTTCCAATGCACCTGCTGAACTCCAAAGACTTGTGGATAGATTGTTTGGTCCTGAATTTGATAAGAATACCTTTTGTTATTTAGACGATTTGATCGTTGTTTCTGATAATTTTCCAAATCACATAGATCTCCTTAAGAGGGTGTATAAAGTTCTTAAAGATGCTGGTTTAACGGTAAACTTAAAAAAGTGTGAATTTTGTAAAGAACGATTGAGATATTTGGGTTATGTAGTTGATGGTAAAGGTTTACACACAGACCCTTCTAAATTAGATTCTATAGAAAATTTTCCTCGTCCTAAAAACTGTAAAACAACTTCGTAGTTTTCTTGGTCTTTGTTCATATTATCGTAGATTCATTTCTAAATTTGCTGACATAGCTTCCCCATTAACTAAATTAACTGGTGGTAGTAAAAAACTTAAAACAGGTCTTGAATGGAATGACGATGCTGAAAGATCGTTTCAAGATCTTAAACAATCATTAGTAACTGCTCCTGTACTGCAATGTCCAGATTTTAATAAACCTTTCTTTTTACATTGTGATGCTAGTTCTGTTGGTATTGGTAGTGTTTTAAGTCAAGAAGATGATAATAATGAACAACATCCAATTGCATTTTATTCTAGATCTCTCAACAAATGTGAACGTAATTATAGTGTGACAGAAAGAGAACTTTTAGCCATTTTGGATTCTATAGAACATTTTAGACCTTATGTTGAAGGTATGAAATTTACTGTGGTCACTGATCATGCGAGTTTAAAATGGCTTTTAAACTTGAATAATCCTTCTGGTCGTTTGGCTAGATGGGCTGCAAGAATTTCACAATTTACCTTTGATATAATTCATAAGAAAGGTTCTCAACATGTAGTTCCAGATACTCTTTCACGTTATGATATAGCTGCAATAACTGCAAACTTAAATCAAATTGTTTCTCCTCATGATGATATTGTAGATTCTTGGTATAGAAAGATTTTTATAGATTGTCAAAAATATCCAGCCAGATATAAAAATTTTAGAGTTGAAAACGATACTTTGTATAGATTCTGTAAGTCGAAATATAACTTAAATAGTAATTTAGATTGGAAAATTGTTATTCCGAAGGAAGATATTTTGGACACTATTAGAAGTAACCATGACGATTTAAATTCTGGTCATTTAGGAAGCCATAAAACTTTACATAAAATAAAACTACATTATTTTTGGAAAGGTATGTTTAATGATATACATAAATTTATAAATTCTTGTGAAACTTGTAAAGCTTACAAACATTCAACTTCTAAACCGCTTGGAACTATGATTAATCCTAAAAAGTAGATAGACCCATGATAATGATTAGTATGGATTTAATTGGTATTTTGCCTAAGACTTATTCTGGTCATAAATTTATTTTATCCGTAGTAGACGTTTTTACAAAATATTGTTGGTTATTCCCCTTGGCTAATGCAACAACTAGTTCAATTTGTAAGTTTCTTGAAAAAGACATTTTCCTAAAGTTTGGATGTCCAAAGATAGTTATATGTGATAACGGTACCCAGTTCACTTCAAAGAATTTTGTGGATTTTCTTAAAAGTTTTAATATTAATAAGATATTTTATAATACTTTGTATACTGCACAAAACAATCCTGTTGAACGTTATAATAAAACGATTGAAACTTGTATATCATGTTTTGTTCGTGATGATCATAGAACTTGGTCTAAATTTCTCCCTCATGTTCAATTAGCTATGAATAGTAGTGTTAATTTAGCTACAGAATTTACTCCAAACTTTCTAATGTTTGGTAGGGAATTAATATTTGATGCATCTTTACACCGTTTTAGTAATTCTTTTGATAATTTAACTCAGATCGATCTGGTTGATCGTTCTAAATTTGCAACTTTTCTTGCTTCGCTAGAAGATATTTTTGTTAAGGTTACGAATTCTTTGTTTAAAGCATACAAACGTAATGCTAAATATTACAACAAAGGTCGTGGGGTCACTTCTTATGATGTGGGTGATATTGTTTGGAGAAGAAATTTTGTTCAATCTAGTGCTGCTCATTATTTTTCGGCAAAACTAGCTCCAAAGTTTATTAAATGTAAAGTAGTTGATAAAATTTCTAATAACGTTTATATATTGAAAGATTTAACTAAAGGCACTACCGGACGTTATCATGTCAAGGATATTTTGAAAACTTAAATTTTGATCATTTGTAATTTTATTGTTTAAATGAATAAACTTTTGAGTCGGTTCTTGTGATTTGAGTGAAAATCGGTGTTGTAAGGATTTTATTTGCGTGAAGAATGAAAGGTATCACCGAATGTTAGACGATGAAAGAAAGGATATCATTCAATCATAAATTCTGCTCTCATATAAGTAATATTAATACTTTCCAAATTATTAGTTTTGTCATATAGTATTGGATCTTAGTAAATTTGTTAAATTAATTTAGAATAAACTTAGTATTCCTTCTTTTTACACACATCATAAGATTTTATCATTCTTGTATAGGACAGAATTTTCTGTTGGGATTTTAAGTCCTATTATTTTTCTGTACAGATTTATTTTTAATTTTGTATAAGTTTGTACATTATTTACATACACAGTAATAGTATGTAGTTTGTCTTTCGTTACGTTATTATTTTGTTCGAATTTGTGTTACACTCGGATTTGACTTTCTTTGAGTACTCATAAAATCTTGGATTTGACATCCTTTTGTTGACCTTATTGTCCTCCATAGGAGACAAAATTTTGATTTTGATCTTTGGTCTATGTTTGTTCACATGTGTGATCAACATTTTTTTTGTGTGCTTCATGCTCGGAAGTTCGGTGGAGTTGTGCCGATCATGAAGTTACATTTATTTTTGTGCGCCTCATGTCCGGAATGCTGATGGAGTTGAGTCGGCCATGAGTGCCACCCTTTGTGGCTTTTGTCACGTTGTTTTTTTCCTAATGACCTTTGTCATTATTCCTTTTGAGCCTACGCTTACTTTGTTGGGCCTGGTTACGACATTTTTGTTGTCAACGAACCTTTGGTTCGCGACGCGTTTAGCACATCATGTTCGGAAAGCCGGGTGGTGTTGAGCGACCATGATTGTTGCTTTTGTCATAAGACATGCTTATGATTGAAAGTTTTAGGGGTTAGATTCTTTAGAGGTCTGCGACTTTATAGTCCAGCAGATCTCAAACAGTTTGTTAAGGGGACTTAGATTTTTTTAGAGTCTGCGACTTTATAGTCCAGCAGATCTCAAACAGTTTGTTAAGGGGACTTAGATTTTTTTAGAGTCTGCGACTTTATAGTCCAGCAGATCTCAAACGGGTAATTTCAGGGGTTAGTTTTTGAGTCTGTGACATTTTAAGTCGAACAGATCTCCACACCCACACACGTATACACACACTCATACACACACACATACACACACACATACACACACACAAGCACATAAACACACACAGTGTTTCTTATTTATTGTTTAACTTGTTTCTTAAACAGCGTTTTTTTTATTTTAATGGCATTTGCTGTAGATATTGATTGATGGCCACAGCGAACATCGAGTTTTGCCTCGAGTAGTTTTTGGTTTGTGATCAGTGGACGTGTGGTCCGCCATATTTGTGTTGGCTCACCACACCGCCATTGTTGACTGCCGACAACAAAACTAAACTGTAGTTTTGTTTTCCTTTGCATTTATGCAGTTCCTTTTAGGTTATCTTTTGAGTTTGCCATTGGTTGGTTTTGTTTGGAAATTTTGAGTTGTAGTTTTTGGCGCCTCGATTCTCGATGCTTTAATCGGGGAAGGGTGAAATGTAACGTAAAATTTACGTCACATGTAATTTTTCATACAACTTGGTTGAATGGGCCTAATCCCGAGGAAAATTTGTTTCGTAAAAAAAAAAAAATATAAACTTCACTGTCGGTTTTGACATTTGTCACTTCACGACCTTTTTAAATAACGAAAAGATGTGACTCTTTTGTTATATTTTAATCTTGTTGCATCAACGGTATTTAAGTAAAAATACCTTATATTTAATAATGGTGGAAACATAAACCTACTTAGGGGTCCTCCTTGCCCCATGTTATTTTAGTTTTTTGTTTTAAAACGCCGTTGGCGTTTTTTTTTTATATACAAGTTTTCTTGTACTTCAATTTTGATGTACTGATCATAACCTTTACCGCATGAGCCACGCCACACTCACTTGATACATCACAATCTTGGGCACGCCAGCTTAACACTATATAATTAAGAAGCAGCTATGTAAGCACGATGCATTAAGGAGCAGCTCATTTGGTGATGTAAAACCTTTTTATTAATAGTTCGAAAATTCCAATCACCTCTAAGACTTTAGAGATTATAAACTTAACTTTAATTTCAAAATATATAAAAGTTTCATTCAAATATATGGCAAACCAAAAGTAAAAGTTGTTGTTTGTTATTTACAAGCCCCCCTTGCGATTAAAACTCCAAACTCTCCGGCTTTGTTTTCCAGGTAGGTCTGGCGCCTGAAAAAATTATACTAGTTTCTTATAATTATTTAATTTGTTAGTGACCTACCTTTTGGCAAATTTCTTTGCAAACTTACATTATTTTTAATATCACAATTATAAAAAATTTCATTTTTTTTAATATCACAATTTTCACAGTAATAATTTTCAAATAGTAACCATCACACAGTAATAAAATTAATTGTTTTAAATATTACATATAATATGAAAATTAATTTAAAAAACAAGTTCTAACAAGTGTCGCAGTAAACTGTTATTGGTGATGCAGACATCATTAAGAATTGTTATAATTCATCCTACTAACCTAATGAAATAGTATTACCTTATTGTGTTTGTGGTAATTTCACAAAATAATTTTTAAATTAATTAATTGAAAGGTTTACATTAAGTGATAATAGAACTAATGTCCTTTAAATAAGTTAGAAAATCCTGTTGTGTAATTCTATGATTATAAAGAAGGTTCTTACACATCTGTACGCACAGCAGCATATCAAACAATTACATTTTAACTAAGCATTAGGTAGGGGTAAAAGTCTTTTCGCATATAGTATGCATAAACTTGTAATAAAATCTTTCTGGCACCATATATATCTGGCTGGTTTCGGTATCATCAAAGAGTTTAAATTTTAAAGAAGATAACTCCAAATTCGAATCGGTATATTGTATGATTTTCATTTGTTTTTCTTACTGTGAGTAATGCGTGAATCCAATGCAGATTGGATACATTTTAAAATATTATATAAAAAAAATGATGTGAAAATAATTGTGACGTTTATGTACCTGGTGCAGTTTCTGTTAGAGTAACACAAATTTTGTTTAAGCGTTTTAGCGTTAAGTTGCCATTTTTGAAAAAGTGGAGCAAGATCGGCATATTAGTAGTTACGACGTTGCTGAAGAACTGGGGCTTGACCACAAATCAGTTTTGGCGCATTTGAAAAAAGCTGAGTAAACAAAAGGGTTGGATATTTAGGTACTTAACGAGCTCGCTGAAAAAACCTAATTAACCGTGTACTCATTAGATTAAAGCAAGAAAGGAGAGAAAGCAATGAGATTATGTCCCTATCTACAAGATGGCAAAAAATTGTTGAACAAAATGGTACCTACATACTTTAGAGGGACTACTATTGTTAGCACCAATTGTCGATTTCACTATGGGCATCCCTATCTGTCAATTAGCTGTCACTGTCACTTTGACATTGACGTTGGATCAGCTTTCGCACCAATCAATACATTTCCGGTTTGTCATTCATAAAAAACTATTGAAATCGACATGGTGATTTTAAATATATCAATTAAATAGTAAAATGTGTATTTCACTTAGTACCTTAGTTTTGTTTCAAATGCAAATTTACAATTAATACTATCAATCCAGTCACTTTCACTGACTTGGTAGAGCTTAATCTTCATGAATAATGATCTTTTTAAAAAATCAATGTACCAGTTAGTACCTATCTTTCTTCGCTAGCTCGATCTCTATCAGCCTCGTGGGACCAATGGGCTGTGCACAAACGACTAATTAAGCACTGTCTCGCTAAGCACCCGACTTTCCCCGCGTCGTCACGTCGCCGGTCAACAACCTTAGCAGATTCGAATCTTGCGCAACCAAAATGACTATCGCTTTCTAGGCCTAAAGCTTAAGGCCTGAAATTCTAAATGTAGTTAGCGGAAGGAAACTGGCGTTATTAGAGATTTTTCGAACTATAACATTCATGAAAGCCGATGATTCACTATACGCTTATACTCTCGAAAGCATGCTACGCTCATCTGTTTAAAATGGCGATGCGATAAATTATTCAGCTGACAAGACGATTGAATGACGTCACGCATTAACGCTAGGAGTATAAAAAAATTACACAGTAAAATAATGAAATTTCCGATTCCTGAATGATCTAAAGTGTTATTGCTGTTTTATCATTTTATAGCAATTCGGTTTCAAATTACAGGTAATATTTACATGGACATTGAGGTTTTAGCATAGTAGGTAACAGTTGATGCATATCTAACAGAAGATATAGCGTGTTGTGAGAATTGACAGATATATTATGATGGTACGATATTGACCCTTGCTGTGGTTCTGATACCTGGCGGATCATCCGTCGCGTACTAACATACTTCTGTCATACGCTCGATGGATTTTCCGTTAGGTTTGCACCAAGCAAAAATTACCAGGCTGGTTGCGCAAATGAGACTAACCGTTGCGCAGGCGCAGGTCCTTCACAAGTACACAATCTTGTGCGTCCGTTTTAGAAAACGAGGTGTTTGAAATTACGATAAAACCCGAAACTGAAAAATCACGCAACATTAGCTGTGAATGTCACTTTGTTGTCGAAAACTTTATCTTATGCACCGACAAGCATGACTAGAGTAACAAACCACCACCACCAGGTGGTATATGAAACTTGAAAGAGACATAAGGGCCTCATCTATACCATTTTTATCAAATTTAACAGTTTCCGATGTAGATTCTTCTTTCCTCCTCATTTCATTAAACGAATTTCAATAAGCTCCTGTTGATTGATGTAAGGTTTTTGAATTTAGATGAAGTAAACCTTTTACAAATAAATTATATTTTATAGATGAACCGTAGGTAACCTCGGATATCTTAAAGACGAAAATCGTTATTAGGTATTTATTAAACTTTATCACATAGTGTGTCGGTGTCATGTCATTACACTGAACATCTGCTTAGTGCAATGTAATTTATTCCATAATAATAAGTCCTATAACACCCACATTAAAACCAAAAAAAAACACCCAACCCAGCGAGCGAGGCTGGTGAATTTTGCAAGCATTTCTCTTTAATAATTATCAAAATAATTTCAATCTCACTTCAAAAAGTGTAAGTACTTTCTCCCGTATGTCAATTTTTTGTGTCGTGAACGAAATCCCCGGCAATAAGTGAATTCCATATTTCGCCGTGTCGTCGGTATTTTAAGCATACCTCGCTACTGCATTCCGTACCTCACCCGCCAGGTATTTATTTAATATTTGCGAATAATTTCCGATAAATATCGATCAAACCATCTTTTGAGAAAACCTGTAGTGAATTACAGAAGTATGTTGAATAATAGTGCATGTTGAAATGAATGTTTAAAAGTGAAATATCGTTAACATTAATTACGTCTTAAGTAATTGTAATACAACAATACACCACGTCATAATAACCTCACTAGACAACATTTATTTCTATAAGTAGGTAATATTCTGTTTGTTCAAGTCTGCGAGATCGTTTGTTAGCAATGGAAACTCCTTCCTCAGTGCGCAGTTATTAGTAAATGAGATAACAATGTATTATTTACTAGTATACAAAAGATCGGATAAGCACGTGTATTATTATGTACGGATGGTCAGAGCGGAGCGTGCAAACCTTCGTCATCGATATCGAGTTGCATAGCAGAATGTTTTGTGCGTTAACCGATATTCCTAGATTCTATTCCCGTCTGACCTCGCGACGGTGAGGTCAACGTTTTCGTCAGCAGGTCATATCTTGACCTAGGTTTATTTATTGTCAGTTTTAATTTTAAGTCCACCCACACTCCCGCGGATTACTTTTTCTTTACAAATGAGACAGTATTGTTAATATTACATTTTCATTCACCCATAAAACTCGTGTAGATTTAGGTAAATAATATCAGACAATATCCTATTGTGACTTTCGAAATAGATTGATCTTTGAAAGCAAACAATCCAAATTTCTACTTCCTTTGATCTTCCTTGAGATTAGTTGTAGCGTTCATCGACACTAGTATCCACTCATTGAGTCATTCATCATCATAAATTATTATCTGTCTCTTTTTTACTATCATTTTTTATTCGCAACTGTCTGTCGGCAACATGCCACCGGCGGTATTCTATTCTAATGCGGTAGAGTCCAAAATTTCAACTTTCAAATGTACATTATAATATTGTTACCGTTAGCACACTTTCATTCGAAGGTCAGTGACACAGTTATGAAGCTCTATTGGACATTTTTTGTTGGTTTACTTTTTTGTTTGAAAGTGAAAATACTCCACATGTATGATGCGGTGCCATTGGAAGAAAGTTTAAAATTGTTTTTGCAATGGCTACCTAGCGCCGATACAAGTTTTGCACTAGTGAAAGCTTATCCATGTACGGACTTGAAAAGCTTACTAAGATATACACCGTAAGTATAGGACTGAACAATATTAGAAAAGAAAGAAAGACATTTATGAACCTCTCAATATAACACTATAAAGTTAAGATAGTATACATTATCACTAACGAGCTGTTTTCCCGGGACTTCACCAGCCTAAATTATAGCTCAATCCACCCGCGTGTAAAGAATGTTCTTGATCAGATCAATATTTTCGAAGATTAAAGGTACCCTTAGAAAAACATAAACAAATTCCGACAAACACACAAACAATAACGTTAGAAATATTCATCCTCCTCTAAATGCTCCGCCTTAGCTGTTCCAACGATATTATCCAGGCAACTTAATTAATTTTCTTACTAAACTTTGTCAATTGATTTGTGTAAATGTGTAATTTGAATGTGCAACAATAACCTGAAATATTTCACTTGTTAGTTATATAAACGTTAATTTTATCCTTCTGGCAGTTCATGCTCTTGGTTTTGCCCACTATTAATAACTAATCACAATAATAATTGACCGCATCATACGAAACAAAAGACATTTTTTCTTAATAGCTTTTATTATAGAAATATCTGTATCTATCTCGCACACTATATGTGGTAAATGGCAAGATGGCAAATCTAATTATTTTTAATTATTAAATCTCACACTACACTTTCTCAGTTTAAAGGTTTTTGTAACATTACAATTACGTAAGTAATTATTGCATTCTCTGTTGTAATACTCTCGTTGGGAGTGGACTACCATTTTTATTAAAAGGTTCAAACCGATTTACTTTCACTTACTATGGAGGGTATTTATTAAACGACGTCTTTTACTCTCTAAGACTTGTATTTTTTGTGTTTCAAGAAAGTGAAGTAAGCTCTTTATTTTTTACTTTTTGCAAATAATATTATGTCTGCTAAACGAGAATGTAGTCTGTTGTTTGTCAATATATTAACAATCACATGCCTAAAATAACAAGGGTATGTAAGAATGTTTGGATAGTTACATTAATGGGTGCGAATTTCCTGGGACGCTAACGAGACTAGCGTGAAAATTTGTAGTTTAGATACACACATCACCGTCATCATCTGTCCCCACTGCTGAGGCATATATCTCCCCCAAGAGTGGAATCAATAGGGAGAACAGGTTCTAAACCAATTTAGGGCTAGACACGGCGGGCTCCTTGCTGCATTCCGGGAACGGGTTTACTTGGTAAGCCGGGCTCACATTAAGCCTCTCCTTTTCAGGACAGGTGTGAGATCGAAGCCTTGGTTAAAAATTTGACGTGTATTTTCCCTATGTAATAAAAAAACCATTACGAGTACTAAGTGCAGATTCCTGGGTGCTAAACTGCAAAAACTTGACCAATAGTTTAATGTGTGGTTCCTTAATCACGGAGCAGCTTCAGATATTTTTTGGTCACTCATCTCATGACTTTTGCAAAACTTGCTTAACTTCCACAATTTTGGTTTAGAAATTTATCAACATTTACAGATCACTGAAAAATTTCACTTCACTGTTTACCATACTGAAGCAGTACGTCTATTAATATGCCATTTGGACACGGTAATAAATACAGGGCTATGAATTAATTTGAATGAATGAATAAAGTTATTGTTATGAATAATATCCTTTTTGTACATAATTTATCCTTTTTTAATCTTTTTGGAAATATATTCTTTGTAGATTTTGTATTAGATTTTTGATGTTCCATATTTTAAAATCGTTCACTTGTCAATATAAGTTGTCTTGCACCTGACGACCCTTGTATTACTCATGCTTCCCTCAGATTTTCCTATCTTATACTGAGCTATCGATAATAGTCATTTATTTTAAACTGAATTTTATATAGTTGATGTCAATAATAAAAAATAAAAAAACTTTGAATTCAGTAGGTTTTTATTTATTAAAAAACTGGGCGAAAGTTTATCGTTCCTAAAGAAATTATGAATTTTCGCCGATTTTCCGAAACTAATGTTAAACAGAAAAACACGAAATAGCTCTGCTTATGGATTACGTACAGGAAAACCTAAAAAAATTATGCTGTTGAAATGTAAATATTTGTGTGTACCTACTACCCCCAAATCCGGCTCTCTCGTAGCCGATTTTGAGTAATCGGGTTTTTATAACAAATGTAGAATTTGTCCTTTATTACAATTTGTCCTTTATATCACAGTAAATTAATCCATTTGTTCCAGGACCAATGTCAATCAAGAAATAAAAGACGTCCCTCAATCCTTGACCTATGACAAATAAGTTGTATTGGCTGTCAGACCGTCTATTATTATAGTAATCGAGCCTGAGTCTAGTCTAAATGTCTGGAAATTTCCTATTTGCGTAATATTATAGGGACACAGCGGTGGCCTGGGTGGCGATAATGGACACCAGCTGACATTTTCTCGTTTACAGACACCGGCTCTTTCACATGTTATCATGTCTTATTCTTCCGATCCATTATGTTGTGCTCTGTTCATGTCGTGTGCTTCTCGATTAACTTCAAACGATAATAAAGCTCAAACAAGTATGTAATCGAAAGTACTTGTTACACGAATCTTTAACAAAGTTTTGTACCCTCTGAGATCAAAGTGAGTATCGTAAATTTCTGAGCCGTACGTATATGATACCTTGTGAGATGAGTGCTAATCACTCGGTTTCAAAGGTGGTACAAATTCTCATTATAATTTGAAATAAATAAATGACTAATTAACACAAATATATATCGTGTGTTCGTGTTAAACCTGATTGTACGAGTAGCTTGGAAGCAGGGCGTTGGTTTAATCTAGATCGTGTGTATTTTATTTATGTATTGTATCGGTTTCATAGCTGTTTAATAATATCGATTAAGTATAAATATCCATCGATAGCCACGTTACATTTTTATTCCAATGTAGCTCACTGGTAACTTTATCTGTGAATTCGATCAATTTGTTATAAACAATAAAATGGCAACAGCAAGAGTGTTATAAATTAAGAAACCCGAAATCGAATTAATGACTATTGGAAAGATTTCCAACTGTAAATGTAGCACTATTAACTTATTATTATAGTAATTGGTGAGTAAAACTTACCACACTCACTTTCCTTTGTCATGGAAAAAAAATACGTATCTTAAATGTTTAAATTCAGTTGCTCATCGTTTTATAATGCATATTTGCATTTATTATGCATTTATAAATGTAAAATTTTTCGCATTTTGTGAAATTACTCGATTTTTTTTACCATCGATGAAATGTTCTTCTAAGAGTTAGATGCTTAGAGAATGTAAAAGCAACTTCGCATCAGCAATATTATAGATTTTACAAACGTTTAACGCATCTGTTTTAGTTGACCATGACGACGAGGCCAGACGGCCGGTAGACGAGAGAAAGGTAGTGACTCAAACTGGGTGCAATGATCTGAGGTCGATTCCATGTTACGTGACTACTTCACATAGGGTACCGTAGTACCTATTACTTCATAGAAAATGTATAATAAAGAAAATTAAATCTAATCTTCTATACAAAACTATTCAAATAAGCAAACCATACCTGTTACATTTTTGTCTGCAAGAAAGAAGTACAACAAGAACAAGAATATCTGCGGTAAATACGTGATTTATACTGAAATAACTTGGTTACAAGGGGGCTATAAAACGTGATAGAATGACACGTTGTCGCAAATAATACTTTTCTCGGTACAACGCAAGTCCGTACTAATAAGGTCGTGGTAGACGATCAGCGGACGGAATGCCGATGAGCTATACTACGAGCGTGCAATAGGCAAGTTGTTTAGTCGCGAGCCTACGCTATGGCCGAGCTGCAAGCGGCTAGCTAGATATTGTGGCATTGAGTGAAACCAATGGCCCGTAACAGCTTCGAAGCGCTCATTGGATCTAAATGCCAGATCGTTTACCTATACATACACAAGATATAAACTACTCCAACTAATATTTAACATAATAAAACTTAACTTCCTTATGTCGTGCTTCCCAAAGACGTGCTTGAACATTTTCATAAATGAAACTAAGAAATCTATAGCCGAAGATCCATTTGGTTATCTTTATTATTAGAAATGTGCAATCTGTTCGGCATCGTTTTCTGTTATAGTAATGAAGGTCAGATTAAAACGGCTATTTCGAGGAGGTTTCCGAGCGGCCGGTCGCGGCGGTCGCGGTGTCGACGAGCCACATTACAGATCAAGTTGAAGGCGGTGATAAATTCAGCGGACGTACACAGCTGCCGTGCAAATTGCCGCGTAGGATGTGCAACCTCTCCACGATCAAAGATATAAGGCTGGTTTGCACTACACAAATGCGGGGAGACAACCCAAAACGAATCCAATATCTTTGTAATAAAATTCCTTTAACTGGCTCATGCAACCATCAAACTTCGTTTAAGAAACAAGTTTAGCAGCGAGACGTATAAAAATTAAATTATCACGCGTAAAATTCTGCTGCCATTATTTGTCCTATCGAGTCGATGTATCTACGTAATTGGTCTCATAATGAACTATGTACACCGTAATAATACCATTGAATCATCTGATCGGGAATACTGTTCACGTCTGTTACCGTATTGGGCATATATATAATTCCAGGTAATCGCCATAAATTACGCCGAGCTTGTAAAGTATTATTAGGCTTGGAACTTACGCAACAAAATGCTCTAGGGCGATGTACGATGCAAACTTGGGTACTCCATCCGCCGTTGTATAACTATATTATGCAACTATGAGGTCTTAAATTGCATGGCAACTGTCGATTTTGGACACTTACTATAAATTACCAGTTAATTCGGCTACGTGAACATCGAAGAGTCAGAAATTATTTTTATATCCCCTGAATTTATTTAAAATTTCTTCGAATACATCGACGAAGGGTGTACAGCAAAACTTTCACTACATTTTGTACCGCGCGAATGATATATGGTGACGTGCGTCGATTTGCAATTAAAACGGCTGAAGATAGCTTTCTCGTATAAGTTGTTGCGATGAGTCAAAGTTCCAGTTTTGTATTATCCGAAGCGGCGCGCCCACCGTCATTGTTCGATGCCTTTCGATCTTGGATTCTATGCCTGACTTTTATAACAATTTATCGATAAATCGTTCCGTTTATAAGCACTGCGAATTGTGAACAGTCTATTAAACCTTCTACTGGGCTGATAAATTCAAAAGTTTGTCTATTGGAGTTTTCTTTCCATTGTGTATCTTCGTAATTGAATATAACTTTTACTTTAAAAAATACCTTGTAGATATTCTGGTAAGTTATATTTTTATACTTTAAAGGAAGTTGAGTTTTGGATTTCTATGTATCTACTGGATGTAACATGTGAACTGACACTTTTCTAAACCATGTATTCGGGGTAATTTGTAGTGCACGAGTGCGCTATTAATACCTCATACATCCCACATCTTACAAGAGGTCTTTGAAGAGTTTGCATGTCGTAATGAGTCTGGAACTTTATAAGCCTACGCTTCACTAGAATTTGCGAAATGTTTTTCAAATTAGTTAAAATGCTAAATTTAAATTCATGGAAGTACATAAAAAGTAGGTTATCAATGAACTTGACTCACCTCTACATTAATATATATTTATTCTTCCTACTAGTTTAATCCTAAATTAATTAGTTATTTCATTTATTTAATATATAAATACTACAAATAATATTGTTATTTTATAAAACGTTAAGCCCTTACTCTTAATATATTATATGTCATATTTTGCGTCAGAGGCTCCCTAATTGTAAATGTTGTCACATTGGACTGTGGCATAAAGGTGGCTCTCTCGACCTACTATCATGAATCCTTCTAGAAAGGTTACCAATTTATATTATCTGACAAAATATTTAAGTATTCAAGACAAATATTCGAGAAGCATCGTGGCGTAGCTCGGGTAGCTCGGTGGCGTAGTGGATATGCGCCGCGGCACGCGATTGTTGTCGTTAAGCAACTTTTGAAAGGGTCGGTCACGGAATGGGTGACCAAAAAATTATTATATCGAGCTACTCCGTGCTTCGGAAGGCACGTTAAGCCGTTGGTCCCGGCTGCATTTGTAGTCGTTAATACCCGTCAATCCGCATTGGGCCAGCGTGGAGGGTCATGGCCCATGCTTCTTAACCATCCATAAGGAAGGCCTGAGCCCCTGCAGTGGCGACGAAATAAAAGGCTGACGATGATGATGATGATGATTCGAGAAGCATGATTATGATTTTAACCGTGGGAGAGCCACGCTTCGGCATGAATGGGCCGGCTCGACCGGAGTGATACCACGGCCTCACAGAAAACCGACGTGAAGCAACGCTTGCGTTGTCTTTCGTCGTGTGAGTGAGGGTACTGGAGGCCCAACCCCTCCCTATTCCCTTCCCTCTACCCCTCAACCCTTCCCTCCAAGGCCGGCAGCGCGCTTGTAGCCCCTCTGGTCTCTCTTGCAGGTGTCCATGGGCGACGGTAATCACTTACCTTCAGGTGATCCGTCTGCTCGTCTGCCCCCTATCCCATAAAAAAAAAATAAAAAAATGAAATCCTTATAAAATATATCAAATAAAACTTAAAATTCATAACATCTAAAAATCAATAACCAAAATGTGTTCTTTGATCTGGTACGATCAGTTGAAACCTCTGGGTTTACGTGACAAAGAGATAAAAATATTTAAAGTCAATATTAATATATCAGTCGGTATAAGTAATAACCTTTAATTAATACAATTAGATGAAGTTTGGAACATAAATGGCTTACGTTCTCTTTTGATTAAGGTTAAGTAAATCAGATTAATCACGGCAAGTCTTCGTTTTATTAATTGTATTCGAGTGGACAAATATTTCCTTGTAAAAATATGAATTATAAGAAACGGATAAATGCAGAAAAGGAAAAAGTTAATGTTTTTTCCAATTTTTGTAGTTATTTATTTGCTGCGTACTACATTTCGTGCGTCATCAGGCATGTAGGTATTTGTAAAATGTGAGTTCTAGAAATAAAAGAATGTCGCTTGGTACTTTGAAATATGTCTAAGTTCAATAAAACTATCATTTTACTTTGATTAATTTTGCATTCACAGTGCCATACTGAAAGTTATTCTTAATACAAAATGCTTAAAAATCCACTTGGTCCCTGGCACCCTGAGGTGGGAATCGAACCCACGACCTTTCCCAATCCGGGCGACTGATCTAACCACTGAGCTACCCAGGACCTAACAGGACTGACGAATCTTTCAAGCACTTGTTACTTTTCGCTACTACAGAGCGTATTCTCATCAATGTTCAGGCATCCACCCAAACAGCCAAAAGGTGGATAACAAACTATCATTTCTGATGTACCGTATGTATTCTATCTACCGCCATATACCTTATTTGTATCTTATTCTCTAGTTGACTGGTAGAAAATAAAGGGGTAAGCCCGCCATTAATGCAGCACCTAAATGCAATACAGTTATTCGGAATTAATAAAACATCGTTTATTTTTAACTATTCATGGTTATTTTGATATCTAAGTTCATGTAAACTTCTGTCAATTTTTAATAATCTAATGAAATTGCACATCTAGTGAAATTTACTTTTAGATGTTTTTTTTATACTTTTATATATAAATTTTTCAAAGTGATTAGGTACTCTTCTAAGATACTGTATCTTACCAATAAATTTGAACGTTCAAGAACCACCTTTTCTCTTATAGGAGCCACACACGCTACGAGAAATCGTTACGATCATACTGTACCGATAAATCTGAGTCCACGGACACTCTGTCGATAAGTCGTTAGTATGGATGCCAGTAAATTTTACCGAATACAAGGCATACTCGGAAATAGACACTTAGTTTTCCTCAAGGCTCGATTCGAAAGCTAGAAAATTTCAAATTAAAAGTGGAAACCTGTCATTATTGAGAAGGAACTTGCTCTTTGAATTAAATTCAAGTAATCGTTGCGACGTCGATTAATGGTAAAAAAACTTAGAAATCAATACGTATGCAAAAACTATTTTAACACAACCAATAGTAAAGAGACAATTCTCGCTAACCCTTCATTTCGAAGTTTGCTATGCAACCGTCGTTTGCTAGTGGCAGTAGATCGACGTCCTCGCAGGCCGTACATGGTCTACGTCGGGTGACGACGTTGGACAGACTTGTGTGTGATTCATCAGCACGGGCCCGCGCCACTGACTCATTCGTTTTAATTAAACTATGCATTTGTCAGATACACACCACCTCATGCAGGGCGCCAGACGTTGCAATCATTTAAGTAAAGATAAAGATTACACTGACACGTTTGGTGGGTATCCCTTTCAATCGACACCGTTCACTTCGTTACGGATGGACGGAGCAATATCTAAAATGCCTATGCTATTTTATACACCAAGTAACGTATGCCCAGCATAGACAATAAAAGCACCATAACATTCTGATGATCAGATATAAAGCTGATTATTAATAAAAGTTAATGATACTTAGTCTAAATGAAAGCCGATTTTGTGCGTCAAAGCGAAGACACGCTTTTAAAGCTTTATATTAATTGGCACACAAAGAACAATATCCTCTTGAATAGTCATTGAATCCCTTTTTTAGCTTCAATTACGGTAGCCATACCGTACAATACAGCATTTGTTCCGAGTAAAATTAATGCTTCTCTCTATCAAATAAAAGGCGACCACCCAGTGGGCGTTTCTGTCCATCCGTGTAAATAATAAATCGTTGATTGGCACTTGGCCAGTCACTCGAAAGCGCTATCAGATATTGAAATATTAAACTATTTTTTTTTGTCTACTGTTGTAAGTTACTATAATTTTTTACTGCCCAGAAGCGAGTCACGCGACGAGCAAAAACCATAGTTATGGAAGCGCCTGCGCCTTGCTTGGCACAGTCAATGTTTGTTTATACAGTACCGCGGTTTTGCTAATATCAGTGCACGAACTACCGAATGAATGTACATGATTATACGACTACTCACTCTATAGATATAGGCTTCGATAATTTGTTCCTTAATCAGTTTTACTCGAACATCGCCAATTCAGTATCATAAATTCTTTTGAATTAAAGTAGAGTAACTTTTTTCGGGCAAGTCTGTACTGCGCGTAGATTTAAGACCACATCTTACTTGTTATCAATTTAGTTGAATGCCAAATGTCACAGTTTTTGATATAAATCTGCTTGAAGTTTGTAGTATAAAATCACATCCAATTATATAAGATAAGATACTTCTGTGTTTATTGCCAGTGTGTATAATGTGGCGGAGTCATGGCGCCCGCGCACTCCGCATTTGTACCGCGATCGGCGAGGAAGTGTTCCATTACACAGCCATCGACATGACTCATTCATTAATCTTAATCGTTCTTTAACGAGCGCGAACGCCTAGGACAGAGCGCTATCTCACTCTCTCTCTCTCTCTCTCTCTCTCTCCCCTAACGTTTGCCTTCGTTTGCCATTAAAAGATTTGAAGATTTAAGTCCTATATATATTTTGAGGATTGTTTGTACATTATTGACAAATATTCTATAATTTTTTTAAGCATTTATCTCCTTCCCAAATTATTATAAGCGATAGCAGTCGCTAGTGTCTTTCCTTCCATAATATTTCCATCCAATATAGTCCACAGAAGTAATTACTAAAGAAAATGTCATAACTTAAACAAATATTTTTAACCAACTAACGCGAACTTTAATGAAGTAAGAATTGTTAATAGCTAATAATAATAGTATGTTAACTATTAACAGTTTCTACTTCATTGAAATTCGTGTATTTTTGGTAATATTAGGTGCTAAGATAAAACGGTACCACCACCACTTACGGTCCAAACTTAGCTAAAACTTCACACACTTAAGCAGAGAAAATACCGCTTTATACACATTATTATTAGTTTTACCGTCAACCATTGCTAGGTAAGATCGATGTTCCTTAGAAATGGGAACATTGCCGACTATACCATCCGACACATACCATAAACACTTATTACTTACAAGTGCACAGGTACCCGTTTCCAACAGTGTCCATCAAGAAAAGATTACCTCCGATAATTCGACACAACAAAATTGATTGAAATTATCAGTTCCAAGAATAACAGTCAATTAATATTCGTCTTCATTACATTTTTTTAGTTTAAAAGTTTACAATGAAAAATAAAGGACACTTAATTTGCTTAACCTTTATTTTTTTCAGTGTAATGAGAAAATCTTAATATTTCTTTCGTTGATTTGTTCTTTACTATGCATTACGTTACACTTTGATGGGTTGTTTGTATTACACCATTGATATGTTGAATCTAATCTAGCTAAATGTAGTTGTGTTGTGATGTTTGTAACTCATAATTCCCGTGATACCAAAAGTAATAGATACTGCTTCTAGCGAGCCGCCGACAGACGTGATTAGAGGTACTTATAATACATGTCCTACACTAGCTTTCCGCCGGCGGCTTAGCCCGCGCGATCCCTAGGGAACTGTTTATTTGGGTATCGATTGCTGTTATCATAGCATAGTTTTTCATACATATGTTTTTGGTATCTTGAACCTTTTTCGCAGCGCACGCAACGGAAGCCCTCAAGGATTAATAATTTTCCCCGTTTTTTCCATATTTTCCATTATTTCTTCGCTCCTAATAGTTGCAGCGTGATGTTATATAGCCTAAAGCCTTCCTCGATAAATGGTCTATTCAACACAAAAATAATTTTTCAATTCGAACCAGTAGTTCCTGAGATTAGCGCGTTCAAACAAACAAACAAAATCTTTATAATATTAGTATAGATTGGTTATTCTTTTTATTAGTTTACCGAAACAATCATAATCAGCTGAATATGGAAAACATCATTATTTTGTTCGTAATTTATTTATTTTTTGCTTATCGCATCTTGATTTGTAAAACGACATACGAGTATTTATAAAGATTTCCCACTTAAATATAAAAGACTGTATTTTTCATTGTAACTACGATCTTACATGTGCGTTTATAAATTGAAATGAAAATTACCATCCCCATGGGTGATTATCATTTGCGTGTCCCGCAGACACCCAAGTAATGTTGCACGTAGCGGTCATATTGGTTCGGTGCTCTTTAATGAACTAGGTCGCTCTTTAAGTCAGTGAGCTTTTGTCTTGAACTCAGTAAATCTGGAGTGCAATGCGAGTTTATAAAGAACATTAATAGGAAAATAGTGCAGGATAGCTAATTGTGACTTTTAAATCACCTATTTTAATTCACTTTTACAAGTCGGTGTTGTCCCGGGAACAGGGGTCTGTGGTAGTGATCAAACGATATAGTTCGTTAGTGCACCACACGCGACGTGTTTACACGTTGGTGTGTGTCCCGGCCGACGAGTGGGACGGACGGACGTCGACGGTGACAAATGAAACACACCGGGGTCTCCGAACGGGATACGTGACTCCGGGCACATATGCTCTTTTGTACCCTAATGAATACCCATTGGGAATATACGGATATTTCACTTTTCTGTTTTGGGGGTCATTCATTCACAGAATGAACATACACAATTCAAATCAATATGAAATGTATTACCTAAATTCGAACTAACAATATTTTTAAATGCCTCTTTGACTGCAATTATTACAATTATGTTAATCATAAACCAATTTTATTATCAAAAACAATGTTTCCAAAGTTAATGACTAATGGCAATAGTATGGAAGAATCGATAGATTTGTAAGGAACAATGTTAAATGAAATTCGTCGCAATGACAGTGACAGATGTATGGCCACCAAATAAATCCCTATCCAGCACTAATTGAAACGGGTGAAATCTATTGTAACCGTTTGGTGGCTGACAGAAGAATTGCGACACCCCTTTCTACATTTTTCCAATTAAGGTCAAAATCACTCTTTATGTCCTCCTCCACAGCTAGGCGTGGATTTTCCACAAATCAGCTGTTAGTGCTACAGTTTGTAACAGGCAGAACACACAACCCAATAACCCAAGCCTAATTAGTTTATGGTAAACCAAAACTAAACAAAAACCAGTGGTCACATGGAAAAATAAATATCAATACTGAATATTACCCGTTGATTGAGCGCTAAACGATTTCTGATAACAAGTTCTACGTAGGTAGCGCTAGGTACACACTGCTCACGTCATTCGGAACCGTAAACTAAACAATTGCTTTCAATTCACTCTCCTTCGGCAATGGAGCTGCGTCGCAAGATGATTAGATAACATTATATCCTCCGTCGCATACGGTCTGCATTCAATAGTACGAAGTACATTAATAGTAAACAATTGCCGATACTTTTTTTTTTGATAACTATAATGTGATATCTAGAGAAAAAAATCCGATTCTTTGTGGCCGATTTTCGTACAATCAGAGTAGCTTTTCGCCTTTCAAAAGTGATAGAATGGAATACCTATTTTTAATGCACGTAAAATTTGTTATTAGCAAACATTCTTTGTCGAATTTGACTTTAGTATAAGAATGGAAAATCAGATTGAAAAACTTGAAAATGGAACTAAAATACTAACTATGTTCT
This sequence comes from Diatraea saccharalis, assembly GCA_918026875.4. Classification (NCBI taxonomy): domain Eukaryota; kingdom Metazoa; phylum Arthropoda; class Insecta; order Lepidoptera; family Crambidae; genus Diatraea; species Diatraea saccharalis. Next base: position 20,681,463 of record OU893342.1, on the reverse strand, counting down.
ATATTCGAAGGTTATGGATTCTCTAGAAATAACTTACAACTTTGATGATCGATGAATCGATGAGTCACTGGGTGAACAAATTATTAATTTGGTTTTGCAATAACTTATAATCTGTTAGTTATAATCTAACGTCATTTAGAAATTCATTTAACTCTGTGATTCGCTCTTGGTCACTGAATATTTAGTCTTCTTATTTGCGTATCGTAACAATAAGAAGACTAAATGTTCAGTGACCAAAAGAGTAGAGAGAGTACGTATGGTAACGGCATTCATTTTGCTCTGGCAATTCCGTGCCCTCAGATAAGCCAAAATTACAAAAACACGTTGTTGTCAGAGTTGCTAATATTCAACAATAATAATTTTCGAACTTTATGCTTATTAAAAATTCAATTGGCACAACTCTCATCTTCTAATCCCTCTATAATAGGCTGATAATCTATTCTGTCGAAGCATAGCGATTAGATTTGTTTCGTTTAATAAAAAATCGTTCTCCCAAAATGCCCAATAGCCATTCCATTCAAATCGTTGATTGAATTGCGCAATCTGTCGAAACCTTTTGCCAGTGTTGCAATGGCGTTCGTGAAATTATGTAATCACCTGTTGGCCACATCGTTCATTCAACTCGATATATTCTAAGCTACTTTCCCATAGGTGTGTGACTAGAATATGTAAGGCCTGCAGTAGTAGAAACGTTGACTATATTCTTAAATATGGAACCAACTTGAAATCGCGTCTTAATCTAACCAAGATCGTGTCATTGCATTTTGCTTCTTCAGCGCGAATTACCGGTGAACATGCTATTCAGTCAGTATTTCGCTGACCCTTGCTACCCGACTGTTGGTACGTGTGGCTATTGTTCTAGCGGCACAGAAAATGGAAACTTTCACGACTCTCATAAACGAACCCGTCACAACTATAAACATTTGTTATTATTTTCTTTAAAAGATGTTAACCGAATTAACCTCGAAAAGATTTTTATTTGAAGAACTTAAGATAATGAGTAAAAACATTAAAGAGTCCCTTAAAAAACGCGCTAAGGAAAATGTGTGCTATTCAGATTAGAAGTAAAATGATGTTTTGCGACTTTGGTGTAGTCACGATTACTTACGAGACGACACGTGTAACTTTAAGTATTATAATTGCCATTGAATTATAACTTACGTCATTATAATGTGAATTCGTCACCTACTTTACTCGAATTTCCTAATGATAATGATTGTCACAATGGGGTGAGACAGCAGCGTAAACTTGTATCCGTATGACTTAATCATTTTGTTTTTGGTATACGATTTCGTATTTCGTTCTGGGGTGTAAGGGGGTCCGAACAACATCTAACGGATCCCAAGCCAACCTCATCTGCACGCGGTACACCCTGCCGACTAACCAACGAGGCTCTGGCGCTCCCCACCAACCCGCACTGGGCCAGCGTGGTAGGAGACGGCCCAAAACCCCCCAATGATGATATACCCAATCGAAAGGCCCCAAGTGCCCGGCGGTGCCGTAAGCCGTGCCGGTGCGGACGGCAGCTGACTCTGCAAAAGGTACTAGGGGTGCGAAGAATCCCCGGGCGGCAAGCGACCTTGGCCCTGGCAACCTATAACGCACGCACACTGCGGATCGAGGAGAAACTGCTGGAACTAGAGAAGGAATTGGGCAGGATTCGTTGAAGTATTGTAAGATTACCCGAAGTCCGAAGAGAGGGCAAGGACTGTATTTCCGAGAGGGCGAAGATCTGTCCCAAGGTGGTGTCGGGTTTATCGTCCACCAGTCTCTCGTGAACAATATTGTACAGATCGGAAGTGTATCGAATAGGGCGGTGTACCTTATACTCAGAATCACCGAACGGTATTCGCTGAAGGTCATACAGGTTTACGCCCCGACCACGACGCACCACGACGAGGAAGTTGAAGCCACGTATGAGGATATTTCCCGGGCAACACATGGTTCCACGACCCACTACACTGTTGTCATGGGAGACTTCAACGCAAGGCTAGGCAAGCGTGGCGATGAGGAGTTGAAGGTGGGGCAATTTGGATCTGGGATCCGGAATCACCGTGGTCAAATGCTAGCCGACTACATGGAGAGGGAAGGACTCTAAATGATGAACTCCTTCTTCAAAAAACGGTTGCATCGAAAGTGGACCTGGAAGGGTCCGGATGGTGTGACAAAAAGTGAGATCGACTTCATCATGTCGACTAAGACTCGGATATTCAATGACGTCTCAGTGATTAATTCGTTTAATACGGGAAGCGATCATCGTATGGTAAGAGGCGCATTGAATCTAAATGTAAAAGCTGAACGGTATCGCTGACGTCAGTCTATACGAGATTAGCGTGGCTCTCAAACAGCTCAAGAACAACAAGGCGCCGGGGGATGATGGAATCACAGCAGAGCTTCTGAAAGCGGGTGGTCTACCAGTCCGGAAAGCGCTTCAGAAGCTATTTAATTCCGCCATACTCGAGGGCAAGACGCCAGAAGCATGGCACAGGGGAGTGGTAGTGCTTTTCTTCAAAAAGGGCGACAGGGCCCAATTGAAGAATACAGACCCATCACGCTTCTGAGTCATGTGTACAAGCTGTTTTCGAGAGTCATCACGAATCGTCTCGCACGCAGATTTGACGACTTCCAGCCTCCTGAACAAGCCGATTTCCGAAAAGGTTGCAGTACCATAGACCACATTCATACGCTGCGACAGGTTATACAGAAGACCGAAGAGTATTATCTGCCACTATGCTTGGCGTTTGCTTAGGTCACTCCAGAGTTGCCAAAATGACTATCGATACTTCCAAGTGCTGCAGTCACTGACTGAAAACGCCACCATGTCAGTTCGGCTCCAGGACCAAAACTCGAAAGCAATACGACTTCAGCGTGGAGTAGCGACGTTATATCGCCGAAACTGTTCACTGCCGCACTGGAGGACGTGTTTACGCTTTTGGACTGGAGAGGACTTGGCATCAATATAAACGGCGAGTACATGACGCACCTTCGTTTCGCTGATGATATCGTAGTTATGGCTGAGACCGTGGAAGATCTAGGCACAATGCTCGAAGACCTCTGTAGAGTTTCCCAGCAAGTGGGTCTTAAAATTTACATGGAGAAGACAAAAATAATGTCAAACTCCCATGTCGTACCCACTCCAGTGAATGTTGGAGGCTCTACACTGGAAGCTGTCGACGAGTACGTTTACCTGGGACAAATAGTCCGATTAAGTAAGTCCAACTTCCAGAGAGAGGTAAATCGACGGATCCAACTCGGGTGAGCAGCGTTCGGGAAGCTACGCAGTGTATTCTCGGAACATCTACCGCAGTGTCTCAAGACGAAAGTCTTTAATTCGTGCGTGTTGCCAGTGATGACATACGGTACTGACACGTGGCCGCTTACGATGGGCCTCATAAGGAAGCTCAAGGTCGCTAAGAGGGCAATGAAAAGGACTCTGCTCGGGGTTCTTTTGCGAGATCAAATCCGAAATGTTGAGATCCGCAGAAAAACGAAAGTCACCGACATAGCCCAAAGAATTGCGAACCTCAAGTGGCAGTGGGCAGGGCACATCGCTCGCAGGACTAACGGCCGTTGCGGCGGTAAGGTCCTGGAGTGACGATCGCGTACCGGGAGACGCAGTGTTGGTAGACCCCCCACAATGTGGACCGACGATCTGGTGAAGGTCGCGGGAAGCCGCTGGATGCGGGAGGCGGAGGATCGATCGCTTTGGAGATCTTTGGGGGAGGCCTACGCCCAGCAGTGGGCGTCTCTCGGCTGAATTGATGATACGATTTCGTATCAGATCATCACGACTCCGAAAACGATATTTTTATATTCTTCGTTAATTCCGATTTTCAAAATAAATCTTTCTTAATGTTGGTTGGTGCAATATAACATTACATCACCACCATATTAATATCCCTACTGGTGGGGTTCAGGCTTTCCCTATGGATAGAATCGAATCGGTTGAAGCAATACATTAGTTGAATTAGTTAATAATTACTTATTCTTTCTCCTATAAATGGTTTTACATTTTGAAAAGGCAACATAATAATTTCGAATCATTGTAAATAGTATAACTTGTCATGTGTAATTTTTGTATCTTCACTTAGATACAAAAATTACACATGACAAGTTATACTATTTACAATGATTCGAAATTATTAGATATAATTATCTATCTACTAGTCTTCCGCCAGCGGCTTTGCCCGCGTGATCTAGTTTTTATGTCCAGAATTGAGAAAACTTCATAAAAACTTTCATCCCCTAATTTATCCCATTAGGGGTTGAATTTCATTAAATCCCGTCTAAGTATCCTCCTACGTCCTAAAACCAACCTGCATGCAAAATTTGAAACTCCCAGCAGTTATAGTTTCTGAGATTTCGTGAGTGAGTGAGTGACCTTTCGCTTATATATATATGTATATATATATAGATTACTAAATTTATAAATGTGGTCCAACTACTTTAGTAATTAAAGCAATGCCTGAAAGAGTAACACGAAATTTTTCACAAGGCTTTTCCTTATCCCGTATATCATTATTAAGGAAATTCTCAAGGGGCGTGAAAACCACGTAAGTAGATAATAAATACCTCTTACCATCCATCTGCTAGTGTAGTGAGTACATAAGTACGAAATAACAGCATTGTCAATTATAAAGCAAATTTATTCAAACTATACCGGTCTTGGTTGGGAACGTTAGCAATTAAAAATATTGTTAATTGCTAATGTTTTTTATGTTATAAATGTTTGGAACTGCGATGTCTATTAAACTGTTTTATCTTGCAAATATTGACTGGAGTCTATTGAGATGTAAGGTTCTGTCTTTTAAAATCGCATGATCGCAAAATTATGTGTTTTCTATGCTTGTTTGAGTCTTTATTATTATTATTAATAATCAATTCTTATTATTATTTTTGATCAATGCTATATTTATAAATATTTTTAATAAAAATACAAGGAAATCCACCTGTGTCTTTTCCTTTCCTTCTCGATGCAAAAAACGAACAAACAATAAAATATTTCCTCTTCAATATTTTTAGATTATATTAGAGATTTATTTGGTTTAAATTAAAACGAAACATATCACAGTAACGGTGTCAATATCAGTGATGTAATGTGTGGCGGATGACCTACACAACACCGCCCTAGACAGAAAAAAATGTTAATCCGCTCGCAGTGTTAGGGGCCGGCCGGCGGCGGCGGCTCCGGCCCTAAGTGGATTATAGGGCGTTGTGAATCGATCACGGCTGTTCCTTCCGAGTGACCGCGAGACCGCTCTATGACGTATGTGTCTACGGACAACAGCCCGTTTGTGTGATTTCATTTTCATATCATGTCTAATCAATCAAGTAGGTCGTTAATACGATTCAATTTTAGTGACCGAGACTGGATGGTTCATGAACCGTTTATATTACGACTTTTACATGGCATATTAAAACTTGTGGTAATGCTCCATGAATAGACTTGAGCTTACCCATCTGTTCCCCCCAAGAGGGCCCTAAGAGAAATATCTCTTTGTGCACCAGTTTGTTATAATTTCACTTTTGGTTTGTACAGGAACGGATTACAATCGAAGAATCACTAATCCGGATATCACGTACAATGCATGCGCCAGTACCATTGTCGCTTATCTGATTTGCTAATGAATGCCTCGCCCAGCAGAGTATCATTGTGGAATTCGGTTTTGGTCAGTTAAATGAGCGTCATTACTAAGTATATATATCTAATTTTGAATCATGGTATTTTAGCTAATAACCCTCTTGTAATAGTAACTCTGAACATACGTAGCATAAATGCTAACTTTGACAGTTTTCTCGCTTTTATCACAAGCTTAGATATAGTAGTAGACGTTTTTGTGCTGACTGAATGCTGGATTAACGATGTTAATCCACCGCCTGACTTAAGTAATTACAATATGTTCTCGACAAAAAATAAATTAAATAAAAATGATGGAGTTGTTGCTTACGTAAGACAGGAACTAAAAGCGGTGTCGTATGAGCCAATTTGTTCAGATGGGAACTGTCTTGTTGTAACTATTTCAGACGATTATGCACTGGTCTGCTCGTACCGCCCGCCTTGTTTTAAAAATAACACTAATTACATAGAGTCAATTGACTCTATTCTAACAGGTATATCTTCATCGAACATCATTTTTACAGGAGATATTAATATCAACATTATCATAGATATTATAGTTGACAATACGGCTCAATATTTAAATATGTTAGCTATGCATGGGCTACAACAAGGAATCAACCTTCCAACAAGAAACTTAACATGTCTTGATCATTTTTTTGTTAAGACAAAAAAAAGTTGGAAAACGGTTGTTTTTCAACAGCAGTTGACAGACCACTCTCCGATCCTTCTATATATTGATAATGCCAACATTTCAAAGACTACTGATATGAGTAATAAATTATCGATAAATTATGAAAGTGTCAGTGAGTCTTTAGCTAACGAGACATGGGATGACCTATATAAAAAGGAAAATGCTAACACTGCAGCTAATATGTTTATATCTAAGGTGATGACCATACTTAGTAATCATACACAAATAAAAAGTTATAGCAAAAAGAATCAACCCCTCAAGCCATGGATCACAGAAGGTATTGTAAAATGTATAAGAAGAAGGGATAGACTCCATAAGAAAGCTCGAATGGCACCAGATAATGTAGAGGCTATAGACAGATATAAGAAATATAGAAATTTATGCAATAAAATTATTAAGCAATTGAAGAATGAATATTATAGAAACAAACTAGTGATAAGTCAGGGAAATATAAAAGAGACATGGAAGCTGGTGAAAGAAGTATGCAACTTAAATCGAAATAAAGTAATATCTCGGGAGTTGTTGGAAATTTGTTCGGATCCTGCTATGTCTCTGAATAGGGTAAACGAGTTCTTTACTTCCGTAGGAGGAACACTTGCTAATGAGACCATACAAAGAATAGGATTGACAGAAAGCGAATTAGCAGAGATGGCTAAAACAAATAATTCACCGGTAAATTCTATGTTACTTTATCCCACTGATCCTCAAGAAATACAAGCTATCATTCTTGCTATGAAGTCAAATAGTGCGCCAGGGTGGGATAACATATCGGGTAGATTGTTAAAGAAATGTACAGCGGTTCTGGCTGAACCTATTGCCTTTATCTGCAATATAAGTTTGGAAACAGGCATTTTCCCTGAAATTTATAAAAAGGCTGTTGTGTGCCCTATTTATAAATCAGGAGACAAAAAGAGTCCGTCTAACTACCGACCAATTTCTTTGTTATCAACTCTTTCAAAGGTCCTTGAAAAACTAGTTAAAAAGCGTCTTGTAAAATACTTGGAAACAAATAACCTTTTAAGTACTAATCAGTACGGCTTTAGAGAAAAAAGATCAACGGAAGACGCAGTCCTTGCTTTAACATCTCTAGTCACTTCGTATATAGATAAGGGAGACAAATGTATTGCAGTCTTTTTAGATTTGCAGAAAGCATTTGACACTGTGTCTATACCTATCTTACTCACACGTCTAGAGAATGTTGGAGTAAGAGGAATAGCGTTGGATTGGTTCTCAAACTACCTAACTGAAAGATCGCAGAAAGTTAGGGTATCAGACTGTCAGAGTGATAGCGCAGCATGTACTTATGGAGTACCGCAGGGAAGTACTCTTGGTCCTACACTTTTCCTCGTATACATTAATGACCTGTGTGGTACTTCTCGGCGTGGTCTTGATTTGTTGATGTTCGCTGATGACACTGTGCTAATTCTACATGACAAAACCTGGCCTAAAGTTGCGAAACTAGCTGAGGATAGTTTAGCAGACATAACAAAATGGTTAGACCGGAGTCTCCTTTCAATAAACACAAATAAAACAAAATATATGTGCTATAGTAAAACAGCTGCTGGTGATCCGGGCCACGAAATTAATGTTTTAATACATACCTACCCTTGCAACTGGAACAGATCAAGTGTATGCAGATGCTCTGCACTGTCACGTGTAAGAGTCTTTAAGTACCTAGGTGTTACAATAGATGATCATTTGACCTGGGAGCACCATATATCATCACTGGCATTGAGAATCAGAAAGCTCATATATGTGTTTAGGAATCTTCGCACTGTTGCTGACTGCACACTGGTCATACAAACTTATAAAGCCTTGTGTGAGTGTCTAATTAGGTACTGCATATGCGCGTGGGGAGGAGCAGCAAAGTCACATCTAATTATTGCTGAACGTGCACAGCGTGCAATCGTTAAAGTAATGCTCTTCCTTCCGTTTAGGCATCCCACAATGCAGGTGTATGAGTTGTCTGGTGTACTTAGTATCAGAAAACTATTTATTTTCGAATCAGTCCGACGCTACCATAGAAAGGTTGTTCCCCTCCTGCCTGTTTCGAATAAGAGAATAGATCGTTGCCCCATTCCTCAAGTTAGAAGTAAATTTGCGCAAAAACACTTCAACGTTCTTGCTCCCCATCTCTACAATAAAATAAATCACATCTATAAATGTAAAGACAAAAGCAACAGAGAAATTATAAGTATATTAATAGAATGGTTAAAGGAATTTAATTACGATGACTTAGAGACGATGTTGAATGCATGTTGAAATTATAAGTTTGCGGCTCAATTTAAATATAATATGAATTTGTTAATGGTTCGTTAGCTTTGCTGGGTATTTCTATTTCCTACAATGTTTTTTTTTTTTTTTTTAATTTGGTTTCGTTTGTGAAATTACTGAGCATAACACAAAATAGTTTTATATCCCCATTTGCAGTTTTAATATTTGTAGTAATACTCATATATTTGTTATTATTATTATTTATTTATATTTTTTTTTTTTGTAAACTTTTTTTTTTTTTCTTTTCTTCTGGCATAAGATTTGTTAATATAGTTTGGAGAAGACAAAGGCTCCTGAAACACAGTTTTCAGCTAGCTCGGGAGCCCTTGGATTCATTAAGTTTTGTATTATTTGAAATTATGTCAATAAATACATTTTTACTTTACTTACTTTACTTTACTTAATTTATTTATCAACTTAAATTAGATAAAATGATCAGACACAAATGATTGAACTATTTAAACACTATTAACGTTTGGAAATTTACTTTCTAGTGTCCGCGGCATTTGTTTTTACATTGAAATGTAACCTCTACCTTTTTCGTACAGAAAGACAAAGCAATAAATTAATCATTAGGCAATTAAAAGATACGCGCATATTGTGGATGTATCGGCATGGAAATTAAATTTGCATACAAATTGTGGCGATGATATTGAACTAGAGAGGCCTTCGACTATTTAAATACGAGTAAATCCTTAGTTATAAAATGGGAGGCCGGTTTCGATAGAAGAGAGGCAACTGCCACACCACCAGTAGTGACGTGTTATTAGAACAAGTGGCACGCTGCGGTCACGCGGGCCGCGCGCGTCACGTAACTACACGCGTTACGTGACAAAAGTCATGACCTGTCAACGTGAACTGTTAAACACACATTTGGGTGATGAGAAGATTAGCCTCATGTTTTAATTGGTTTATACTTTATATATGTATAGGAACAGTATACTTAGCTTATAACTTTAAATAATTTATGTAGCAAAGTTTTTTTTATATCTACAAAAATAAACCAAATTGATATCATAACAGTGTTTCTGTTTAATATTAAGTATTTTTTTTTAAGTAGAATCTATTGGAAGTTTAACTTCTTAACTTTGTAACTATTCCAATAATATTTTAGTGTACGTCTGTCACAGATGTCACAGAAATCACTCGACTGTCACGTTCAGCATACGTGCCAAGTGTCACGGTCGGCGTGTCAATATATTCCAATGTACAGTCATTGTTTGTACCTAAGAGGTACTGTTAACTAATTGGTTCTCTCAAAACGTATTGGTGATGGAACACCATTGAAAATCAGATATTAACACGGAGCCCTTAAATGAATGAATGGATCTCAATGAAATCTTTTAATATTATCAGTCTTGTATCTCTACTAGAGTAAGTAGAAAAATCTCACGTTTATTTGTATTGTGTACGGCGAATGTTTTTTACTTGCATATGTACTTTTTCCCGAGAGATCGTAGAAGGAAATCGCGATCCGCCTAAATTTTGCACGATGATTGTATTAGGTAATATAGTTATCACAAAGTTTTTTTCATTAAATTCACGTTTGCTTTGTATCTTTTGGCTGAATGAAATCTTAAAGAAACTAGTTAATGTCACACTGTTCTCTAGCTGTCAACCTTAATATTATGGAAGTTTATCTATCATAAACAAACAATTAAATTTAAAATAGTATATACATACGGTCACTTACACAAACTTCCATTAAGGCTTAATGACGCCTTTAAGCTCTAATGAATGTCACATTTGTATCGGTAATGTCACTTTAAACTAATGATGTTTGTGCAACTAGCTGATAGACGTGAAGCAAAATTGGACCTCTTTATACTAAAATTGCGCGGATTGAGGAGTATGAAAGACGCTATTGAAGTTTATAATTGGAGAAGATGCAGAATGTTAATGTTTTCTATAATAATGATTAAAAATACATTCTTAACAAAAGCAAATATACACCACACACTACGACAAAAAACTCACACATGCCATGCGTCTCAGACCATCGTATTTAAACAAATATAGTCTGATAAATAAACTTTAATAATATGCAAACTTAAGGGCGGGCATTGCACTGGTGCATACAAATCAAAAAATTAGTAATTATGTTCTACATTTGAAATGAACCTTTAATAACAGACTTTTTTCGTGGAATTTCACAGAAAGTAAAGGATATAAAAAATGCCATTTGCATTATCAAATGAAATTTACATCCAGTGTGGTGTGCTCCATACGTATTGCCATCTGAGTGTTCGAGTTCATGATTTATTCAATTTTCATCTGTTGAGAGATTTATTATTCTATGTTGCTGCACGACAAGGTTCATATTCGTGTCCAAGTCTTAAACGATTTACTATTGATTCACCCTCTACTTTATATACCTATAACATTTTCCGCTAACATATCCAAAGTTCTCCTGGAGACTTAATAATGAGCTCTGTAATGTAATGCTATTGCAATATCTAGCGGTGGCTTATTTTACTGTAGACTCCATATTTGTTTCTTTGGTTTTAAATAAACCTAATCGGTAAACAAAAAATTTTGCACAAGCAAAAAGCAGCAAACAAAGTTTTTATTTTTAAACATAATAAACAATACTTTTTTAATATATTGGTTAGCTCAGTTTTGAAATAAGTATTTCAAACAATACTACGAGATGTTCCACAACAATAGTAGTAGGAATAAAGACCAAATTGCCATATACTTTTGTTAATACCTTTTAACTTTGATTATATACTAAAGCAGTGTCTCCTAACACTTGACCCACGGACTTTTAGCACATCAAGCACGACACAGTGTTATTTGTGTTATTTTTTTCATATAAAGCACGCTAATGTAAAAGGTGGTGCTGATGCTTACTTAAATCTATAATGTTGGAGTTATGGCATTGTTGTGTTGTAATTAAGTAAAGAGATACTCGCTGCCTGCTCTCGTGTGAGTTGAGAATATAGATGTGAAGCTGGATATTAACGACTTTACTTAAACGGTTTATAACGAAAATTGAAGTAAAATGTAGGTTATGGAAGATATCTAAACAAAGCGATCCTAACTAATCGAATATCGTAAATACAGACAAGATCACCCTAGCCGCGCTGACAGTAGTGCACCTTGCTCAGGATATATATTTAGGTATTTATTTCGAAAACAAAATCCACAGCAATTTCTTATCTCAATAAAAGTAGTGCAATTTTAGCGTATCACCGCACCATATTATATTGGACATTACCAAATCTCTTTTCACTCGTTCTCTATGACAGGTCCTCTCAACTATTATTCGTTTAGAAAGCAAATAACCGTCAACACGAAAAACGACTAACTAAAAATCACACAAATTAATGGTTAATTGCATACATAGCTATTTAATAAAATTTGATAAAACAATATGATTGTTTTCTAAATAAACTCTCTTAATTATTTGATTAGGAGTTCGTTAGTAAGTTGTATTTAAATATTACTTTAACTGTGTATTTGTTTAAATAGCTGAATGAATTCAATTAGTTTTTATTACATAGAGAGGGTATGCTCGCGTAGTACGCCAGATACTAAGAACTAATAACAACACACAAGAGCTGTGTAAATGGCACATAATAATTATTTACCGTATCGGTATGTCAATGAAACGTGCCGTATCGTAATGTTACCATTTTCCCGTACTTATTAATCGAGCAGCTCGGTGGCGTAGTGGATAAGCGCCGCGGCCCACGATCGTTGTCGTTAAGCAACTTTCGCAAGGGTCGGTCAGGGGATGGGTACCAAAAAATTATTATCTCGAGCTACTCCGTGCCTCGGAAGGCACGTTAAGCCCTTGGTCTCGGCTGCATTTGCAGTCGTTAATACCCTCCAATCCGCATTGGGCCAGCGTGGAGGGTTATGGCCCATCCTCCTTAACCATCCATAAGGAAGGCCTGACCCCTGCAGTGGGGACGTAAAAGGGCTGGTGATGATGATGATGATAACTTATTAATCCGAATTGTTACTTTGTTTCTGTATCCATAGTGCTGGATAAAGCTGGACTGTGGTAAAACGGTTTTTAAGTTTTCCAAATTTCTTAATAACAAGCATTTTGTATGTGATTCTTATTAAGAGCTACACGCACTCTTTGATTGTTATCCTTTCCAACGGTTAATCCAATAATACTTATCGTTTCGAATAATATATTATTTTTATGGTAATTATTTACATTGAGGCTTATCATTTTCTTAGAATTCGTTACTTGAAAACAAAGTAATAGGTCCCACTTTATGAAAAGGAATAATGCCCGTTTTCACTAAATTTGGGAGACGCTCAAAACTGACACCCAAATATTAATTCCTTGTCAAAGGTGAAAATGCCACCTAACAACTTTATGCGACGCTTAAAGTTAGGACATGCATTATGCGGCGCCTAGTGGTGGGCATTTGCGTAATGTGACATGTACATTTACTCTTTGGTTATAACGGATGCGTCAAGAGATAAAATCCATTTAATAAGTTGGAATCAAGGAGTTTATATAATAGGATAGTATGATAAATAACCATGGGATTTTTAATTTTTATACACGTAAAATGGTTTCTTGGATGCTCGTGTAAATAAAAGATCTTGTATAATATTTCTTGTGTTGTTACCTCAAAATATATATTTTTGTTATTGTGTAAAGGCAACCAACGTGACATTGGCGGAATTGTGTAAACGCAAAAAAAAAAAGAAAAGGAACTGAAGCATGCAAAATCATAGACCAACGTTGCATATTTGCATATAAAGTGCTTTAAGTGCATTATCTAACTTTACCGGTTTGGTTAAACGACACATCTGCTAATGCTATTCTATACTAAGTGATTACTACTTAAGCTATGCCTTATTCTTGTTAAGTGAAAACAGCCATAACACTCATAATTACAATGGAAAAAGCGTTTATTAAATATAAAAATTTTTCATAATTAGAATAAAGCTAGATTTTTTCTTGTTTGTTTCAGGTATGTTTGGGCCTCCGTACTATTAAATATTTTATTCATCATAGTTAAACTCGAGCCAACTATTAGGAATCGGTATGTATGTAATCAGACACGTTTGTAAATGTGTACTGATTATGTCATCTTGAAATATAAAATCAATACGAATCGCACGACACTTGTTTATCAAATTGTTTTACCTACAGTTTTGTCATCGACATCACATTAGATCAAATAAATGTATTAACCTTGTAACAGAGTACGTTACATTAGTAGACAAGTAATTGTACATAAATTCGATAAATCATTAAGAAGTAAATTAAAACAATTTCAAACAAATAACTACAAGTTAAGAAAAGCCATGTAAACAATTTGTCGGTATCAACCGTTAGGATCTTTATATTGACAATTTTAAATAGATGAATTGGATTTAACTCTTTGAGTACGTATATTCTCATAAATTATTCTATACCTGTAGTTTCACAGGTTTTACCTCTGATTGTTGAGTTTTTGAGCCAACGAGTGATTCGTTATAAATTTTAATTATTACATAATTTTCGATGGTGGTCTTTTTAACTCGATTATTTTAAAATCGTCGTTTTTTTATTTTTAGCAGTGCTTTCATTATATTATCAAAAATTAAGATATTTTAATATAATAATAACCTTTTTAGCAATATATTGGTATAAATATACATAATATTCGCGTGCTGAGTGTCCTCAGCAGTCACCTCAACATTCTACCTCTTTCTTATGTAGACCATCTCTCAAACAGTCTTAGTCAGCCTTAGAAAGCATCTAATCTCCTCTTCTGACCGTTTTGTCACCGTAAAATTATTATAATAAACAATTTCAATACTAACAACATAGAATTTCAGGACGACTTTGCTAATAATTTTGGTACACACTGTTGCTTGTTTAAATGGATGTCATAATATAGTTTAAACAAATATATGTAATTTTTAGACAGTCTTAACGTCCCTGTTACTAAGTGTAGACGTACACGACGAGGTGTGAACTTTAACAAACCAAATAATTGACGACAAAAGCGCCGTTGACAGTTTTAGTGGAACGACAGAAACAAGTTAAGGAAAGGATTGCATCAACGCTACAAAATACTATTTTGCGACGAATGTAGTTTTCTTAATCTTCTAAACTGAGACCAATTGTAACTTGGCCATAGAAACTCTCCTATTCATCTCCTTACCGCTGGGATACAAACCCCTGTAGATAGAAAGGATATTAATGAAAACTGTGAAAATTCGATTCGAGTAGCCAATTCGAACACCTTCACTGATAATATTGCTGAATTCAAATAGAAATCTCTGAAACCAACAATATTATTATAACATGTGACACAAGCTAAAACTTGAATAATTGACGCCTATTGAGATTATTACCTATACGCTATATAACTTTAATGATATAAGGTTCCACAACTTTTTAATAACTCTTCCGCAGCATTATAATGTTATATTAGCTAGGATTGGTCCTTACCTACCATATTCAAAGCTCCGAGTGATACCTTTATCACCTGGTCATACAGAAATAGAATATGGGTGCGGGCCAGTATCGCGAGGGATTCTAATGGTGGCGTGACGCTTTCATTTATTAAAAGTGGTCTCCGTCGCGACACCATAAAGTAACGCCATTTATTGGTCACCTAGATTATTGTTCCATTCGTACTGGAGGCGACTTCCACCAGAATGAATGATATCTCACCAGACGGGATGTTCATGAAAATTCTTTTCGATATCGCATTAGATACTTACTGGTCCCTGCCATGGTCCTTTTACAACTTCCAGGGACATTTTTTAAAAAGTTTAAATTTTAACGAAAAATGACACTTTGTCCCCGGTACTCCGAGATGGAATTCGAGCATTATTAGTTAAGATTATTTTTCAGTATAGCACTGTTACGCGAGACTAATCAAATATATTAAGTTGAAATATTTTAAATAGGTCCATGGAAGTCGTCAGAAAGATATCAGAGTGAATATGGATGATATTAACATTGTGTCTTCGAAGGTCACAGTATTTTAGGCTTAAGACCACATATTGATAAAAGATGAGTTCTTGCGACATCAATACTTTGACAGTGTAATGTTTTATGGAAATTTATTTTGAGGTCCTCCTGTAAAATATTTTCTCGTGAAGACGTTTTACAAGTTTACCAGAAAGAAGTTAAACGTTTCTGATGGGCGATGGATGATCTGATCAGTTTAAGTACAATCAACGGATGTTGTTCAATAAGCGAGTGTTATTATAGTGCTTACGAATATTGATGGAAAAAGCGAAAAAAAAAGAAACATTTAGATTTAAACGTCCGTTGCGGTTTCACATCGGTTATAAATTACTTTTTAAACGATAATTGAATGTTCGCTAATCATCCGCTCCAATTGGTTTTGGTTCGTGATCAAAAGTCCAGCTAATTAATTAGTCTTAATTGATTACGTTTAGGTTAGGTAATAGTTTAGTTGTGTGTGTTTTGTATGTTTATTTTTCTTCGTTTTCGATCCTCTCAAAATTATGTAAAATTCACAATGATACGTGCATGTGCCTGTTGTTAGACGGACGATAGCTATGCCTGAATAGAATTGTAATCGACACCTTAGTCTATTGAGTGACCACAGGACCTTCGTGCTATAGGTAGGTATTACAGAAGGAACACTCTTTAGTTATATATAAGCTTGACACGTCATTAAAAATATAATCCGATAAAGTTTAGTTATTGAAGGGTCAAAGTTAGTACATATACATTTGAAAATATTGGAATTATAAACTGATATGCATTAATGCATGGATTAAACGAATGACTGATGTTTACTGACATTTATTTATACTTCTCTCAACATTATCTATATCTACAAACCAGTCTTCGACATCTTCACGTCTTAAACCCGCATTTGTCATCGTTGCTAACTGTATTAGTTCCTGTAATGGAATCAGATCTTCTTCTTCCCAAGTGTTATCATCTTCACTAATGGTAGGCCAAAGTTTTTTCCAAGATGATTTGATGGCTCGTTCTCCAATTTCATCCCAGGCATCTGAAACTGTAAAAACTGCATCTTTTATATTCAACTGTTTAAGAGTTTCAGAAATGTTTGTCTCCCGACTTATAGCGTCAAGTAAAATCTTCTTTTTGTAATTGTTTTTCATCATTTGTATTACATTTTGATCCATTGGTTGGAGTAGAGGCGTACAATTAGCAGGAAGAAAAATTGTTTTTATACAGCCGTCATTAGATGATAGTTCGTCATTTGGGCCGTGTCCAGGAGCATTATCAAGGACAAGAAGAGCTTTTAGTGGTAAATTTCGCGACTTTAAAAAATTTTTCACGTCGGGCACAAAAACATTATGAAACCTGTCACAAAACAAGTCTTTGGTTACCCAGGCTTTATTTTGACTCCTATAAACAACCGGGAGACTGATGTTCTTGAATGGCCTAGGGTTTTCAGATTTTCCAACAACTAAAAGCTTCAACTGATGACTGCCAGTTGCATTAGAACAAGGCATAACAGTTATGCGCTCCTTAGATACTTTTCTGCCTGGAGCAGACGTTTCACTTCTGTGAACATACGTTTTATGTGGTAAAAGTCGCCAAAATAAGCCACTTTCGTCGGCATTGTAAACTTGATCCGCCGTCAAATCAAGTTCTTCGATTTTCTTCTTAAAAACTTCAAGAAATGGTGATACGGCAGCCTCATTGCTAGATAATTTCTCTCCAGTTATGGTCAACAATCTGATTCCAAATCTTGCCTTAAATTTTGAAAGCCATCCTTCACTAGCTCTGAAATCATTTTTCTTATAAATTTTCTCATAGAATTGACGTGCTTTTTGCCGCAACACTTCAGCAGTTATCGGTGTGTGACGTCGACGCTCTTGTAAAAACCACGAAAAAAGTGTTTCTTCTAGCTGTGTATATTCACCAGTTCTCATCGTTTGACGTTTTCCTATTCCAGACTCTGCTTTAGAGACGTAGTTTTCTATCTTAATTCTGTTCTTCCGAATGTCATAAACTGTTGATCGCCCAACATGAAACTGATTTGCTATGTCTGTAAAAGGCACACCACTATCCACTTTCTTTAAGATTTCCATCTTTTCCGTCAAAGTTAAAGTTTCGTGCTTTCGTTTAGTTGGTTGCGATGAAGAGGAAACCATTTTGTATTGTTTGTGATAAAAAACACGCGTGCAGGTCACGACTTTTCGTGGCGGACTAAAGACCGGGCGGCGAAGTAATAGAACTATGTTCGTTATTAGAGTGAAAGGGAAGGAAGTTGACACTTGGCGGCGGATTACTGGACCGAACTTGTTCAATAACGGCTGATTACAGAGAGTCTACAGCTAACATCGACTTCCTAAAAATGGGCGGATTATAGTAGTTGTCGGATTATTATTTTAATGTTCGGAAAATTATTGTAATTGGTGTGTAATACAAATAACAAGAGGAATAGGTTGGTCCACTTATCTCATTAGCAAATTTAATAAATTAAAATCATCTGCATTATTAAACAATCAATTTTCTCGTTTCTCGTCGGGTCTATCAACATAAACATCCATTAGCTTGTAATTAATTTTTTAGCCTCATCAGTAAGTCTATAAAATTTTCGAAGTGCTACCGAACAATGAGAAGATAGTTTAAAATATACCTTTATGTCTGTGTATCAAATTCAATATTTTAGCATTTTTCTAATTAAACCATATTAAAATGTAATATCATGTAGTACCTATCATTTATATCTGAAATTGCCGATGTGAAACTTATTGATAATGTATTAAATCGAGACAATAATAGTCATGTACTACATGTTTGATATAAAATTTAAATACGTAGCTAGGAATTTTAAGTATTATATAATATATAAAAAAGTAACAAACAATATTTGTCTTCTGATAAATACGAAAAAAAATGTTCGAGCTTTATCTTTATATTTACAGCAAATTCATAAGCATAGATAACAAATCACCCTGAAGAAATCACTTTAAGGGATAAGGCCGCCAATTGTAACGTAATTCATGTTATTCTACTTGAATTTTGTATCTGTAAATTAATCTTAGCAATAAAGAATTATCTATCTATCGGCCTCTATCTCTACATGCACAACATCGGTTTCATCATATTGAGGTTCGATTCTTGAAAGTTATAATCAAGGTACCGCAGAACTGCATTTCCTCTACGTAAAACGGTATCTCGGAATATGGTGGATGTGGGTACTTAATAAAAGCACACGTTGGTAATTAACGAGAATTTCTCTGATTAAACTACAAGATGTAAGTTTTGTAATATTTTAGGATCTTGGAGACATTCAATACACAAAATCTAATCTAACACAAAATCCAATTAATGCTAAAAGCCATTCACCAAACGTCCCTCGTGGCTTAACCCGTTCAAACTTAATTAATTCAATTATATAAATATATCGTGGCCACTAAGTTTATCCAGTGTACATACGGAACACGGAGATTAACTAACTACTTATCTCAAGTGTTCTCCTAAAATGAAATGTTTTTTCTAGTGTGTGTAATTAACTGAGTACATATTAAATGATTTTCTTGAGTTATCATAATTCCATCTGACTCTAATCAAAACAAGCAAATTAGTAATACTGAAAATATGTTAAGAGATGATAAGAGGATTATGTTTAAAAGATAATCTAGACATTAAATATATATAACTAGGTATATAGTTAGTGAATAAACGTTTTGAAATAAAATAAAATATCGGCCGCAGTCCGTCTGGTAATATCAACTTTAGGCACGTAGTCCGTCTGGTAACTGTTGGCCCCCAGTCAGTAATCATGACTGCAAGCACGCCTTCCTTCTGGTTATATCGACTGCATGCATATGATCAGTCGTAATAACATGCTAACGTTGATCCAATCTATCGTTCTCCGTAACCTAGCTTTACGTAACTAAACTCTACTAAATAGTAGATTGTCTAACATAATAACATCTTAATTATGCGTGATTGTACCCCGTATTATTCCAGCTCAGTTCATTACTGCCCTTTTCTTTTTATAAACCTCAAATGGTCTTTCTATACTTTGCTTATTGTCTATACGAAGCGACTTTAATGGCCTTGATCAACTGTTACTGTGCGTGTAATCGTTGACTTCATTGAAATAATTTGGAATAGTTCGTTCTAAATTTGGTTGTCAATTACTTTTCATCCGATTTCAATATTTACCCTTTTCTTATTCTAGTAACCAACGTTACTAGAATAAGTACATAACTCTACAAAAATATCAAAGTATTTATAAATGTTATTGTAATAGGTACATATATTAAATAAATACTTAAATAAGATGTAGTTGCGAATAACCACATATTCATACTAGAAAAATTATAGGCAATTTCGACTTACAAAAACTAGTATGTTCCTGTCCAAAAACAGCACCTGTAAAAACCAAGACAGCTCCCGGGAAAACGGGATTATCGGCAACTTTAATTGAAGCTAAGTAGCAGTGGTTACCGCTTAAGTTTTTGAGCAATATTTTTATATTCATCAAATTAGTTAATATTTAATTACAAGTAAAATTATTAGAATATTGTCCAAGCTCTGTACAGTAGCACAAATTATTAAAATAGATGTGGCTAAAGATAAAAGTTTCATAAAAATGTCGATATATCGAGTTTGATATACATCTATCGGTTGCAGTAGATATCTATATATATTTAGCATCTAAAGTAAATTGAAAAATCTTGTTTGAAAAAACCTTATGTAAATATAATAGGTTTTATCTAAAATGTATTTTTTTTTTAATCGGCTTACGTTAGTAGCGGCTACAGCCTGGCTACTAAGCCCATTCCTTCTTCTCTACGCGAAGCATCACGAACTCGAAAGCATTTTATTTACACCCAAATGTCACCTTTCTCGTGTGTGCTCATACGATATCTCACTCCCGACCCGAGAAAGGTGACGTAGACAAAGAAACTTTTAAAGAACTGCGTTCAGAAGGCATGATCATGATCATAATATGAAAATGTCTTATTGCCTCTTTAAATAGATTGCAACTAGATTGGGAATAACATTTGTTTTCAAACTTTTCAAATCATAATAAAACTACAAATTTCAAAGCAAAAATCAAGGTTACAAAATAATGTCACACGTGTTACTAATGTAATATCATATGTGAAGATGCCGTTGGATCTTAAAATTTAGACACATTTACTTTTAGAATTTCATTCGATCAGGTTTCGATATGTTGGTTTCTTCGATAACGATATATCGATATCGCTGTGTCTTCGATATCGATATATCGTTGCATCTTTAGATGTGACAATGACAATCGTGTCCCGTAGATCATATCTGTAACATTTATGTTATCTCCATACAAGGTGTTTTTTTTAACATTTACGATTTTTTTAGGTATAGGTATGTATTAGGTATGGCTTATCTTGAATGATTCGGTAGGAGCGGTAATTCTTTGGATTAAATTAATAAAGGATTTCAAATGTATTTTTATCTTTTAATACATTAGAGTGTCTACCTACTGGCAATAAATCTATGTTCGGTCGTAAATCGGCAAATAAACAGACATTGTGGTTTGTGCGGGACGTCATTGGCCTGAATCCAGATGATGAAAACCTATGAAAATAAACATACATAATAATATCACTCACTGAATACACACTAAATACATAGCCACAATTCGTGAGATATTTGATGGCGCACTATAGGTAACTATTACGAATTAACATGACACCTGGGGTCCTATTCTATTTGTCCTAACAAAAGTTTGAAAAGCGATTTGTTCTATGTACTACAACAAATCCTTGTAAATCATCTCGACCGTCACACGACGGTCTTTACAAGGATTTGTTTTATTATCGTGTGATAATCATCAGCTTTATTCCTAGAAATGTAATACAACAAAACCTGTTTGCTTGCAGAATATATATGATAAATTCGAAATTCATGCAACTGTGACACATAAAAATATGTTCGATGAGTAAATATAACAGATTGAATCATTATAAGTAAATAAATTGCCTCCTATTTTTATTGATTAACTTACAAATATTACTTCTGAAAATTACGACCACATCATAAGCTTTTGCTATATTTAAAAGACAAAACTCCACTGCAGCACATGTTACAATGTCATCATCACTTACATTACAATCATTTAACCTATTGTATAGAGAATAGACGAATTTACATTTGTATTTCAGGGCTTAACGTGCTTCGCGCTTCATCCGGAATTTTCAACAAACATTTTCACAAAGATTAAAGCTTTCATCAGCATTCTTTAACCGAGAATAACAATAAGAAGTACATTTAGACAGTTAACAAAATAAAAGAATGAAAACAACTAAAATATTTTCCAGGTATTCGAGCAAAGGAACGACTCCTAACATCCGACATATATCACAGACAACTAGACCGTTTGCAAAACGACGCCACTGATATGTCCAGTTTTGTTGCTCTCTCCTACTGTAAAACACGCTCCAATATCACCTTTCCAGTTCTGCAATAAGGAACTCAACGTTGTCGGCATAGAGAAACCTTAGAAACTAATGTCAATATTGACAGATGAGTGTATCTGCATGCACTCATCTGAAAATAACTCGAGACATAACAACTTAAATTGGAATAGCAACTTAAACTGGTCGTTAACATAACAACAGAAGTTGTGAATAAAGTAATTATATTGAAGCAAGGAATCCGTTGTAACTTGGATGTCTGTACTTTTCTTGTCAATGGTCTCTTGATTAAACCCTCATTAAAGTGAAACAGAAGTAATATTACCAGCAAAAGTACCATCCGTACCATCCCTTTCTCGAAGTCATTCGGGCCATTTTTGATCCCTGTAACTTCGTTCTTTAAACTAACAGTTGACCATACTTGGTTCAATACTTTGACGCTTCATATTCTATGGCATTTAAAGTAGCTTTATATTTTTTAAAACGTGCATTAATAGAATAAGACTTGCCAAGTCAATCTTGGACAACTGAACTAGGTAATTATTTACAGTGATCTTGACGGGATCAAATCTGTGTTATAATCATAATGGAGACTACGGTGTAAATGTAAACATTAGCAACAGTAACAACTATGTTTTTTTTAACATAATAAAGACGTAACATACATTGTTTAGATCCCAAATAGCTGACATGACTGTTTGTATTGAGGAAATCACTTTAACTAGAGCCAGAACGAAAGTTTTTTTTTACGTTTAATCCAAGTGGGCAACACAGAGTTTGTATACTTCAATAGAACCTATAGTGTAGATCACAATAGTATGGCTGTAACTGAGGTTATCGCATGACGTATTGTAGGATTTCAGTGCGCGCAAGACATTTTACACTGGCTGTAACCTTGAACCCTGGAAATGTGGCATAATGGTAAATAGTCTCGCACCGCCGCATAGCTACAACTATGTATGATAATACAATTCTAATCCCCACTAATTGCGTATGTAAATTATCTTTTCTATTATTTATTGTAACGGGTTTTTACTTTTACTACAATTTCAGAATTAAGCAATTTTCTGGACCTCGTTTCTTGTCTTGTCTTCCAGATATATAAAAATCTGGGGGCACGATAGTGCAAAGTAAAAAATGCACAGCCATACTATCCTTTTCTCAAAGTCATTCGGGCCATTTTTGACCCTGTAACTTCGTTGTGGAATGAATTGGAAGCCTAAATTTTCAGTGACCAAGAGGTCATCACATAACGAGGCACATTTCAAAATCACATCAAATTTGAACGAGTACTTTAAGAATTAAAGCGATTCTAAATACCCAACGTTATGAAATATTTGTCCCCGTTTTTACAAACTTTTTTACAAAGAAGAATTTTACAAAGAGTAAATCAAATATAAATATTTAAAATCAATGAGAAGGAAACTAAACTTTGGAAAAGCTATTTACATTTAGATTCGATCAACAATAATACAACTACATGCCCAGTCAGAGTCTCAAAAATGGCCGAAGACATCGTATCACCTCAAATTGCGGTCTTATATTGTTTTAGTTAGTTTGCGACAGAGCCAACGTTCGGACGTGTTAAGATAGATAGATAATTCATTTATTCAAAATGCAACACACATCTACATTAAACAGAGAATACAAAAAAAAATAAAGATATAATATAAAAAATATTAACTAGGAATGATTCATGTAAGTGTGCAGCAGAGAGAAAGGGTCTAGGCTCAATGCATTGAAATCGCCGATATGTCGGTGAAGCACTGATTTTCAGCCATCATCCATCAGCTGAGACGAGCGGGGTCAAAATCAAAGAAAAGGAGTGTAAATAGAAAGAACAAACAGAATATTGATCAGGAGCATGTCAGAAGGAAGTGTGATAAATGTTATAATAATGTCAGAAAGTAAATAATAAATATATAATCAATAAATGACACAGGGTAATAAAATAATTATAAAAAAAAATATAGTAATAATATGTCATATTTTAATGAGCATTTTTGATGGCTTTAAGATTTATTGTTTTGTCAGATTATAATTAATAATGTCAGAAGGTAGTAATTTACTATAAGTCCTTACATACATATGAAATTGGCGTTTTGTCGCACTGGCCACTTTAATCACAAATTTCTCCTCCTTGGTTGGGAATTCCAAATTCAAATTTATACAGCCATTTACACATGTATTTGTGTTTCGTTAGGCGGCATTCGTTTGTGTTTTTTTTTTTTTTTTTGGCGGTTTTATTACCATTTTTCTCGAAATTTGGATAACTTCTTGCAGGGGAAAAAATTCAACTCCGATGAGGACTGCCTCAATAACAATTCGCCTTCATAGATTTTATTGATTCCCGTCCGAATGGTTTTTTTTTAGTAAGGATATCAATGAACTGCCTATGAAATGACAAAAGTGTATAAATAACAATGATTTATATTTTGATTAAATAAATATAAATATATTATATTAAAAAAATATTCGGCTTTTTGTTCCTTCCATACCAAACACCAATTTCATATGTAAGGACCTAACATTATTGAATTAAAGTCAAATTATTTTTTTTTGTAATTCTAGTAAGTGTCATCAATTTAAATTAAATGTCGAAACAGAACATGGCTCTCAGAGGTGGTGGTATATCATTCCAACACTTGGTGGATTGAAATTTAAAACTACCTGTAAATGCTGTCGTACAGTAATGATAAGAAACTAATACAGGACGAACAACTCTCACAGCAAATCTACTAGATGCCGTAAGAACTTTAGTTTATTGTACAAGTATACAGGCTGACGGTTATTTATAATATTAAATATTAGACACGCGAAATGTAGTTTCCCACGAGACTCCATTCGGAGCATATTTTGCCGAGTTTAAGATACCATAGTGCGTGTTAAAACTGCAAATATAACTTTCGGAATAAAAATGTATCTATTGGAATATCATATTTTCGGGTTGTAAATGTGATTTTATAATGTCTGCAAGTAATAGTCAAAGTGTTTTCAATAAAATAACAGAATTTTGTTTCTGAGTTAACTCACGCGATAACATGGCAAACATTTATAAATATTTGAACAAATATTCGATTTTCTAGGACACCAAATACATGGAGTACTATTACATTTTCTTTTTACGGCATCCCTAACCTGTTTATATCTAATCAATGTCAACTTTGGTTGTATTCTAAAGATGCATTCACCGAGTAGATTTATGATATGATTTATCGAAAAGCAATACATTAACGCCTTTTTAAATAGCTCATAGAGACAAAGAGTAAGTGATCTTTGATGTACGCAACTGATGCTCCCGATAACCGAAATGAAAAAAAGAGAACTACCCACAAAAATAAACGAGATCCCATCAAAAACACAACATGTACAAAAATGTACAAGTCTCACGATACAATGCTGCCGTAAAAAGTTATGTAATCATCATAAACCAAGTCGATTAATTCAGTACCTATCTTTTTGTGAGAGAAACTATCCAACCTTGTCATAGATTTGGGAATACTTGGCAAACGCATAAGTATGGTAAAATAATCTTACAAAAAAAATCTATCAAGTTATTGGCTCTATGCTTTATTGGTTTTAAAGTAATTAGGTGATTAATGGGTGTGTGTGTTTGTTAAGTATTCTTAAGTCTATGACAAGGTTGGATAGCAGCTGTTACAAAAAGATAAGTACTAAATTAATCGACTTTGTGTTAGTAAAACCTCCTTTTGAATCACAGTCTTTTATTTCCAATATCAATTGTACATTCGCTATTTTTATAAATTATATTTTTGACGCAATGATGTACGTCATCCGATGGCCATCGACATAATCACCGTCCGTTTTTACTTTATTATTATATTCCCTCCTACCGTCACCTTTTTTCTTTTTTCTTTTTTTTTTTTAAATATTAAATGCCATCCGATAGTTTGTCATAATGCCAAGATTTAAAAAAATATGAGATAGCTAACAGACGGCCATTCTGCCTTAGGAATGTCCCTATTCCTAAAACCGCTTCGGCCATTCGACAATTTGTGTGGCCTCATACAAATGAAATCACAATAAGTTATAAATAATAAACAATCATAAGAACAAAAGAAAAAAAAATAATGCTGTGTAAGTCAATTACATAAATTGATGAATTATTTAGAGCAACAATGATTTAAAATTCTCAAATAACGAGTTAAAAATACTATAAAATTAATTACTTCATAAGCAAAAAAAAAACATTAACATTTGTAAATAGGTATCTATATAAATATAATCAATAATTAATTTAACGCTGAGTACACTGCACTAACTTAAAGATTACAATCTTCATCTTGATCTCAAGTCGCAGTCAATAACTTATCATCATGAAGCCGAAAATACAATAGGTGCCACTTGTTGGCTAATTTACGTTGAGTTTTCAAATTTAAACATAAATAAGGTCACATCGAGCTACCGTTTGCCTTCTTGAGGACACGGCCTGCTTTGTTTGCCGTCATTGATTTCCAACTTCTGGTGTCAATCGGAGCTACCGTTTGCCTCATTAGAACACGGCCTGCTGCTATGGAAATACTTCTTTAAATGGTAGCTTAATATCCAAAAGCTACCGTTTGCCACTTTTGGACACGGCCTGCTATTCGTATTAGAAGGTGATAAACAACATAATGTCCAAAAGCTACCGTTTGCCACTTTTGGTCACGGCCTGCTGTTCGTATTAAATAATGGTTAACAAATAATCAAAAACTAAAGCTACCGTTTGCCACTCTTGAACACGGCCTGCTTTCAAGATTCACCCGGTAGTAACTTTTACTCCGGTCTGCACATCTAAGCTGAAAAGGTAAGGAAAAGGACATTAGGTAAAGGTGTGTGTATCTACTTACTCATGCATCGCTACTCTTACTACCATCATCAACATCACTTTCATCTCTGTCGCTAACTGGTGGGGATAACTGGAAGGTTATCCATCTTTTCAGCTGATCAGCTGGATATATATTCTTGTACTTCTTTTTTGAGTGCCCATCGATACTTCTAACTTCATACCTATCATTATCAAGCACAGCAGTAACTCGCAGCGGTCCGCGGAATTTAACAGCTAATTTCTTACTTTTACCCTTTTCTGGGTTATGATTTGGGACCATCACCAAATCACCTTCTTTAAATATTTTCGTCGGGGCTCTAGATTTATCATACGTTTGTTTCATCCTCTTCTGATTCTTTGCGATAGTGTCTATTACCTCATTTCTAATCTCTTCCCTATCATTTCCTTCATCAATATCTAAAGACCCCCTGATTAAGCTTTCGGTTTCACCTGTAGTTCTTTGACCGAAAACTACTTCTGCTGGAGTCTTGCCTATCCCTTTATTAATTGTGTTGTTTAAACTCCATTGTAATTTGTCTAAATTTAAATCCCAGTCTTTTTCGTCTAGATCATGATTCATCGTAGCAAGAGAATTGAGTATTGTCCTGTTGTATCGCTCAATCTGGCCATTGGCACGAGGCGTTGCAACTGCATTTAATACGTGCTTAACGCCTAAAGATTCGATGAATGCTTTGAACTCATTAGACGTAAAGCTAGTACCCTGATCTGAAATAATGACTTTAGGACAACCGAATATTGCAAATATTTCTTTAAGAGTTTTAATTGTTGTTTTAGATTTAAGATTTTTAACCGCCTTTATAAATATATATTTACTAAATCCGTCTATTACTCCTAAGATGTGAGTATTACCACGTTTACTTTTTATAAATGGACCCAAGTGATCCATATGTATAGTATGAAAGATAGACGACGGTTTCGGTATAGGATGTAAGAAACCTGATTTCTTACCAGCCTTGTCCTTATTATATGCACAATTAATACAAGCCGCAACGTATTTCTTAATAAAGCGTCTCATCTTGGGAAACCAGTAATCAGAAGATATTTTCTCTAATGTTTTCTCAAATGAAAAGTGACCCACTTCATCATGATTAAGTTGGCATATGCGCCAACGAGCACCACTTGGTACAACCCATCTCAACTTCTGTCCAACACGCCTATACACTTTGCCATTTCGTATACAATAATTGTTGGTAATATCTTTTAAATCTTCAGCAGATGATTCTAGAATGGATTTAACATGTTGTAGATGCGGATCTGTCATTTGTACGGTATGAAGCCAGTCATTTGTATTAATGTGTAATACCTCTTCAACCTCTTCATTATTACTTTCAAATGGTAACGGGTTGCGGCTTAGAGCGTCTACATGTTGCATATTATGACCAGGACGATATTGAACCGTAAAATTGTATTCTTGCAACATGAGCCACCATCGCGCTATTTTTGGGAGAAGATCTCTCTTAGTGAGAGTCGAACGTAACGCATTACAGTCCGTTACGACTGTAAAGTGTAATCCGATTAAATAAATACGAAACCTCTGCAAGGACACCACGACTGCCATAGTCTCAAGTTCATATGAGTGCCAAAATTGTTCTTCTCGGGTAGTTTGTCGACTGAAATACGCGACCGGGCGAAACGGACTTTCCTCATCTGGTCTTTGGAGTAATACGCCTCCTAAGCCTATTTTGCTGGCATCACAATGCACTTGGGTTTCATAATTATGATCATATAGTGCTAATATTGGTCGAGAAATGAGTTTCGATTTAATATCTTCGAAAGCGGTTTCTTGCTCAGCTTCCCAATGCCATACAACATCAGATTTGGTCAATTTCGTTAGTGGTTTAGCGATAGTCGCGAAATTATAAATGAATCGCCTAAAGAAACTTGCTAAACCAACAAACTGTCTGACTTGATGGGCGTTTGCTGGCCTAGGAAAATCAGATACAGCCTGAATCTTCTTCTTACCAGGTTTGATGCCTTCGGCCGATATTTCATATCCGAGATAATCTATCTCTGATTGAAAAAAGTTACATTTCTTCAAATTTAGAGTAAGACCGGCTTGTTTCAGCAGTTCCAAAATTTCAGCGAGTTTATCATAGGCTTCGCTAAAATTTCCGGCGACAGAAAGTAGATCATCTAGATACGGTATGGCTAGCTCAAATCTCTTGTTACCCAAAGCCTTATTAATCATATTTTGAAAAACTGCCGGGGCATTAACAAGTCCAAAAGGCATTCTGTTGTACTCATAATGCCCGTCTGGCGTTACAAAAGCAGTGAAGTGTCTGGATTCTTCCGCAACTGGGATTTGATAGTATCCTGATGCCAAATCTAAACTAGTAAATAGACTTTTACCACTTAATCTATCTAATTGATCTTCAATTACAGGCATCGGATAACTATCTTTTACGGTTTTCTTATTTAGAGCTCTATAGTCAACACAGAGTCTGTATTCATTATTTTTCTTTTTGACTAGCACAATGGGGCTTGCGTAAGCAGAATGTGATTCTCTAACTATGTCATTGGCCAGTAAGTCACCTATCATCTGTCTCACTACAGCTCGTTCACTGTATGGGAGTCGATAAGGTCTATACGACACGGGTGTATCATCTTGTAGTCGTATAGATACTTCTGTTATATTTGTGCATCCCAGCTCACTCATATTCAATGCGAAGCAATCCCTATATCTATTTAATAGTTCACATAGCTTACTTATCTGTTCTTGTGTTATGTTCCGACCCACGTTAATCATGCCTGGTGTTATCATCTCTTTTTCTAACTTTTCTGTCCCAGGATTTACATGATTAGAGGAAATTGTATTGATACTAGCGCTTATACAGTTCGTTTGATACATATCACTATTATCACCTAATTTAATAGCACGCGACATTATTTTATTTCTGTGAATTGTTAACGGTTTATTGGATAAATTCACAATAATGACTCGTCCTGCACCTTTTACAAACTGATAAACGCCTTGCAAAGTATTGTACTCTTCGCCAGTTTTCATACATATATTACCGGGGATAAAAAGATAGCCTGTATAGTAATCGTTTGTACGTACTGCTACAGCACTAATTCCTTCAATTTTGGTATCAGCAGAACAAGTAATGTTTAGTCGTTCAACATTTTTGCTATCGCAGTACAAAATTAACTGTTTATCAGTTTTATACACAGTTACAGTAGGTAGTTCAGTGATTGATTGCCCTATTAAAACGTCCATCCTACTCAACAAATTATCGGTTACCACAAAAACTTCTACATCTGCTACAACTGCATCCACTGATACTTCTATTATCGCACGTCCTACCGGTACGACACCATCTGAGCCGAACCCCTTTAGTAATGGAAGTCGAGTCGTTTGTAAATCAAGATTTAATTCGGTTGCAACCGTTTGTTTTATAAGGGTACACTGACTACCGAAATCAATATAACCGCATTTTTCAGTACCGTTAATTTTAACGGTTTTAAAATACTTACTATTTGGATTGTCTTCGTTATTAATGTTAAGGACCTTCTTAACAATATCAATCTGGGTATCATTTGTATTATGTTGAGCCTGTACCGCGGGTCGATTTGTAAGCAATCGGCACTGATGTGTTAGATGTCCCAGACGTGAGCAATGCCCGCATTGCTTTTTAGGTTTAGTACACTGAGTCGCTATGTGACCAAATTCTGAGCAGTTAAAGCAGCGTACCCCTTTCCTGGATTGCCCATCTATTCCCGTTTTGGGGGTAGTAATTGGGTTATCGGTTCTATTTTCAAATGGTTGTTGTCTAGAATATTGCGTTGGTCTTCTAGGTCCGGAGGTTACCGCTGCGACCTCCTTCTTCGATATCCTTCGTAAATATTTCAAAAGTTGTGAAGGTCGAATGAAACTAGATCCTTGAGCGTTTAATCTTATGCTACTATCGGTAATTCCATTAATGATACAATCAACCGCATTTCTACTTTTAATACCACACATTTTTACGAATTTCGCCTTATCGTGGTAATATTCTTCCAGGGTTTCGTCTCGTCTCCATCTCCTGTTTAGCATTTCGTAGAGGCGATCTGCGTAGTTTCGATCATCAGGAAATGTTTTTAATATTTTACGTTGCCATTGTTTCCATGTAAGGTCTACCGACCTTCTACTCTGATACCATTTTTTTGCATTACCAGCTAACTTGGGGATCGCATTAAAAATTATCTGCTTATCGCTCCACCCATACACTGAGGCAGTCTGATTCACTTTTCGTATCCAATCGACAGCACTCTGAGAATTAGCATCAGGGTCGTATTCAGGTAGAATACTGTGAGCCCCTTGAAAGCTACTCGACTCTTTATTCAGTACTCTTGCCAAGCTTTTGTATAAATCCCTATTGTCATAATTGTCAGGAGACTGCAAACGTCGTCGTTGCGATCGCTCGTTATGTTTCGAAGATAGTCTAGGACGCTTCCTTTTGTTAGAAGTACGTTTCGGAGAGCGAGCGCGGCTATAGTCAGCATATGATATTGTATCACTATCCGACGATGATTGCATGAGGCTTTCACTCGTGCTCTCGATCGACGACTGTGAATCATAACTGCAGTTGTAGCGACGACGAGCACGGCGGCGTCGGTATCGCGTATTTGATCTCCCTCTCCTGAGCGAAGACATGTCACCGCTGGAGCTAGACCGAGATCTATCACAACGTGACCTAGTGCGGTACCTATGACGTGTTTTGCGAATTCGTCTAGGTATACCATCCTGCGAATGAGATCTGTGACGCTTCCGTACTTTTTCTGAACGAAAATGGTCTCTTGAGTTACGAGAAGTTACTGCTATGCGCTGCATATTAGGTTCAATTGGTGGTGTGTAAGCACTTTTTAACGACATTATTTATTTCGGGATTACAAGGGTGAGGACTGGTTAGTATATTGGTACAGCAGATATTAAAAGGAAGATAATAAAACAAAACTCATTAGTCACACTCACAAATAAAAAAAATAAATAAAAAAAAGTCAGTACATTATTTTCGATTACTGTTTTTTTTTTTTGTAATAAATTTTGATACACCAAATGTAGGTGCATAAATACTGCTTCATATTGTTTATCGTATTATTGTAATTTATGATCAACCGATTGCGACAAGAAAAGTAGGATAGCAAAGTGATTTCAATTTTATTATGTAGTATTTACTCGTAGGTATGTATGTGTAAACAGAAAATATTTAGCTATGAAACAGGTCAGATATCTTGCGTAATTATTATGTAGGTACAAATATAGGTATTAAAAGACATTACCATTTCAAGTGTACGGAATAAAAGCATAACTATGTAATTTTCTACTAATAACGTTTCAATTACTCTTCAATTTATCATTTGATTACTTGCTCATTCGTTAACCAATATAAATTAATAGGTAGCTATCTTATCAAGCAT
Organism: Diatraea saccharalis; assembly: GCA_918026875.4. Taxonomy (NCBI): domain Eukaryota; kingdom Metazoa; phylum Arthropoda; class Insecta; order Lepidoptera; family Crambidae; genus Diatraea; species Diatraea saccharalis. The sequence goes on along the minus strand of OU893342.1, from coordinate 20,649,285 downwards.
TATGCACCATATGTGTCCACAAATTATAAGAAATGTCGCAACATACCTACATAATATATTTAGGTACCTAAATTACCAGATAGATTAAAACATCATCTCAATTGAATTATATTTGGATTTCGCCGGTATCATGTACGATGACCTAAATAGGTGGGTAGTATTTCTATACCTAATAAATGTTACTAGGTACTAGTTTCGATAAATTATAGTTATAACTAATGCATACAAGTAAGTAAGTACATTTGTGATTTTGTAGTAATTTATTATTATTATTTTTTTTTTTTAAAACCAGCGACATCGAAATACCTAATTGTTGGGTGGTTGGTAGGCAAATTTTTATTTAGGTAGCATTAAGTGTTCTCATATATGTTTTATCAGATGTCAGCATTTTAAATAGATGTTCATTATACTGTCGACTTCTTATCCATAGGTAGGTATCACATAATGCAAAAACCTCACAAATTCACCGAATTTACTTCGCAAATAAAGAAAAACATACCTGTGGGCGTTCTTCAACGAGCTTACCCCTTCTTCTGACTGTTAGTAAAACCTCCTTTTGAATCACAGTCTTTTATTTCCAATATCAATTGTACATTCGCTATTTTTATAAATTATATTTTTGACGCAATGATGTACGTCATCCGATGGCCATCGACATAATCACCGTCCGTTTTTACTTTATTATTATATTCCCTCCTACCGTCACCTTTTTTCTTTTTTCTTTTTTTTTTTTAAATATTAAATGCCATCCGATAGTTTGTCATAATGCCAAGATTTAAAAAAATATGAGATAGCTAACATTTGTTTAGGTTAATTTCATAATTTACGGCAGAAGAATAGTATTTTTGTACATGTTATGTTTTTGATTGTTCCTTTAATTTTCTTTTTTTGTTAATATATAATAAGAATGACATTAATTTATTGGCCATAAATATTGGCAATGTCAACGAAATACATATATCAGATATCGCCTACACAAGTGTGTTATCAACATGCCCCAACGAAACAATCAATAAACATTTATGCACTTGATTTATGTTTCAAAGATCCGAATGCTATCTACAAGTGTATGCAATTTCGAATTTCACTGAGACTAATATTAAAAGAGACGAGCAAATTGCCGCGTCCCGTTTTGCACTAAACGATTGCATGAGCGAATTTGAAATTGCATATCGTCTGTAATATTACTGCATCCGTGAAAATTACTTCCTCCGAATGCGGAACATCAAAGGCACGCTCGTACAGTCGGGGCGTTTTCATGACGTGCCAACTTATTTCGTTAATATTGATATGCACTCTATGCAAGGTATGTTTAGAGATATTCTTTGAAGTAAAGATGGTTCTAGAGTGTGGGTTTGCATGTGCAGTGGATGTATCGACGCCAGCCGGCGCTTGGAGTTCTGCCAAAGTAATGTCGCGAATACTTCTAGTACCTATACAGAGACGCCAGGTCGACGACACTCTTTACTCCGCTTAACAAATCGAACGATTTTCTGTTACCAATACTGTATAATACTGTTACTCAGAGCAAGGTGTCTATCCCACCAATGACGCTATGTCATGCAACTCCATAACTTTCATGTCGATAACGTATGTTTTATTTCAAACACATAAAATAATCATTAAAACTTTTATTTTATTAACTTATTTATAAGTACCTGAATCGAAAGACGTCCTCCTTTTAATAATATAAATCAAAGGTTTTTTTGATTGCATCATCATAGTCTCCACGACTCGTGATGATTTTCATCATGCCCCGATTTAGATGGGCATTCGCATGCCAAGTTTTCAGCACGTACATAATCGGTCGTAATTTAGCTACAATGACGACACACGGCGTAACAGTCGCGTACGTCACGTCTCGACATTTTAATAAACGTGTTAATTCGATACGCTCTGCCTTTACAGTGGGCGTACTGCAAAGCTGAATAGCGATCGACGTGACGTCGTCGACGAACGCCCATTACACATTTACGTGGGATTTGAAATAATAATCGTGAGAAAAAAAAATCATGAAACATAACAACAGCATGCGGATAAAAATAACAGAAAATATTGGGTATGAAAAAAATCAAAGAACGATATTCCCACAAAGAGTCAAGTCTGTTTATACTGTATTATGATAATAAATACAAAATCAAAATTCGGAAAACCAATAATATCAGCCAGAAATATTGAATATGTTGTTTTTTTCGAAAATGTATAATGTAGATTGAACTTAATTACTAATAGCAGACAACCAATAAATTCTGGAAAACTTCTTTGAATTCATATTATTTTTAATGCTTTGAAATTGTTTGTCGTTTATAACTTATGTAAAATATAAGCAAGACAGTGAGCTATTCGTGCCGCGGTTTAGCTGGCACAAGAATAGCTCGCACTTGGCATTGCCCTGTTGCGTGTCTAGCTTGGGGATGATCAGTACTCCACACGATTTGCGAGCGGGTTTGGCCGTGACCTTCACTGTTCTTAGTAAAACAGGATATGTTCGGTACAGAAATCCGTTCAATCTATTAAAACGAATTATTTGATCTATGATTTTGATGAATAATATATTAATTTAACTGCTTCGCACTTAACTTTAGCATGTTAAACGATTATACTGACAATTTATTTAAACTCAGACCGACAATTTTGATAATCCTTTTAATCAATTTATTATTTTCCCTCCATCCGGACCCTTTTCGGTCCTGTTTGTCTATTTTGTTCATCTCTAATGCCTATATCTGTAATCTGTTAATCGGTACATGTCGTCAGTCTGCAAATGCGGGCACCCGGGCGCGCCTCTACTCTACGCCGCGCTTGTTTAAAGTTTCGCTCATCAGCATCACGTAACTCAAACAAATACACAATATAAACACTCACGTGTGATGGGACCTATGTGCTAAATTTGCTATTACGTCTTCATCTACGTGTACGTACAGTGAACGGTATTACGTGTCACAATTAAAATTACCTATATTATTAAAGTTGTTATATACTTCTAACCCGAGTTCTCCTTTTTTTCGTTATTATTTTCTTTAAAGTAAAAAATGTATAGGTTATTTCTTCATTTTATTTAATAAATCAAGTTGTTGTTGGTTACACTCTGTTAGAACCTATAAGAGTTATAAAAATATAATATTAGTTTCATTCGTGATTCATAGTAGTACAGAGTGGAGCACTTCATTTCTCATTACTCATCACTCCCAGGGGTAACAACCTAGGGCCGCCACAATCACGAACTTATTAAAGAAAAACTTGATATTTAAAACAGAAAATAAACATATAATTACATAAAACCTGAACAATCTGAAATATCTCGGTAATTTCAATTTCATTCTTTATAGACGAATCAGGAGATTCTTCAAGATCTGCCCCTTGAAGTCTCACAACGATTTGCCCACCACATCATTTTTACAGATATTTCTTATTGTAGTTAATATATATTGGAGTATCGTTAATGTTCCTTCAATAACTGTCAAACCCCCGCGATATACGCGGTTGTAAATCGACTTGGGAAAGTGTACTACATCGTATTACTGCGTGGGCGCACTCGGGTACGTAGAAAGCTTAAGTTTACATTAGTAGGACAGTTAAAACATTAATCATGGAAATCTTTAGTTATTCCAATAATAAATAATGACATTGAAAGATTAAGGATTAGTTTCGCAATATGATTATCTACATAAAGGCAATTATTTGTTCTTACTTAAACTTCTGTATGTAGTATAAAACAGACCTTTCCCGCCATCTTTATCTGAGATCTTTTAACGGCTTTATTACAAGACGGCGCGAACGAAGCCGCTGGCGGATAGCGGGTATTTTTATATTATGTATATTATTTACACATTAAGTTATTTTTAGTCAGAATATTATAATGATATAAAATAACCGTCTCAGTTAATCGCATTCGTCTGTAAATAAATTATCATATTTATGAATAACTACTGTTCGAAACATTAAACATCTGTTAACAGCGATCGTATTAATATAATAAGGATGGACAGTTTGTTTGTTTGTTTGTGGAAACCGCTAAATGGTTGTTATCTATTTAATAAAAATCTATACAGACACAACATATACAGTAAACCAATACTTATCAAAGAAATAGTAGATTATAATGTGAAATATACAAAGGAACATTATACAAAATATTCAAGGAATACAAAAGATTATAAAAAAGTTTATATCTAATAGGTTGGGCGTCTGAATATATTCGTTTGAATTAAAAGACAATTGGTGTAACGGGACAACTAGTAATTTGTTATTTATTTTCTAATTACAATGTTACATCAGATGAAACATGTATTTATGATGAAAAAAATCTTACGTCTCACTGCCAATATCTTTCTCATTTCCGTCGTTCACAAAAATAACTATTGTAACTGCGTCGACAATCGCGTTCGCTTTGTTCGTAAAAACGATCGTCGTAAACATAAATCCACCTGATATTATTTATGCGGAATGATGTTCGTTAGTTAATTGTTCATTACATAATAATACTCTGAGTAGTGGTTCGCAAACCTTTTTGACGATGAAATCATTTCGAAAGTCAAAATATTTACGCGAAGCTCTAAAACAATACAAAACCCAGTTTTATCTACGATCCCTTCTATCAGCATAATGCTCTTATTACTAATATTTTTGGGAATAGTATTTTTGGCATAATTGTGTTGAGCACAATAATTTTTTACCATACAATATATGTTATCAGAGCGTTTGAAGCTCTTTGTGTATTGAAGTGATTTTAATGAGCGTGCTGCGGCACCGGTGCTTGATCTTATTATTGTACTAAGAGAAATTATTGTTAAATTTATGCTTAAATATAATTAAGATAGGACATACAAAAGTATACCATGTTATATTAATTATGTCTTAAGATTTTATGCAAATGGAAAGTGAACCGTTTTATGTATACTAGGAATAATAATGTATTACGTGTATCATTTCATTTGCCAAACTAAGTATAAGCAATATTTTGGTAAACACTTTAAGAAACACTGCTCTAGAGTAGAGATGTATGTATATATGTAGGTATAACAGTTTGGGTAAATTATTTTGTTTGTTTATTAATCAAACCTAATACACAAGATCGATTTATTCTGTTTGTGATTCAGTGGTTACCTGCATTGCTACTATGAAATTCAACTGCAAGCGAGCAATCAGTTTCAAATCCGTGAAAAATTAAAGAGATCACGGACAGTGGCTTATAGGATATGAGAATTTATATAATAAATACCTAATAAAAATTTACAGGAAAACTTGTTTATTGCCTTTTCTATAATAAAATAATTATAAAGTTTATTATAGAAATGTAAATGTTCACAGTCACACCCCATTCTGTGTGTATAGTTGTGGTTACAGGTCAACAACTGTGCTGGGTGGTGACGATAAATTAGAAATAGATAATTGACCGCTATCGGGCGTCGACTGCCGCTCTAATTATAGCACATCTATCACCGTTTGTTTATAGTTCAATAATAATTATACTGTTCCGATGAGGAATGCATAATTCCTATTTCTGACGCAATGATTATAACATGTATGCCGATTATCGAAACATGGCTGCGTACACATTAACACGACGACATTTTTATATGAACATTTTTAGACCCATTCTTCTTAAAAATGTAAATGGTCCGAAACGTGTTGTTTTTTTATTGGCAGGGCTTAACAAAATCCCTTGATATCGTACTTGATTTTCTAGGGATCACCAAAGGTTAGAAAAAACCTCTACCTACTGCACGTTTCAATTTGGTTATATTAAATAAATTAATTGATTCCTTATCGTAAAGATCTTATCTTGATTAAGGTCAAATTGATAAGATACCTGCAGTGCATTTACGTTACGCATATGCTTTTCATTCACCATTCATTTTCACCATAAGTTACCTGGAAAAAATTGCTGTTTAGCAATAAGGCCGCCATTTGTTTACTAAACCTCTTAGATAATAAGCTTTTGTAAACAATGTATTATATTGAGTGCAATAAAGTAGTTTATTATTATTATTATTTATTGTGTTCAGTGCTTTAAGTGCGCTAGTCCTGTTCCTGGAACGTGAATTATAATTTTGATGTCTCACGTCGTATTCACATAGGAAACTATATTTTATATAATAATTTCTTTGGTCTGAGTAGCGTTCCAGTATTTTTAACTTAGTGTATTGTCGTTCGTATGCGCAATTTTGGAATGAGAGTAGATTTCATACACTCTACATACACGCATAAAGAGCCAAGGTTTGATTACTTGTTTCTTAGCATTGAATAAGCACTAAAACTATAGGACCTATTTGAAAACTTCATTAACCTACGCGAAACATCCTACCAAGGTACCATTGGCTATAATAAACACGGAAAAGTCGCGGTTAAACAACTAGTATTTCATCATTGTGATATTTGACTGTGAATATAATATAAAATACTTCGAAGACACAAAACAAAGACAAAAGGGGACTGTGTAATGCTTGAATATGTTACAAAATGTAGGTTCTTAATCGTAATTATCTCACATAATACACAAAATAATCTAAGTACACACGGCTGCACGTCAGGATGTCACAAAAGTAATTTAATTATTTATTCTTGTTTGCAAAAAAAAATCAATCACAAAAGGCGGATTTAATACGTAAGGCATTTTCTACCAGTCAACCTGAATAGATGTTGGGGATCAGTTAAAGGCGATATAATTAAAAAAAAAGTATGTCATAAAGTATTTCTGTAATTGATTTTAAATATGCTTTTCTGTAGTTGATTTTAAACTCAGCCCACATAGCATTAAGATTTAATATCAAGTGGAGAAATTTTATACAGATCTTAATGGAAAATGCTTAAAAAACCACTTTGTCCCCGGTTATCTGAGATGAAATTCGAACCCACGACCTTTCCCAACCCAGATTGCGATCATCATTAAGAATATTTTACATATTAATAATAATAATAATGCAAAATTAATGAAATATAATAATTGGATAGATATGTTTAACTTAACGTGCTGTAAACAGTTTAAAAAGAAATCCCCCGACGTCCGTCACCGTTGGACGCTCAATTGGATGATTGCATCCCGCAGGAGTCCAATTCTGGTGATCGGCTGAGGTCGTCAGGTTATTGTGTGCAAATGACACTCGTGTTTATATGGAAATTGGTCGTTCAGTGAAGGCTCACCGCTCTGGCAATCTACTCTTGTTGCTTCTAGTTATACATACATACGTTTGTGATGAAGTGAACTCGTACTAGCCAGGGCTTTGTTGAATAGCATTGATTTATTAACATGTTTGTATTATTTTATTAGAAGTAATGTGTTTATTAAAAAATGTGCAATGATGAATTTATTCCTGATAGAGATTTTTCTTCTGACTTTACTAGAGCGGTGATACCCCGCTATCGTTACACCTGTGACTTATTAGGATAACTGATTATGGTCTAACTGGAGATTAGGCAACTGAATAATATTATTATATCTTTTTATACGTCTTAAATCATGTTCTAAGTTTCTTTTTTTTTCAACTTGTAGGTTCTTTTTTTTGTTGCACTGTATTAAAGTATCACAATATATGTAATACTATCTACACTATATCCAATTTATTAACGCCATATTATCTTTGAAATCATAATATTGAATATTTATCAATGCGTTCAGTCCCTAGTCGAGGGTTAGCCATTTGGATTAATTACAAAAATGTGGTCTATCAGTATAATCCAAATAGGCCGCATATCAATTTCAATGGAATTCACTTAAGATATCGACGATCGCAATACCTGAGAGCATAATTAAATTATGAAACCGTTCCATATCTTATCGACACGTGCACATATAACCTCATTTGAAAACAAATTAATTCGCACACAGTATGTACAGAAGGAATCAATTTCTGCTGACGTCATTTCAGTGGTTTTCTAGTTACAATGTTATCTATATTTTATTTAAAATATACTTCAATAACTATATTAAAAGCTACCGCTCATAATCGAACACTGTTGAACTACTCTTACTCGATTGAATTGCTCAGCTAAAGACCGACTATTTGATTCTTGGTTTGATTTGATGATCGAGAAGTAAAAATTTAATTATTTATTCATTATTCGTAGAAATTTAAGAGTTTAAATGATTTACAGGTGGAACAACGCGATGTACCGGGCATCGACTGTGCACACCTCGCCATGGACACCGAGGAGGGTGTGGAGGTGGTTTGGAACGAGGTGCAGTTCTCTGAACGCAAGAACTTCAAGGCGCAAGAAGACAAAATACAAATGGTGTTCGACAATCTCACACGGCTTGAGCACCCTAACATTGTCAAGTTCCACAGATACTGGACCGACACGCACAACGACAAACCCCGGGTTAGTTACGTATGCTCATATCATTTTATTTGCCTCTATATCCTTGCAAGAAAGAAAAAAAGCAAATGTGCCCAGACCAAGACCTTAGCTTCAATTTTCAAGCATTCCTAATAGCCATAGCACTGCCTAAATAGGTCAATAAGTTTTAAATTGTTTGATGTGTGATGACATGTGTCTTTATTCTTTTATGCAGGTAATATTTATAACGGAATACATGTCATGCGGTTCACTAAAGCAATTCCTGAAACGCACCAAACGCAACGTAAAACGACTGCCCTTGCAGGCATGGAAGCGGTGGTGCACACAGATCTTATCAGCTCTTAGGTAAACTAACATTATTATATAACTAAAGCTTTTCAGTACACAAAACAATAGATTATGGCTATTTTATAGCATTGTGGTTATGTACTGATCAGATTACGCATTAATATTCGCACAGCTATCTTCATGAATGCGTCCCGCCCATCGTCCACGGTAACCTGACCTGCGACACGATCTTCATCCAGCACAACGGGCTCGTTAAAATCGGCTCCGTCGCACCCGACGCCATTCACCACCACGTCAAGACCTGCCGCGAGAATATGCGCAACATGCACCTTATCGCACCAGAATACGGATGTAAGTACTCATTCCTTCTACGGAAACGATAGTGGGAAGTTAAAAGGTTCCTTCTGCTTGGATCCTTGCATAAACTCTCGTTTCTTCTTCACTTAGTTTAGTGATTTGCTTAAATCTTTTATAATTCTTGCGTACGGTTTAGTATATAGGACCTTTTCGGTGCGGAAAAAACAAGAGATGCATACCAGGATCTTAGCAGGAGAAACATCACTATGTATTTATTCCAATTTTGTTTCCCTCGAAATAGCATCTCAAATGGTGACACCAGCGATGGATATCTACTCGTTCGGAATGTGCGCTCTGGAGACTGCCGCTCTTGAGATTCAGGGGAACGGTGACTCGGGCAGCCACGTCACCGAGGAGCACATCGTGCGTACTGTCGAATCGTTGGAGGAGCCCAGGCAGAAGGACTTCATATACAGGTACATCCCCATACAGCAGGTGTCGTAACTCGTATATAGATAAATTACTAACGGTAAGTGTGTATGTGGGTGAGTTCTCTGCTTGCGCCTGGCTCGGAGTCTTGTCGAAGGACGGAACTGATCTCGGCGAACCTGTGTTTTCAGGTGCATTAACAAAGACCCGGCGAAAAGGCCCACGGCGAGAGAGCTTCTGTTCCACCCGCTTCTCTTCGAGGTGCACTCCTTGAAACTGCTGGCGGCCCACACATTGGTCAACACTACAGGTGAGTTTACTACATATATTTTTAATGATAATGAAATCAATCAAGCGGTACTTTGAAAGACTTACTGCATTAATATTTTACTGCTTTCACGAAGTATACCAAATAAAAATTTGTAGTGATAAATTTGCGGTAATTTAAGACTGATCCCAAATCTGTATGTGTAATACGTAGCGAACATATCGGAGACGATAACAGATGAAGTGGCCGGGGGCGGGCGCGACTCTCCTCTGGCGTGGTGTACGCGCAGCGGGGAGCGCGTGGAGGTGGCCGCTAAAGATTTGCCGCCGCACGCCGAGAAACTGGAGAAGTTCGTCGAGGACGTCAAGTGAGTGTGCTCATCACAGAATTTTTTAGACGACGCTTCTTCTTTGAATAAAATTACATCGGGAGAACGAGGGACAGATCGGTGGATATTAACGACAGGCAACAGGTGGAACTGCAGGTTGACGTGCTTGAATTATTATATCTTTTTGGTTACTCATCCGACGGCATACTTATTTATTTATTCTTTATTGCATTTAAACACAATATTCTCTGCCAGTCTACCGGTAACTGATTTTGGAGTCAGGATGTCAGGCGATAAGAATAAAAAGCAGAATAATAAACACTCTCGTCGAAGTGATTTAATTTCTGCAATCGCAGACCTAATCGCTGCCAGACCGAGTTCTTTCGAGGAGCTCGTCCGAGTCGAGACCGCCGTCGAATCGACGCAATGCGGGTGGACGTTTTCGTACATTTTCGAGCAAAATAGCTCGATCGATTCAGAAGACATGAAAAAATTAAAGCGTCACGACCGTTCAGAGCTCAGACGAAATACGGAGGCGGACGTTATTACATGTCGGGGCGCGTTGCAGGTACGGCATCTACCCGCTGACGGCGTACAGCCGCGCGGCGAGTGGCGCGCGCGCCGCGTCCCCCTGCCCCGCGCCCGCCGCCCCCGCCGCCTCGCCCCCCCCGCGCGACCACGAGACGCGCCGCGTCGTCAACATGATGTGCTCGCTGCAGCCGCACCACCACCTCGACCAGCCCGACCTGCTGGTCTGTATCGTGTCATCTATAATGAGTATTGTCACGTCGCGTAAGCTATTAACGTCGAACTCGTATCCGTGAAGCAGATGACGATCCTCCTGCGCATGGACGACAAGATGAACCGGCAGCTGACGTGCGGCGTCACGCGCCGCGACACCGCGCCCGCGCTCAGCCACGAGCTCGTGCAGCTCGGGTTCATACACGAGGTCAGCGCAGTCGTCGTTCGTGCTAGCCGTTCGATCTGAACCGATCGACGTGTCGATGATGTTTCGCTTCGCTCTGTTGCAGGCGGACCGCGACAAGCTGTGCCGGCTGATCGACGACACGCTGCGCGGCGGCCCGCCCCCCGCGCCCCTCCCCGCGCCGCCCCCCGCGCAGCACGTGGCCAGCTAGTGACCCTCCGCGCCGTCTCCGCCCCCTCCACACCCCCTCCACCCGCCCACCTGTCCGGGATTGTTGCTGTCGTTCCTCTCTGGAGCCCGAACGTTTTAATATCCCGCGTTTCCGAATTGCGATGATCCGCTTCGTCGCGGCCGAGGTGCATCGAAATACCGCGGAGCACTTTTAAATTGAAAATTGAGGCATCGTTGCTTGTTTTCGTCGAGCGTTCCGAATTTAAATATCGAGGAGAGATAGATCGAATCCTATAAGTTTGTATGACGGGTGATTTTTAAGTTTCGCGTCGCTTCGATCGCGCCCGGTCCCCGTTCTCTCTGTTTCCCGCCCTCCCCTGTCCCGATTCACCCGCCCGATCGACGAGGAGCGGCGGACCCGAGTCGGACCCCTGCGGTCCTCCGCGTCGAAAAATATAAACCCGCGGCGAAGCCTCGGGGAAATAGAGGGGCCTGTTTTGAAAATCCGAACGATATTCGGGCGATCTTTGGATACGATCGGAACGAAGGGGGAACCTCCGCCGAGAGAGACCTGATCGAAAGCTTTCCTGAATTCCGCCCGAGTCTTCGTGCATTGAACGAAAAATACAACACCCATATTTATATTTCGACTCCTTCCGGTGGAAATACGTTAAATGATTAAATCGATTTCGTGAGTGATGCTTCTCGTATGGCGGTTCCTCGTCTCGATACAAAAGTGTGAAGTCTCGCTCGAGTCGGTGGGCCCCGGCGTAACATTATACTTCCGCAGCACTTTAGCTTGTATTGATATTTAACAAGGTTTTATCGTAGTCGAATAGACGCGGTCGCGAGGTTTCGAAGCTCGCTTTCTGCGATTACTTCTCGACCGTCGTCGGCACCCGAAGCGAGTTTCGAAATCCTCCCCCGCTTAGATTAGGCTAGGCTAGATATTAATGCATATTTATACTTAGAGAAGAGAGGGTCTTATGAAGAGATTTTGTATCGCCGAATATTTATTTTTGCATACGAAAGGGTTGAAAATAAATCACTCGAATTGACAGTTTCTCGTGACTCGTTCCCTTTCAGTTCTCGTTCATGAATTGTTTATTTGTATATTTATAGTTCCGATGGGATCCTGTCGGACGAGTCACGGGTTACGAGATGATCGAATTTCAGTATTTACCGCTTGGAACTAAACCTTGTTGGTTAATACGCTCCACGATTGGATTATGTCAAAAATGTTTAGTATCATTATTATCTTCTGTGATATAATTATTAATTTTAATATAAACGTTCAAGTCTTACTCTTGTAATTTATAGTTAATTAATAATATTGTGTTTAGTTCCAAGTGCTATGTATCCAGCCGCGATTAACAATCTACTAGTCGTTCGTGAATCTAAACGAGCTACCGAATCATTTGTATTGATATCGATATGCTTCTTTAATATAAAAAAATATATATATAAATTGTAAAAAATCATCACTAGAAAAATTGTAAGGAAAATTGTAAAGGAAATTATTCGAGGAGGTTCATAGCAGTTAGTTCGGACATCGAGAATGCTTTAGTGGTTAGGGTTTGTATGATCGTGTAAATGTAAAAAAAAATGATATTTAAAAAATATATTTAATCGAACGATAACTTTAATCGTAATTATATATAGAGAGGCTTCCTCTTAGAGCTTTATGGATGTGGTTATAAGTATACGGAAAATTGAACATACTCACTACGAAGATAAGTTTCGAATTCGCTCTCGATCCCCGTTTCGACTGCGATTCAGCTAAATGTACTCGGGGAGTGTGATAAGGACGGCTGCGGCGGTAGAGAGAGACAGCACGTCTGGTGTTACGCTTCTCGCGTCACGGTCGAAGTCAATTGTCAAATCGTGTGATTTTTTTATAAAGTGTAGTCGAGTAACTGTTGCATTTATGAAATACATTTTGCTGGGATCGTTTGATTTTTCTATACGTAAACGCTATAGTGGTGCTAGTATGTATGTACACCATGTTGTATAAATTCGCTAATTGTATAAAATTTGAATTTTTGTAATAGCTCGTGCTGGCACCTTGTTCCTAGTTTTTCTTTTGCTGTCTGTGCCCGTAATCATAGTGGAGCGATCGACGTTTGTGTCGATGTCGATGTCGATATCGATGTCGATGTCGACGTCGACGAGTCGAGCTCGTGATCACGAGGCGCCGGTGCTTATTTCGAATTTAAGTGAATTTTTGTCAATTTTATTTTGTAATTTGTATAATTTGGTTAAAAATCTACGTTCGGTCAATGCTAGTGGTGCCAAAAATACGAGGTGCCAATTATATAGTGATTCTTCGGTTTTTGCTGGCGGCGACTGACTTCTTAATCAAATTTATAAAATATTTATTCCCGTTTCAGTTCTTTTTTTATACGAAACACGAAGAATATAATTTAACTAAGTTACTCCTCAGGCTCAATTCTATTGAAGGGTATTAATATATCATACATATTTATTTTTAGATTTAAGCTGCTATGCCAGAATTGGGCCCTGTACATTATTGAACTTGTATGTATGCCATGCACAATTCTTTCAATTGAATCCTTATCGAGTTAGTGAGATATAGTGTGCATCTAAGTCAGTAGTCGCCTGTGATGTCATATTATATGCCAACATTGTTATTTATACTTTGATTTTTTTTTCAAAGAGCGGCGAGCGGTCTTCCTTGGTCTCGAAAATTATGTAAATTAACTTTTCCCTATATTTTAGCAAAACATTCTTTCTATAAACTTAAGAGAAGGTAATGTATATTAATGTGTTTATTGAAAAAATATATATCGATTGTTTTCTCATATACATAGGTTTATCAATATGCATGCAATAAGAAACATTTTTTATTTAAAAATTTCCTCTTTCCTTTTAATCCGGACGAAGAATGTGAATGTTACTTTACACTAAGTGTAGGTATACTCAAAATTTCACTAAATTTAGTTTAAAACGCCGTTAATTTTGTTTACTCGATTATTATCGCGCAACAGTTCGCGTATCCAAGTGGAGACCGCCGCCAGATGTCGCGGGCGCGGGCCGGCCCTAGTGTAGTGCAACCGAAAGACTGGCTAATGTTACGTGCGGCGCGGCCACTCGCTCCCACACGCCTTATCGATATCGATATATCATACACTTCAAATTTTGACAAACAACACTACTGATACGAATATGAGAAATTTCACGTTCTCTTCTTAATAATTTGTCCGTGTCGATGTGTTGTGTAGATTTCATTAATACACTTAATTTAATTAATATATATAAATAATGCACCGGTGCAAATTCGCAGTCAAATTGGATCTATCCCCACTACAATTATTTCAAAGTAAACTCTCAAACGTTGTCGGTGGAACCGTTATGTAGCTTTTGAATGTGCCTTAACACAACGTAGCTGTAAGCCGTAACTATGGCGTTGGCACATAAAATGTTACAACTGATCTATGTTAAATAATGCATTCAATAATGAACGGATATAATGCGAGCGAGTGACCGGCGAGTGAAGTCGGGAGGCAGGCGTGTATTAGGTGAAGTGGCGTATCCCTGTAAATATTCGCTTCTAGTTTATTGAAACTTAATTATAAAATGAATATTATTATCTTAACTGAAGTATATGTACCTTATGTATTTAACAGGCGTTTAGTGTTTACCCGTCGTGTCGTATGTCACGTTATTTTATTATTATTTACCCACTGGAAGTTGTCCATGTTGTATCGAGAAACTTATTTGATTTATTATTCCATAAGATAATATACCAACTCATGGTTTGCCGTTGCTCCCATATCATTGCCACGCGGTTACCAAATAAAATAAATCAAATATGCTCCCGGTACACACAGCGACACATCAAATTATCACAATATGTCAACTTTTCGGTAATGTGTGTAAATGTAAAAACAAGTGGAGAAATTTGAGTTTTGTATAACATGACGTACTGTGATGAGAGTGAACAGATATTATATCGCTGTTTTTTTTTTTAATATGAAGATGACTCTTTTATTCGATAACCGTAATTTTGTATAATATTATATTGCCTCGCGCTGTTTGCTTTTGCAATATAACGAGATATCTCCACATCTTTGTTCCTATGTCTATTTTAACATTATTTATGTTTATGTCATATATTATTATGTCTTTACGTTTTTATTTTACAATAAAAAATGGACACATTATAACACATGTTTATTTCTCATTTCGTTTCGAACAATTCGTTGTATATAATTGTTTAGTTTTTTTGCTTTACGTCCAAAGAAGAGATGTGTTCATTTTAAAATTGTCATTTTTTTTTTTGTTTTATTATGAATTTTTATGCATTGAGATTGTAAAATGATTAGGTATTTATTTTAGCCAGAATTGCATTTCCCACTCGGTGTGCTGGGCTGATATAATGAAATTACCATGTAGTGTATATCCGTTGCGATGGCGTACGAGTATGGTGTAGCCGTACCTACTATGTATTCAGTAACGTGTATGATTAATATGCTCAAAGTGACGTATAACCCATTACAAATGATCGAACGGTCGAGTGATGTTTGCATACTATTCTAAAATGAAAATGTCAATAAAATTGTATTTTAAAAGCGAACATGTGTTTCTTTTTTATTATATAATATTATGTCGGATTTTTTTTTTTTTTATAGTGTGCAATGTCATATTTGAATTGAATATGACATTGCACACTATATGCAATACTGCAAAGTTTCATGTCATTGACACTAACAAGTATGTTAGAAAATTTTATTTGACTAAAGATAAATATTATCTTTCCAATTATTATAAGAGACAAATAGCTATTTCGCTATCATATTTTTTTTCTATAACAGCCAAAAATTTGGCTAACCAGAGTGCTCCTATTGAGCACTCTTCTATTGACATGACTGTCAGTAATAATCCTACTGACATTGCGACAAATTCGTCTTTAAATTAGATACTAAGACAACAGAGGATTCCTCTTGCTTGCTATTGAATAGTCAAAGTAATAATGGAACCAAGAGTTTTTCAGTCATCAACCTAGTGCACCAAAATGTTCAAGGAATGTTGAGTAAAGAGTTAGAAGTGGAATTATTTATGAACTGTAACAATGTTGATTTTTTCTGTATTACGGAACATTGGTTAACAAGTTATAATTGCATTTTTAACTTCAATAATCACCTTGTTGGTAGCGCGTTCATTAGGAAAAACGCAATGCGTGGTGGCGCACTAATTTTATTAAATAAAAAGTTTAAATTTAAAGAACGTAGAGATATAGTGAGCCTATCGGTTGAGGAAATAATAGAGATTGCCTGTATAGAGCTGGACCAGCTGATTGTACTGAGCGTATATAGACCTCCTTCAAGTTTAGTTTCTCATTATGATCTCTTTGAAACTGTTATGGATGAAGCATTAAAAAAGGTATATAGCAAAGGCAAACGATTAGTGATTGGGGGTGATTTTAACGTTGATTTATTAGGAAACTCCAATTCATGTACAAGACTTGTAAATCTATTTATGTCCTATAATCTTGCGCACATGTTTAAGGAGCCTACTAGAGTAACTACTACTTCGTCCACATGTATTGACAACATTTTTACAGATCTAGTACCACTTTCAAGACAAATAATTAAACAACTACCGTCAGATCATTTTGGACAACTAGTTAGCTTTCCGCATAAATGTACGTTTGTGGCTAGGAGAGACATTACAGTTGTGTCAAAAAGTATGAGTCGCTTGGAACGTTTTAAAAATCAATTAGATAGTAAATTGTATCATTTGAAACATAATAGTAATCCCAATGATTTGTACAAAGATTTCTTTGATGTTTATTGTACAGAATTCAATAAGATTTTTGTCCCAAAAAAAATAAGTATTAGTAATCCTATAACTTTTAGTGTGTGGGCTACACCAGGAATCTACAAAAGCAGAAAAAGGCTCTATGAACTATATGATGAACGTAATTATAACACAAGTGAGGACTTCAAAGAATATGTACGAAATTACTCTAAATTATTTAAAAAAGTGTGTCGTTTAGCCAAATGTAATTATTTAAATGCAAAAATTGAAAATAGTAAAGACAAAGTTAAAATGACGTGGAATATCATAAATAGTGAAACTGGAAGAGAAAAATCCCGGAATATAAATTTTAATTTAAACATTGATAATAAAAAAGTAACATCAGATCTTGAAGTTGCTACAGTATTTGAAAATTTATTTACTGAAATTCCAGTCTTAATTACACAATCTTTGAATTCCTCTTCCACTGTTGCTGAATCTATTTTAAAGGCAAGTTTAAATAATTCTAATAGCCAATTTAAGTTTCAACACATTGATTTTAAAGATATAATAAAATCTTTTAATCAGCTAAAGAAAACGAAAACTGCTGATTTATGGGGTAATTCCATTGAAGTTTCTAAATCGGTAATTGAGACAATAGCTCCAATCTTAGCTTATATATTTAATGAATGTACTGATTGTGGTATTTTTCCTGAGCTCATGAAATATAGTAAAATTATTCCTTTACATAAATCGGGTAGCACATCTGACCCTACTAACTTTAGACCTATATCCGTGCTACCTACGTTTAGTAAGATTTTTGAAAAAATCATGCTGGATCAAATACAAACGTACTTTTACAAGAATAAGCTTATGAATCGACAACAATTTGGTTTTACAAGGGGTCGCTCGACAACCGAAGCCGGTGTCGAGTTAATACAAGAAATTTTTAATGCCTGGGAGGATTCACATGATGCGTTAGGTGTTTTCTGTGACCTATCTAAGGCATTTGATTGTGTTTTTCATGAAACATTGATTAGGAAACTGCATTTTTATGGATTTAGAGATAACTCATTGGATTTTATTGTCTCATACTTGACTGACAGAGTACAGAGGGTTGATATCAATGGCAAAAGATCCCCTGGATCGAAAATTAAGATGGGCGTTCCGCAGGGCTCAATACTTGGTCCTTTCTTGTTTTTGATTTACATAAATGACTTGCCTTATTTCGTAAGGGATGATCACGAAATAGTTTTGTTTGCGGATGACACTTCACTCTTGTTTAAAATTAAAAGAGGGTTACCTCTAAATGACGATGTGAACAATTCTATCGCTAAAGTAGTACATTGGTTTAATGTAAATAATCTTCTCCTTAATGAAGGAAAAACAAAATGCTTAAAATTTGTACTACCTAATGTTAAAAAAGTAGATATAAATGTTAATGTAAAAGATAAGAACATGGGCCTTGTGGATACCACAGTATTTTTAGGAATAACATTAGATTCTAAACTACAGTGGGGCCCACATATTGATAGATTGTCGAGTAGACTTAGCTCTGCAGCATATGCCGTAATGAAGATACGTAGGTTAACTGACATAGATACTGCCAGATTAGTATACTTCAGTTACTTTCATAGTGTTATGTCATACGGTATCCTATTGTGGGGAAATGCTGCCGACATACAAACAATTTTTGTGCTTCAGAAAAGAGCAATTCGATCAATTTATAATCTTAGGATTAGGGATTCTTTAAGAGAGAAATTTAAGGAAATAGACATTATGACTGTTGCTTCTCAATACATATACGAGAACTTAATGTACGTTCGTAAAAATATTAGTTTGTTTTCTATAAAAAGTGATGTACACAATTTTAATACAAGAAATAAAAATAAATTAACGGTGCCTGTCACTAGACTGCAAAAAGTTAATAACTCTTTCAAGGGTCTTTGTGTGCGCTTCTACAATAAGGTCCCAAGCAAAATACAACAATTAGATATCATGCAGTTTAAATCTACTATTAAAAAAATACTTATTAAAAAAGCTTATTATAAGGTATCCGATTATGTAACAGATAAGAACGCTTGGACTTGAGATGATCCAGCAACTGGATAGGTGATTACTTCTAAACTCATTATCTTGTTTCCATTATTATTAAATGATTATGTTATTATTATAAGACCATAGTTTTTTTTTTTTTTATCTCTGTTTATAATGTATTGATCTGGTAATGACATGGTTTTTGTAAATGTCATTACTCATATTAGAGCTGGTGAGTTTCTTGCTCGTTCTTCTTATCAGCCAAAAGACGTCCTGAACGAGTGGTAGGGAAAAAATGTTGGACGATTCAAAAGTACTTTTAAGAAGTCTATTTGAATAAAGATTATTTTGACTTTGACTTTGACTTTGACTTTGACTTTTAAATCTATGGACACATTTTGATGTTTTTACATGGCTTTAGCTTGTGGAAATGTTTAAATCGAATTTTAAGACGTTAATAATATATACCCGGAGGTTAAGATAGTGGAGTAAATGCCCACTCCACTATCACTAACTGACAACTCTGTACAAAACTATAGACTACGTTAAATGTTGATTTTTTTACTGTTATTTTATCATTCATTTATAAAATATTGAAAATATTGACATTCACAGAGGTATTCACCACTCGAGGATACCAGGAAGATTACGCAAAGACATAGACAACTACAAAGTATTTAACGCACTGACTACTCCAATCGAATATTCTAGCCTTATATTTTTGTTTACATAACACGGTTCATATAGTGATGAAATCCCGTATCGGAATAATTATGGATCAAAGACAAACGTGTAAATGCCTGATGAATTCTCTCAGTGTGTATTTGCTATGATTTTACCATCAGGAAAAATGTATGCTATATAAACTTTTAAACTTTCGCGTTGCATTATATTAGATTGTATAAGACGGGTACTAACGCGATAGATATTGATAGTTAGGTATTTCAGCTACCTATATTTCCCGACGTTTCCACCAGGTTACACCGACCGTGGTCACGGTCGTTAATACCCGTTTCAAACGATCTAATATAGTGCTGTATGCACAAAGAATTTGACTTTGACTGACATTTTACTGATATTTGATCTTGGCGGTCCTTATACTCGTATCTATAGTTCAGAGAACTAATTACTTGAGAATATGTTAGAACTTGAGCGGATATTATTAACAAATAAACAAGAATTTGAATGAAATAAAAACTGTTAATAGCTAGAATATGTACTATTGATATTAGCTATTAGTAGTTATTATGAAATTCTCGTCTATTGGTTAAAAGTAATTATACTAAGTTTGACATTTTCTCAAGTAATTACTTTTCTCGAGTATAGATACGAGTATTTGAAGGTCTATATGATTTGGCGCTAGTGTACAATTCTGTACATGCTTTTTGATATAGGATTATGTAACTACTTTGTACCTATAAAAAAATATAAATTTTTAATCAATTTCAAAATAATTCAGTAAGGTAGGTACAGTCAACAGCAGTCAGATTAATAAAATATGTCCAACTCCACTTGATTTTTTTAAAGAGTTGAAAGTCAACAAGAGAAAAATATTGTAACCTGTCGTGCAAGCGTCTGTACTTCTAAATCAAAATGCTGTTTATTGTTTACTTATGTACTATATTACAAATATATTGTTAATTATCACACAAATATAGTTATGTAGTTATAATTATCTACATGATCCATACATTATTTGTTATTAAGCTATATTTTCAACATTAAAAGTTGAAAATTTAGCTTTAACACATATTGACAAGTTAATAGAGGCTATCGCGCAATACGCCGCTAGAGGCGCTGGTGTAGCGTAAGGTCGAAAATCACTGTTCGTGGTTATTTAATAATTTATTTATATTGAAAAATATACAAATTATTATTTTTAAAGTGGTCATACTCGTTCCTGCGAATTTCTACTAACCACTAAGAATAAAGAACTTTAAAACTGTCTCTCAGCTTTAACTTTCGGAAAGTGTCCACCTTTTCCGAACAAGAGACGAAATGCGCAATACTGACTGACACGTACACGATTTATTTATTGCAACTTCGGACCTCACTCGCCAGTGGCGCCAGCTAACGATGACAAAAACGATAGCCCTCATTATCAAGGACACGTACGTGACGTATTAGTACGTCAAGTCTTTAATTTCTTTGGCAAAAAATTACAATTATAAAGATATATTAATAAAAAATTTACAATATCGACTATTAGAAACTATTTGGAGTCAGATATGTTCAAATTATCATGTATTATTAAATACTCTTGTATTATTTTTAGATACAATAATTAATACCTGTAAATATAATTAGTTGTCCAGTAGTTTACTGATAAGGTTATAAGTAAGACCCCATAGATTCCCGAATTAATAAATAATATTTCCCATTAAATAGAATTCTATGAAAAGTTATAACCGTTACCGCACAATTAACTCATGATAACGTAAACTTTTTTATATACTAGATCCTTCTCATTATCAATGGCATTTGATTACACGGGCCAATACATGTTTTGCCACATGAACGTTGACCGCTAATTCTCTTCTATCAGTCTACCATCCTTACTACGCCCTAATTTTCGAATGTTAATCAGCTTCAGGTTGCATTATATGTCTGACTAATTTAAACAACTGACGGGAAGGATCATGACCTCTCCGTAATTTGGAAGGCGAAAAAGGTTACGTATCCCAATTAGACTACACTTTTCTATCTATTAAATGAAAAACATCCCTAAAAAAGTGAAGCAATAATAAAAAAGATTTGTTTTGTGGGACCCCAGATTAGGCAGTTGTTAAAAGATTGGATTGCGGTTTGATCTTATTGTTGCACAATTTTGGGGCAACCATGACAGCTACAGAGTTGGTGAGTAAACTATTGTTGTCGTATAAATGCCACTCAAGATCCATTTCTTAAAGTCAAACCTGTTTATCCCTGACTATTTAGGAGCTGTCAGTGACAAGACGAAAGGATAGGTTCCATCAAAGATAATGTGATACTAGGGCAAATAAAGTCCAAACATATAAGCCCAACCAAAAAGCAAATTAACAGAAAATCTTAATAAAAAAAATAGCATGAAATAAAAGCACAGATTTGATTTACGAGATCTGTTTATCTTTAAATACTCGAAAAAAGCGTCTCAGATACCCGAGACGATATTTTTATGAATGCAAAATTCATAATATTATTACTAGTCTCATAATTAATTATTATGAGACTAGTGTTTCTGGGTATATTGAACAACCACCAATTGAAGTAAAAAATATTAAAATGTCCATGTGGACATAGAATTCAGTTTACCAGCTCTACCTACATATTTAGTTCTTTAGATCAAAAAGTAATATTATTTATTAGACAGATAACAACTTCACAATATTCATAATACTACTTACATAATATTAATTTAAATATGATGTTAAGTGTGAAAATGTGATAGCAGATGTATTATTTCAGACTTGTCTATAGGTAATTTATTTGTGAACCGTAAATCATAATTGTCTTGAAAAAATCAGCTCCATTTTAGCGTGTTTATCCCTGAGGTACGTCTTCAAAAAGAGATCAAATATCCTCCCAACACTATATCTGTCCTCGTATATACTTTAGCTCTTCATGTTATTAAAGCACTCATACGTAAATAGACCGACCAAATGAAAACCAACACTATGCATATTAGGATTCCACGAGAGGTTATACAATCAAATATGAAAGTGTGGAATTACTGGATCGAACATAAATTTGAGCGGACGAATAACGAATCGTGTACCCGTTCAACGAGTTCTATTTCATAATCTGTACGTGTAAGGTATGGTGGCCGGTTTCAGCTCGACCTCTTCCTTCTCCTCTTGTTCGGGCACGTAGTAGTGGAGCTCGTAGGCGGGCGACAGTTCCACCTTGAGGTCGCAGTTGGTGCGGCACGGCTTCTGCGGCGAGTACTCGTGCGGCGAGTACTCGTGCGGCGCAGACTCGTGCGGCCCGTACTGCCGCTTCAGAGAGGCGGTGGAGGACGCTACCACTCGCCCGCTGTCCTGCACCCTCCCGTGCACTACACTATTGTTGTATAGAATCGGGAAGTCCGCTTTGAACCTTTCACTGTTCTGATTGAAATTGTCGACGAATTTATTCAGTATCTCTTTGTGGAAGTTCGATGCGTAATCGTAGTCGTCGTCCATGCTCGATTTCTGTTTGCCCTTGGTCATTTCGTCGATAGTGACGCCCGTCAACGGCGAGTTCGTGTACGACTGGACGAACTCACCGTTCTTGTCGTAGTCGCCTTTGACCGCTTCGTCGATCAAGTCCTTGAAGTGCTTTATGACATAGGACGCGCGGTTGTAACTTTCGTCGTCGACCGAGTAGCGATTACTGGGCTCGACAGCCCGTGGCGGAAAAGTGACGTAAAAGTTCTTGTACGAATTATCAGGTCTGCCGATCGGCGGCGCTTGACTGTTTTCCTGTGGCGATAACCGGTACTTTTGGACGGTGCGCGCGGTGGCTG